>OZ025290.1:229671183-230389914 GCA_964019185.1 Maratus speculifer
GTCGATTTCGAAATGATATTTTTAAAAAATTACGACGTATAACATTTCACTGTGCGCAAGGTATCTCATGCAGTTTTCGTGCGATTTGCATAAATTTGATCTTAAATTAAACATAATACCTTGGACTACAATTTGAACTAGAATGTTTATGAATGGCTAATTAGATACAGAAAAATTAAATTTTAATTATAGAAAATAAAAAAATAAGGAATTTTGGTATACATTCAACCTTGTAATTTTTTTCATATTGAACACAACTGCATAATTCTAGTTCATTTTCTTCATTATATGTACATGTAGGCAGGGTAAAAATTTTAGAGCTATACTTTAAACGGTTTTGGAGATATCATGCGCGCAAATGTAAAAAACATTTGATATCATTAAATATCATTTTGAGTAAAAGCCGTTTAAAGATTAAAATGTATTTTACAAATATAAAATTCATAAAAAAAAAATAAAACTATTAATAATATAACATATTCAGTATTAAAAATAAAATTTGATGCTTGTTTAAATTGATAAATAAAAAAATAGTTTGTAAAATGGAGTAAAATGTAGGAATTTGTGTACATGTTTGCGACTCGCAAAAAATACGAAATTCGATTATATGGTTTGCATTTTTTTTTTTTTTTTTTTTTTTTTTTTTTTGTAAATAATAATGTCCCTAGATGCACAGAACTTTCAAAATATCTTTATATGATATTGAACTGCATTAAAAATATTTAATTTGGATATATAATGTGCAAAAAATACCAAAGAGTAGGTTTTAAAATGATTAAAAAAAAAAAAATGACGTCGAATAAGCGTTGAACAATCGCTTACTGGATGCATGATATCTCATGCAGATTTCATACGATTTGCATAATTTTTTTCTTAAAATAAACAAAATATTCTAGACTATTGTTTAAACTTAATTTTATATAAATGGTTAGTTAGAAAAATAGCAATTACTTTTGAATTATAAAAAACAGAAATCATTATTTTTTGCACACGTTCAATCTTATAATTTTTTTCCAACTAAACACAGCTGCATAATTCTAATTTATTTTCATGTTTATATATATATTTAGATAGGATAAAAATTTTGAAGCTATGCTTCGCATAGTTTTGGAGATATGATATGCACAAGCATGCAAAACTTCATTTTGAGAAAAAGCCGTTCATTTTTGCACACATTCGGCCCTATAATTTCTTTCAAACTATACACAGCTGCATAACTTTTGTTCCTTGTCATCTTTCTATGAACATTTAGGTAAGGTAAAAATTTAGGAGCTGTACTTCAAATGATTTTGGAGATATGCACAAAAGCGCAAAAAAATACAAAATCGGAAACGGGGGCGTGATGCTTGGAACTTATGGAGTGATGTTGACATTTTCAGCAATATCTCGGTAAATAAGAATCTCACAATTAAAATATTAGTATCAAATTATTCAGAATAAAATTATCTTTATAAAGAAATAAAAATTGAAAAATCGATTTTTTGACCATTTTAAAGGTGTACTGTTTGTCCTCTTAAGAGAAAATGAGTTCGAATAAGTGAAAATTTTCAACGTTATTCTGCCATTGAAAATTTTTGGATCTCATCTTTATTTCGAATTAAGCGAATATGCGATTTATGCGATGTCGAATTATTGAGAGCCGGCTGTATATTGAACTGAAACAGTATTAAGGTTTTTATAACTGGGCTTTTCGTATTTTCAAATTAATATTTATATGTAAAGAAGGATTAAGAAAGAGCTTTAAGAATATTGTAATATAATATTATTGTTAAATGAAGAAAGCAGTATGCAAAATGACTGATTTTTTAAATGAGATTCTTTATAAGTATTTCTATACCATTTAAAACGTCAATTTGCAAGCTTGAAATTATTGTTGATAATTCATCCAAAATTTGTAACAAAATTCATTCAGTTCTAAGAGAAACTTGTGTATAGATGAATGTATTTCAAAAGGAAGAAAAAAAAAACATTTAGGCATTATTCTACGATGCATGTAAGAAAATATTTTGTTTCATTTACATTGTCTACATTTAATGATTTAAAGTTACTGTTGTTGTTTTTCGCTCACATTTATTTTTTTAATGCATAAATGAGCAAATGGTTAAAAGTTAAGTAGTATGAAAAAGTACCTATATTTTCAAATATAGATAGTAATAAATGCTTTTAAGCCCGTGTTTACACATACATGCATATACACTGGTGTCCAAAAGTTAAGCATAATTGGTAATTAAGTAATTATTTTTAAGTATTGAAAGAAATATGAATCGGAATGTGCTGAAACTCCAGGTGTGTAAACAAAATAGTACGCGTCACATATTTTCGCGAAGAGTTTTCCCCGAAATCGAACAGGGGACCGTCAACAAATTGAAAAAGAACGAAGATCTTTTGGATAACCCTGTCAAAACTAATGTAGCAAAAGCGTTCAAACTGCACATTATGATTGATTGGCTTATTGTAATGTACTGTGTTAATTTTTACAAGAATAGCATGTATACTCGTAGAGAAATTAAGGTTTTTATAAAAACAGTCCTAAATTTTTCCAAGTTTTTTGCTTATAATTTGCAGAGTTCTTATTATAAAATAATGTTCTTTTCTGAAAATATGACAAACATCATTGTACACAATACCCTGTCATCAGAATTTAAAAATAATAAAAATTGTATGAAAAATGAGTATGTTTAGTAAATAAATTTTCATTGCGCATGCGTCAACGATATCAAAATGTCATTTGCATATTGTGTTAACTAAATGTATAGAGCAACTTCTGTAAAAGTTTCAAAAACATAGCTTGAAAATTCTGAAAATGGGAGCCTATAGAATCAACTCAAAATCCTTTATTCCCTAAATGAAGCAAAAACATGAGGGGCTGTATCCATATTCCATTGTTTAGTGCCTACACAATATTGCACATACAACTATATTTAGGTAAAACCCCTGATTTTTTTGCTTCCTTTAGGAATAACGGATTTTGAGTTGATTCTATAGGCTCCCATTTTCAGAATTTTCAAGCTATGTTTTTGAAACTTTTACAGATGTTGCTCTATACAATTAGCTAACACAATATGCAAATGACACTTTGATATCGTTGACGCATGCGCAATGAAAAATTATTTACTAAACATGCTCATTTTTCATACAATTTTTATTATTTTTAAATTCTGATGACAGGGTATTGTGTACAATGATGTTTGTCATATTTTCAGAAAAGAACATTATTTTATAATAAGAACTCTGCAAATTATAAGCAAAAAAACTTGGAAAAATTTAGGACTGTTTTTATAAAAACCTTAATTTCTCTACGAGTATACATGCTATCCTTGTACAAATTAACACAGTACATTACAATAAGCCAATTAATCATAATGTGCAGTTTGAACGCTTTTGCTACATTAGTTTTGACAGGGTTGTCCAAAAGATCTTCGTTCTTTTTCAATTTGTTGACGGTCCCCTGTTCGATTTTGGGGAAAACTCTTCGCGAAAATATGTGACGCGTACTATTTTGTTTACACACCTGGAGTTTCAGCACATTCCGATTCATATTTCTTTCATTATTTAAAAATAATTACTTAATTACCAATTATGCTTAACTTTTGGACACCAGTGTACATATGCACAAATATACATACACATATACATATGTATATACACAACACACACACACATATATATATACATACATATATAATAGAAAGATTGTAAAGATACTGGTTTCATTGGTTTATTGTTATTTTAATATCTGAGTTACTTTGATTGTATTTATAAAAGTGTGTGTATATATATGTGTGTGTGTGTGTATATGCACACATGTGTGTGTGTGTGTGTATGAAAGAAAAATTGCATCAAACAAGAAGAAATTTATGTTCTTTATTTCAATATACTTTGTACCTTTTCGCTATTTTTTTCAGACGCAATTTTGCATATTAAGGAAATGATAAATTCTTCAATGTAAAATACTTTTTCTTCAGCACATTATGTTTTTTCAAATTTTTCATTGCCAATTTCATTTCAGTTCCTTGCAAATACTTTTTTTGTGAGATCCTTTAAAGAATACATTGTATAGTGTAAATATAAAGCTTAAGAGTTTTCTTTTGATATCAAACAAAGAAGACAATTGTGCAGATATAGAGAAAATTTTGATAGAAAATTGATGATGGAACTTTTACATTACCTAGAACGAAAACAGATCAATACTGCTTTCTGAAGGAAAAGAAGCTGTTTCGGAGAGAACAACTTATTTCTTAGCATATAGCGTTTTGTTGTGCTTGCAAATATTTATCATTTATAGCTGGCTATAGGAAACATTCATTTTTTATTTTTTTTAAGAAACGAAGTTATTTAGATTGTTAATAAAAAATTATTAATTTTATATTAGATGTTTGCAAAAGAATTGTTTTAGATTTCGTTATTCAAGAGGATTTAAGAAAAATAAAAATAAAATAAAGGTGTATTAATTCATATAAAAGTACTACATATTTTTTATTACTGCATACAGGCTCAAATACACTGCGATATAACAGTGATAAGCAACTTATTTCTTATTATATAGTGTTTGGTAATGTTTTGCAAATGTTTACCATTTATAATTTGCTATAATAAACTTTTATTTTACAAGTTTTTTGTTAAAATGAAGCTTTTTAGATTGCTAATTAGAAGTTATTATTTCTATACTTGAGGTTTACAAAAGAAAATTTTTAGATTCCGTTATGCATGAGGATTTAAATAAAAGAAATAAAAATAAAGTTGTGTTAATTCGTATCAAAATAAACATCTTTCATTACTACACATAGGCTCGAAGCCCAATCAGTGGATGAGTGCTTCCGCTCCCGAAGCTGGCACCCGAGTGGACTTGGGTTTGAAACCTTTTGCGCCTGTTGGCCTAATCTTTTTGAAGTTTTCCTTGATTTTCTTCGAATATCGAATATCTTTGCGTAAAGAAGAGTTCCCTTATAAATGAGAATATGTTCTCTTAGAAAGCCCCCCCCCCCCCCCCCCTTACGAGAGCACTCCATCTTGAGCGTATATCCGTCTTGTAGATAATCGGTCGTCATAAAAGCAAGACTCGAAACTGTTACGATTTTTTCGATTGTAAGAGTTGACATTTTCTCTTTCATTGGGATACAAATAAAGACCAGTAGCTTAGTGGTCAGTGCAAACTAGACGCCTACAATTTGTTTCTGGGCTGAGGACAAGACAAAATTCACTCAACCTTTCATCTATTCAGGGTTGATAAAATGAGAACCAAGCTTTCTTGTGGACTAAACACAAGGTTCCTTATTAGTCTGATCATCTGACCGGGACATATGATACATAGTACATCAGGATCATGATCAGGAAAATAGAGTTGGACTCAGGATGCTTAGTGGGTTGCTTTGCAACAGATTTAATGTATAGTACGAATAATCATATCATTACATAATGGTTTTATCTATAAAAGAGGTAATATATAAAAGCAAATACAACAAAGAATATGAAATTTAAAAACGGCCTTCGCCCGCTACCCCGGTCTGTTTAGACAGACAGGCATTGAATAGTTTAATAGTTTTTTAATTACGGGCATTAAATAGTTTAACTATTAGTATTAAATAGTTTACTACTATTGAAATGCATACCAAACAATGTCTCAATATATAAGTATGCAATGGAATACTTTTGTGTGGCCCTTTAATTCTATAATAAATATTATTTATCCAATAATTATATATTTTAAATTTTAAATGATTCGTTTGGGTAGTTTTTGAGTTGTTATATACGTACAGACAGACGGACAGACATACAGACGAATGGACAACTCGAGATCCCGGGATTTTTTCCCTTCCATTCAAAACAAACGCGACGTTACTCTGTTTCTCCGTTTCCGGGATCGAAGGAGATAGCGTCACATACATACATACATACGGTCGGATTTTAATAGTGTAGATGAACTAAGTCTTATGTAGGAATTATCAATTTGAGAGTGCGCAACTTATTAGGAATGAAATAGTTTTATTTATATTATATTTAGAGCAATACAGAGTGGAGAATTTTTCTAAGAAAAGTACTTAAATTATCGGTGATATGTTTGGTATTCGAAACTGCCAATATTCTGTTAATCTTACCATTAGCTCTTTTTAAAAATAATTTTGCAATGCCTTTCTTTAATTTAAATTAATTCATTTATTATCGTTTAATACTTATACGTCTTTAATTTCTTTTTTTTTTTTAAAGATATTTTACTTTATTATATAATAAATGATTGAACAGTAAACAAAGTAAAAAAAAAAAAAAAGATACTTTTAAATTTTTTTAATTTTTATAATTGATAGAGGGTTTCTAAAATAATATTAAAACCATTAATATGTGTTTTTAAAAAAAAAAAAAAAAAAAGAAAAACTAAATTTTACTTAACAAAAATACAAAATAACAAATATGTTAGTTAAATGTTCACACTTTGTAAACAGTGACTGTTTTGACTGTTGAATTGTACCCAAAAGCAAGGTTATTTGATATTTTGACTTCATCAAGGTTATATTCTTTCACACACTTTTTGCAAACATCCAAAATATCGCTTTTCTGAAGTTTCTTAGAAAAGTTATTCTACTAAATTTTCTAGTGGATGAATAGAAGTTATAAACACTATTTTGGTTGTTAAAGAAATGGATGACTAATTCTGCAGGATAAAATTAAATATAATGAGTATCATTTTAATTTAAAATACAAATTTATTACTAGTATATATCTATATATACATATATATAACCATTAATTGATAAACAATGTATAAACCATTGAATTTAATGCTAAATTACTACATTGAAAAATGGAAAAAAATAAACCAAAATACCAATAAGCAATTAATATTAGTCGTAAATAATGTATTATATCGCTATATGATATGGGTAGATGAGAATACTTCAACTCATAATGGCATTTCCTTTGAAGAGGTATCAGATAATTATAAAGTAGAAATCTCAATGACAATATGCATAATATTTATAAGATTGCTAATTCTCAAACAAATTGCATTTGAAAGAGCATTCTCACCCTACTAAATGGTTTAAAAATTTAAAATGAGTGATGATTAGAGGGTGAAAAATATTGCAGCAAAATAGAAGGTCATTGATCAAGTGTTGCCACCGTCAACATGACGTCAACGTTACTCATGGCGATGCTTTTTTCTTATAACACAGATATTCATTGGTTGCACGTACGTTGGAAAATGTGGACTCTTAGATAATATGGATATTCAGTTTTATATATAGACAATATAGATTTTCATTTTTATAGATACTAAGTACAGATATTCATTTTTAGAAGTACACAGTATAGATATTCCTTTTTATTTTTACATCATATAGATTGCTTGCATTTTGGAAGCGGTGAAGGCCTTCAAATAATATGTACCTTCATTTTTTTATAATAGACAATAAAGATATTCATTTTTATTTATTTTTTATTTTTCTATCAAATAGGTAGCTTACACATGGGGTGATGTGAAGACTCAGAAAATGTAGATATCAATTTTTATAGATAGACAATGCAATTACTTATTTTTAATTTCTTTTCTTTTTCTATCACATAGGTTGCTTGCACATGGGAAGATGTGAAGACTCTCAGGCAAGACATGGAAAAAAGTCAATCGTCTTCAAACGTCCATTTCCGCAGTAAAATACTACAGGCTGTGGAACAAATGCAGGTAAAATTTATGAATGAAACTTGAGAAAAGCAATGAATTGCAATGATTAACCACTTCAGATCTAATGTATCCTATAGAATGCACATGTTTACAATTTTTTTTTTCACGTATATAAATAATTTAAAAAAAATAAAGAAATTTGTGTTAATGGAACCGAAGATAGCAGAACTAAACAAAATAGCAATTTGTTTTAAATAAAGCTTGTTTAGTGAATAACTTGTTATATCAAAATAGCTTGCAGGAAAAATGCGCGAAATATGTACAAAAATAAAAATGTAGATAATTTTTATAAGATATCCTTTGTAGAATCCATTAGTAATAAAAAAATATACTAAATATATATTTATTTTATGTTTTTCAATGTTTTTGAAATCTAAAATGTAAAATAAAATTTTAAAAAATCATAAGAAATTGTAAAAAAAAAAAATGTATTTTTTGAATCACCATGTATTTGCAAATTTTATGTACAAAAAAATAAATTTTAATTTTTTTCGCCGATTAATCTTTTTTACTTATCAGTTTGTTAATATAAATCCATAACTGAAACTAAAAAAAGTACATAAATAAACTCTGAAGTCTGAAGATTTTAAGAATCAAAATTGCATAAATTTAGCATAATTGCATAAATCAACGGTTCCCAAATTTTGTTGTCGGGCGACCCACAATTTTATAAGTATTAGACGTCTTTTTATTATGCCTTTTAAGAAAAAAGGCCCAGTTCAAAGGTCAATATGATTTATTTAATTGCATAGTAGCCAATCTTTTGAGAAGGGTTTTCTATCAAAAAATATATGTGGAACAAAGAAAATACATTTAATATATTTGATTAATGATAATCAAGTGTTTTTTTTTCGGGATTGACACCTTTTAAATTTTTAGTTTCAAAACGCTCTCTATACATAATCTAACAAAACACTGTCTTTTCGCAAAGTCAAATCAAGAATTTTCACAAAGTCATCTTATCTACGTCTTTTCACGATATTGATTTTTAATGTAGTAACATATTGTGTATGTTATATTGTTTTCATGAGTTCAAATTAGTTATAGATTTTTAAGATTTGACCCTTTAGTCCTCGACCATATAAAATGTTGTCTGCGACCCATAATTTGGGAACTGCTGATTGAAATAATTGAACACTTTATAAGAAATAATTGGAATAACGCTTAGAATCCCATTCTCTAAATTCATAGTTCTGATTATAGAAATTTTCAAAATATCTTGTTGAATTTTAGAAAGAGGTACATAAAGTTAGGTACATATGACAGAGCTTAAAATTCACGAGTTTCGTAGTTACACGTTAAACTTTTTCTAGAGACAACATGTGTTTTTTTTCACTGCACGAATAAAACCAATCTGATATTTAGTTTTTTACGATATTTTCCGTCTTCCAAATATGCCATTTGCATTCCAAAAGCATGTGGCAAAAAAAGTAGCTCTTTCACAATGAGATATTCTCTGAAATTTCGAAACAGATAAATTCAACAAGATGGTCTTATACTATGACCTCCGAAATGTCTATTTATTACACATCTTTATTATTTTATTGAGGTATTTGTAAAAAATTATTCACCAAAAAAGCAAAATATTGAAGATCTATAAATTCGCATAACTGCTACAATTGCTTATTTATGGAAACCGTTTCATCAAGTACACTGTAAAAAAAATTCTGTAAAGGTACTAAACATTTTCTAGGAAACTGGGATTCCAAGAACTTTTCATGTAACGATAACAGGAAAAATCCATGTAACTAATTCTTAAACTTGAATTTTTGCTGTTACTGTTACAGGAAAAGTTCTTGGAATCCCAGTTTCCTAGAAAATGTTTAGTACCTTTGCAGATTTTTTTTTACAGTGTACAAACTAAGAAGTTGCATATCATATAGACATTCGTCTAACGAATAAACATCAAATGCATGGGTTGAATTTTATTGATTTAATAGAAAAATAAACTTTCTTAAAGTAAAAACTACAAAATGGATAAATATATTTCGCTAATTTAGTTTGTAAAGTCTGACTTAGGTTAAAATGAAAATTGTTTAGTGAATCGACACTAATTCTACATGATTGAATTTGTTATGAAATATTGTAGTATAGTCTTATAAACATAGAATATTATGTTATTTAATGCAATAATAATTATTTTTATGCTTATATCATACCTGCATGCTGCACTGTAAAAAAAAAAAAAAACTGTAAAGTTACTAAACTTTTTCTAGGAAACTGGGATTCCAAGAACTTTTCATGTTACGCTAACATGAACATTTCATGTAACCGATTCTGAAACTTGAATTCTTGCTGTTATCGTTACAGGAAAAGTTCTCGGAATCCCAGTTTCCTAGAAAAAGTGTAGTAACTTTACAGAATTTTTTTTTCAGTGTACACTGTAAAAAAAAAATCTGCAAAGGTACTAAACCTTTTCTAGGAAACTGGGATTCCAAGAACTTTTCCTGTAACGGTAACAGTAAAAATTGAAGTTTCAGAATCGATTACATGAATTTTTCCTGTTATCGTTACATGAAAAGTTCTTGGAATCCCAGTTTCCTAGAAAAGGTTTAGTACCGTCACAGATTTTTTTTTACAGTGTACGTTTGCGCTTCACGATCTTTGAGAAATTTAGTGCAACTGGACTATGACAGCAGCTATAACAAAAAGTGTCATTATTAAATTTCCAAAACGTTTATTAAAGCTGATTTTTATGAGCCTAATTTATCCTTAAAGAAATGAAAAACTTTTGAATTTTATTTTCATAGAATCAGTTTTTTACTTTCCTCTTGTTTCAACAGGAATTTTATTAAAACAGACATTTATAAGATCCACTTTTTTACATTTATGTGGTGATGTAAGAGACAGATAACATTTCTTATATATCTAAAAGTGTGAACAAATGCTCTTCTTTAAGAAAGCTTAACTAAAACTAAACCAAGTTTAAAAAATGAAGTTTATTTGGCTGGCTAAGTAAAATTTTTAATTGATTGATTTGAAATTTTAAAGATTATTTGAATAATATCAAATGGCGAATAACTATATTCTGCTTTATATATAACAGGCCAAACGCTATATAAATCTGCACACTAAAACAGAAATATGATTTAAAAAGATTTTTTTTCAATCGAAGGGATTTCGTTTTCAAAGATTTTACGTACACCAACTATGCGATTTTGAAATTCCTATCGTACACACTTTTTTACTTATTTCTTTACTTTTGAGACACCTAATATTATTTCTCTCTTTTTTTTTTATAAATCATGCAAATAACATAAATTAAAATTGAATTTATGAATGTGATAGTGCCATTTAAACAAATTTATGTGCAGCTTAAAGAAAAAAAAAAAAGAAGAAAATCTTTTTTATTTTTATTTTTCTTATGCTAAAAGAAAATAATAATAATAATAATAATAATTTAGAGAAGTATTAATCGTTACATTATTAAAACTTCTTAAAACTGCAACCATATTTTCCATTAATATTCTATGAATGCATAATGCAAAAAAAAAAAAAAAAAACTTCTAAAATTGTCTGTGAAACCAATTTTTACATCTGCCATTGAAATGTGTTTTTATTGAAAATCCGTATTCCTGCTTTACAATTTTCTATTATATCACTACTACAACAGATACTATTTAAACTTCGCTATCACACCTCATTTAAATTTTCGAACGTTAAATTTGGTATGCGCCAGCTTAATCGTTACATTATTAAAACTTCTTAAAACTGCAACCATATTTTCCATTAATATTCTATGAATGCATAATGCAAAAAAAAAAAAAAAAAAAAAAAACTTCTAAAATTGTCTGTGAAACCAATTTTTACATCTGCCATTGAAATGTGTTTTTATTGAAAATCCGTATTCCTGCTTTACAATTTTCTATTATATCACTACTACAACAGATACTATTTAAACTTCGCTATCACACCTCATTTAAATTTTCGAACGTTAAATTTGGTATGCGCCAGCAAGCTTAACCTAAATGAGGATATATCATGCTTTTTTTTATGCGAAGGGATGTGCGTTCATCTGCGTAAAATAAAATATTAAGGTCAGACAAAAGTGTAACTTAGAATTAAATGATACAAGGAAATGTGAAGCGTATCGTGTTTGTAGTTTTTATTTTTTTTTATTTTAAAATTGTTATTTGTACAAGAATAGATTGCCATAGATTTTACTCAAATAAAATGCGAAGCCGTACTTCACAAAATCAGAACGAAGTTAGTGAGTTTTAACTTTTCATCAGTAGTTTCATAATGTTTAAAATATTAAAACATATAACATTTAATGTTCAGTATAATAGCTGCCTAATATTGAAACTATGCGTAATATTATAATGTAGGTTTATATGGTTAACATTAATAATTTTTAAAACCATGTCTCTTATGAATGTTTTGAAATGTAGCTAGGAAAAGAACAAGTAACAGTAGGTTAGAATAATTTTATAACACGATTATTCAATTGGTAAATTATTTATAACGCATGGAAATTTTCATAAATTTTCATTTTTATAAATAATCCTCACGTATTCGTCCGGGATGGCTCAGTTGGAAGAGCATTGGCTACTTCAGTCAATACATGCCTAGTTCGAATCCTGGTCCGGACGTTTTTCACCCATTTGGAAAATTTATATTTGTTATAATTAATTTACTTATTTCTTTGAATAAACCGTGTTATAAAATTGTAGCGTTTTCTGCAGTTCCATATTTTGACCATCGATTTATTCTGTTGAGCTGATCCAAAATATCCTACCAGATTATGTGATCGTTAAGGTTAGTTGGGTGAAATAGTCTTCCAGAGAATTCTTCCGGGATGGCTCAGTTGGAAGAGCATTGGCGGCATCCCTAGTTCGAATCATGGCCCGGACTTTTTTCACCCACTTGAAAAATTTACAGCTGTCATAACAGTATGTCATTTGTTATGTTATATGTTATGAAATATTATGTTATTAGATAACACGACCGGCGTAGTCTGGACACATAATAATAACTTTAAATAAGGTACCCTGGGGTAATAACGCCACGTTAAGGTTCTACCAATTTTCACGGCTCAGTTTTAGTTTGTATTTTTCAAACAAATATATGATTTGATACAGCAACTCATTGACTATCTATATAAAAAAAATAATTTAGCAGATATGTATGCATAAAATGTAATGGCGGGATTTCTTGACCAATGCTATTTGGCGTTATTACCCACCTATATGGGCCATAACGCCATGCAAACAAAACTATGAAATAAGATGGAATAATTGCATGTGGATTGCCCAATTCTAAAAATACAAACTCTACAAACTTAGAAATTGACAAATTGCATTCTAAGCTACTGAAAATGTTCAATTTTTTGTGAAAGTGTAAGAAAAATAAAGGTGTGGTGTGGGGGGGAGGATGAGGCAAAAGAATATCAGACCGTGAACTTCTTTTTGCTTAAAAAAGACCGCTTAAATAGAATTATTAGAAACATTGCACAGTTTTAACTGTGTTTATTTGAATCAGTATTTAAGATGTAGTTCGGCCATTGTAGGGAATCGACCTGGGTATCAATGCCAAGGATTGGTGTTATTACCCCGTTATAGTTATTGCGCTGTACATTTTAAATTACAAATTATCTCGAGAAGATATCCAAAATCTTCAACAACATTTTGAAAGTCCATGAAATGTACTACAAATTTATGTAATTAACAAAGTATTTCCGGATAAAAAAAATAGTCTTCACATCACAAAACGTATCTCGCAAATTTTAGATCAAGCGTTAATTTTAGTTGCTTGTAAAAACAATAAGACCTAAAAATGAAACAAATTAACTTGAAGCTGTTTTTTGCGATTTATATGACTCAAAACCCTTGTGTGTAGAGCACATGGGTGTCATTTACCAGATTATTTCATAAATATGCATAATATTAGCACTTGGCGTTATTACCCCGCCTGGCGTTATTACCCCAGGGTACCTTATATCTTAAATCAGTGTTGAATGATTTTATATTTTTAAACGGAAATCTAATCTTAGGCGGCTTGCAATCTTCGACAATATACAACCTCGAATTTGTCTGTTTTTACATATTGAAACAAAAATCCATCCAAACGAACATAGAGATCACGTCTTCACTACCTTCGGTAATGTGCGATGGCCATGCTACGAATGCTCTCATATGCTTTGATTTTATATTTTAAAACAAAAATCCCTCTAAGTGAGTGTATTGTTGTTGGTCCTATTGACTTCGGCAGCGAACCCCCTCGAATTTGTACGATTTTATACTTTTAAGTGAAAATGTGTCCAAACAAACTTAGATTGGTAACATTCGGTAGCATAAACTGGGCGTATTACGCACGCTTCTCTCTTTTTGTGCAAATGAACCATGAATTTCAACAATTTCAAAAATCATTTTTTCTTAAAGCTTGGCTAAACTTAGCGAAATATTGCCAAATTTGAGCACCATTAGTAAATCGAACTTGGCGATAGTTGACTGTTGTTTTCGAAATCCCCACTCAAACATCTAGTAATGTTCTTCTTCTATGCATTTTAGTTTTGTATATGCGAGTAAAATTAGTATAATTCTTAAAAAAATAAAAATAAATAATACAACAAGGACTTTGGGATATGGAATATATACTATAAATATGTATTGTATGTACTATGGAATAAAAACTATCTTTTTCTTCAGATACAGGCCAAAAAGGTTTTTTTTTTTTAATTACTTACCCATCATACGTAATATAATGGTAAGTCTTACAATCGTCTTGACAATCGAAAATTTTGTTTGGCGGATTTACACGTTTCAAACACTGGAGATTCCGAAAAACATATTTTTAGAAGAAAAAAAATTGCTGTCCGTTTGTCTGTGTATCTGTAAACTCTTTATCGCCGAAAAGAGACTTGAAATTATGCATATACTTAGTATGTAAGAATACGACGAAGCCTATGTAATATCAGTAACCTCGATTATTCGGAACTAATTTTTTTGGACTCTCGAAATATTCGTTCTGATGAAAGGTACATATTTTTTTTATTTTAAGAAGTGTATGTAAAAGACAATAAAATAACACAAATTTTGCATTGAGAACGAAGTCGATCGGATATTTAGTTGCCGAGGTATTTGTAATCCTGTTTTTCACATTCTTCGATGCTTTATGACCCTTTATTTCATTCAAATATCAATTCAAAGATACATTTTAATTAGAAATGAGACTCTTAATCAGAAGCCTTAAATTGTTAGTTAGTATGATTATTATTTTTAGAGTTATAAGGATGTTTCTTTTACGCAATTCGGCACTACTTGTAGTTTGGTGTTTAATAAAATCCTATCAAAAACACGAGTGTGAAAAAATGCCAAGTTCGTTAAAGGTTTCGGTCATAAAAGAAGTGATTTGACAAAAAATAATAATATCCTGTCAAAAACATGAATGTGAAAGAATGCCAAGTTAGTTAAAGGTTTTGCTAATAAAAGAAGTGAGATCTAACTGCAAACCAAGTTCTTTCGGAGCTCCTTAAATCATAACTCCTGTCATGTATAATATTATTCAATTGCTTAAAATGATTTGTTATGTTACTTGTTATTCAATAGAGCGACTTAGCAAGTTTTCTCTTATTCAATTTTTTCTATTTAGTTGATCAGAAATTAAAGTTGATCCCTTCCTTAACTTATCAGTACCTTAACTTCAATATACTTATTCGAACACTTGACTGACTAGATCTTTGCCAATCAGATTCTAGATTAAATTGTACTTCGACTCAAAGATTAAAGTTGGTAGCTGAAAACTTGCCAAGTCGCTCTGTTGAATAACAAGTAACATAAGAAATCATTTTAAGCAATTGAATAATATTATACATGACAGGAGTTATGATTTAAGGAGCTCCGAAAGAACTTGGTTTGCAGTTAGATCTCACTTCTTTTATTAGCAAAACCTTTAACTAACTTGGCATTCTTTCACATTCATGTTTTTGACAGGATATTATTATTTTTTGTCAAATCACTTCTTTTATGACCGAAACCTTTAACGAACTTGGCATTTTTTCACACTCGTGTTTTTGATAGGATATCATTATTTTTGTCAACCAAGTAGGTATTTGTTTCTTTTTTGAAGTAAATAGGTTAAATTAGTTTTATTTAATATTAATTAATCTTTCAGCTTTTTCCTGCATTTATTCAGTTTTTTTCAGTCAAATTTAAAAATTTAACATTAGGATTGCTTATGTTCCTTTGAATTCCATCAATAAGGATGTTTCTTTTACGTGATTGGGTACTACTTGATTATTTCGTCGACCAAAAACGCTTGTAGCCAACTTCGCGAAATATCGCTATATTGACGACAAAAATTACGCTCCAAAAGTCATATTAACATGGCGCTATTTCTGGTATTTTGCCAAATTGCCATAGATTCCCATTGTAATCTGGTAATTTGTCCAATAATTTTGTTAGAGCAAGGACTGTCGCCATCATTTTGGCATCTTTTTTTCTTTAAATCGGTTCGCTAACTACCCAAGATAGCTTAAATATTTCTATTTAGAAAGTTTTTAGAACGCTTTCGCGCATTTTTACCCCTTTTAAATTTTGTATTTGTTAACAAAGTTCTTAGTGATCATTTATATCTTATAATTAATAAACATGCCAAATTTTATGTTTTTAGGTCCTTAACATACAGACATCGCATTTTTAGAAAGCTTTTTGCCCTTTTACCCCCTTTGAATCAGTGGAATCGACATAAGATATAGCCTATATTGGAGCAAGAACTATCACCATCATTTTGATATCATTAATTTTAAGATCGGTTTTTTGTTTGCTGAAATTGCTTAAAAATACCTATTTAGACCATTTTTAGAACGCTTTTCGCACATTTTCACCCCTTTTGAATTCCGTATTTTTTATCAAATACCCTTTGAGATCATTTATATCATATAAATAATTAACATGCCAAATATAGTTCTAGGTCCTTCAGTAACACAAAAGTTGCATTTTTAGAATGTTTTTTGCTTCTTCACCCTCTTTTGGTTAATAGTATACGCATAAAATATAGCCTATGTTTGAACCGGGGCGAATACCATCATTTTGGTATCATTAATTTTGAAATCGGTTCGGTGGTTTCAGAGCTTAGCCCCGATACTAGCCAAAAGTGTCACCAACTTAGCACTATTTCTGATATTTCGCGAAATTCCCATAAACTCTAAAATGCCAAATTTATGTTTCCAGTCCAGTATCTTAATATACAGACATCGCATTTTTAGAATGTGTTTTGCTCTTTTATCTCCTTGAGGTTAGTGTAATCGACATAAGATATATCATATGTTGGAGCAAAGACTGTCATCATCATTTTGATATCATTACTTTTAAGATCGGTTTGTTGTTTGCTGAGATTGTTTTAAAATTGGTATTTCGAACTTTTTTAGAACACTCTTTGGGGATTTTCACCCAATTAAATTTGATATTTTTTAGCAAATGTCATTAGTGATCATTTATATCTTATAAATAATTAACATGCCAAATTTTGTGCTTCTAGGCCCTTCAGTAAAACAAAAATCACATTTTTAGAATGTTTTTCGCTTCTGAACCCTCTTTTGGTTAGTGGCACAGACATAAGATATAGTCTATGTTTGAACCGGGGCGAATACCATCATTTTGGTACCATTACTTTTGAAATCGGTTCGGTAGTTTCTGAGATTAGTCCTGATACTCGCCAAAAGTAACGCCAACTTGGCACTATTTCTGGTATTTTGTGAAATTCTCATAAACTTCCATTGTAATCCAATAATTTATCCTCTAATCAACCATTAATGTTTAATTAATGGTGATTTCTGATTTTTTCCTATTTACAGATCCTATAACCTATCTCCACACCAAATTTCAACTTCCTAAGTCACCTGGAAGTAGTCAAACATTTCTATGAGTGAGTGAGTGAGTCAGTGAGTCAGTGGTAAAAACAGTGGTTTTCAGACGTCAATTTCTCGTGAACGGTAAAAGATTTTTTTAAAAAAATTTAAGATTCGGAAATTAGAAGATGGTCTTACACGACACAAAAAATTGCAAGTGTGTAGGTCAAATAGAATTTAAGTTATTGAGGGGTCAAAAGTGGTTCGAAATGGTTCGGGTAATATAACAAATCTAGACACACTGCCGTGTGTCTAGATTTGTTGAAATTTGTTCATCAGCAATTCCTTAATAGAGCATTATTATGCATATTAAAAATATTTAAATATACGTTTAAATTTTGTTTTGGAATTATAATGCATTTTATAAATAGTTTACGCATGTTTCATTTTCATATATTATATTATGCATATACGTGATGGGTAAGTATTAGGGTGGCCCCCCATCTACTAGTTTACTTGGATCTCATTTCTCGTATTTATCATTGCCTTCAGCTTTAACCTTTTTTATTGCAATGTAATTTATTTTGACGATTTTATTTTTTAAAACAGGAATTGTCCTATCAGCACAGTGAATTTTGGCAAAGACGTTTGCTGCAAGAACTGTAAAAACAAAGCATGATAGGATTACATTTTTTAACCGGAAAAAATGTTCATATTTTTAATTAACCTCAAAACAGCTGTAAAAATATCAGCTCTATTGATTTATATCATTCAGGGAAAAAGAATAAACTAAAAATATAGAATTTTTGTAAAACTACTAAAGCTCGCGAAAATCATTTACATATACTATTTTGTTTTTCCTTTTCAGGCTGCTTTGGGAATTCAAGATCTGGGTCAACTTTACTATCTTCCTTTAAAAGACAGTGAAGGGACAACCGTACTGTGCACGGTAAAGCACGTTAAAGATCCAAAAACTATGGTTACTCTATCAGTCAGGTGGATGCCTTTGTATAAAGTCCAAAGAAAAAGACTAAACAACTCGGATTCGAATGGAGAAAATCCTGGAGTGAATGACTTGCTACTAGATTCCCTACAGGTTAATAAATTATTTGTTAATTATGCTAAGATTTCAAACCAAAACCTAATATAAAAATATTTTTTTAATTTTTTTTTTTTTTTTTTTTTTTTTTTTAATGGAACGAAAATTAGATTTTAACCTTATTTGTTTGTTAAGTTCCGGAATTGAACTGGGATTAATTTTTGTTCCAGAATTAAATAAGAAAATAATTTTCATCAATAAAACATTCAGTTTTTAAAGTTTCAATGAAACTGAAATACAAGACATTGACATTATTTATTTATTTATTTTGCTTAATTCTTTATGCCCCAGCAATATTTTTAAGTAGTATTAAAAAAGAAAAACTATAAAAATCATTTAATGCATCCATTATTTGCAGAAAAGTTTAGTATTTATTTTTTTTTTTTCAGTTTATCATGCTCAAGAAGCATTTTGCGACTCTAACTAAAAATTCAACAAGTGGACTACAATTTTATTAAATTAATTCGGATTTGACGACTCGCAAATTATAGCACAGCAGTCGATCGCTATGCTATCAAAATTAATATTATGTCATTATTTGAAGTGAAGTCTCATTTTATATAATTATTATATTATAACGGAAGACGAAGAAAAAAAACGACGGACATTTTGTTTTTAATATTTTTATGATACAATTAGGAAATATACACTGGCCTTCAAAAGTTAAAGTTCAGATACGTCTAATTTGTAAATGATTGAATCTAGAAACAACAAATTTGGAGGAAATATGCACTAAACAATTATTTATTGAATGCAACATAGAAATTTACATACACGCAAAAATGATTATCAATAAAAAAATCTGGTGGAAAAGTCCATTCTTGGAGAAAACAGTACACCACAATATTATGTAGTAAAATGTCACATATATTACACAAAAATGGGTTATAATGATGAATGTGTCCATCCCTGACTTAAGCATTGTCAGTCACCTCTTATCGGCTTTCCGTGATGTCAATTGAGTTGTAGGACACTGAAGGGAGAAGCGAGAACCAGATATGGAATAAGCCTTGTTCCTGCCCATCTAACAATCTTGATAGAGGACATAAAGCAGAAACTTGTCTCCTAAGATATTCCGAAAAATATTCTATTGGATTCAGGTCTGGAGAGTGAACAGGCCATTCTATTCGCTCCGCTCCAAACTGTGACCTTCAAGATAGACCTCATCAACAACCGCTCGGTCAGGTTGTGTATTGTTAGTCATCAGAATGAAATCATTACCAATAGCACTGGCATATGGGCGGACATATAAATCAAGGATCTCATCCCGATATCTCCACCAGTCAGAGTCCTCCATGAAGTACATGAAGGCCAGTGTGATCACCGAGAGAGATCCCTAACCCAAACGTAATTCCATCACATCTTTGCGTGTGTGTTTCAACACGTTGGATTGATGGTATAGATTGCGTTATTCTCTGCCGGTCAGCAGGCACTAGGAATCTCGCTTCAGTATAAAAATGGACTCGTTTGTGAAAAGTACAGAAGCCGATTGCTGTCTCGTCCAATACATGTAAACACGTTCTCTTACCCAGCATAAGTGGGCAGATTAAGAGGGACACACACAATTGGTCGTCTTGCAAAAAGACTTGCATTGTGAAGGCGCATTCGCTTTGACGTCGTGCAGATTCTTGTCCTGATACGATAAAGTGATCTGCAACGAGGTTAGATACAGTATAGTAGTGCATTTTCTTTTCGGGCCGAAAAAGAGTTATAAAACTTTTTCTGTAGGTATGGTAACTTATGATTGGTTTGAAACATGTCTTCTGGAAATAAAACCTTAGATTGATATTGATCCCAGCGATGTTGAACCACACTGCGAGATATATTGAGACGTCTAGCAGCACCAACCAGTAACAAAGCTATTTTCATCCATGCAACCTTCCGCAACCTTAACGAATCAGGCAAACGACTTCTTCTAGTACTGCTAAACTCCACTGGTTGTTGTCAATAATCCAATAACAACAGATGAAAATCAACAAAACTTACACCCAAAATTACGAAAGCTTGATATTTGCATATTTTTCATCCTCTTCATATACATATCAGTTTTTTCTATAAAATAAAAGTGGCAGCTATCGTTTTTCCATAAGTTTTTTTTTTTTTTTAATTTCATTATTATCACTCATATGAGCAATAAAATTTATTGTTACTGTCACTTTTATGACGAGTTTCGAAAAGTATGTTATATCTTAACTTTTGGAGTACAGTATTTCTTAGGTGTATGTAGTATGGATTTTTGAAACATATGGACCCAATTTCAATTAATTTTTAAATTTTCTGTTTGATAATTTGGTTTTAGATAGTTTCGTCGCAATAGATTCCTTTGTTGAATGCAGATACTTTTCTTTGAAAGAGGAGTTCTTAGGATGTATGATCCTCTTTCAAACCACTGCAATCCACAAAATTTCAAATTTTTTCAAATTTTTCGATGGTAACATTTTGATGTTGGGGATGGAAAAAAAATGCCACACTGTCAGAAAAAAGCCTCTGTTTAGCATTTTGTGGCCTAAATAGAAACATACAAAATAACATCATGTTGTCTGTGATGAATAGATTTATGTTAATATATATATATCTATAGTTTTTTAAACACATTTTACTTTATTTTCTAGGAGATGATTTTGTACAGCCAAGTGAGCAACAAACCCCTGTCAAGAGGCCTTTATGTTGGATATATGAAACTTAAAAGTTCCGTAGATGCTATTAGAGTTGTTGTCCCAAGATTAAATCCTAATGTGTTACCTCACACCAGAATCAGAGATAATCCTCATGTGTCATGGTAAAATCCTTTTTCAGTTGCCCCACATGTATTTCTAAACCTTTTTATAAATAATATATTTAAGGTATAAATATCCAAATCAGATATTTTTGTAGGATATTAATTCCTTAAAACAAACTCATACACTGAAAGTCTCAAACTTGTTTTGTTAACTAGAATTAATTTTGTCGTTTTCGCTTTCGTATAAGAATCAACAGAAGTACACTCATTAATATATATATATATATATATGCACATACATTTGAAAAGTTTTTTATAATAAAGTGTCCTACGGTAATAACAGCAAGTTCTAATATAACGCGTAATTATGAAGAAATCCTCGAGATAGCGCCTGCGAGTTCTACGCAAAAGGACTCTAAATCATTTGAATCACAAACAATCGCTAAAAGTTAATTTATTCCATTTTAGACATTGTCGGTAAAAAAAGCACGTAACAGTCAATGCTTGATGTAAAATTTGCGAAATAAGTTCTGTTATCTGAACACCAGGGATGTAGTGGAGAGCATACAGGGGTATACGCCGTATACTTTCTGGATTTTTTAAAAGAGCATCGTATACCCTCTGTTTCTCAAGAAAGCTTATAGCATACACACTCTAGGGTATACCATATGACTTGAGCATATATCCTCTGCTTATAGCGTATATCCTCTGTTATTTTTACGACTACACCCCTGCTGAACACTATATATTTATTAGAAAATACATTGTTTATCACATAAGTTTGTAGTGCATTTCATGTACTTTCAAAATGTTGTGGAAGATTTTGGATGTATTCGCGTGGTAGTTTGTAATTTAAAATATACTGCGCAATAAGTATAAAGGGGTAATAACGTCATTCACTGGCGTTAATATTTCGATTGAGTCTTTTCAGTGCTGAAGCTACATCTGAAACGGATTTATTTTTTATTTTACGCACAAGAAGGCATTATAGTCTTTGTTGAAAACCAAAAAGGATAAAGAGAAATTGTATTTCCTAAGTCTTCTAAATTTTTCATGTCAGAAGAAAAAATATGAAATGATTTTTACTACATCCTGATATCGCAATTAATGGTTATTAAGATAAATTTATCAAGCTGTAGTGTTTGTACCTTTACAACTGGGCAATTTACATGTCATTATTCCATTTTTTGTAGTTTTGTTAGCATGGCGTTATTACCCACCTAAGTGGGTAAAAACGTCAAACAGTATTGGTCAAGGAATCACGCCTATTACATTTTATGAATACATATCTGCTAAAATATTCTTTCTTGTGTACAAAGTTAGTAAGCTGCTGTATCAAATCCCATACTTGTTTGAAAAAAGAATTCTAAAATTAAGTCATGAAAATTGATAAACCTTGGCGTGGTGTTATTACTCAGGACTTATTTTCAAAATATTCAGAATTCTTTTATGAAATACCGGGTCAACCCAAGTCGGACCGAAGGAGTCAGACCCGAAAACGAAACGGCTACCCGGTCCAAATTCAACCCGCAACGGTAAAATATTGCATCAGTCTGACCCAATGCAGAACGCCATAACACACACAGTATGACAAAATCAATTATATACTGATATGGAAACTTCTTTTATTGGTGAATGTATCGAAAGAAAAAAAATCTACTATTAATGTATTAATAATTGTAGTCATAAAAAACTTTTATGTACTGTTGGTTTATTTTTTGTTCTCTTTTAATTTTTAGTGAAGAATGGCAATGGTTTAAGAGCTTATCCAATGGGAGCCTACCTAATGGTCCTTCCGAAATACAGATGAAGTTTCAAAAAGCCTTGTCTACTGCGACGCGTCAACTATTGACAGACCTTGACATTCCAGAAAACATGATTGATCTGCACAGGTAATGCCAAGAGTATCATTTTTGTATCGATAGCGAGCCCTCGAGTACTAATTATATATTAAAAAAGGAGAAAGAATTCTAATAGTTTAAAGCACATACTTCTTATTCCTGACGGTTTATTCTATTGTAAATTAAATACATCAATTTGAGCTTTAAGATAGGTATTTCGCAAAATGTTAAGGTGTGGGTTAGGGTTAGGAAGTTAAATGGCTGTGTTAGGGTGTAAACTTTTGGAATAATGTGGCAGTGGAAACTGAGTTCAGACATTTTCATATTCAAAAGATGAGCATTGTAGATATACATTGCGACATAGCTTATGAATTAAATTCACATGAGTTAAAGGAATGTTTCTATTAAAAGAGTATTTTCTCAATGTCACAAACCACTTCAAATGATTCCATGTTAAAACTCCGGTTAATACATTATGTAATTTAAATTCAGACGTAATAATATTTGTAAAATATCGCCACTTAGGTAGATAAAAAAGTGTTTTAAGCGCCAGAAATTTTCTAACTAAACGCAAACTAGTTATTAAGTATAACATTTAGTGTAGATAGTTTGTGTTTAAAGTATTGTATTATCTCTTTATATTGTACATTTGATTAACCCTCTAATTAGATTTCGTTACTCATAAAAATTCGTTCTGCAAATTATGTTTGCTATTATTGAATATTAAAAATGTTAAATTTGCTTCATTTCAGGTATTACGATGTGGAGATCATTGAACTGAGTGACGATGTGTCTTTTATATTGGTGTTGCCACCAGTTGATAGCGTTTGTTCTGTGCCTGGACAGTGTGATGAAATCACATCAAGATCGGATTGCATTCCAT
Source organism: Maratus speculifer (assembly GCA_964019185.1). Lineage (NCBI taxonomy): Eukaryota > Metazoa > Arthropoda > Arachnida > Araneae > Salticidae > Maratus > Maratus speculifer. The sequence continues at coordinate 229,695,185 of OZ025290.1, forward strand.
TGCCCATTCAAATATTTGAAATGAGTAAGGGAAACTGTTTTTAAATTTAATTACTATACTTTTCATTTATTTACAGTTTCCTGTAACTTTGGAAGCATTATTAGAAATATTTTACGCTGAAACTAAAACGATCAAATCTTTTAAATTTATGTCTTGAAAGTATAATTTTTGAATTTTTCGATATTACTTTACACAAAAAATCTGTATGTGGAACATCTCTTTCATTGTCAAATGCCGCGCTTTATGTCACATATGATGTGTATATTCCATTTTTTATTTATTTTGTGGATGAGCTAAATAATTTTATAATGAATGATATAAATTAACTAATATTTTTCTATTTTTCACAAAATTAACAAAAAAAAAAAAAAAAAAAAAAAAAAAGAGTAGGAGAATAATTTGGTATCTCTTGTCTACGATATAATAGACCGAGAAGTGGATAACAACAGACAATCACCTTACCAAGTTCATGGCTGAAGTTTCAGAATTAGTTAAAATTCTATTATTATAATCAAGCGGAGTTACATCTAGGTGGAAAATATCTGAAAACCAGAATTGAACGGTTGACTCATAGTTTTACCATTGTGTTTTCCTGTACTCCAAGTCATAAAAACATAGAACAGGAAAATGCAATGGTGAAAACGTAGCTAGAATCGGATTTTTAGGTTTTCTACACTAACATATAATTTGGCAGACCGATTTCATTTTAATATTAGAATCGACTTTTAACTAGTTTTGGAATTTCAACTATAAACTCGATGAGGTGATTGTTAATTTTGCTTCTCACGGTCCATAAAATTTAGTAAATTTGATGCATTTTCAAGATTATGGGGCTTTTCTATTAAAAAAAGAGGAGATAAATGACCTGATGTAGGTATTTATCAAAAAACAAATAAAAGAATAGTGTTGAAATAATATTTAATATGTTGAGTCCATTGTTTATTTTTCATTATAAGTTGTCTTAACAATTATCAACAAACTTTCTATGGCCATTTTAAAGCTTTTTGCAAAAAAAATTGCAAAAAAAAAAATAATAATAATAATAATAATAATTATATTGTGGGATTCATACGTAACCCATTGCACTCCACAAGTACTTTTGAATGTTTATTAGCGAATTTTTATTTTTTAATGCGTAAAACTGGATTTTCTGACCAGATTCTTTCACAGATTTGAGTGCACTTAAACTGGAGATATAAAATATCGTATATACAAAAATATTGAATTTTGGCACACTTTCTTAAAAGTCTAGAGAAAAAAAAAACATCTTTCTGTGATTTGAATTCTAAAAATTAACGTTCTTTGAATTATATGCATTTAAATTGGAGGTATAAGCTTCTTATTTTTTGAAGAAAAAAATCTTTGAATTCCGGCAACACTTTTTAGGTGTTTGTAAATAAAATTGAAGGACAATATATTCCCATATCAGGATGCTAAACTCAAAGTTTCATGGAATTCTACGCAATTACAATATTGATATAATATAAAACATTTCGAACAAATCATCGAATTTCAACTATCTTAGTTGACCGGATCCAGAATTGAAAGACAAATATTTTTATCATGGGGTTAATAAATCTGACGTATCCTGAACACATAAATGATATAAACATCACATAAATAGAACTCGACTCCATTTCTCTTTCGATTTGACTCCTTTTCTCTTTAGGGGATTTCCTAGTGCATTAACCCTTTCCGGCAAGGGCTAATTTTGTTAGTAAAATGAGAAATTATCTACTGTCACCGGAATTTACAAACGTTTTTTTTAGAAATTAAGAATCCCTTAATTTAAAATTTCATTATAAAAGTAAAATTTTATTAAAATATTATTGGTGCCGTTTGCAAGTTTGGCATTAGGTATACCGGACTGGGCACAGTGTGCCAGAAAGGGTTAAACATATAATAGGTTTTTAATTATTTTACATGTGATTTTTAGTAATAAAAATAATTTATTTTTTATAGAAATATATTTTAAATGTAGTAAAGAAAAAATATATAAATACTGTACTGGTAGGGTAGATGTTTCAATCTCGGTAATTCGCCTCCGGTTAAGGCGTACCTCCGGTTAATTACTGTATTTTTATTTTCCCATCACCTATTATTTGCAATTTATATTAAATACATTGCTTAATAATTGCGACTCATCAGATAATGGGAAACCATTTTTCACAAAATGACGGTGTAGATTTAAAACTGGTTTTGTAGGTTATTTCTCTACTACAAACTTTGATGTAACCTTCGTTATTAATATATCACACAAATTATCAGTGACAGTAATAAGGACAGAAAAAACATTCCATCCTCAAGATCGCAAGAACTCCAAAAGTTACTAACGGGTTGTTCGCCGATACTAATAATTAGGATGCGATGCAACAGACCAAATTTTCGAGCAAATTGCAAAATTTAAAAAACAATGTGGTAAAAAGATTTTCGTAAAGAAAAATGGGAGATTACTTTTAAAGTACGACAATTTCACTCGAACATTTTCTTTGTTCGGATTAGAAAACTGTAAGAAGTGTAAGTCGCCGATTTTGACGAAAATGGTTTCGTTCGAAATATATCACCGTGAGGATTAAAAAACTCAGCGGAGTTACCCTCTGAAATGAGCCGTTTTTGGGGTATCTGATAATTTATATCACATAGCAAGTGCATACTTATTGGATAATAGCAAAATAGTTTAATCTCGATTGTGACGAAAGTGGTATCATTGGAAAGATATGTGTACTAGTCCTATACAATTTTTTATTCTTAACGACGAGATCTTTCCAGGGATGTTATTTTTGTCAAAGTCGAGATTAATTTTTTGTCGGTTCCGTAATAAGTGTACTCTAATTGTGTGAAATAAATTGTCAGACATCTCGCAAACAAACCATTTGAAAATCCCAGCTCCATTGAATTTCTTACTCCGCATGATGATATCTTTTCAACAATATCACATTCGTCAAAATCGAATCTAAATTTTTTTGCGATTCCCCAATAAGTGTGCATTAGCTATGTGACATAAATTGTCGGATACGACGAAAACGAGTCATTTCCGAAGGGTAGTTCCATTTTTTCGCTGTTCACGATAAGATCTTTCCAACGATACCACTTTTGTTAAAATCGGTGATTTACACTTCTTACAGTTCCCTTGTTTGTAATCTGCTCTTTTGTATTGGTTAATTGTTATTAACTTGCTTTTTCAATAAAAATAACCAAATTAAACATTTATTTTTCTTTCATCATAAAATTGATAGACTATTTAATTTCTGATGAAAATTGTATTAACTTTATTTCACTAAAGGAATAACGCCATTATAACTGTTACATTTGTAATGCAGGATCCGGTTATTGTGCTTAAAAATTTGGTCTCCGTTCAAAATCATCAACAATACGAATTCACCGTATATTTATTATGTAGATGTTGAAAATTCGTGAATAACATAACATACATTTTATAAATAAGAGATTCATAATTATCCATTGAATTAAAGTTACAATTTGAAAATCACGAAATTCAAAAGAAGTTCATAATGAAATGACGCGTTCATCTTGCGTTAAAACAAATAAAACTAAAAATCTACCTACTAAAAAGGTGCCTAAAAATTTATTAAGTCTTCCGTCACAATATGAACTGGTCTTTAAAACTTAAAAACCATTGATGTTAATAATCGTATGTAAAGAAAACAGAAAAACACTATCCCTTGAAAATGATTGCATTTAGGTATCGAAAGATCTCAAGGTGATCTTTTCTGTTTTCTTTACATATGATATAACGAAATATTTAATAAATTTTTATGCGCCGTTTTAATAAATAATTTTTTAGTGTTAGTTAAAATTACAGTTTTTACAGGCTGGTAAGAGGGAATAAACAGTTAACTTGGAGGAATAGAGAAGTTTTATTATGATGAACCCTGGCTTGAATATAAGTCATATTACAAAAAGAAATAAAATTTTCAAGTAAAGGCATAATATCTGAAAACTGCAAGAAGAAAAAAGAAAACGACTGGTAAAATTGGGAGTTCACTTAAAAATCTTACAAAATTAAAATTAATTTCAAAAACAGTAAAATTATTCGCACTGCTGACAGTAGTCATTGTCATAATATTTGAAAAGAAGTAAAGAAAAATAAATCAGAAAAATATTTTTTCAGATATATTTCATTTTATTAACTTTTTCATCTTTTCATAGTTTTTGCAGTGAAACCTCTTATTCAGTATAAATGTTTTTGTCATAAAAACTCTTTAAAAGCATTTTTTAATTTACGGAACAATATGTAGTTTTTATAACTGTATGATTAATATTTTTTATTTTTAATATTGACAATTTTTATATTTTTCTCACACATTTTATTTATTTTAACAGTTCACATGACTACATACCAGTCGAGCTTCATTACTCGATACTCTCGGCTGTCATCTATTTTAGAGATGGACAATATGTTGGCCCACCATGCCCATCGAGAGGTAATTCTTTTTCTCTCTTTATTACTACTTTACGATTTTAACATTACAATATGTTTGAATCATGCATAGGCAATACTAGTGACTTAAAATCATTTCTGCAATTTAAAGTATGGTGGAATTTTACATGATTTCAAAACAAAAATAAAGATTAAAAAATTTAATTTACTTTTAGCAAATGTAAGTTTCACAATGCAACTTTCACTGCGTTATCTATGTATAAACAGTATATTTAGAGCATCCAATATTTAGGCTTAAACATAGGATGATTCAAAATCTCATGACTTTTTTTTTTTTTTTTTTTTTATAAAACATTTTATTTGAAATATGAACATTATTGCTAGCTCAAATTCTTCATTAGAAACAAAGGTCGATCCATTTTAATTTTCTCTTTCAATTTATGTACTATTCCTAGATGTAGTACATGAATGGGAACGGCTTTTCGTACATAGATAGCGTGCTTTCTGCTACTCATGCAGTTATTCGCTGTTTCAGTTTATATAAGATGTTGATCTTCACTCGGTATATTTTTTACTTTAATTATAATTTGTGGAACACTATAAGTTGTATAAACAAGAGCTTAAATGTTTATTGATGCTCACTAGTCTTCCAGAGCAATATTTATCATAAAATTGTTTTGTTTTTTGGAATTTTTCACCGAATCTTTGACGGCTTGTCTGCTGGGACATGGTCTCTGAGATCTTCTTTGATCTTTTCATACGTTCTTTCGTTATAATCAAACCAAAACAATGCCTGTTATTTTCTCTAATGTAAACATTATTCAGAATTATTTGTAAATAAAAGCAATCGTTTTGACGATTTTAAATGTAGTATCGAGAAAATTTTGAATTACGCTATATTACACTTTAAACTTTCAATATCATACACCAGTCGGTTATGAGTATCCTAAACTTTAACTTCGCATTATTATTATTATTATTTTAATTTATCTAACTAACTTCTACAAACACAAATTTTACTTCGATTCAGTTATCTAAAAGGTTTAATTTAGGCATGCCAACCTATAAATTCTAAATTATTTTAAGTTTCAATATTACGTGCCTGCTTTATTATTGTTATTATTGTTATTATTATTACTTTTTAAAGATGTTTAGAAATATATTATATTCTTCTTCTTCAGGCATTCTCGTCAACTGAATTATCTGAAGCTAAATCACGACTAAATCAGCTGCAGGAATTCCAGACTCAAGTGGACAGCATGTGGCGAGCAGTTCGATGGATTATGGATGTTTTGACCTTTGCTCGTGATAAGCAAGGATCGAACGGTGTTTCACTTAAAGACGTTTGGACAAATAACTCTAGTCCTGAGTTGCCCAGCCCTCCTTCGCCTGAGCACAAGAAAATAACGGAGAGCGAAAGAACCAGCCCTTCGCCTTCTGTAAAACTTCAGACCAAAAGTAGAAGGCATCTCCGCCGATGTTCATCGACATCGAGGCTGCAGATAAACTTTTCCAATCTTCTGTGTGATACGGACAGCATTAACTGTGGATCTAAAGCACATAGTGCAGAGAGACTTGGTGATTCAAATTTCGATAAAGACTCCAATTATCGAAATAGTCTGCGCAGTTCCTTTGCTGGAAGTTTTAAATCATTATCTTCTGCTGATGTAACTGTAGATGAAGATAAATTAAGTATTTATTCCAAAGATAGTGCTTGTAGTATCGATGAAGATTGTCCTAAAGATAGTGAGAAATCACAACAGGATGGCTTGCAGTCTACTCCAGCACCATCTCAGAACTCTGGCATAATCAGAGTATATGCTGCATATGAGACAGGACTTCCCAGTGGCACTAGTGTTAAACTTCACATTACACCACAGACAACAGCCAGAGAAGTTGTAGACTTAGTCGTAAAACAACTAAACATGGCAGTTATACTAAAAGGCAGAGGTGGACCTATTTACGGGAACAGCCAGTTGCACAGTTTTTGTCTTGTTGCAACAGCTGGAGCGAGAGAACGCTGCCTAGGCGATGAGTTCCAACCTATGAAATTGCAAGGACCTTGGTTGAAAGGAAAGTTGTTTGTTAGAAGAAGAGAGGCGGAGAATGGTGATTAGTGCTGACTCTAAACATTTGAAGAACTGTGTGTTACAAGTGATATTGATGCCAAATCGTTGTGTTAACCTTTCAGAGGTATAATCTATAAATATGTGTTGTATAAATTTCTACAGTGTTTTCTGAAGAACTTCTTATAGGCTAGCTGTTGCTATCCTTACTACCATAAAGTATTATACACAGTAGAGAAAATTTTTAAACTTTGGAATGACTAAAAGTTTTCTATGAATCATAAATCTTTATAGGCCTTGTTGTAACAATCTTTAGTATTATCAAAACATTTAGTACATAAGCCTGTCTTTTGTAATAATTTCTTCTATTTTTCTAATAGTATTTATTCGTATTATAGTTATTCAAATTGTACTTTAGTATTTAAAATTGTAAGTGCTTTTTAAAATAATATTCTGAACATTCTGCACACTTTTATACTCTGAAATTAGACTTAATTAGAACAATCAGAAGATTATATAAGATGAAGAATGAAGTTAGATTAGATTAGAGGAAAAGACACTGTGATTTCTTCGCTATTTTATCATCTTTAACATTTAAGTGAAATGCAAGAAATAAAATAGTGATAAAGATTTTTTTAAACGGTATTGCTGTTCTCAAATCGAAAAGGTTAACTTTATGACATAAGATTTAATTTATTTTTGTTCAGAATTCGTGAAACTTGGAGATTTTGTTGTTCAGAAATTATCTAAGTGCACTCATTTTTCCTTTTTTTTTTTTGCAAATACAATAGATCTTTCAGAAAGTAGTATAAAGTGGGCGTTTTGAACCGATTCCCGCGTGAATAAGAATAACCACTTAGAGAAGGGTGAAAAATATATTTGTCATGTGATCAAAATCGCTTATAACTCAATATATCAATATTGATTAAAATATGGAAAACTCAATTCGATTCAAAATCGCTTCCATAATCAGACTTTCAAATTTGATATATTTGCATTAAAAATGAATGTGTAAATATGTCAAAACGTTTTGCGCTTATTAAGCAGATCAGTTGAGAGCAGCCATTAAATTTAATTTTTATGCAATGTTGTGGAAAATCACAAAATGTTTTGGGGTGATTTTTTTTAATATTCCTAAAAGCACCTTTATTATGCTTTAGAAAAGTTTTAAAATTTTTTTCCTAATTGCATTTTGGAAAGATATTCGCTTGAAATTTTTTACAACATTCGCTATTTCTAAAAATAGTTGAAAAAATATTTAAACGAATATTCTTTGTAAATATTTTCTTAATTCTTTTAAAATATTTAAAGATTATAATTTTAAATATTTTGAAAATAAAATCTTCTGCGAGACTGCATAAAAGCAAGTTTTATATACCACTTAAAAGGATATTTCAAAAATAAAAATTGCCTCTTTCTATTAGATAGTGCCTCAGAATTAATTATTTTAAGACATAACTTCTTTCTTATACTACTTTATATTGTTACAACAAGGTTCGTTGTATACTATTAATACATGGTGCATTAACAGTTCTTTGATAAATGGCTATTTTGCGATTGGAGATGTATTTTATTGATAAATCGTTAAGACAAATTCAATATGTCTTTCAAAATTTCCACTTGTTCAAAAAATTGTACTGCAATATTTTTCGGACACATTTTCGAGTATAATTATTCAAATGATTACTGGTGATAATACTATAGATTAAAGAAACGACTAGTTAATTAGACGATGAAATTTAAAAAAAGATTTTGTGAAAAAAAGGGAAATATTTAAATTGCTAAAGCCATCCATTTCATGTATTTTGCTATGTATCAAAAATGTACAGCTTCAGATTGTTTAAATATTTCATGTAATAAGATTGTAAAATTACATATTAATAAAAAAAAAAGACTATTTAAATATTTTGTGTCACTTTTTATAAAAAATTTCATAGCAATGAGCTAACTAATTCGCTTCTTAATCAATATTACCATGTTTTCCTGAAAATAGAAGTCTACATGTAAAAAAATCCGTTAAACTTATGGCAAAAACTGCAGGCAGCAATGTTGCCAGCAGTTTTTGCTCTAAAAATTGCAGTAGAATTAGATGTAATAAAAAAAATTCATCGCCAGCAGTTTTTGCCATAAATTTAACGAATTTTATTTTGCAGTGTAGGGATTAGACCAGGAGCGGCCAACCTCTGTGCCACACAGCTGACATATTTCCAGCGCAAATATACCCCCTGACCGCCGAGCAAAAGGTCAGAATTGTAGAGTTTTTTTCTTTGCAATTTATTTTAAATGTTAATAAAAGAGGGATTTTCTATCATGGTATAATTTTTTTTGTTACGTATAAGCCTGGAAACTATCAATGATAGCTAAATTTCTTAAAACTGGATTATATTTGTAGAATTATATTAATTTAAATAAAGTTTCAACTGCAATGAAACCTACATCCTATTGAACGGATATATCCGGTCGCGGCAGTGGGAAGGTTAAAAATCTAAATTCAGTGAAATCGCACAAAATAAATAACAGATTTAGTAGGGGAAAAAATCTCAGAGTTTATACGCTATAATGAGAGGCTGTATGGTTGAGAGATACCTTGCAGCTTTATTTGATAATCAAAGGGTATACGGATCTGATTTTAAAAAACCAGAGCGTATATAGCATACACCACAGTATGCCCATCGCTTCATCTATTAACATACATTAATTTAAACTAGATGAATTTGTCAAATTCTTTTTAATTGCAAAATGAAAAAACTTAAATGTAAGATAATGAATACCAATATAGGTCAATATTGACTCCTCCCCCACCTCTTGAGTGAGGGTTTGGGAACTATCAAAAAAGGAAGGATATTAAGTAATACAAGGTGGCCATAATTAAATAAACTGACGGTACTCAGAATGTTCTGTAGCGCGATCTAATTGCGAGAATGGCACCAAATTTTGTAGGAAGATTAAACAAGACGGGGGATGAAGTATTTCGCGAAAAAAAAATAGTTCAAAAAGTCACCGCCAGGGGAATATGTGGCACTGTGTATTCGAAAAAGAGAGTTTCAAGAAAGACGAATCAATACTGAAATAAAATCCCCGTTTATTTACCATATCTAACTCAGGTTTGACGTGGCCGCCGTTTTCGTGGACTACATATTGCATTCTGTGCACAGCACTTAAACAGCAGAGACTAACATGTCTGCAAGAAGCTCCCGTTCAGTTCGTGATATGTTATCCTTCAATGTAGTCAGGTCCTGGACACCTCCATAATAGACCTTGGATTATCAAACTATCAAAATTAAGCTTGGACTATCAAAGAAGAAAGGATATTAAGTAATACAAGGTGCCCATAATTAAATTGACGACAATTTCTTTCGTCACCCCAAAACCAATAGTCGCGGAGTGTAAGATCAGGAGACCGAGGTGGCCGTGCAGTTGGAAAATAGCGGCTAATGACTCTTTCTGTTGTGAATTTCTGTCGTAGCAGCTGCTGTACCAGCAAAGCAATGTGTGGTGGGGATCCATCTTGCATGAAAATGATTTTATCCAGGCACTGCCTTTGCTGGAGTGCCGGAATAACAAAGTTGTTTAGCATTTGGCGATATTTGTCTCCGGTAACAGACAAGTTACAGATCCTGTCGGAGTAATGTTCCCGTAGAAGAATAGACATATGATCATATCTACTCTGAAATCACGCCGAACAGTTATCTTTGGTGAATGTAAAGGCATTTCCTTGAATGCTTCTGGTGACTTGTTATCTCAAATTCGGCAGTTCTGGGTATTTACAGTTCAATTCAGATAAAAGTTGGCCTCGTCTCCCCATAAGATTTTCCGCGGCCAAGCATTATCAAACTCATTCTGACAAGAAAAGTGAGAGCAAAAGTCGATCGCTTCTCATGGTAGGTGTGACGTAACTCTTGTACGCGGCTGATCTTAGACGGATAGAAGTGGATAATCTTTCGTTGGATTTTTCACGAGGCATAACCAGATTCCGAGCTATCCCACGAATGCTGGAAGTGGTAGCAATATTGTCGTTTGCTCTGTCGACAATCGCTGTTGCCACTTCTTAGATTGTATCATGTGATACGGGTTTACGTTCTCTGCCTGACTGAGCATTTAGAGAACCTATTTTCTCAAACTTCCCAACCATTGTTTTTAAACCATTAATTGGCAAAGCACCGTTACCTTTACGATTTTTATTTTATTTTATTTTATTTTTTTGGTGGGGAGGGGGGGGGGGTTAAAAACAAGAAGAGCGGCTGGCTCATTGCACTGGTTGCTGTGAAAGAATTTGACTAGTAGAGCTCACTCGGCTAAAGAAGGAGGCATTATGAAAGATAATTTTCAATGAAATTGCTTCTAACAGTTTACTTTTTAAAGCGGAACAAGCTGGCACTGGAACAAAAGACGTAACGGGAAATTTTAATAAAGAACTTCTTCTGCTGATGCTTTCTTTGGGGCTCTGTAAGTGAAAATGCAGATAAAGAAATTTCAGCACTGTTTATGTAAATTTTTAGCATTTTATAAACTGCTACTATTTTTAATTGTTATAAATCTAATATTACTAAAGCGTGTAAATCCGTCCAAAACCGGAATTCGAAAATTCTCACGAAACCTACAATTTCTTCCTTTAAAGATAGAAGAAAGTAAAAAGTTTAGACTTACATTTCTTGTTCGATGATTCTAGTTATGCTTATATTCTGTTCAAAACAACGAAGTATGAACTTGGTAACAATCATCAAGCTTTCAACAAGCAACAACAGAAAAATTTTAAATTAAATTTTGAAATATAATGCTATATATTAATCATGCCCTTTTACTTTCTTCTATTTTTACAAGAAGAAAATATTGGACTTGTGAAATTTTTCGTTTTACATTGTTAGACGGATTTAAATGATTTAGGAGTCATAAATACTGAAAAATACGTTGTTTTTACAAAATGTCTGTCTGTGACTGTGTCTGTATATATGTACGGGACAAAAAATTTTTGAGTTCTCTGTCTCAAGCACTAATACACAGAATAAAATACAAATTTATGTTGAGTTAATCCCTGATATAAATTAGTATTGATTAGTTTTTGGCATAAATCACGCAGCAAGTGGCTCTTCTATACAGTTTTTTTCACGATTTCCGCAATAGCTCGATCTCCAGAACTAACACCAGGATATTCATGAAACTTCAGATTTACTTAATCCTTGACATGAATTGACTTTTTTTTTTTTTTTTTCACTTTGGTGTAAATTTCTCTGCAGGTAAAGCTGCTATGCAGTAAATTTTATTGATTTCGGCAATATCTCTGTCTCAAGAATTAATGCATGGATTTTGATCAAACTCCAGTTATGATATGAATTTTAGTTCTTGATATGAATTAGTGCTGTTTACATTTCGGTGTAAATCGCTCAACAAGTGGCGATGCTCCGCTGAATTTTTACGATTCTCGCAATAGTTCTGTTTCAAAGACTAAGTAGCTGTGCAAATATAACTTATCATTTTAGGGGGGAGCTTATTCTATCGATGATCACTTTCAGAATTTTCCAGCTATGTTTTAGAGACTTTTATAAAAGTTGCTTTATACATTTAGCTAATATAATATGCAAATGAAATTTTGGCAGCGTTTACGCAATGAACAGTTATTAAGTAAACGTACTCATTTTTCATACAATTTTTATTATTTCTGAATTCTTATTACAGAATATTGTGTAGAATGTTGTTTGTCATACTTTTGGAAACGAATACTATTGGATGATCGTGAATGTCACATTCAATGACATTAAATACGATTCATGTTTTTAAAATGTCATTAAATGACATTTATTCCTACTTTTTATTAATATTTTTATTAATACTAGTACACCGAACCCGGGGTTCCCGGGTCACAGAGTAAAGGTGAAAAACTTTTTTAAAAATTAACATTGAAAAGTCTAATAAATTTTTCCTAGGTAATATGCTTTTTAAACTGCCAACTAATTCCAAACAGCAATTTTTTATGAAAAATATTAATTATGTTATCATATAAAGCTTTGCAAATTATCGGTACTTCCGTATTAGACGCAAGATAGAATTTATTAGCCAAAGATCTTGCCAAAGAATAAAATTGCATTATTTCAGTTTATAAAATCAACTAAGAAAATATGATACACAGATATTCTTTAAAATACATTTTTGTAATGATTAATTGATGTATTTTTTGTAAATTAAGTTTGCAACGAACTAAAAGTTATTAAATTGATAGGAAAAAACGAAATAAAACCAACAACATTCACTGGGTTTTATAGCCGACGATATTTTGACATAACACGTTTTTAATTACTATATTTTTCGGTTGCTATGAAAAAATGGCAACTAAAATATACAGTGATCGGTTATTTTTCACGTAGAAAAGAGATAAATGGAGGTGAAGTATGCAATTAAAACGGTTTCATTGGCGTTGTTCTTCCAATTTAAGTCTCTTATTCGGGCCAAACAAAACAATCTCTAAGAACAGAGACCGAATCCTTTAACATCATTTTTCTCTTAATGAAAAAAAATAATAATTATTATATTTTAGCATTCTAAAATAGCATTTCATTGTATTATGAATTGAAACTGTATTGCGAAAAGTTTTCCTTTTTTGCGAAAGAACGTGGTTGTGTTTGATGCAATGCAGCGAATTTTAGAGATGATTTTTTGGCGTCACTTCCAGCCACCAAACTGCATCTCTATTCATCTTCTTTTTTTTTTTTTACTCTATGGATATTTTTCCCTTTTCCTTTTTTTCCCACACAAATGCGATACTTAAGTTGCCACCATTAGAGAAAATGAACTAACAACTATAAAAAAAAATTAATATCTCAAAAACAAATTGAGATACAGTTTTCTAACAAACTGCATTTAAACGTGCATATTTTTCTGCATACGATGGTATAAATGTCGAAAACGTGCTATGTCTAGAAGTTTAAAATTTTACAATAGCGAAAATTGCACAATTAAAATTTCATCGAAAAGTGTTGCCATTCAAAACATGACGTATGCGTTACGCACAGATACGTTTGGCCTTTATTATATAGATTCTACTAATTATTTATATTTTCGTTATTTAAAATAAAAATTATGTCAATATGTATAATTTGGCTATTAGTTTGGCGATTTGTATAATTTGGCGAAATTGGTTGACGGGATAACAGAGTAGTACCTAATATCGTTATGAGTAAAAATGCGATGTTTTAAATAGTGACGTCATTTTCTCTTCAAATGTTTTTTAAAAGTTACTGTTATTAGTAATATGAAACAGGCATCCGTAATAATATTGTAATTCCCATTTATCTGGTTGCTGAATGACATCATTTTCCTCATTTGAAATTTCTCTTATTTTGATTTAGACATTAATTTTTATCATAAATTATTTTCTGTTATTTTATTTACATTATTAATATTATTTCTCAGTAAATATATTTTTTTAACCTCCATTAGTGCATAATTATATGCAATCATTTTGGAAAGTAAATTTTTATTATCGAGAGAAAACCTAAACTGTGCTGCCACCATTTTGAAGAAATATCGTAAAAAGCATTTAAAATTAAAAATAAAATATAAAAATGGAAATAGATTAAAAAATAGCTAAAATGGGCACAACTACAAATAAATAGCTTTCATTTTTAAAAAATAATTATCAAAATCTGTTGAGTAGAAAATTCAAGGCTGATGACACGACATTTTTAGCTTGTCTGAAAGAAATAGCATCGGAGGCTAAAAAAAACATAATAAAATTTGTTAGTTTCTGATTTCTCAAGTTTTTTAAATAACTTTGGAAACATTATTATTTTATCTTTATTACATATATATATACTATCTTCATTTTGAATCAAAGTCTGAATTTATTGCTTATTTATTTTAATGAATTTGCATCTGTGCACAATGACCAGTATTTATTACTGTTTTTAATATCTATTTTATGTCTTACAGACATGAAAATCTGAAAAATGCCATTCGTGAATTTTTTAAAAGCAATGTAAGCTTTGTTCTTTAAACTTTTTATAAAATTATTTTAAAATGAAAATAAGAGTGATTTAATAATATCTACACCTTTTTTCATAGTTTGGGCTTACTGGACTCAATTCATTGACTTTCTATAAAGTCGGACCTAAAACTGAAAAAAAAAAAAAAAAAAAAAAAAAAAAGTATTTGAGCCGAAATTTTAATTTTAGCCGTGTTTCTTTCAAAACTTTCTTGGGGATGGTGAGGGAGGGACAAAAAGTTTTTTTTAAAGAGATTTTTTGTTATAAAGATATTTTTTTTAATGATATGCGCAACTAAGAAGCAACAGATAATTTTATCAAATACGCATTTTTCAAATTAGCAAAAACACTAATTAACGATAAATTTGTCTCAAATGAGAATGTTGTAATAGCAAAGGCTTTATTAAATATTAAATTTTATTAATAGTTTTTAACTTGTGTTCTAAAAATGTTTATTTAATGCTATGTTTCTAGTTCAATTAAACGTGGCAGATTATTTTAACTGTTGTGCAATTTCTATAAAAGCATCTTTTAGCCTGTTCTACGGTAAATGATACATTCTGAAATATCAAATCTGCAGTACGCCGTCTCTTATCCATAGCGTACTCCAAATGGCGCCCCAGAGCGCCCTGTGCTGCGATATTTGACCTTCCAAAAAACTTTTAGCTTAGTGCGAAAAACTGCAATTTTATTGGCTATTGGTGAACTGAACTTCGTTGCCTGAAAGTCAAAAGTCTATTTTAGAAGCAACAGTACTGCTACTTATTTCATCAATTGTATTTATTCATAATAATAACTTGGTGAACATCGTAGCTGCATTAAAAAAATATTTCTCATAAGTTTAAAGTAGGATTTAATTAACTATATTACACTTAAAATAAAAGAAGAATAAAGTACCATATTTTAAATTAATAAATATTTTTATGTATCAAGGATAATTTAAAAAACGCTTTAATATATTAATTCTGATAATTTTATATTTATATGTTTTTAAAGTTTCAACAAAAAAATACTTTTACTGAGAGATTAGGCTATCCATTATTGCATTTTAATAAATAATATTTACTACAAAAATAATATTTACTTTATCGAATATATTAAATTAATTACTATTGCTATTTTAATTGACTTTTTAAAATCTATTTGACAATAAAAGAATTACAAAGATATTGATAATAAAATCGACTGATCTTTATCAACTGGTTTAATAAAGATCGAACTAAAACCCTAAAGAGTTGAAAACTCTATCGAGGACAGAATACGCAAATTTATATTTATAAATGCAAAACCTTAAACCAGTACCAGTCTTAACCACTGTACTAGATCACTCATAGTCTGTCTTCAACAAAACACGGTACTACTTGGTTTATCCCGAGGACCAAAAAACTATCACCAAATTATAAGATTAAATACCAACAATTTGTGATCGTGAATATTACATTCAATGACATTAAACACGATACGCTTGCTTAAAACGTCATAAAGTGACTTTTATTCGTATTTTTATTAATACTTTTCTAATTAATTTGTTCTTTTTTTTTTCAATAAAAATATAGTCAACATGTATAAGTTGGCTATTAGTTTGGCGATTTGCATAATTGGCGAAATTGGTCGACGGAATAATCAAGTAGTACCTAAAATACAATGTGAAGATTTTGTTCTTTCAGGGAAAGAAATTCGGTTCACCGATTGCGCGAAAGTCAATGAAATTGCAGGATTTTGCATTAAGGCCAAGTCTTCTGGAAAGTCAAATTTCGCTGAGCTCAACTGAGCCGATTAAGGCTACAATGGACTTTCAAAATCGCAAAAAATCATCAAATTGTCGAATTTTCATTTTTAGCATAATAACATTATATGAACTCCCTGCTATTGAAAACGAAAAGAATTTTTCAATTTCGACTATTTTTACTGCAGTTAGAAGCATTTTTGTCCAATCAGCTGATTGTGCCACGCCCCTTTGTTTACTTTTTTGCCGATTCACATCCGTAAAATTTTTTAGTTTTACCATACAAAATGTTATTATTTTGCACTGAAATTATTAATTTTGTGATTTCGCAAAACAATATTTTAACTGTAACTTTTAACTGTTTCTTTAATTGTTTGTTTACAATGTATTTAGAGGAATTGCTTTTTGTCACCAATCTTTTTAGCGTAAATTAAAAAATATTAATATATTTAAAATATTAAAAATATTTAATATATTTAACAAAAACTTGTACAATAAGAGGTATTTATACCATGAATATTTCTAGTAAAATTTGAAAAAAAAATTCATTAGAAAATATAAAATGTTACTTTTGAGAAGTTTTTTAAAAATTTGATACTCCACGTCCTTTGCATGAATTACTGCCGAAGCCACATATTTTATGGGAATTTACCATAAAAAACATAAAAAACTTACATATAATCTAGAAATGACATTATATCCCTTAATCTGAAACTGTGTCAGTAGGAAAACATTCAGCAATTATAACCACTGTAGTTACTAAAACCTGTTTTTCTCAGAATGAATATTTTCGTCGTTTTCATGATTTCAAAATGTTCCTTGCGAAATTCGTTATGCCCAATTTTTCTGATTTTTTTTTAAATGCTCTTTATGTATGTGTTTACAAATTTTTCTAGAAATAAATTTTTTTAGACGCATATAAATTTTTTAAATTTCAGGTATATGACATTTTTAATGGTTTTTTAATGGAAAATACAAAAGAATTAAGTTAAAATCATTTTTTTAATTTTTTTACAAGTAATATGCTAAAAATGCTTAGTAACATTTGTTAACACATACATAGAGAGCATTTTAAACAAAAAATCAGAAAAATTGGGCATAAAGAATTTCGCATGGAGTATTTTGAACTATTGCCATTTTTTGTTAATTTAAAAAAAGAAAAATCTGTACCTCAAAAACTATTGAATATATTTAAAAAAATTTGTGAAATAAGAGATATATATATTATGATTATTTCCAGAAATTTCTAAAAAAAATTCATTGAAAATTAAAAAAATTAGTTTTGAGAGTCCACTGTAGCCTTAAAGATTTCGTACGTTCATGCACTTCTGTAGTGCTGCCATCTTTTGAATTTATTTGAAGTTATTTAATTTCCTTATAGGTGTTGATGTTGATATTGTTTATGACAGTCAATTGTTTACACGGAAGATATGAACCCAAAAAGGGGGTGAGTGCACGCTGTAGGGATCTTTCTAAGGAAACCTAACTCATATGTAAGGAAAGAGATCCAAAGTTTGAAGAAAAACAATTCCGAACGATTAGGACGACGGGCGCGATATTTTTTTCTTCTAAATAATAAAATGTACCATTTCACATTAATGTTAAAAATATTTTATGAAATTAAATTAATCCGCAATGAACTTTTTTTTCTCAAGATTATTTATAAAATTTTTATTGTGTGAGCAACAGTTTTTTTTATCATTTAAAATTACACATATTTTGTTAAGGGTGTATTCCAACCCAAACTGTTTATTTTCGGATATATTTTTAAATTCATTTTTGGCCTCACCCGCTCCAAACTGGCAATTTCTTTTATTTAGAAAGTAGGGGAGAGGGGGGACACTTTTTGAACATTTTTTTCAGAAAATCAATATATTTCTTACTTGAATTATATTTATTGAGTTTTAAATATTACATGATAAAAGCAACGTATTTCTTCATCATATGAACTATAAATTAAACATTTATCAACGAAATTAAATAAGTTGTGAGGATTTAAAAAGTTGATAGATTTTTGTCCAAACCTGCCCCATTTAGGGGTACCTTTGAACGAGCAAGGGGGGCACCTTTGAACAAATAAATTAAATACAAAAATTTTTAGAGTTTTTATAAAAAGTTGCATATGTTACAGAAATATAAAGTAATATGAATAAAATTAAGTAACTACATTTTGTTGAAATTACTAATTTTTCTGTTATTTAACCAAAATGAAATCCATCAAAGTTGATGTCAAAACTCATTGTTGATAAAACACAAAGTGTCCCTCCAGTTGTGTTTGATTGTGAAAACTTTTTTACAATATCCTTGAAATACACCAATGTGATATCTGATGATTCTAGAAAATAAAAATTTTCCATTCGTTATTTTTTTTTAAGAGATCTGATATGAAATTCCGTTTTATTCGTTACGGAAACCAGAAATAATATTAGGGAGCCTATTAAATCATGAATCGTTATTTTGTATCCAGGATTTGCAATTATACAATAGATGAATTTAACCCTCTCATGTATACGGGCCTCATATGAGGACAGATAATTATTGCAATATTAAGCAAAAAACTTTTGAGCATTCATTTATAGAGATCCGATTTGTTGATAGATAATAGCTAGCATATAGTGCAATAATAAAAAAAAATTATAATGGGATTTCATTTATCTCAAAAAATGATTTTTAGTCAATAATGCAAAATAATGAAAAATAATTAATGCATGAGAGGGTTAAATTTGATTCAATTTAGATTTGAAACTTCCCATCACTGATACATACGGAGGTTGGAACCTATGTGTGCAGCAAGGGGAATTGTTAGCAGTATAAGTCCATGTTTTTTAACATTCTTAATTAACTTCTTTTTACACAAAAAAATTTCAGAAATAATAATATTTAGATACATTAAAAACTCTTTATTTCTTAGTTTTAAGTGTTCTCTTTAATTTTTTTAACTAGGACTTCTCTCAGAGGGATTAGTCTGAGTGATATTGCTGAGAACATAGATTCTATAATAACTTGCAAAAAGTAAAAGAAAAAGAAATACGATGCTACCTTTAATTGACCATATACTGCCACAAGTTCAAATGACGGAAATGATCAAATTGAACTATAGAATTACAAAATATTCTATATAAATTCGTATACACGGTTTAAAAAGAGGGAGGCAAACTATGCAAAACAGCCATGCGTGGTTATTAAATTGAACGTGCTCAATATATTAAAAGTAATGCAAATAATAAAACACTAAAATATCTTGTATCGGAATTTGAACTCTGAAATTACGCCAAGAAGATAAACACACTCCACACCAATTTTAGTACGTAAAAATGGCACAAATCATGATGGTTGAAAAGAAAGAGAGAATTTTTTATATGGTGTGTGAACCCCTTAAATAGTTAATGCAGAATAGTTAATATATATATAACAGTATAATATCTGCATCTGATTTCTATTGATGCGATGAGGTTCTCGATAAGAATTTGGGCTCTCTTTAAAAGTGGTACATAAAAATCGCGAAAACGCCAACAAAGGAATGCGATGCGTCGTTTGAATGTGTTCCAGATATGATCAATTTGATTTAAATAGGTAATGCATGCTGGTCACTACATACGCTGTTTTGTTTTCTTTTCAAAACCATTCTCAAGGAGTTGAGTAATATTTCGCTTTAGCATGCGTTAAAAAAGGTAATTGGCAATATTTGTAGTATAAGATACGACAGGAGATTTGAATATCTCGTCTTCATAATCTTTGAGCTGTCAAAGTATCATCACAAGTGATTTAGAAATTTGAAAACATTTTTTCAGCAAAACATGCAGGCTCAATACGCCAAAGTGAACTCCATTATGCAGTTTTACCTGAATAAATTACTATTTAAAAGACTTTAAAATGTCAAATGAGAAAATGATTCTATAATAAAAATCTGTTGATTGGACAAAAATAATGCCACCCCCCCCTCCCTCCACATAACATTATGCTTCGGAATTCTTTTATGGTACCCTCTAAATGAATAATAAGTATTCTTTCTGTGGCATATTCTACAAAATTTATATTCTAGTGAACTTCATAAATGCATATCGATTTCTTTATGTTTCTACGGGTGTTATAATTAAAAAGCACTTGGAATTATTTCAACCCTCGGCCATAATGTAACGGAATACTTTTAAATGACTCAACAAAATTCGGCGCAAAATATATATTTAAAATTTCAAACGATTCGGTTGGGTAGTTTTTGTGCTGTTGTATGATATGATCATACTGACGGATAAGTAGACAGAAGGACGGATCAGTCGACGACTGTAGATGCTACGTAATTATGTAATTACGAACGTACCTAAAAATAGTTAAATTTAAAAGCACATGCCAAAATTGAAACTCATCTCAGCAATTGTTACTAAAAGACAGCATTGTAGCTGATTTCTTTTGTGTATGCCGATAAATGGATTAAAAATGCTATGCATATCCTGTTATAACGTAATCGTTGTGAAACTCGGTGATTTATATCAAATTCAATCCATCTCAATAGGGTAATGTCATTAAAATACTCTGTAAACATTTCTTCTCATAGACCATAATGTAATCAAATTCTTTAGGGTGCTCCTCTAAAGAAATTTTAATCTATCACGAATCATATACAATATAACACATGCTTATGGAACGTTAATAAGGTTTACCAATTGCATTAAAATAAGCATATATTTACGGGTATTAGAGCGAGGACAGACGGACAAACAAACCAAATGCATAAACAATTTTCAACTTTGTTGGAAAGTATTAAAAATTCAAATCCAAAGCTGAATATTGAAATCACATCGATTCATTTAATGCCAAATAATTTAAAATGCTCGCCAAAATGCTAGAAAAGAATATAGAACTTTTCCGCACATGGGCGTGCGAAGAGAAAACTGCGCCAAGAAACTGTTTCAACTTGGCACCCTCCCACATAACTTTTTCTTACACTTGTAACAGACCAAAAATGACGTTGGTAGTACAAATTTGGCTCCCCATAAATTTCCCCATAAATTTCCAAGTCGATTGCCCGCCCCTTCGCCACCCCCCCTCCCCTTTTGCACGGCGCTGCTTTCGCATGATTGGAGCCAAAATATCGTTATTTTGCATGGCCTGGTAACCCGGCTATTATTGTTTATTTATTAATAAATTGTTATTTTTTTATCAAAATATATAAATAGTTTTTTTTCATTATTAATTAATTGTGTTTTCAATTATTATTATTTTATTTTTAAAATAATACAAAATAATTGAAAAATATATTTGTAACTCATATTAAAAAATGATTTTCGCCAAATTTGCCCCAAACCCAATCCGTATGTGATATACCTACTCTAATTTCATGGTACTTTTCCAATATTACCTTTACCTTGGCGTTTTTATGAACCTTCGACTGTGGAGACTTCAGAAAGTGATATTAGTTGGAAATAGATATGAACAGTTACATAAATAAACGTGATGAACGTGTATACTTATTTTTACGTATAAATATAGCACGGATGTCATATATGCACTACGTGCGCGATTTCTTCTCCCGTAAATTGGTAGAAACTTTGTTTCGGTGAAAGTTTTTGAATATTTCTCTAATACGATTTTTTGTCATTTTTATACTTTTTATTCTATTTATTCCATATTACTTATTATTTATTTATTACATATGTTTATTATTTATAACTGTATATTTATTGCTTCCACCATTGTTTATTTTTTAAATAAAGTGATGGAACAAAATAAACGGATTACCATGTGAGACATGAAATCGCCATTTTTTTTGCAATCGCATCAACTTGGTGCATGTATGACATCTGCGCCATGTATATGTTTTCATAAAGTGTAGCCATAATAAAATGCGTGCAATAAAGCAATAATCGCCGGGGAACACAGGTTGCTTAATGAGAAATAATATTAAGTAATCTATGTAAACAAAATAACAGAATATAATCTATGATTAAAAGTAATATCTAAAGCACTCATGGTCAAACTCGTATTTTATTTAAATACGAAATTTTTTTTTCCTAATTTGCACGCGTGAAATATATTAGATGCCAAGCAAAAGATGCGATTACAAAATGTTATTATAAAAATTATCGCCAAACCCCGAATACTAAGTCACTAAGTATTAAGGCTTTTTTCGTTTATATAAATAACATAATAATAATAATAAAACAGATTTCTTTTCCAATTTGTTTCTTAAATTTAAATATGTTTTATTGTATTTAAATAAAAACTGCTTGCGTATTTTCTTTGCTCCATGTGCTCAAATTCTGAAATGTAACAAAAACATTCAGCCAGTGAAAAGTGACGTGCATCAAATATCTGAGACGTATGCAAATAAATCGTACTTTTTAATCAGTTTTTTTAATATAATTTTTAAACTATTTGGAATAAATTTTTGAGAGTAGATCCATTCAGTAGGTTACTCTCATGGGTACCTTCTGTTACATTCAAAATCAACATCCGTCATGTATTTTTTCAGATTTGTTTACCAAAAGAATTATACTTAACTTTTAATATCATTACGTACTATGTGTGTTAGACTTCGCCTCGCTCAAACAATTATTATTTACTCCATACACTCTGATTCGGTTCTCTACAAAAATATCCAGCCGGTGAAAAATGACGCATACCAAATTTCTGTGACGTATGCAAGTAAATTGTGCTTTTTATCAGTTTTTTTAATATAACTTTTAAACTATTTGGAACTAATTTTTCGTTGGTAGTGCATTCACCAGATTACTTCCATAGGTTCCTATTGGTACAAACAGAATCAAAATCCAACAAGTACTTTTTGAGATTTGCTTGACGAAAGAATTTTTTTGACTTTTAATATCGTTACGTACTCTGAGTATAAGACTTCGCTTCGCTCAGACAATTATTATTTACCACCAGTTTATTCGGTGTTTTTTCGCTGTTCAATCGTGTCCCAACTTTTTTTATTCAATGGTGCCCCATCACACGGAGTTCAACATTACAACGATTTACTCAATTCCGCTGAAGAATTTGAATAAAACAAAGCTTACAAACTAAAACCAACATCTTTCTTTAAGAACTGAACAATAAATTAAATTTTTAGGTTTTGAAGTTTCTAAACAAAAATCTTACAACTTTATTGTCTTAAGTTTAGATTCAAGAGGGAGAAAAATACATACCTTGTTTAGACATTACTGATCATACAAAATGGTACGGCTTTGTATAATTATTCCCTTGAAGCAGCAGTAATATATTGCCATATACATTTTTTAAAAGTAGTTTATTTGAAGGAAAATATTTAGAGTGTTCAAACGTGTCCCCCTCTCCCCTACATAATGTACCGTGTTTATTGATTTTTTGATACATGCAGAAAATATTGCAAAAAATTGCTGTCAAAATTGGCGTTTTCAACCGAGTTTACCGAAACGAAAGATCTGGGAACCGAAAAAATGCCCCGACAGAGAAAGTAATTGTTTATAAATCAAATTCTAATGAATTGAATGAAAAATGAAGTTATATGTCATCTTATACATCTCTTCAAAAATCACCTTAGTTATTAGCCCTGATGGCAATAGCAGTGATATCAAATCGAATAGCATTTTCTATTGAAGATCAAGTTATAATCTAAAACTTCTATATGGTGACCAGGGACGTGCGAAGTGAAAATTGAGCCTGAGGCAAACTTAGAATTTGGCACCCCCTCCCAATTTTTTTGCAATAGGCCAAAATGACGTTAGTATTATAAATTTTTGCCCCCCCTAAATCTCCGCGACCGGGGCGGCCGCCTCTCTTTTCGCACGGCGCTGATGGTGACCTTTCAAACATAAATCTTTCCAGAAATACTTCATAATTCCTTAAATATAGCTATAACGAATATTTTATTCTACTATAAGCTTCCATTCTTCTTACAGTGAAATTATAATTAAATTTTAATAAGTTAAATGCATAATTAACACAAAATTAGACTAATTAAACTGTTAAATTATAAAACGCGATGATCTTTTATTGCTTAGATCTATTGCTCTTATTGGAATTTCATGTTTTTACTTTTAAAAATGAGTCTGAAAATGTATCTAAAAAATTCGAGCTGTTGAGAGTGGGATTTTTTTCTTCTTTTTTTTCGAATGCACCCTTAAGTTCGATTGTAAAAAGGTCTCGAAATTTATAATATAATATCAAAATTTAAGATATAAAGCTTAATATTTTTGAAAGAAACACGGCGATGCACAATTTGAAATAGTTAGGTCAATCATGGAAATGTTTACATTGGAAAATAAAAAAATCTGCACAATCGCTTTTGTCCGACAGCTTTTCTTAAATCCAAATATCTTTCTCATAACACATATGTTAACAATTTTGAACACTACCTTCATATTAATTAAATTCCAGATAAAATTTCTAAAATACAACGGAATTCTTACGATTTTAAGAATAGTGAAATAAAGTACTTTTAACGTTGCTAAAAAGCCAATTTCAAGATTATTCAAATGATGAAGAGAAAAAATTAATTTAGTTTCGAGAATTTTAAGGCAAAGAATTTTTTGACGATTTGTATTTTAGAAAATTAACCCCTGATGGTAGTTTTAAAGATAAACTGAACTGTAGAGTACTTTTTTTTTTTTTTAAATTTTTACATGTTGATTTAAGTTCTTGGAATAAAGTGCATGTTGGTTAGCAATATATTGTTTTATTTTCAAATTTGAATATACACGTTTTTATTTATTATTAGAAAATTCTATTTAAAAATTCATTTTAGAGCTAATTTAAACATGAGAATTTTTAGAAAATTACAACTTTTTCTTTTTAATAACAGATACAATTTGAGTTTTAATAGAACTATAATTATAATTATAATTATTATTATTGTTATGAAAATGTATTTATTTAGTTATAATCCTGGTATATGAGGCTCTAGATGGCTGAAGTTAAGATAAAAGGGATTTTACGGTACTTATATTACTTTTGCTGTATATTTTATGAATTAACTCTAATAGAAAAAATAAAAAAATCGATTTGTTGTTTACTCCACAGTTTGAACTAGTTTTCTATTACTATACTCTTTTCAAAAAAAAGGCATTCAATTCAAAATTACAATTTCTAAAAAATAATATTTGTAAAGTATATATATTTACCAATGAGCCTCACCAGTGACTGAGAGGTTCCGCTCTCGAAACTGATTGACGGGAAGTGCTCGATTCGAACCCAATCGCACCCAGTGGCCTAATCGTTCGGAATTCAGTGCTCTTCCTCGAATTCTTGGATTCCCTTGCGTAAATACTGGTTAGGTTCCATTAGAAAGACTCCCACGGAGGGCACTCTTCCTAGGGACTACCCTCGTGCAGATATTGGCCATCATAAACACAACCAGAAATCAACTTTAATTATCGATGCTGGATTAATTTAGTTTGCCGCAGGATTGTGACTCAAAATTATCTCCTCTTGTGCTGCATTTGCAGCTTTACCAACGTAAGAATAAGAAACGCGATCGTAGTATGTCCTGATAACTGAAGTGGTAGAACGTTCGTACGGTAGATCAATGACCCAGGTTCGAACCTTGGCCTGGATAGATTTTCACTCTGTTGATTCTATGCCTTGTCCGCAATGTGAATTGAAGTCTATGAATAAAGAAATAATGTCCGGATTTACTATTTCTCAGGCGTAATTTGTTTAAAAATTAGAAGAATTTTACTTCTGTTCTAAAATGCAATACATGCGTAATCGATCTAATCATTGAACATTCAAATAAAAGAAACAGTTAACGCTCCTGTCCCAGCGAGCGAACACACTTGCGAGTAAATACTGTACCTGTGAGGAGGTTATTTTGTAATAACACGTTTGCATTTTAATTATTTATTTATTTATTTATTTAATTTTATTTCTCATTGGATAGCTGAGGTTTCTCGCCACATCGCTCTTCTTTTACTTTTTCGGTTTTGATTGCAAGTATTTTTTAAATGACACTTTCTTTTTCGGAACCAGTTTTGAAAAAGAATTATAAAAAAAAAAAAAAAAAATATTTAAAATTATCTGCAACCAGAATCAAAAGCAAAAAAAGCTCCATGTGGGAGGTATCTCACCTATCTAAGGAAATAAAAGTACTTTAAAAATACTGAAGTGCAAACGAGTTATTAGAAAATAACCTCCCCCTAGGAATATCATTAGCTCGCGAGTGTCTTCGATAGCAGGAACATGAGCCTTAACGTCAACTAACAAACTAATATAACAACTATTTAGAAGACACTTTTTAAAAAAGATTTCTGTTGAATTATCATCCGTTACTTATAAAGAATACTATGGAAATTAATTCAGCTATCAAAAATCGTTATTCTTCTAATCTACAACTAATCTATGCATTGTTGAATAACAGAACTGCTTCTTGTTTACACAACATGTATGATTTTTTTATAATACTCACATCCTCACTGCTTTTGATTATGATTCATTATCGATAACGCTTTAATGGGTTACGAATGCCGGTTACATTACCGGTTAAAAGTAAAAAAAAAATAATTTATCTTCTACCTTTTATCAGAAGATAACTTCTATGAGACATAGATAACAATCTAAAACGAAGATAATTTAAATGTCTAATCTTTTATTGTTCATCCAGGTGATTACAATCGTTGTCAAAAGATACGGGAGAAAGTTTGAAACAATTTTTCATGAAGGTGAAAGTCGTATTTCATTAAGTTCTCATTAGTCATTTTTGTAATTCAAAGCCATTCTGTGCAGCTGACATTTTCTATTATTTAGCGCAAATTCAAGTCTGTGAGAATAAAAGTGTTTTATTTTATTCTGTTCCAAAAAAGGAATTCAGAAAAATTGGACGTTTTGACAATATTTTTAAAGCAGATACTTAATCTGCTGCGTTGAAAAGAAAGGATGACTGAATATAACCCAAGAGTTTTGTTTAAGATCCTAATCGTCGGTGATACAAGTAAGTTTCAAAATATTAAATTTCTGTAAATTTTATTGTGCTGTTAAAATCTTTTACGCGCAGCTGTTTGTACATTTAAAAAAATTAACTTGATTGGTTGATTTTTGTCGTCCGATTATCTACGCTAATGGGATATAGGACCAGGGGGAGTGCCCTCCGTGGGGGTCTTTCTAAGGGAACCTAACCCGTATTTACGCAAGTTTCGGAGAAAACCACGGACAACTCCGAACGGTTAGGCCGACAGCCGCGATTGGGTTCGAACCCAGCACCTGCCGTCTACCAGTTGAGAGGTCCGAACCTCTCGGCCACTGGAAAAAATTAACTTGAATTTTGTAATGTATTTATAATTCGCTTCACAAAAATTCCTGTTATAAAACATTTTAAGAATGGTTAATAAATTTTTAAGAGCTTTCGCAGTTATATAAATGTGTAGCATCTATAGTAGTTGTCTGGTATGTCTGACTGCCTGTCCGTCAGTCCGCATTTACAATACAAAAATTAACCAAACGCATGGTTTGAAATTTAATATATATAATTGTGGCAGAAATTTAATGAATCATTTCAAATGTTACGAAAATCGAATCAAAATTTGAAAAGAAATTAATAAAAGTTTTCTCTATTCTATTAAATCCTATCATAAGTAATTAATTCAATGATATTCCATGATTGGTAATGATTATAGGTTGCCAAGGTGATTATTCGATTGAATCCTTTCATACATAACTAATTCAATGATATCCTCTGATAAAAAACGATTCTAGGTTGCCATAATGATTATGTCCTATTTAATATGGAGTCATATTATTTCCGTATTTTCGAATTTAATACATTCATAATACATTTGTATACACATGCCTTATTGCATTAGACTGCAACAGGTATTGCACCAAGATCTGAATATTTATTTAACTAGTTATCGTGCGAACGCACCTTATTTCTCACGTTTGAGGTATAATTCAGCACTTATTGTTTTGTTACAATCAAGCATACAGAGTGCTTCTTCTTATGTTTTCTCAATAGCTAATTCCTAAGCTGTTAGTTTTAGAATTATAGTTCCAGTTGTCAAAAGCTTTTAAATCTTATTTGCCTTTTAATGTTTTTTTTTTTTTTTCACTCTTTTATTGAAATATGAAATCATCACCAAATAAAACTCTCAGTGCAATATTCAGTGCAGTTCAATATGGCCTCCATTTTTTGTCACCTAAACCATTATGTAAACGATCTAAACGATATTTAAGTTCTTCCCATTCGTAGTTAAGGGGGTCCGAGACACAAGAATCTTCAAATTTTCTAAAAACATTTTATTTTAGCAAAAATTTCTTATTTTTTACTGCTTAAAATGATGTTTGAACCATGTTTCTATCCAAATTAAAAGGGGGAAATATATTTTTCTTTTTGTTTTGTTTTCAAAATCAACTTTCAAGCAATGGTTGTCATAGAAATAACTTCTTGAGAAAATGTGTTTTTCTACATCATAGACTTTTTCACAATTTCTCGAATTTAAATTGTTGTAACTCAGGAACCGTTAAAGATAAATATTCAAACTTGGAATATGTCTTGTTGTATTGTTTTACTTTAATTATGGTTCAGCAAATTTGAAAAAAAAAATATTTACTTTTGAAAGTATGATTTTTTAAATAAAGTTACATTATATTCGTTTCAAATATTTTCTTTAAGCATTTTTAATTTTCTTAAAATTTAATATTTTTAAAAATTCTGAATCTAAATTAAAATTTAGGTATTTCTTTTTATTTAAATGTGAAGAAAATTTAAATTCTACAAATAATATTTTAAGTTATAAAAATTTTAAATTACATCACTTTTTTAATATGTTTTAAATTTCATAATTTTTTTTTAAAAATATGAGAAGTTTTATCATGTGATTTTCCTTACAAATAATATAGTCAACCATTACAAAAATAAAATAAAATAAATTTAAACTCAATAAATATGCATACATATTTTTTATGTGCCCCGGAATAACATATGGGCCGTCCATAACTTAAGGCCCCACATCTTTTTCTTGTATATATGTTTAACTATTGTGTGAGATATTTTGTTTTGTTCAAACGTGGCGCTTTTTTTTAGATATGCTAATTTAAATGTTGAAAATTTTGCATACTTAAGAGATTATATCTACTAACAACAACATCTCCATGCAGTACTACATTACTTAGTTTGTTCTTGTAGTGTACTTTCGTATTCTATAAGAAAAAGTTTGGGGTACTATTGCTTAAACAAGATATTAAGTGCGGAAAATGAAAAAAAAAAAAAAAAACGTCTTTTTGACTATACATCGTTAAACAAATTCTGAAATTCACGAATATTTTTATCCTGAATTTCACAGAAAAAGTCCCTTTTTACAAGAAAAAGGCATTTTCCGATAAAAATCAGAAAACTCCACCATATTTCCTGAAAATAACGAAACGGATAGAAATAGAAACAAATTACGGAAACACGGTGTTGAGCGGTGTCTTCTGTGGCTGAGTGGTCAAGGCACCGCAACGTTAATAGCCCGCGCGAGCAGATTGTGGGTTCGCATACCACTGGCATCATGAATTAATGGAAACATAAAAAATCCCTTTTAAATTAAATTCTTTTTCTGTTTATTTATATGTTATCTCTAATAAAAAAAATCGTTTAATTAATTAGCCAAATAAATAAATAAATAGTGTACGACAGTTAAAGAAAATTGTCTATAACATTATTTTTATAAAAAATTAATAAATTTTTTTTCCTACATTCATTTAATCGCGGCTGTCGGCCTAACCGTTCGGAGTTTTCGTGGTTTTCTTCGAACCTTGCGTAAATACGGGTTAGGTTCCCTTAGAAAGACCCCCACGAAGGGCACTCCCCCCTGGTCCTATATCCCTAGCGCAGATAATCGGACGTCAAAAATCAACCAACCAACCAACCAACCAACCTACATTCATTTATTCATTCAAAAAAAAAAAAAAAAAAAAAAAAAAAGGAAAAAGAAAAAAGAAAAAAAACAGTGATTTTTTTTTTTTAATTTAAACCAGTTAAAAAATTAAAATTGACTTTTAAAAATAATAAGTATTATGCATAAGTCTAAAATAAATTAAAATAAACCATTTACAAATATTCTAATGAATATATTTGAAAGAAAATCCTTGAAAAGCACAACAGATTTTCCCACTAACTCATAAAAAACATATACTTTGTACATGTCGGAATCAGCAGCTTTGGCTCAGTCAGTAAGGATTTGTTCCGCTAGCAGAAGGTCTCGAGTTCGATTGTCAGGACGACTTGAGGTAAATTATACAAATAGTAATCATAATAAATTGAGTAAAATAATATAGCAGATTAAAATCACTCGGAAATTTCGAATCCTTTGACAATTAATCGAGTCATTTTATAGTAATAATTAAAAAAATATATATTAAAGTATTATCATTAAAAATCAAAGCTTGTAACAGAAAGTCACTGCTCCTGCAAACGGAGTTTTTTTTTATCCTCCTCAGTCCTGAGACAAATTTTACATAGCCAGGTTAAGATTATTATAAAACATCTCCAAACATGCATTAGTTTGTATATCAAAGCTTTTAACATGCACACATCTATTAAAAAAGCCTAGATGTAATTTTGACAATTCTAGAAGAAGTTAAATTAATTTAAAGGGTAATTTTTAGTGTCGCCTCCGGGTGACATTAGGACTGAGGAGGTTATTTTATTTCCCAAAACGGGGCTACTTTGCAGCCAGTAATTTCACCGTGAATTCACGGATTTATTTTTAACAGTGTACTTTGTGGCAACATAACAATGTAAAGTAACAATGCCCCAAGGAAACAAATAAATTTTAATAAGCAGATACAGTTATACTAACAGTTTATGCCAAAAACTTTTTTGGAAGTTGTTGCTTACGAGAGATACAGTGCTCCAAATATACCACCATTTCACTTTTCATGAAAAATGGCCTTCACAACCTTGAACTTTGACATTTTCTATAGAAAAGAGGAAATTTTTTCAGGGCTTCAAAACTGCTGATTATTCATTAAATATCATTTACTTCAACATAAAAAAATATCAAGGCAATTAAAAAATACAACTATCAAAACATCCCTTTTTTCTGAATTTCAAAATAAGGACTCTAAAAAATCTTAGATTGAAGATTTTTAATTCTTTTTATAATTATTTTAAAATAAAGTTTATTGGTACTATCATCGATGTAAAAATTTAATTACTGTAAATTTTCAATTTAGATTTATTAATTAAAGGATAAATTATTTTGAACTGAATATTAAATGAAACCCTCTGTGCGATCTGTGATCACACTTATCCACTTGTTTTAATTACTTTATAGTAAAAATTAATATAATGTCGATTAGTTTATAAAATTTACTTTATAATGTTATTTCTATTCCAATTTAAAAGGAAAATCAATGCAAATTTGAGATATTTAACAAAAGTGTTCTGAAGAGTAAATTATGATAAGTTATTTAAAAAAAAAAAAAAAAAATGCTTTCCAACATATTTAAAAAGTGTTTATGAATTTAGTTTGTCTTTTTGTCTGCCTGTCCGTGTTTTAACTTGTGTAAATGTACTTGGATGTTATTGGCGTTTCGATGCTGAAAACCAACTGTGTAGCACCTATAGTTCATTTATAGGGACACTCAAAAGAATCCCATTATGTTATGACCTAGAATGGAAAATTGTTTGTGGTGCATTTTAAAAGGTCTTGTACTTTTTAAATGCAATGAAATTTAATGAAAAAAATTCAAAGCTTGAATAAGTCTATCTTCAAAACTTTTTTATGTATAATCATAAAAATTAAAAAATATATTAAATAGATTTTGTTTTATTACCATTAGAATTCGATTATACTTTTACTGAATTTGTGTAGTGTTGAAATTAAATGAGTTCTTTTTTTTTTCTCCGTAAGTCATTGTGTGCACGATATCGTGCGAACGTATATGCTGATTGTTACGATATTTAGTGAACATAATAAGCAAATATGTGTGGTTAAAACCACCTACTTTTAAATATTTATGGTGATAATACTTTTAGTTATTACTCTTTTATATCACTAAACTATGCAAGATTTTAATTTTTTTTTTTTTTTTTTTTTTTTTTTTTTTTTTTACAAAAATATACTTTTTTTTAATTAATGAAATAATTTTGATCTAAGAGTAAGATCCTTTTGTAAATACATATAATGTTTAATATAAATATCAAATTTTATAACAATCTGTTCCTGATCTGTTACAGCAATCATATTGGCCAAATGTATGGCTCATAATGAAATTATAATGTTTTTAAATATGTGTCAGATGCGGCACATGGCGCACTGAGGGGTTAAATGCGCGGACGATTTAGGCGTATAGAAAGACTCATGCAGCGCACTCTATGCGCCATCGGGTTTTTAAAAGTTTAGATAAAAACTTTTAAAGACATATTTGTGTAATGCAATTCTCAAATACTAATTAATGTATTTATTGCACGGAATAATCTATACGCGGGTAATACTAGCACTCGACCGGATATTTTATATATAACAATATATAACAATATCCCATACAAATGTGTATGGGAATGCATAATAAAAACTCACATTTTAAAACAAACTAAAAATAAACTGACTATATTTTTAAAATATTGATTATTTGAGTATTTGAGATTACTAATTAATTTCGTAATAGTCCGCCTTTAATATTTTTCTTTAATTAAAAATTTCTTAAATGAAACATACATTTATAAATATCTATTTAAAAAGTTTCATCAATTATCTTTTAATAGATTTCTACTTTCAATTGAAAATGATTTATTTATAGACATGATTTACTTAATGATGGAATAGAATCGAGCTAAAAATATTGTGGAGAAAAATGTGGATAGAAAAAGATAACAAACTGCAATATTTGATGAAATAAGATAGATAAATAAATAAAAAAATATATAAAGATTCATCACTTAGCTAAATCATTATAGACGTTGATTGTGATAATAAACAAAGAGTCCTCCGATTCATCAATTTTTAACTTTTTATGCTCCGATAGTACTTTAGCAGCACCAGTGGCCAAGAGGTTCTGACCTCTCAACTGGTAGACGGCAGGTGCTGGGTTCGAACCCAATCGCGGCTGTCGTCTTAACCGTTCGGAGTTTTCGTGTTTTTCTTCTATCCTTGCGTAAATACGGGTTAGGTTCCCTTAGAAAGACCCCCCCCCCCCAACGAAGGGCACCCTCCCCATGGGCCTATATCCCTAGTGAAGATAATCAGCCGACAAAAATAAACCAAACCAAACCAATACTTTAAAGTATGACTGTTTTCTATCCCAATTAAAACATACTCGTTGGATGTGTTTGCAATAGTAATTTCAGGAAACAATAGTAAATACATCCCTTGATCATCACTAGTTAGCGAGGCTCTAATCTGGAAGCTGGTAGACGGGAGCTGCTGGGTTCGAATCCAACTGCGCCGAATTCGACCTAATCTTTCGGAGTTTTCCATGGTTTTCTTTAAACATTGGATTTCCTTGCGTAAAAACGTGTTAGGTGTCCTTAGAAAGATCAATATAGAGGGCGTTCCCCTTTTTAGGTGCGTTCGTAATTATGTAAATACGTAGCACCTATTTTTGTCGCTCTGTCTGTCTGTCTGTCCGTCTGTCCGTCCGCATATAACAACGCAAAAACTATCCTACCGAATCGTTTGAAATTTAAAATATATAATTATTACATAATTTTGTCGAGTCATTTCAAATTTTATGAAAATCGGATGGATAGATCAATTACAGGGACAATCAAAAGGATTCCTTTACATTACAATCAATGGGGAAAAAAGTTTCAAATGCAGTTTAATCGTTTGAAATTTAAAACGTATATTTATTACATAATTTTGTCGAGTCATTTCAAATGTTATGGAAATCGGATGCATAGATCAGTTACAGGGACAATCAAAAGTATTCCGTTACGTTACAATCAATGGGGAAAAAAAGTTTCAAATGCATTTTAATCGTTTGAAATTTAAAACGTTTAATTATTACATAATTTTGTCGAGTCATTTCAAATGTTATGAAAATCGGATGCATAGATCAGTTACAGGGACAATCAAAAGTATTCCGTTACGTTACAATCAATGGGGAAAAAAAGTTTCAAATGCATTTTAATCGTTTGAAATTTAAAACGTTTAATTATTACATAATTTTGTCGAGTCATTTCAAATGTTATGAAAATCGGATGCATAGATCAGTTACAGGGACAATCAAAAGTATTCCGTTACGTTACAATCAATGGGGAAAAAAGTTTCAAATGCATTTTAATCGTTTGAAATTTAAAACGTTTAATTATTACATAATTTTGTCGAGTGATTTCAAATGTTATGAAAATCGGATGCATAGATCAGTTACAGGGACAATCAAAAGTATTCTATTACATTACTATTAATGGGAAAAAAAGTTTCAAATGCATTTTAATCGTTTGAAATTTAAAACGTTTAATTATTACATAATTTTGTCGAGTCATTTCAAATGTTATGAAAATCGGATGCATAGATCAGTTACAGGGACAATCAAAAGTATTCTGTTACATTACGATCAATGGGAAAAAAATGTTTCAAATGCATTTTAACCCCTTGAGGGCGAGCGACACGCATACGTGCCGCAAAAAGGCTTAAGGAAACTCGTTTACTCCCACCGGTAAAATTATACTGTAAAATTTGGCTTATTCAATCGGAGTATTTTCTCGATTTAACAAGAAACAGATTTCTGTTTTTTAAGACTGGTGACAAAACATTAAAAATTTCGTAAAAGGCTCCCGTCGCGAAGGGGTTAATAGTGTTACACTCATTTGAACATAACATAATTAATTGACATGAATCTATGATGTATGTACTAAAATCTACATTCTGTACAATTTGGGATGCAGAGAATATTTATTATTAAATTACAGGGCCACACAAATGTATTCCACTAAATATTGTTATACTGGGAAACATTGTTTGGGGCGTGTTTTAATTATATTAACCTACTTCACATTTTATGAATAAGATATACGTTAATGAAGTATAATAAAAATTACTCCCTGCATATTTAAAGGAACACAAAGATTTCGACCACTATATTGTATCCAAAGTACGCTCTACTATATCAGCAAGATCTGAATATTTTAAAACTTATAGTACGAACGCACCTCATTTGCTACGCTTCACGTGCAATTTCCAACTTGTTTTTCTTAGGGTCTATATCTCTCGTGCAGATAACTGATCATCATAAGCAAAACTAAACCACTAGATAGCAATAAACTCTATAGGTTGAAAAACTTTTAGGAAGCTGTTTTGGAGCGTGTGTGTTCCAATTTTGCTTCATTTTGTTGCCAGCCAAAGTATTTCTAACTTTTGCTTGGATACATATGAAATTGTAAATATAAGGTTGTCATTTTTTTCCCTTGTTTTATATAGATCACTTGGCAACACATTATGCTTAAAATAATAAAAATAATAATTTTAATTTGTTTACTTTACGAATCACTTTTGAAAGCGATACTTTTAAGCACTGTCAGGAGTACGTTGAAAGGGAATTAATTTTTATTTAGATTTTAAAATTTGAATAAATGTTGCATGCAAATGTCTATATTTACTGAAGATATGTGGTTGTTTGATATATTAATTTTCATACATTATATTCGAAGATATTGCATAATTTATGTATGGCAATAAAGAATAATAAAGAAAAATATATAAAAATATATTATTTTTATCTTTAGGAAAACATTGTGTTTTTATAAAAGAAATGAATAAAATTACAAATTAGAAAAAAAAATCTAATAATACCTTTTAACATTTTTATGAATTTTTTGGGGTTTTCTACGACTAAATGTTCGTAAATTTCTTTTAAAAATGCAGGCCCCCACCAGTGGCCGCGAGGTTCTGACCTCCAAACTGGTAGATGGTAGGTGCTGGGTTCGAACCCAATCGCGACCGTCGACCTAACCGTTCGGAGTTTTCCGTGGTTTTCTTCGAAACTTGCGTAAATACGGGTTAGGTTCCCTTAAAAAGACCCCCACGGAGGGCATCCCACCCCATAGGGCCTATATCCCATAGTGTAGATAATTTGCCGACATAAATACTACTACTACTATCTTTTAAAAATGCTTTCCATTGGACTATAGTATCACAACTATAGAATGTTATTTTGGCGGCGAAATACTCTCTGATGATGCATCAAATTTATATACATATATGCTAGGTATATATGCTTAACAAGTTACATTAACATAATAAAAAAAGATAACAAATATGTCATTAAAGAAATTACAGCAACCATTTGAAAAATGATTTTACCAAAGACTAAAATTTAAGTATAAATAAATATTATATTTAATAATAATAATTATGACAGCAATAAATCCTATTTTTTGTAAAAAAAGACTTATTTTACAGTTAAAGTTAAATGAAGAAGAAACATCTCGAAAAGATTGTCATTTACACTGAAAAAAAAAAAAAAAAAAAAAAAAAAATTCGTTAAATTAACAGCAAAAACTGCAGTAAAATTAGATGTAAATTTTCATATTGCATCTAATTTTAATGCAATTTTTACAAAAAAAAAAAAAAAAAAAAAAAAAAAAAAACTGCTTTTTTTTTACAGTGTATATAGTCATTTTCCTTCTAAAGAATTTATTAATTTTTTAAAAACAAAATAAAAATGTGACAATGTTTCTTCCTTTCTGAATTCATTCAGTTTCATAATTATATAGATACAACTACCCTATATATACTATAAAAAACAAACATATCTGTACGTAACGCAAACGTCCTTCTGCCAACAGCAACATTTTCAAATTTTAAATAAAATTTCAGTTTTACAATTTTTGGTATTGCAAATTTTTAAACTTCTAAACATAGCATATTTTCAGTTTTTATACTGCCGTATAGTGAAAAAAAATGTACTTTTAAGCCATATTTGTTTGAAAGCTGTATCTCAATTTGTTTTTGAATTATTATTATTATTATTATTATTATTTTATAGTTTTTAATGCATTTTTGTCACCGTACCAATAGAAGTATTCTATTCATTTGTTGAAAATAAAGGGAACTAGTAGATTATTGTACTTTTTGTTGAAGAAAAAATCATTTTTATGGTGATCAAAACGTGGCTTACATAATGACAGAGTCATATATTACGTACGCCATGGATTAAACATTAATATTCTGGACCAATCACAAGTAGAATAAATGCGGATACCACAAGGATTCAGATATGTCTTAGGTAAATCTAATCTATTCTTGACCGAAAACAACAACCATTTTCAAAATGGTTAAAAATTGGATTTTTTTTTTTTTTTTTTTTTTTTTTAAATCTATGTTTTGATTTTTGCCCAACAGTTATGACCGAGCGGTACTTTGAAGTACCACAGTAAGTAATACCCATAATTAGCAAAAAAAGAAAATTAAAACTTTTGTATCTTCTAATGTATCATAGTAATGCAAGTAAAAAAATAGTTTCGAGGTGATATATATTTTTTAATTTATAATGCGGGATGCAAAGTGTTAAAGAATGTTTTCATTGAAAATACATCCGAGAAATGCTCTTATTAACTAGAGGTACAAAATATATAAAACGATCTCTTCATTTTTTTCAAATAAACTTAACAAAGTGTCACAGCTGTAGTTATGATAGTTTTCAATTATCTGTTCTCTGTATCGGCTGATTAATAGCAGAGAGCAGTTTACTCGGAAAGAAGAATACAGGTTCTATAAAGAGATTTAAGTGTATTTCTTGAATTTTTTTTTTTTTTATGTAATTGCACATTATTTTCACTTCATTAAAAAAAGAAAACTACTATCAGCTAGATATTAAATAATAATAATAATAATAATAATAAATTATTTTTCCTTTTATTATTTTTTATTTAATATTTTTTATTTATTTATTTATTTTGATATTTTAGTTTTGTAAATAAACATGAAATATATAAATAAAATAGAGTGAAAATATGCATGTATATATAAATACTTTTATAAATACATCCAAAGTTATTCAAACAATACCATTAAATAAAACAATGAAACCAGTATTTTTACAATCATAGTATTATAAACATAATATCCTATAAATAAAGCCGCCATGTTTAGTTACATATCCATATTCTCTCGTTTTGGGTTGAGTTTC
Organism: Maratus speculifer; assembly: GCA_964019185.1. Taxonomy (NCBI): domain Eukaryota; kingdom Metazoa; phylum Arthropoda; class Arachnida; order Araneae; family Salticidae; genus Maratus; species Maratus speculifer. The sequence continues at coordinate 229,733,378 of OZ025290.1, forward strand.
GGTTTGAAACGAAGCTCAATTTTCAAGTTAGGTACGATTTGTTTGTCGTGAGAAATCATTTTGGCATGTTTTGAATATAAAAGAGGACTGGAAACATTAAAAATCAGCTCACGAGGGAGAGAGAGAGGTGATACAAAGAGTTGATTCTGGGTTTTATTGGTTTATTTTGTTTGGACCGATTATCTACTTTAGGGATACAGGCACAACGGGTGGGGGGAGTGCCCTTCGTCGGGGTTTTTCTAAGGGAACATAACCCGTATTTACGCAAGGTTCAAAGAAAACCAGGAAAACTCCGAACGGTTAGGCCGACGGCCGCGATTGGGTTCAAACCCAGCACCTGCCGTCTACCAGTTCAGGGGCCCAAACCTCTCAGCCACTACTGGGGCAGTTGATTATGGGAGTGTGCTACAAAATTTGTCCTTTAAATATGCGATAACCAATTGTTTTATAAACAGAATTTACGCATCTAATAAATTATTAAGATGAATAAATTGTTTTAAAATTATTTATTTATCTTAGTTATTGGTCGTATGTGTAAAAAAAAATCTGATGATAAGGCAGTTGATTATCGCACATACATTTTATAACTTGTACATTTAACAATATATTCATTTCTACTTAACATAGAAAAAAAAAATAACAACATGTCTTAACGTCTTTATTTCACACAAGATGGCAGCACCACAATTATTAAATCTGATAAGTATAATTATTTGGGGTATAGGATTAAGAAAATAAGAATACGAAATAGAAGAAAACAAGAGATGTTTTATTTTAAATGATGTCAGCAAACTAATTATAACAAATACTTTAAACAATTGATCTAATTTTATTCATCAATAGATGTTTAGAAACGAATTTCAAATCCGACAGTTGAGTTAAGAAAGCGAGAAAATTTGATGTTTCTCTTGTCTTTTGTTTGAGCATCAAGGATGTTTTTAAAGATAAAATATTTTTTTTTTTTTTTTTTTTTTAATCCAATGAACAATTTAATATAATCCTAGAAAAGAGCTAGTTTTAGCAACAGAAGCACAATTTTCTGATTCGTGGATTGAAAATATAACAGTGTATCTAAAGTATTTTAATGCGATTTTTAAACCCTCTGCTCAAAATGGCGAGAATTTTCTGACACATTTTAGTTTAGTTTAAGACGGCCGATTATCAACACGAAGGATATAGGACCAATTGGGGGGGGGGGGGGAATTTGGCATTCCGTGGAAATCTTTCTAAGGGGACCTAACCCGTATTTACACAAGGAAATTAGTGGTTCGAAGAAAACTACGGAAAACTCTGAACGATTAAGCCGACGACCGCAATTGGATTCAAATCCCTAGACCACTCGTTCTGACACATTTTAAAACGTAAAGGCACATAAAATTGGCAGATCTGACTTTTGAAAACAATTTGGAATGGAAATGAGTTTCCCATTTTTAATATTTTGCACCATAACTGAAAAGTGTTATGTATTATGCATTGGGTTTGTCTGTCCTTCTGTCCGTTCGCCCGTCTGTCCGTGCTCTAACTCGAAAATTGTATAATCCGATTACCATGAAATAGATATATGCTATTGGGTTTATGACTATAGCATAGTCAGAATTGTAAACATTCATTTACAGGAACACTCAAAAGAATTACTTTTGTTACGGCTATTTAAGAAAATTTGCGGTGTAATTTAATGGTTTTACACTATTTAAAACAGATTGCAATTAATATTTAGCAATGAAGTGTCCTACAAGGTTTTAAGTATAAAGCGTTATGTGCATGGAATTTACCATTCATTTACAAGGCGACCCAAAAGAATTTGGTTTTAGAAAAAAAAAAAGGAACAACACTTGAATTATTAAAGCATATGAAGAATAATTGCTAAAAGTGCTTTTCAACACTTCTCAACAAAGCTGAAAAGTGTTTATGCGTTCGGTTTGTCTGTCCATCTGTCAACACTCTAACCAGAGCCGTAGCTAAGGGGGCGCTATGGGCGGCTCAGCCCCCCCTCCCTAAAATATTTTTACCCCGCCCCCACCCTGGAAAAGATTCCAAGGTCACTAAATAAATTTCTGTTCCGAAAATTCAAATGAAATTCTGTTCAAAAACCTAATTTAGTTTTGAGATCCTTTTACAGTTTTGCAGAATTACTAAATTGTATCTAAAATAAATAATTCAACACTTCCTCATCCTATATGTTCATATGAAGCTAAAATGAAGTTTAGTTTTGCACCCGTTATATTTTCAAAACTTTCATCATCATATATTTTTCTTAGTATAAAATGAAGTTATCACAACAGTTTAATAAGAAACAGAGTACCTACAGTGTAAATATGCATTTATTTATCTTTCTATGCATCATCTTTATTATGCATTCATTTAATTATCTTTCTGTGTCAGAGAAAGAGAAAAAAAATTATGAACTCCCCCGTACAATCTCTTGAGCCCCCCCCCCCCCTATAGATCTCTTCTAGCTACGGCCCTGACTCTAACTCTCGTAAATATACTCGGATTTTCATGAAATTAATAAAACTTATTTAGGGTTTCTTAAGGGTGTTTGTTCTTAACTGCTCCGCTCAACAAGCGCAAAATATTTTGACACATTTACAAATTCATTTTTTAACAGAAATACATAAAATTGGAATGTCTTATTATGGAAGCGATTTCGAATCGAACATATTTTTCCATTTCGTGATAATTATATTACCTATCCAATTCTAAACTATTTCGATCACTTCATTACCCGTTTTTCTCCTGTTTTTCGACCGGTTTTTCTACTTTTGTCGGAAAATGCGCTCAAAAGTGTCAACTTTGAAGACTTGTTATGAAAAATCTATTGTGTTTTTTAAAAAACAGAAAAATGAATGCAATTAGACAGTTTCTGAATAATAACACCTGCTATTTTCTTGCATTTCCGAACAAAATAAATTAAAGCATGTGTCAGAAAGTTACCTTTTTTGATTTAAGAACACCCTTAAGCATGTTTGGTATTATTTAAGAAGTATGTAGGAATAATAGTTCATTTATGGGGGCACCCAAAAGAATTCCATTACATTATGGTCTATGGGGGAAAACCTTTTGCAGAGTATTTTAATGACATTACGTGATTGCAAATGTATTGAAACTGGTTATAAATCCCTGAATTTCACTCGATTACTTTAGAACAGGACTATCATAACATTTTTAACCCATGTACAGCGACACACGAAATAAATAGGTTACAATACTGTTATTCAAAAAATATAACATTCCAAAGATGCATAATTCAACAACTATAATAATAAACTAAACTGAAACATTCTAAACATACGATCGTCAAGGCAACGCAAAACTAGTTGCCACTTAGCATCATATAAATACATCGCTCGCTCGCAGGCGAGAAAGAAACGTCATTTTCATCGGAGGAGATTTCGCAACATCCTCCCCCCCCCCTCCCCGATGAATACATTCATCAAAATTAAATGCAAACAATAATGAACAATAATAAGGTAAATATAGTTAACAAATGCAATTATTTTACTTACTTAGAGAAATCATTATATATTAATCAAAGTTCCAATTTATAAATCAGTTGTATGGGTCGTTTTATAAACCCTGATGCTGTCTTCAACATTACACTTCTAACCTTTTCATCTCGTCCCTTGAAATGTTCGGTGATTTTAGCTAATTTCTATAAATGTCTCGGAACTTTGTCGTCACCTACTAAAACTACCCCATTTGCATTAAATTCACAATTTTCACTTATGGGGTGTGCATTATGTATACCTTTTAGTTGGAGCAGACATTCTCCCTTCCAACGTTTCCAAAATTGGTTCAACAATTTTTCTCTATACAAATATCTTTTCAATAAAAATCTTTTTGAGCTGGAGAAGATCTGCTCCTTGTTACGACCAGCCTGGTGGTGAGGTAAAGATGTTATCCTTTCCTCGATTAAAAAATGGGATGGTTCTGAAGCATCGTTATACACATACGTAATGGGCCGAGAATTTAAAATTGCCTCAATTTCGGTCAGAATAGTTTGTAATTCTTCAAATGATAATAAAGCCCTCCCTAATATTTTCCTTAATATAATTTTAGTCATCTTAACTATCCTCTCCCAATAACCACCCCACCAAGCTGCTCTTTCAAGAATATATATAAATTTTATGCCCTTTTTTCCAAAGTAATTTTGGACATTTGGATCTGCAGCGTTCGCGTAGAGTGTTTTTATAGTTCATTTTCAGCTGCCTTGAATGTTTTGGCATTATCGCAGTTAACAATTCTGCATACCCCTCTTCGAGAGACAAATCGTGTGAACGCCATCAAAAATTGTTCAGTGTGAAGGCTACTAACGATTTCCAAATGGATGGCGCAAGTAACAGCGCATGTGAAAAGTGCAATGTACACTTTGTCTTTGTCTTTAACATATAAATGCCCCGCGAAATCGATACCAGTAACTTCAAACGGTTTCGATTCATGGATTCTATTAAGTGGTAATGGAGCTATCACTTCACTACCAGGTTTAGCTTTAAATTTTTTACAAATTAGACAAGATTTCACCGTTTGGCGACCTCTAAGGATCCAATAATTTTCACATATCTGAGTCAGTATGTCTGAAACTCCGGAGTGCAACAGATTTTCATGTTCTCTTATAATTAAAAGTTCGGTAAATCTTCCTTTGCCGGGTAATAATTTAGGATGCTTTTCGTAAAATTGAAAATTTGATTGCTGCAGTCTACCACCCAGGCAGAGTATTCCACTTTCAGTCAAAAAAGGATTTAAAGAATACAGTCTTGAGTCGGTTTTGATGGATCGCCCTGCCTTAAGAAGACAATATTCATGTTTAAACTCAGTCTGTTGAATATATCGTACCCAATATTCTTCAGCATTAAACAGTTCCGTTGTTGTTAATACTCCTGTGAAATTTTCATTAGAGAAAATTACTCCAATATCAGAAGGTTTTCATTTTCATAGTGATTATGGACAAATAGAAAAATGTATGCTGTAATTCTTAAAATCTTATTTAAGTTACTATATTTGTTCAGATTCAATAACGGTTCAGTCAATTCTACGATTGCCTGATGAACGACGAATGCACACGAATGCACAAGATAATTTTTTCTCCTTTCCTTTTCAAAATCTGGAATGTCTTTGTGACCAATGTAGTTGCCATCAAAACTATTCATATCAATTTCATGAAGCCAAGAAGGACCCTTCCACCAAATCTCGTCATTAATTAAAGACCGAGCACTTACACCACGCGTCAGTTTATCCGCTGGATTTGACTTTCCATCACAAAAAATCCAATTCAAGGGATTTGTTTTTTCTTGAATTTCTATAATTCGGTTGCATATGAATTGTTTGTAGTCATCGGCTTTACCCTTGATCCAGTACAAACATACTTCTGAATCAGTCCAAAAAAAGATGTTATTTTCAGGTACTGTCGGAAAGGTAGATCGCAGATATGATGATAGTCTTGCCGAAATCAAAGTTCCCAATAATTCGAGTCTGGGCAACGTTATTTTCTTGAGCGGTGCTATTCGAGATTTAGAAATGATAAAACTAGTCAGTGTTTTCCCTTGACAATGGCATTTAAAATATGCAACAGAACCGTACGCTTTAGGATTTGCGTCCGAAAATATGTGGATTTCGAATTTTTCTATTTGTAATTCATCGAAATATGGCCTAGGTATTTCAAGTGGCCTCAAATCCGGTATTTCATATAGGTATTCCTTGAATTGTACTTCCAAATCTAATGAAATATTTTCGTCCCATTTAATACCCTTTTGCCACAACGTTTGCATTAATAGTTTAATTCGTATTGTAAAAGGATTTATCAGACCTATAGGGTCAAATAGCATACCACATACGCTCAATACCTGGCGTTTTGTTGCTGTTGTATTCATTATTTTCAATAGACTCAATTCAATTTTAAGAGTGTCAGAATTATTATTCCAAATTAAACCCAAAATCTTTAAGGACACATTAGAATCAACAGTATCTTTACGACATTCTAGTTTATTATTCTTCCATTGTTCAGTTAAATTTGGCGAATTAAAAGTCCATCACCTTAAATTCATGTTGGCTGCCTTTAAAATAGATACGGCATCTTTAGTTACCGTAATGGCTTCTTCTACAGTGTCCGTTCCATTAATTAGGTCGTCGACATATAGTTCTTTCAGAATATTACTTGCCTTTGGATTCGAAGTTTTATATTTCTTCAAATGCAGTCTAATGGTACCGCTCAAAAGGAATGGACTACTTTTAACACCGAAGGCTGCTCTAGCGAATTAGAATTTTGACTCACGGCCACAGAAATCGAGATCTGCCCCACCTTTATACCATAAAAACTGTAAAAAATTCCTATCTTCCTCTACAATACCGACCTCAAGAAAGGCTCTTTGTATATCCGTGCAAAAAGCAATTCGATGATAGCGAAATTTTAAAATAATTTTAAGTAAATCTGGATTAAGATTGGGACCACTATCTAAACAATCGTTAAGAGATTGTTCATGTTTATCCTTGGAAGATGCATCGTATACAATCCTAATTTTAGTACTTTCTTTAGATTCGCGCACTACTGCATGGTGAGGCATAAAATATCCCTTATCTTTATCAAGTTCGGATTGACATTCAACTAGTTCAATTGTACCCTCTTTTAGCTGTTCCTCAATAATATCCTTATATTTAATGTACAAATCAGGATCGCGACGAAATATATTGCATAGGCTCATCAAACGCCGTCCTGCAATCTCATAATTACTTTTAAGCTCCTTAAAATTTTCCTTCCACAACAGCCTAGTTTCATATCTGTTATTTTTATATAAGGTATTTTGTTCAAATTTATTGATAATGTCTAAATCTGATTGCGACATTTCCTTGTCTGGTTTTATTCCTATTGCCTCCAATTCCCATAAATTTTTAACTCTCTCATATTCTAACTCTTCCCTCATAACAATCGCATGATTTACCAAAATATCCCTAGATTCCGAATTTCCTTCCCTACCTTGAACTACAAATCCGAACAAACTCTCTGTTGCAACTAAACATCTACTTAATCTAACAATTTTATCACACAAAACTTCCCATATATAGTCTGAACCGATCAAAATGTGTATATCTTTACTAGTTGCATTATCAGATAATTCAATTCCTTGACGTAGTGCAAGATTCTTAACCCATTGAGAAGGAATTTCAATTTTTCCATGCGTAATCTTATCAATCACCACGGCTTGTATTTTGATGCATTTATGAGAATCTGTTATATTTTCCAATTCAATTTCCACTATATCATAACACTGAATTGATTTAGTTTATTTATCCGCAAAGGAATGAATTTGAAATGTTTCTCTTTTTATGATCTTTAAACCTAACGAATCCACAATCCGTTTTTCAACAAAAGTCCGATTCGATCTCCCATCTAACAAAACATGAACAATTTCAGATTTTTTGTTTCTCTTTGCTATTGCACTGAGTGTCTGCAACAAAACAGGAGAACATTCTTTTCTCTCCCTTTTATTTTTGAAACATCTGGTGGAAGCTAATGACGTCACAATATCTTGCGTCGAGTCAGAGTTTTGATCATCCGAATTATTTTTAACGGAGGTCAGCGATTTGTCGCAAATTAATTTATTGTGACGCAATTTACAAATTTTGCATAACTGATTCCTTTTAAAACAAAATTTAGCGATGTGTTTTCGTTTAAGGCAAATGAAACAACGACCATTACTTTAAAGAGAATTTTTTATTTCATTTATTGTCAGAGGACAGTTCATACTTGCGTGATTCTTATCAAGACAAATAATGCAAGTTTCATTCGTAGCAGTCGTTAAGACAGCGGCTGAAGAAAGCCTTGTGTTATCATTTCTTTTCTGATTCAAATAATATTTACTTTTACTGTTTTGAATTATTTCCTTATTACGGAATGCTGATTCATTTGCATTTCCACCCTTAGAATTAGCTAACAATAACGATGTTACCCGACATTCTACTTTCTTTCTCAAAAATTCCATTAAATTCTTAATATCAAATAATTCACTCGTTTCCCGATTCTTATTAAAACTCAAACTTAAATCTTTGGTAATTTTCTGTAAAATTACCGGAAATAACAAGTTACTGTATGTTTCAGTTGCAACATCAAGCGATTGTAGTGATTGGATCTGTACTTCAATCGCGTCATACATTTTTCTTAACCTTACTACATTTGAAGAATTCCTTACAGGTTCCGTAAGCAAAAGCTTGTTCATATGGGAACTAATTATTAAATCCGATCTCCCAAATCTATTATTCAATAATTGAATTGATGAATCATAATTCTCATTCGTTAGCGAAAAACTAGAAACAGCACTTAATACTAATCCACCTAAATACGTCTTTAAATAAGTGAATTTCTCGATTTTACTCAATGAGTCGTTGTTATGAACAGCAACCTCATACGAGTTCCAAAAATCTAGCCACTGACCCCATAAAACTTAACTATATTCAATTTTGGCAATTTAAGTGTTCTGGTTTCGTTATGCAAGATCGCGTGTGAAAGGTCATTGTTATATATCGCTGGCTTATCCTTAGAGGCAGTATCATTAGATTTAATGTCGTTTTCTTTTATAAAACACGTCATTCTACCTCGATATTTAACAATCTTTTCAATACACTCTTCACAACAAGAAACTTCATTTTCAACCTCTTTAATACCCGTGAGCTCAAAAATTTCTTTATCTAGCTTTTTTAGTTACGAAAATTTTTCATTTATTTGTTCCTGACAATCTTTGATTTCTTCTATTTTCAAAGAAATTTCCATATCATTATTCTTCAAAATAGATTCAATTTTAGAAATTAGTTTCGTTGTGCTCCCTCGAATGGAAGTACGTTTCTTTTTTATTTTTTCCAGATCCATATTCAAAACGATATAATAAAATATTTCCTAGTATAATATCATTAAATATTTTCAAACGAAACTAAATTTCAATAATCATCTATTTTCAATCCGAGATCAAAATAATTTATCAGTTTCGGAACTAAAACAATAAATTTCATAACGAAACTAAAACATTCTATTTATTTATTTTCAAACGATATTCCATGCAAATTTATACATTAATAATCAAATTGGACATACCTCATATCTCGCCGTGGCCGTGACTTTCAAACCAGTCTGATTCGCCAGATAAATTCTTTAAAAGATGCATTTGCTGTCTATATTTCCAGAAGAAAAATATATTCATACTCCTTAGAGCGTGAAAATGGTCTTCGTAAACAGCTATATTTCTAGCATACACTATCATGTCCTTGAGGCACCATGAAGAGAAAATTACTCCAATATCAGAAGGTTTTCATTTTCATAATAAGTTTATTATATATGTTGAAATATTACTATACATATATTTACAGTACCAGACAATCTGGTATTTCCACTATTATTAAAAAAATATAACATTCCAAAGATGCATAATTCAACAACTATAATAATAAACTAAACTAAAACATTCTAAACATTACGATCATCAAAACTAGTTGCCACTTAGCATCATATAAATACATCGCTCGCTCGCAGGCGAGAAAGAAACGTCACTTTCATCGGAAGAGATTTCGGAACAGTGCGTTCATAATTATGTAAATACATAGCACCTCTATAGTCGTCGACTGATCCGTCTGTACGTCTCTCTACCCGCATATAACAGCACAAAAACTACCGAACCAAATCATTTGAAATTTTAAATATATATTTGTTGCAGAACTTTTTTGAGTCATTTTAAATTTTAGTAAAAACGGATATCTAGTTCAAATACAGAAACAGTCAAAAGTATTCCATTACATTACGGCCGATAGGATAAAATACATTTCAAGTGAATTTAATGATGCTATACCTGTGTCCAAACACAATGAAATTGATATGCATTTATTAAGGGCACTAAATTATACATTTTATAGAATATGCCATCCAAAGAATATTTATTATTCTTCTACAAGGCACCACAAAAGAATTCTGTTACATAATGATATAGGGGGAGGACATTATTTGCGGCACATTTTAATTATGTTAAACTATTTCAAATATAATAAAATTGATATACGTTACTGAGGTTTTCTACGAATTACTTCCTGTGTAATAGAAAATATTTTTCCATATTGTTAAATTAGATATAATATTTTAACTTGTTAAACAGTGCAGTTTTGTTACGTTATTCTGAATGTTTCGGAATGCGTTTATAATCTATGCTTGCCGCATGGTTTTTTTTTCTTGTTGAGTTGTGGTACGGGTTTGTAAATATAATTATTTTTTAAGTGATACATGGCGCTTATAAATACATGGTTGCACAAAAGATTTTAATAACATCTATTTATTGGCGAAATTGCTGAATGGAAATTTTCAACTGAGCTATGAGTTTAAATGAACTAATTTTTATCATATTATAAACATACAGATAAATAGATGATATACAGGACTGCACAGAAAGTTGTATATTTCTCCAACTATTTATAGTAATAGCAGAAATTGGTTTTTAAATGCAACATATATATTTTTTTCAAATTATTACATTTAGCCATCGTCTTTTCCCTTAGTAAACTGTGAAATTTTATTATAGTACTCTGAATGCGTTTAAAACTATTTCATAATAATCGATGCGTACACATCATGTTTCGTTCTTGTTTTGGTAAATAAATGATTTATTGAGTTATAAGCAGGGCTGCGGAGTCGGAATCGGGCTCATTTTCGAGGAAAAGAGTCGGCAAGAAACAAACCGACTCCGCTTTTTTTTTTTTTTCTTTTGTAGGTTGTTCTAAGTGGAATTAAACCAGTTATATGTAATTTTAAATTCATAAAAGGAATTATTATTGTTATTTTTGAATTGTGTAGGGTAGAGGTGCAAAATCTTTTCACGAGAAGGGTCACTTTCTCTGTGCGGTCGAGAGCCATATCAATAACATGGACAGAATTATTATTAAGCAAGTGACCTGTGGCCAGATAAAAAGTAAATCAGATAAAAAATATGGTTTCAGAGTCGGGAGGGGAAATCCTCTAGGTTCGCTTTCTAGACTAATATCTTATACAACTGGTAAGGTTATATTAAGGATTATTTTCAAGATATAATAATATTCCTTGACTTTATTTGGGAGAGTAAATTTCGTTTTATAAAAAAAAACAAACAGTGTTAAAAACAAATATAAGTGATTAGTGCCAAAAAAAATGTGAACGTTATGAACGACAAAGGGAAACAAGTTGGAAATTGCACGTGAACGTAGCAAATAAGGTGCGTTTGTACGATAACGAAGTTTTAAAAATATTAAAATCTTGCTGATATAGTAGAGCGTACTTCGGATACAGTATAGTAGTCGTAATCTTTTTTTGTGTTCCTGTAAATATACAGGAAGTAATTTTTATTACACCTCAGAAACGTATATCTTATTCATAAAATGTGAAATAGTTGAATATAATTAAAACACGTACCAAACCATGTTTCCCCGTATAGCATTATATAGTGGAATACTTTTGTGTGGCCCTGTAATTTAATAATAAAAATTCTTTGCATCACAGATTGTACAAAATGCATATTTTAGTATATATTTCATAGATTCATGCCAGTTCTATTATGTTTGAATGAGTGTAACATCATAAAAATGCATTTGAAACTTTTTCCCCATTGATCGTAATGTAATGGAATCCTTTTGATTGTCCCTGTAATTGATCTATGCATCCGATTTTCATAACATTTGAAATGACTCGACAAAATTACGCAATAATTATATGTTTTAAATTTCAAACGATTAAAATACATTTGAAACTTTTTTCCCCATTGACCGTAATGTAATGGAATCCCTTTGATTCTCCCTGTAATTGATCTATCCATCCGATTTTCATAAAATTTGAAATGACTAGATAAAATTATGTTATAATTATATATTTTAAATTTCAAACGATTCGGTTGGGTAGTTTTTGCGTTGTTATATGCGGACGGACAGACGGACAGACATATAGACGGCCAGACAGATAGACGGACAGACGGACGGACTGAGCGACAACAATAGGTGCTACGTATTTACATAATTACGAACGCACCTAAAAACCGATCAACACGACTTTTTCACATCTTATTAACGAAATTCTCGATTTTCCCGCGCTTGATCGACAAAATTCGAGATTTTTCTTCACGTAATTGCGCAACTCGTGATTTTTTACGCGCCTAATAGACGAAATTTGCAATTTTTTCGAAATTGGTCAAAGAATTTTGCGATTTTTCCGCGGTTGATTGAAGAAATTTGAAGCTTTTCTGAAACTGATTGATGAAATTCGTTATTTTTTTCACACCTAAGTGGTGAAATTTGCGTGTTTTCTGCTTTTGATTGACAAAATACGTGTTATTTCTGAACCCGACCAATAAAAATCGCAATTTTTTGAATCCAGATAAAAAAAAGCCCGCGATTTTTTTGTACCTGATCGGTGAAATTTGCGATTATTCCGAGAATTATTGACGAAATACACTCTAAAAAATAAAAGTGTAAATTTGCACACAAAAATGTGTAAATCGATGATACAAAAACGATTTGTTTATATGTGTAAATTTGTGTGTAAATTGCCAAAATACACACCTAATGTGTAAATTTCAAAATACATATTTCGGTGTGTAATTTGATGATAACACTAAGTGGGTAAAAGTTATAATAATCACTCATGAAATACCCACATTAACGTGTAAATTGCGCAAGAATACATATATATCTGTGTAATATTCTCACTCATTTATCTGTGTAATCTTCTGTGATTACACTGTTAAATGTGTATTGCGCAAAAAACACACATTATTGTGTTATTGTAATTTACACAGTTCTTTGCGTAATATGCAAAATACGCATATTCGATGGAGGTTCAATAACTATTGTGTCTAGTGTATATGAAAATCTGTACTGCAATGGGTTGATGTAGAATATCGATATATTTATGCTTAGTTTTAGAACCGTAGCTGCAATATTCATACAGTTTTGTAAGGAGGAGTAAAATGGGGGGGGAGGTGTAGTTGAAAATTTGATTTTTAGCTTATGGGGCTAGATTTGTGACAGTGGATTCGATAAAAGTACTGTTGTTTGGACTCGGGATCATAGTGATGTACACACTCCTAATCAACTATCACAAGTGTAGCATCATAAGCTCCAAATCAGCCTATCACACTCACTCCCCTCCTCTTAAAAACTCCCTATAAATAGGTTTTTAGAACTTTACCCCTCCCTTTAAAACTATGCTACTATAGTAGCTACGGATCTAAAATTCAGCATATAGCCATTTAAGACATTAGTTTTTGATATTCCTCATCAACCATCATAGTAAAAATATTACTTCTCTGTTAGTGGGGAAGTATGGGACACATTGTAAAATTTTCAATTTCTTTTATTATAAAATTGATTCTTCAAATGCAAATATTTTAGCTGATTTGTTTATATATACATAAATCACCTATATTACATGTTGAATTGTTTTCTTTTCATAAATATTCATCATTATAAAGAATTTGCCATATAAAATACAAGTTGTCCTGCCCGGCGTTGCCCGGGCCCGTGATGTTATTATGTTTTCAAGTGTGTTATTTGCTTTCTAAATGACCCTTAAATTAAAACTCAAATTTCTATGATTTTATACCTTTAAGTCCATTTTGTCAAAATTTATACTTTTAAACGGAAAAATCGCGAAAAGATATTGAATTGAAAGCACATGCTGTTTGGTATTTTGTTTTCTATGTAATTTGGTTTTTTGGAAACTATGCGAACCGAGAGCGAACGAAATTGCGACGGAACATTCAGGTTTTTACTGAATTCGTAAAAATGTTCACACATTTTATTTTGTAAAAAAAGAATTCTGTTCATACGAAAGTTCCAAAATTTTTTAAAGTAATGTAAATCTGGTTTATTGAAAGGCTCTAAAAAGATTGTGCTAAAATATGGGCATCTAGTTACTTTTAGCCTGGATGTAATTCGTGTTTGTCGTTGTATTTGAACGGGTTAAATCTCATGTTTTTTTAAACAAATTGCAACATAAATTATGAGAATGTTTTAGCTTTAAGAAAATATTTTCGGTTTGTCAGGACGTATATAGAAATGCGCCCTGCAAAGTCGAAACCGCAATGACACGATCTGATTTTTATTGATTTCCTCAAATTTTTCGCACTTTTTATTTTGTAAAAATTATTTCTACTCGTCCGAACGTTTTAAAATTTTTTAAGAAGATGTAAATTTGATCTATTTAGATGCTTTTAAAAGTTTGGGCTGAAATATGTACGCTTAGATATTTTTAGCGTAGAAAAAATATTCTATTTGTGAGTCGCAAAGTGCCTCCTTTTGCCGGTGTATTTGAAAGGGTTAAATCTTGTATTTTAAAAACCGATTGCATCATAGATTATAAAAATGTTTTTAAGTTTAAAGAATCTTTTTTGTTTACCGGTATCTTTAGGATTGCGTTTTGCTAAGTTAAAACCGCAATGAAAACGATCTGTTTTTTATTGATTTTATCAAATTTTTCGCACATTTTATTTTGTAAAAAATATTTCTATCCGTCCGAAAGTGTCGAATTTTTTGTAGGGAGTATAATTTTGGTCTATTGAGAAGATTTTAAAAGATTGAGTTGAAATATGCACGTTAAGATAATTTTAGCATGGAAAAAATACCCTCTCTGCGAATCGCAAAATGACCTTCTTTTGCAAGTGTATTTGAAAGGATTAAAATCCATATATTTTAAAACCAATTACACCATCAGTCAGAAGAAAGTTTCAACTTTAAGATCTTTATTTTGGTTTTTTTATATCTTAAAAATTACGCCCTGGAAGGGCCTTGACAAAAGGGAGAAAAATAATTTTGGAAAAAACGACCATTTTTGAATATTTGTTTTCAAAGGGTTAACTGCAACATTTTTTCGAATTGATTATTGTATTTGAGACCTAAAAATATGATCTTTCGAAATATGTCTCTTAAGTTTAACAACGTCGAGCAGTTTGGTTGATTTGGATTTAAACAAAATGATCCAAAAACAGAAATAAACGGGGGAAAAAGGTTCTTCCTCCGATCAGATGTGTAATTGAGTTTCTGCGCATGTGCAAACGTTTTCTTTCCCAGAACATTTAAAAAATGACTTTTTGATGAGAGTGAGTTCCGCTTCATAATTAATATCTATGAAACTGATCAAAAAATTAAAATTCTGAGCCTCAGGTGCATCAGGAGAGGTATTGGGCTACTCTCAAAAAATTTTTGAGCTTCGTACGTGCTGTAGATTTTGCTAGCCATCGCAGACACACACACACACACACGCAGACAGAGCGGTTTGTTCTTTTATTAGGATCTATAGATTATCAGGACTATCAAGAAAGCTGTTGAATCATTAAAGTAACATCTTTTGCATTACATTTATATTTAAAAATTTGTGTCTTAAAAAAAAAGAAAAAAAAATACAAATATATTTTAACATTAATGAAATTAATCCTATCTTCATAAATGAAATTTTCAGATATTCTGATTAAAATTTTAGATATCAAACTAATGTGTATTTTTATTTATCAGCTATAGTAAAAAATAAAACGAGAAATACTGTGTCTATATCCAAATATCAATTGACTCTTATAAATTTTCGAAATTAAAGCTCGTAGAATTTATTTGATAATTATATTTGTGTCTTAAGTGTATAAAACTCACTCGGCGGGGGATATTTATGTAGAGGGGGAGGGAGAGAATGATAAGTTCGATTTTGAATATTCATTATGACACAACTGTTATATTTTTTTTTATATACATACAATCATATGTTTTATGTCATATAAGTTCTGTAATAATAGGCAAAATTGGAATGGAAAAATGCATATTTGAAGAAAAAGCCATTACTTTATTCTAAATTTTCTTCAGAATTATTGATCTGGAGTTATTTTAAATCAACGTATTTGCGCCCTTTTGCAATTTACTTCTGTGTATTTTTATTAAATCAATAATTAACAAAAAAAAAATTATGTGTTCTTTACTATGACTATTTTAGTGGAACATAGTTCTTCCGATGTAATATTTTCAAATTAAAACACAGCTGAAAATTTAATGTAATTAAGATGAAAAATTACAATAATTAATTTCTCAAAATTAGGAAATGTAAAGTAGAAACTCAAAAGCAACGCTATAGTTTTAATCGATGATAAACTTAGTTAATATTATAAGTTTCATAATTAAAAAAAAAATTCAATAAATAAATAAAACTCAGATGAATTGTTTAACTTATAAATCAGAATATATAATTTATAGATATGGTATACATTTGTATAATAGTTTATAAATAAACTATAATATCTTCCACACAACTGAACCAAAATTTAACACCTCCCCCCCCCCCGAAAAAAAGGATGTTAATGTTTATTTTGCTACTGTTAACATACATTCATAAATTCTTTTTAAGATGAAAATTTTTCAAGAAATAAATGACTTTAGATACAACAGTTGTTATTTTAATAGACATTTATCAGGAGTTATGAATTGTTGACATTTTTTAAAGCAAGTATATTATACGTGTAAAACATTCTTATACGTAAAAAACAATCCAACATGTATCATATACATTTATACATAAATATAAACAAATCAGATAAAAAGAATTGGAATTAATACGGACGTATGACATTACATACATTTTATAAGAGAATAACTTATTATATACTATATTTTTCTGAACGAGAGCGCTTGCAATCAGCTGGACCCACCATTAATTTTCAACTTAAACATGATGAATCCAAGTCAACCAAGATTACGATTTTAGTTTAATATGCTAGATTCGCGTCTAACTCGGGGTTGAAGTAGTTCCTGAAACAACCATCAATTGCACTGCGAACTGAAGTTAAACTAAAATTACAAGTTAAACTTTGAAATCGATAAAAGTTTACAAGCTACCAGACGGCTCAAATAATTTAGGATAAAATCAAGCATACTTATATTTGATGTGCAAAATGTATAAATAACTCAGGATACGAATTTAGAAAATTATCTTAATTACATGAATTATATTTTATACTAGCTGACCCGCCCGGCGTTGCCCGGGTCCGTATTAACAATATTAAACGAACTTGAAATTTGTATGATTTTATCATTAACTGGAAGCATGCAGAAATACATTGTCTGAAATACGTCGCAGCTGACTTTGTGAAAAATCGGTTTTAAAAAGAACAACTAATATTGAGCTCTAAAAATACTTAAAATGAGCAATGAGAAACACGGGAGGGAACATGTATCCAACGATTGCGTTAGTTTCGTGTTAAAGTGTTGATATTTACCCGTAAAAATCACTGTTAAATCACGTAACTAATTATTTTTTTCGCATAGAAATCCCAAGTGAAATATTTTGAATTTCAAACTAATTATATCACTCTTAATTCCGTCTATACCGTGAATGAAATCGATACGCGATGATAAAAGATTGGTATATAGTATTATAATTTCAGAACCATTTAACAAAAGTGTATATTTTTAATCAAAGCATGCGTAATGTATACACTGTGGACAAATTCCTAACCGTAAACTTTTGTACCATAACCATAATCTGTCTGTAACCTAACTGCGACTTAACATTACCCTACCGTAACTTAAATATAACATAAATGTAACCTAGCCGTCACTTTGAAATACCAATATAGAAGCATCATTTAAGATTTTGCTTGAAAAGTTAACATTCTTTCGTTAATGTCTTAAAATCGTCTGCACTCTGAAATCTAGATTTTAGATTAATATTTGTTATTTAAGTTTTCGCGCATGATTTTAAAAGATTGTTTTCATAAATATATTTTATATATTGACATAGAGTTATTAATATGTTGTTAAATTAAAAACATTTTTTCATCTACGTTATAAAGTATTAAAAAGTTCTGAAAAAAAAGAAAACTTTTAGTAATACAATTTTTAGTTCAAATCAAATTTTTTCAATATTCTTTTTTATTTTATTTTGATATTTAATTATTTCGAATTTATCAATTCCAATTATTTTAAAAGCAAACATTTTTTTAAAAATAAATAATATAATGGAAAAAAGACCATTTTAAAAAATTACTATTTCTTCGCAAAATACGCTTCAGCTGTAATTCATTTCTTTCAATTCGTCTTATTAATACAAAATCTCTTCTACATGCTTTTGTTTGGGACATTAAAATTTGAGCGATAAATGGTTTAATATTGCAACCCTTTTTTCGGTTTACTTCACCACCACCTATCTTTTTCCTCCATGGTTTACAACCGCTGTGATAAAAAATCATCTTTTAAACTGACAGCTTGCCAGTCTATAAATTTTAAAGGTCGGTTCCAGCTTTTTTAATTATTTATGCCAAAATTTTATGCAACCAACCAACCATAACTAAATGAAGGGAAAAAAAGAAGAAAAAAGGCGATTTTTTATGAGAGTGATCTTTGGAATTTAATTAATTACTCAGTTAATAAATAGAATTTCGAAATTCTGAAGCTTAGGTGCATCAGGAGAGATATTGGGCTACTCTCATAAAAATTTTGAGCTTCGTACGTCCCATAGATTTTGCTAGCCATCGCAGACACACACACACACACACACACACACACACACACACACACACACACACACACACGCAGACAGAGCGATTTGTTATTTTATTAGTATAGATTACATATTAGATGAATTCGAAATAGTTTTTAGATTTTAGTGAAGATTAAACTACTATCCTTTTAATTAAGGGGGGGGGGCAGCAAAAAATAATACCAACAGTACAAAAAATATAATTTAATTTTATGAATAAGCATAAAGTGGGATTATATCTCTATTATAATGCCTCGTTATGAAGTCTTTTTAATGTCGCTTTAAGAATGAAATCTAACACTATTACTGAAAATTACAAGTAAAATTGTGAAAAAGAGCAGTCTGTGCGATGGCTGAAAGAAATTACGATTTAATCAAAACCTAGAATTATATAATGAAGCATTCTTATATTTGATGTACAAATTTTAAAAGGGAATTCGGAAAACGAAATTAAAATTTACTAATTAAATGAATAAAATTTTACGTTACATGTAACAAAATATTTGTTACATTTGTTACATGTGTCGAGATTAAATTTTTTAAACTTCTTTTAAATGTTCACCTGCTGCTGAAACGGGGAGAGTGAGAGAGGTGGTCCGAGTATCTTATAAAAATAAATAAATATATTAATTTATTACTTAAAAATACTGTTACCGCAAAGCAATGACACCATGTTATTTATGGAATGGGTTTACTAAAATAAAAAGTGTAGCTCTGAATAATATGTAAGCCTCCTATCCCTTTCGTAACGTCTACTTTAAAATTCACGCATTTATAATTTTTTCAACACAATAATTAGTGTAATTTCAGGAGTAATCTACATTTACACATTTTTATGAGTTTATGCACTGATAACAAACTTACAAACTTAATGCCATAAACTAAACACACATTCAAATACTAGGTATTTTTTAGGACAAGTGGGTGACTTTAGAAATTTGCACTCTTACCTATGTGTATATCATTATATGTAAATTAGAATAATTTACATATAATGATATACACATCCAATTTGTGTAAATTTGTGTAAATTCAGACATTTTTCAGCATTTACACATTTATTTATGTTTTTCAAGTAATAACAAAATACACACGTAGTTTGTTAAGCTAAAATGCACATAAAAACAGGTAAAACTTTGCAAAAAGTGGGTAATTTTCATGTCAGGTGTGTAATTTTAGGAATTTACACACATATATATGTAAATTTGTCTAATTTACACTTTTATTTTTTAGAGTGTACAAACTTTTCTGCTTTAGGAAACGAAATTTGTGATTTTTGACTGACTGACAAAACACGCATTTTTTTTCTCGCGCAAAGTTGATGAAATTGCCGATTTTTCTTGTGATAAACTGGAGAAATTCACAATTGTTTTCAGCCGATGAAAGAAATTTTCAATTTTTCTGCACATCACTGACAAAATTCGTGTTTTTTCCGTGATTTATCAATGAAATTTTTAATTTTTTCGTCCCTGATCGACAAAATTTGCGTTTTTTTCTTGCATGGTCCTAAAAATTCAGAATTTTTTTCGTGTCCGACCAACAAAATTTGCGATTTGTCGGAGCCCAGTGGGCGAAACTTGCGATTGTCAATTTTTCAATGTCCGTTGGACAATATTTTCACTTTTTCTGTATCCAATCAAAACAAGATTTTTTTTTTAGTACGATGACCAAACAAAATTGCAATTTTTTCATTCATCATCAACAAAACTGACGCTTTTGAAGTCGTATGAACGAAATGTGTGAATTTTCGCTTCCAAACTACAAAACTCGCAATTTTTCTGTGCTCGATCGACGAAATTTGCGATTCTTAAGGAAGGCGAATCTTTCAATTTTCTTGCGGCAAACTGACACAATTTATGATTTCTTTCTGCGACCTATTCACAAAAACTGCATTATTCTCAAGTTACAAATTGATGAAATTCGCGGGCCACAGATTATACATCCCTAATATAAGGCTAACCAAGTTAAAGCTTCCCAATATACTGCCCGGCTTACAGTGTAGATGAAAACTGATTTTAATAAAAAATTCTAGCAGATCGTAACTTACTTTCGAACTAGTAAAATTTTCATTTTTATTATTTTTTTCCCTTCCCATCGAAATTTTTCTGCACAGGAAGACACGAAATAACAGAAAATAGATAACGATTCCCATTTTTCAAGTCCACGGATCCCACCTAGTAAAATTTTTCTTTTGTTTTCTTCTTTAGATTTCGATAGATAGTTGGATTTTTCGGTTTTGGGGGATGTAAACTCGAGAAATTAGTAAAATGTTAAATACTTTTAAATTCAAAGCTTTAAGAACTGAGTTCTTGCCAAAATAACTACATTTTCGTATTATTTTTCTTGCGTTCCCTCATAATTTTAATTAACAGCATCACTAGTATTTTAGCTAGCCAGGAGTCGGAGTCAGAGTCGAAGCCTTTAAAATTTCCGGAGTCAGATCGGCCATTTTTAGTTCCGACTCCACAGCCCTGGTTATAAGCAATTGCGATAACCGGTTCAGTTCCTTTCTATAGGTCTCGCGTAGGGGATTAGGTTCAAAGTATTAATTCTGGCAGCCTTTTTAAAAGATTTTTTGCGTTTTACAAAAAAAAAAAAAAAAAAAAAAAAAAAAGGGAGGGGTGGAACTGTTTTTGATTACATGATATCTGAGAAAAACCATTTACCAATTTCATGCGTTTACGAACAAAAATGAATTTATAAATGTGTCAGAAATTAACCACCTTGTAATTTGTGATCAGCCTTAATCCCGGCAGATAAGCGTCTTTTATAAAGTTTTTAATCTTCTATATCCAGTTTTTGTAAATAAAAAACTTTAACTAACTGAATCAAGAAAATTCCTTGATTAAATAAGGCAAATTTTACAGTGAAAGAAAACTGGTGGGAATAATCAAGGATTCTGAGCAAAACACATTCGGCATGTATGAGTGTCGCTCGTCCCGAAAATTTTAACTTAATAACAGGTGTATGTGTCACATTTCTGTTTTGCTAATGTCTTTAGGTGATCTGAACTCAATCTGAACTCACATTCCGTCTCTTGAAGTTGTTCTTTTATAGTACAATGATTAACATAATTATTATAATAATACTTATTAAATTTTTCCTTTATCGTATCACGTATATCTGGCTAAGCAAAAAAGTCTGGGAAATTTGTGAAAGTTGCGTTGTTATGCGCTAAGTAACTACAAAAGCAAAAAGGATTATTCTTCAAAGCAGAGATCATCACAGTACACGACTTTCTGCCAGATTATCGGATTCGCTGGCAGTAATCATAGCGGCTTCTTGGAATCGAAAAACTCTTAACATGCTTCTTCAACTTCATTAAAGGATTGAAATAGACGGCCCTTGAAAAATTATTGCATTGATCGAAAGAAGCCATAATCGGATGAAGCTCCATCTGGGCTGAAATTTCGGAACTCCCATAGATATGCCACTAGTACTTCTAGTACAAGCAGTGGCACCAACTTTTGAAAAATATTGGGTTGGCTCAAAAATATTTGGTGGGCTCATAAATATTTTTCTAAAAGGGTTTTCTCTTTGAAGGCTTGACAGGGTGAACGATGAGAATTTCAAGTCAAGCAATCGTGTTTTAATAACGTTGCAATTTTATTAAATTATATTCTCATACATTTTACCTCATTAAGTCACTAATATTTATTGTAATGTCATGATAACATGAACATGACTATAAATTAGCAGAAAGTTGAACAGGGAGCAAAACATTTCAGTTATTTGGAATTTATGAATATCAGTCGGAGAATTAAAATACAGATTCAATGGGGAATAAAATTTTATCGTGAAGAGAAAAATGAATGATAAAATTATGAAAAAAAAAATAACTAGAACTAGAATTGGGCACGCTATGATTCGAAAATTATTGGGTAGGCTCGGGCCCCACAGCAAGGGCCCATATAAGTTAGCGCCACTGAGTACAAGTACTATAAGTGTTCACGCCGACATTTGACCAATGTTAGTAATTTGGCTAATTTAAAAAAAAAAAAAAAAAAAAAAAAAACATTCGCCAAATAAAAAAAGTATTAGCAAAATAGTTTCGCCGTACAACACACACACGCAAAAAATTTATCTTTAATACTTTAATATACCCCCTTTTTTCAGTATGTTTTAAAATAACCTAAGTTTTTATAACTGTGACAACGATTTTTATTAATCCAATTTCAACAGTCCGCTACAAATATGTTAAAAATATGTTTTTATTGAAGATATGCAAAAATTGAGTACTAGCAATTTGGCGAATCTAATCGCTTGTCTACTCGCCAAATGAAGAATTTAGTCCCAATTTGGTGCAATGGCGAACGACAGCGAAAATCCTGAGTACTATGACTTTTAGTACTGCTAGTATACGATACAAATTCTGGTAACAATTAGATTAAAAATTATCCAGAACATTTTGCTCAACTTAATATTTTTACGAATAATGTAGTATGCGCATAAAAATGCGCATTAATTTCCGTTACGAATTTATAAGTTGGTTTATAAAATGTTGAAAAATTTTTTTCTTGTTTAATACAATAAATCTAATTATTGTTTTGTTTTGTTTTATTATTATTTTTCTTTTAGATGTTGGAAAAACAAGCCTTCTCGTTAGATATGCAGATAATAAATATACTGGTAAGGCTTTAATTTCTTAATTAATGATTGTAACGGACATGAAAAGAAACAAATAGTTTATTTTCCTTTAATTTTATGCAAATTTCGAAAAATAACTTGTAAAAACTACATTGTAAGAGGTAACGTAAAATAATATGATGTAAAAAAGATTTTATCAATTTTTATTTTATAAATCTTTGTCAATCTTAAAAAATGAGAATAAAACAGAGTAATATTTTAAAAACAAATGATAATAAATTTAAAAAGATGTTTTTGTTATTATTTATGTTAGTATTGCTATTATATACTTTTTTCATTTTTGCGTATCTTTTGTACCCAATATTAATATATTTTTTAAAATAAAACTTTTTAAATTAAATTCTTTAATAAAATATGTATAATTCTTTCGAAAAATTTTTAATAAAACTCATTTTTTGGGAAATTTTTAGTTAGATATAGTTGAATTGCCGATGGTACCTTCAATTATTTCAGTATTTTGATCTCTTAACAATAGATAACAGCGAAAAATTCTCTTACTGAGAGTCTCCCTATTCTGATTCGCTGTAAAATCGCATTTTAAGGTATTTCCACACCTTCGGAAGTCATTTTTTGAAATTTTCTTTTTTTTTTTAAATCCATTTTTTATAATAACATTTACTTTAAAACTTCGAAAAAAAAATATAAAAATCTTATCAATAAACCAGATATACTTTTTTAAAGAGAAAAATAGTTGAAATTATGCCGAAAATTGACATTTACGCAAAATGTGAAAACTGAAAATAAAACGTTGGTTGGTTGGTTGTATCAGTTTTAATGGCACAAAATCCCTTGAGGGACATGCTGCGCCAAAACAAAGAGTATGAATACAAACGCTGAAAATAAAACAATGTATTGACATATTTTGAATTGCATAGTAAACAGAATAATTTTCTCTAGGACTTAGACTACACATAATATAGTCGCATCTCTATCTTAGATGATACGGAAGTTAAAATACTATTATAATGAAAAACTCGCAAAATTTGTCTCAAGTTTGTTATTTGTACATTGTAAATATAAAAATATTTAATGTATTATCATGAGTTTGTCTATTCCCTCAGAAGGCATTTGCAAAAGAAGTACGAAAAATTTCGTATAATTTCATGCATAAGTTTTTGTTTTAGGATGTTTTGCATGTAATAAAAATCTTAAAAACTTAATTTTGAGAAAACGCTAAAAGTAATTTAAAACACAATTCAAAAGCTGTAATAGATGCAATTTCAAAACTAGGGTTCTATTTTAGATACAGACGAAATTGAATCAAATTTCGATAGATAAAATATTCAATCTGAATATTATTGCAAAAATGAAAATTACGTTTTAAAGGTATTTGGGTATCTTAAAGCGATTTCATTAATTGAAATAGGTGCGCCGAAATAAATTTTAAATTTTAATATTTTATAAGGTGACTATTTTCCTTGAAAATAGTCACTTATTGAATCCTTATCACTTTGGCGTGAATTCAACAAAACCGAAATTTTATGCCTCACATAGTAATCTGGCTATTATTGTTGATTTATTAATAAACTTTTATTTACATTTTTTAATGATATAAATTGTTTTGTTCTATAGTTATTCATTATTATTTATTTATTTATTATTATTTCCTTTTTAGAATAACAGAAAAAAATAAAAATATATACATGTAGCTGGTATTTGAAAACAAGTTTTTTTTCCAAATTGGCGTCAGGCAAAAACAGCATCAATAATTGCGCAAAAAATAGCGCGAGTATGACATCTCTGCCGATATTTTAAAATGGTAATTAAAGAAGTTAAAACGTGAAAAATTTATTCCAAGTACAGATTCTGTGATTTGTTTTTGACATTTTGAAGAAGATTGTTTCCTCGATCAGAATTTCACAAATAAAATACTACTATAAAAGGATGCAGTGCCAATGATTTTTAGTTTTTGACCCAGATCAAGAAGGAAAAGGACATTCTACCAATTTATTCAGAGATAAGTTTATTTCTCTCATGAGTTTCTTTTTTTAAATGAATTTCACGCTTAACATGCAGGATCCTTAAAAAAAAAACTAAGGTGATAATTATGATAAGAGTTATTTACAACGGAATAACACAACGGCATTTTTTGATCTCGGGCCATTCCACGGTATCTCATGATACATATATTATGAAATACATACTTTTTTAATGCTCTATTAATAAATATTACACTTTTTTCATCTTTAGTTTTTTTCTTTAAGAGAAGCTCAACATTGCATATATTTGAATTTGAGAAAAACAGCATATGTGCAAATAAATAGAAAGAATCAGACGATGTGTGAAAAACGAAGCACATGCAACGCAAACAAATATAAACACAACAGATTGATCACATGATGGTGGTCTATGAGATCATGTCAATAAAGCCCATTATTGCATTTTTTTTTTTTTGTTTTATTTGTGGTTCAAAATAGCTAAAATCAACGAGTATATTTCTTTATCCTTCCAAAACATGGTTTTCGTAGCAGAAATAAATACCTGTGTTCACTCAGATAAAATTTAAAATATTCTAAAATTTAAAATATTCCACAGATATTTTTTTTTTCTATTTTAATATGAATAGAGATTTTAAATATTCGCAATAATAATAATAATAATAATAATAATAATAATAATAATAATAATAATAATAATAATAATAATAATAATAATAATAATAGTAATAATAATAATAATAATAATAAAGCATTTATGGTCCTGGGCAACGCCGTGCGGATCAGCTAGTAGGTATAATAAAGAAATAATTATTCTAATATTTTGACATAGCTATTTGAAATTCAACAAGGAATATTTGAATGATCCTTTATACCGAATCTATTAGAATAATCACAATGTTAGAATACAATAGGTTTTATATGTGAATAATTGCATTAAATTGTTTTTTATTCACCTCTAGATAAAACAACACCTACAATTGGAGTTGATTACAGGCCTGTATATGGACGATTTAAGGGACATTTCACGAAACTCATGATATGGGACACAGCGGGTCAAGAAAAATTCAAATCCATTACTATGTCGTAAGCAAAATTGTCCATTTTTATGATTCATGAATCTGTAAATGTGCATATGTTTGAAAAAGCTGTGTACTTATATACACTATATGGCCAAAGGTGACGGCCACTGGCAATTTTAGACATTTTGCTAAATATCTAAAAAATATCTTATCTTGAAACTCTAAGTGTTTAAAAATAACAGTACAGATCATACATTTCGGTGAAGATTTTTGGATTCGGTGAAGATTTTTGTATTAGGTGAAGATGTCTTTTGGATAACCCTGTCAAAACTAATGAAGCAAAAGTTTTCAAACTGCAGATTACAATTACGTGACTTTTCGTAATAAACTGTATTCATTTTTATGCGGATAGCAAATATACTCGTAGAGAAATTAAGGTTTTTAAAAACAGTCCCAAATATATCCAAGTTTTTTACTTATAATTTGCAGAGTTCTTAATATAAAACAATGTTCTTTTTCGAAAATATGCAAATAATATTGTACATAATACCGTGTGAATAAAATTAAAAAGTAACAAAAATTGTATGAAAAATGAGTAGGTTTACTAAATAATTTTTTATTGCGCATGTGTGAACGCTATCAAAATTTCATTTGCATATTGAGTTAGATAAATGAATAGAGCAACTTTTGTGAAAGTTTCAAAAACATGGCTTGGAAATTCTTAAAGCGATTGTCGGTAGAACAAACTCAAAATCTGTTGTTCCCAAACAGAAGCAAAGGAATTAGTGTTGTATTTAAATACAGTGGTACGTGACATAATGTGTATTCTAAATTTACTTTAATCAATGGATAAATGGATACAGCTCCTCATATCTTTGCTTTATTTTGGAATAAAAAATTTTGAGCTTATCGACGATCACTTTCAGAACTTTTAAGCTATGTTTTTTAGATTTTCACAAAAGTTGCCTCTGTACATTTAGCTAACACAATGTGCAAATGAAGTTTTGATGGCGCTCACGCATACGCAATAAAAATTATTGAGTAAACCTACTCATTTTTCATGCAGTTTTTGCTATTTTTTAATTCTATTTACAAGGTGTTATGTACAGTATTATTTGTCATATTTTCGGAAAAAAACATATTTTTATACTAAGAACTCTGCAAATTGTAAGTAAAAACCTCTGAAAATCTGGGACTATTTTTACAAAAACCTTAATTTCTCTACGAGTATACACACTATCCACGTAAAAATGAACACAGTGTATGACAATATGTCACTTAATCATAATCTACAGTTTGAATGATTTTGCTGAATTAGTTTTGACAGGGTTATCCAAAAGATTTTCTTTTTTTTTTTCAATTTGTTGACGGTCCCCTATGGAACTTCATGATAAAAAAAAATTATGGAATAGATGCTCAGGATAATTCCTCATGTATTTTTCTAGATATTTAACGAAATGTCTAAAATCGCAAGTGGCCGGTCACCTTTGGCCATATAGTGTACAAACAATATAATATTCTAAAAATCGTCTGACCGTTTTAAAAAATCAATAACAAGTAAAAAAAAATAAAATCTGTTGAAGTTATCCTTGCAGCACAGTGATATGTGAAGTCATAAATTTCTTTATTTACCCTCTTTATTTGGCGCAACATATAACCGATAAATGGCGCTACATTGTCTCAAACTGTAACGCTGAACTCTTAATAAATTATTTATGTTTTACATTAATGTTTTTTGATTTATACTATTATTCATAAAGTATATGAATTTAATCACTTGCTCATTCATGAAAAGTTCATTTTTCGCAGTACTTTTGATTAGCTATAGCTCGTTGTCGATCGTACAATCGATGGTCTCGATATTATCAGAATTTTACAATTGATAACAGCGATAATCTTACAATTTAAAAGCGCAAACATTTGGTGGTGCTCTAACAGCCTGACAGAATTAACATTAAATGATTTATGAACTTCCACCCAAATTTATACGTTGATTTGACGACGGAAAGTGACTGAAACAGCGCAGCTGCATTTATCGGCCGTATTTTGAACTAAAACAAGGAAGCATAGTAAATAAATTCCTTGTAGAGAAGTGTTCCTTGTGTGTGAAGACAGGAACTATTTTTAATAGCTGTACTTGGATACTTGATTTGGTATTTTAAATACTATCAGCCTATTTTTAGTTCAAATTAGT
The DNA here is from genome assembly GCA_964019185.1 of Maratus speculifer. Lineage (NCBI taxonomy): Eukaryota > Metazoa > Arthropoda > Arachnida > Araneae > Salticidae > Maratus > Maratus speculifer. The sequence goes on from OZ025290.1 coordinate 229,761,677, forward strand.
GTAAAAATATTTCACTCGCTGAAACCAGCATAAGATGTGGAGCGGTGCTTATATACATTTTAAAAAATAGAAAACTACAGGGAAGCAACCGATCAGACGTCAAAATCCTCCATTATGACGTCATCAAAATGGCTGCCGCAATGATGAACATAAGGTACATTAAAATGCCCATATCTCCATTCACAATTATAATAGTATAATATTATGATATGTCATTTGAAAGGCTCCTGAAATAAGCTACAACAAGATTTCTACAAATTTGTTCTGCGATAAATAGCTTAGACCTTTTGTGGCAACAATTTAACATTCAGCGAACTGTTTAATTTTTACGATGTATTCCTGTATTCATTTTGCACTGGTTCCCACTTGTAGAATCGTTTTCACGTTTTTCACTTTCATTTTTTTTCACCCGATGACATCGAGATGAATTTTTTTAATTTAATTCAGGAATGGATAAGGAAAAATTTCCTCAGCAGAAATTTTCATTTTTGGGGTCTGTATAAAAATATAATTTTTGTATTTCTCAAATAGACCTCACCCCCCTTCCCCTATGAAGTTGTAACTTATCTCATTAAATTTTGCACCTTTTTATAATGAAACTTTCCAATTGGAAGTATGCGCCTAGAGACAATTTTTAAAAAGGATAGAATATTGTTTCGATAATTATGACTCACCCTGTATATATATATGTGTGTGTCTGTGTGTGTGTGTGCATAAGCTATTCATATTTAAATGCGCAAGCCTGGTATACATTCATATATGATACTTATTTATGTAATTTTAGCTTTTATCATGGCACTCATGCTGTTGTCATTGTGTACGATGTAACAAGGAAGGATACACTTCATCAACTTCCAAACTGGATCAACGATATCAGAAAAATTTGTGGAGACATTCCAATAGTCATAAGTAAATATACATTCACTGAATTTTTAATCTATTTTAAATTTTTGATGTAACATGTGAGTTTTTTAATCTCGATATTAAAAGAAGTATATTGTCCATAGCATCGTTAAAAAAGTCAGAAAAATAACGACTTTTTTAAACTTTTTATTTTATATAACCTGATTTTCAAATGTGTAACTGATCTTGCTAATTAATTCTGAAAACCGGCATCAGTTATTACGACAGTGCTGGATGAGGCCTTTGTAATCGAAAAATATCTGCAATCAAATGTAAAAGAATAGCAACCCAAATATAAAAGACAATGCCGCTATAATAATATTATCATTCAATGTTCTGTAACGTGGTAATATATTTTTTAAACAGGTCACATTGCTATGCGTCTGTAGTCTATGAAGTCTTAACGGGAATTGGCGGGAGTAGCTCGCAGAGGGGGGGGGGCAGAGCCCCTAGTATATACATAGTATATACATATATATGTTACAGGCCAAAACCCGATTTTAGGCCAAACTAGATTGGCCTAGGACAAACCAGTCTATCCTAACGCCCATCGGATAGACTAATTTTTCCTAGGCCAAACCGGTTTATCCTAACGCCCATCGGATAAACTAGTTTTTCCTAGGCCAAACCGGTTTATCCTAACGCCCATCGGATAAACTAGTTTTTCCTAGGCGAAACTAGTCTATCCTAAGGACCGTAGGACAAACTAGTTTTTCCTAGGCCAAACTAATTTGGCCTTGCTCTTATAGGATAAACTAGTTTAGCCTGCTGTTTATTGGTCTGAACTAGTTTATCCTAGGCCAATTCAATTTGGCGTGATTTTATTGAATTAAATGGCATCCTCAGCGCCAACATTATAGTTTGTCTTAGGCTGATCTAGTATATCCTAGGCCAATGTAATTTTACGTGTTTTTAGCTCTAGGGCATCAAAACATGAGAAATAATGGGCTAACACGCTCTGTATTTATGAATGTACGCATGTATGCACGCATGTTTGTACGTATGTACGTAACGCGATAACTCTTGATAGAAATATCCGATTTGCTTCAAATTTTGGATGTAGCTTCATTCTGATAAAGTACTTTTCTGATTAGTTTTGGGAATTCATTGGATAGAAAAAGAGTGGGCGAACGGTAGGCTAGTCCCACACCGTTAATTTAGAGAAATGGATTTTTAATGCAGAATTATCAGTTTTCATTTAAAATTCTAGATATAGGATCATTCTGACAAGGTGCCTCCGTGTTTAGTTGTGAATGTTCATTGTTTAAGTGTAACAAAGGGCAATGTAGGTAACCCCAATTAATTTAGATAAATGGTTTTGACGCAGAATTTACGGATTTGCTTCACAATTTTAGATAAGTTCTTTCTGATAAGGCGCTTCCCTGAATAGTTTTGGGGGTTTAATGGTAAAATATGAAGGAAAAAATGTAAGATTATCATCTTATCTAAGAAAAACTAGTTTATCTTGTGGGCATTTAGATAAACAGGTTTAGCATATGAAAACTAGTTTATCCAATTGGCGTTAAGATAAAATAGTTTGGCTTAGCTAATCTAATTTGGCTCAAAATCGGGTTTGGCCGGTAAAAAACACACCTTTCACTAGAACAAGTATAAATGTGTGTCAAGAGCCTTTGCATGTAACGTCAATACACATCATATATTTAAAAAAAACTATGTTCAAAATTTACGGCAAATTAGATAAATCTGCATAAAAAACCATTTATCTAATTTAAGAAAGGCGATAAATCGTCCACTACCTCATTATACTTAACTAAAAAAACCCAAATTAATTACAGAAGCGCCTGATCAAAATGAATTTATGTTTAAAATTTTAAACAAATTGGATAATTCGTATTACAACTAATTTATCTAATTTACGGGAAAAAAGAAATTGTACGCTTCCCCTTTATACTTAAGCAAAGACCCACCAAAATGAATCAGTGAAGTGCTTCATCAGAATAAACAAATCCAAGATTTCAGCAAATCGGTTAATTCTGCATGAAAAACACATTTGGCAAAATTAGGCGAGAGACCCTCGTTCTTCCCTTTGCTTTTAACCAATTAACCCCCAAAGCTAATTAGGGAAGCACCTTACTAGAATGAACTGATTTCAAAAATTTAAGTAAATCAGCAAATTCTGCTTGAAAAAAGCATTTCCATAAATTGTGGGGCATTACCCCTATCCCGTCCTCCTAATACCCACAACTAATCATCGAGGCGCCTCATCAGAATGCTCCTATATCTAACATTTTTTTTATAAAATAATATAAAATAATAATTATCTAATAATGGATGGAAACCCATTTATTTGAATTAAGGGAAGGGGCGAATCAGCCTTTCGATTTTCCACCCCCTTATTCTTCTCTAATGACTTCCCAAAATTAATCAGAAAAGCTCCTCTTAAGAATAAACCTATATTGATGCAAATCGAGTGTCTCTATCAAGAATTATTTCATTACATACTTACGTACATACATAGATACAGAACCCACGGTAACATTAGTTCTCAGGCTTTGGTAGCCTGATGAGATAAAAACACGTCATATTACATTATTTCTATCAAGAGATATCGCGTTGCGCACATACGTACATACATGCATACATACATGCGTACATACAAACAGAAACTGTGAGCCCATTATTTCTCTGGCTTTGAGGCCCGTGAGCTAAAAACACGTAAAACTACATTGGCCTAGGATAAACTAGATCAGCCTAGGACAAAAAAGAATGTTGGCGTCGAGGCGGTCAATGAATTCAATAAAATCATGCCAAATTGAATTGGCCTAGGCTAAACTAGATCGGCCTAGGCTAAACTAGTTCAGACCAATAAACAGTAGTCTAAACTAGTTTATCCTATAAGAGTTAGGCCAAACTAGTTTGGCCGAGGAAATCTAGTTTGTCCTATGGGCCTTAGGATAGACTAGTTTGGCCTAGGAAAAACTAGTTTATCCGATGGGCGTTAGGATAAACCGGTTTGGCCTAGGAAAAACTAGTTTATCCGATGGGTGTTAGGATAGAGCGGTTTGGCCTAGGCCAATCTAGTTTGGCCTAAAATTGGGTTTTGCCTGTAACATATATCTGCGCACATACATTTATGGAAACACTGATAACAGAAAGTTACTTAAAGGCACAACCACCTTCCAGAAAGTAGGTATTTTGAAAATAATGTTAACTACATTTTATTCCTTTCTGAACAATGGAATCCGATTTCAGCATTCGTGATTTTTACTTTATGGTTTATGTCCTACCAGACGTTATTAGCTGTGAAGCTCGGCTTGCAAGATCCTGAGATCGTCAATGGTAGCACTTCATCTCGGTAGAAACTTTTTTATCAAGCATTTTATGTTTTAATTAACATGTAGCTTTATTTAGTTAAATTATTTTTTGTCATTTAAGTATTCAGAGATATTAAAATGAGGTAATATATTTACGTGTGTGTTTTTAAAATTTTAGTTATCTTCCCGAGTATTAAGTGTAACGGTTCATACGACGATTTTTATAGTTCCGTTGCTTCTTGTATTGACGTAGTTCGACTCCACAATCAAATATTAGCCACTTAGCTTTTATATAGTTTCTTTTTTATGAACATCATCGCAAAACTTTTTGTATTTAATGTCTTGATTTCAATGATGAATAAGTACTCCACCCCCTCCCCTATCTCCACACACACAATGGTGCTGCCAGTTCTACCTTCAGATAAAACAGAAGACTAAAAAAATGTTAGTCATAAGAATACAGTAAATCCAATAAAAACGTAACCGCTCTACAATAGAAACCTGATTTAAATGTAAAATATTCATAGCCTCTATAGAAAAAACATATTAAATTATACCTGCTAAGAAAAAAACCTTAACGAAAACTTTCTGTAATCATTTAAAATTACCACTTAGTAGGTTTTATTGAAAAAAAAACTTTCCTTAAAATAAATTTAAAAGAATTTGTGTATTATGAAAAATGGGTATTTTTGGTATCTTGCGCACCGATTTTGTGAGATGTGTTTTTAGAACTCCTTTAAATCGGGACTCCCGAGCAAATTATACCACTTGGCAACATTACAACCTCCTACTTTTATTAACTTTAGTACTTCTAATTTAAGTATAATTTTATGTATATTATTAGTTGTACATAAATTCCATAGATTATATACAAACTTTTTTGGGAAATAACATTTGTTACTTTTTCATTATTGTATACTTGAAAAATACGTGATAAATATTTTAGATTTATTTGGTCATTTTAATCATTTAATTATTCTAAATTTCTTTAAAAAGTTTTAAATTGAAGAAGCATAAATTAAGCTTCAAATGTGTTTTATAATTGTCAATTTTTACATTACCTATAGGGTCAGGAGAAGTAATTATGACCATTTTTTATATTTTCAACATTGTTATTTTTTTTTAATTTAATCTATTTGGAAAAGTGGTGTTTTGGTACATAGGTTTAGTTTGTGTCGTCCGATTATCTACTCTAGGGATATAGGCCCAGGAGGAGAGGGCCCTTCGTTGGGACCTTTCTAAGGGAATCTAACCCGTATTTAAGCAAGGTACGAAGAAAACCACGAAAACTCCAAACGGTTAGGCCCACGGCCACGATTGGGTTCGAACCCAGCATCTGCCGTCTACCAGTTGAGAGATCAGAACCTCTCGGTCACTGGTACATAGGAACTAACTTTAACCCTTTAAGATAACCTCTTAAAACTTTACATTCTCATAGCCCCCCCCCCCCTTTTATTAAGTTAAATGGATGGTTAAAATTTCCACATCAAAAACACACAATTTTGGGGGTAATTAAGACCTAATGGGAAAATTATTACCACTATATTTCTTTTTTATACTTACCTGCACACATTTATTTGGAGTAATTAAGACCATTAGAACACCAAACTGAAAAATCCGTTTATAAAAATTTTGTTAGACTTTGTTCAATTTTCTACATGGATCTCGAAAATGCTTCAGACTAGTGATAAAGAAAATCTAAAATGAAAAATACATTATGAGGTTAATATCCGAGCGTGAAACAAAATTTTACCACACATAGTTTTCACCATTATGGCGGTGGTCACAATTTCTCTCTGGTCATAAATATACCCCTCCTGACTCTAGTTAAAAAAATTGTACTATATGAAGTTAAGTAGCAGTTATTGATTAGAAAATTTGTTTTTTGATGTTACATTAAAAAAAAATGCTTTTTTTTAAAGTTGGTAACAAGTACGATTCAAAGCCAATAGACTGCATTCCAATGGAAGAAATCTCAACTTTTATTGATGAATTGGGCTTTTCAGACAATCATTTTCTGGCCAGTGCTTTAACAGGAGAAAATGTTGCTGAGGTAAACTTTTTTTATTTATATATATGAAAATTAGCTGTTGTAAGTTTGTTGATTTTTATTATATGTCAAAGAGAAAAAAGAAATAATTTAGGTTAAAAGACATCCGGAAATATATTTATTAATACAGTATTCATCTCTCTTCGTAAGCCAATTTAGAAATTTGAATATTAAGATACTGGTACTACTTGGTTATCACGTCGACCAATTTTGCCAAGTTATACAGATCGCCAAATTATATATATTGACATGATTTTTGTTGTAAGTAACAAAAAATAAATAAATAAATAAATAAATAAATAAAAAATAAAAAAAATAAAATAAAATATCAGCAAAACACTAATAAAAATACAAATAAAAAGTGGTATTAAAAATCATTTGATGACGTTTTAAAATCCTCTATAGTGTTTAATGTGATTGAATGTGAGATTCATGACCATCCATTATTGGCGCTTAATCTTATAGTTTAGTGATGGTTTTTTGGTCGACGGCGTAATCAAGTAATACCAAAGTATTTTGTAGCAAAACAATATTTGACCAATTATTGATGCTAAGCATATGCTAAATATTTTTGTTTTGGTTGAATTTTGTCATGAAACATTGCTGCAACTTTCGAGTATTTATATTTTTCTTATATTATATTGATATTTGCAATAAATACATCTCTAAAGTAGCAAAATAATATTTAAACAAAAATGTCTATATATCGATTAAATATTGGGGTTTGTTTGAATGTTAGTGTAAATTATATTTCTAAACTAGGTGTATTTATATTTTTTCTGTATTATGTAATATTGACACGACAATCACGAAAAAATCTTTAATTGCAAAACTAATAAAATCCATAATTCGGCAGTATTATTATTATTGCATACAGTTATGGAAAAAACTATAATGACACGTCTAAAAATGAATAATATGTATTAAAGTAATCATCAATTGAAAACAAAATCAAACATTATTTATCGCACGTAAATAGCAGACATTAGGGACCTATTAATATGAAATTAAATTACAAAAAAATTTATAAAACACAGATGAATAGAAATAATGCGTGAAGCATGGAAAAAATTATAAGGACATAATGAAATATTTCTGGAAATTAGTATTCTACTAAGCCACGTTCTTTCTTTCTTTTCGTTTTTTTATTATTTATTGTGCAGTCATTGACTCAAAAATTCAAATTAAAATTTGTTTAGAAAAGTTATTCAACGCTAATTAGATAAATGTTGTCAAATTGTTATATTTGCCAATTGTGTGCCATACTCACATATTTCTCTGGCTAAAATGCTTCACAGATTCTCTATGTGGTTTAAATCAGGCCTTTTTAGTGGCCTATTCAAAAGTTGGACAAAATTGTCCAAGAACGATAGACATAATGCACGATGCATATTTAAAATTTCATAGTCTTTTCGAAACAAATAAATACCACTTGCGAAAGGGGGCATTAATTTTTCAGCCAACATATTCACATATAATCTTGAATTCATGCGACCTCGAGTGGACAAGATTTGTGTTTTACCATTAGCTTCAAAACTTGGCAACACAATCAAAAAACTTCCTCCGATTTGGTGTTTCGAGGATTTTTTTTTCAAGTCCTACCAATAACACAAGTCTACAAAAATTTAACTTTTTGTCTGGGGTCTTTATGAATTAATGTAAATTGTAGTAAATCTACTATGCTTATTCCAAAATATTATTCATTTTTATGTATCACATCAGGATGTATTACAATTAAGAAATTAATAATTTGGAATTTGAAAATATGCAGTTTACACAACATTCATTAAAAAATACACTAAATACCAATATATATATATATAAGGATCTTTGTTTTTTCCTAAAATGTTTTGAGTAATGTCTTTAAAACAAACCCATGTATTTTTCTAGATTGATATCATATTTACTCAAATTTTTCGGCCTTCATTAAGTGTCTTATATCTGGGCTGATGAACACAACTTCCGATAAATGTGGAAAAACTTCATTTAAATATCGAAAACAATCCCCTGTTTTATTTAAGGCTTTTACGAATTATTTTATTAAACCTAATTTAATGTACAGGGGATGTAAGAGGACTTATTTTGGATCAATTTAAGCTCTGCCTAATCACATTTTTTGATACTGGATTTAAATCTTTTCTTTCAAGCCATTTTTTCCTTATCCGGTGTTGGTGTTTATCTCGGCTGTTCCAGTAGTATCAGAAACAAGGCATTTTAATATAGTTCACCTTATTGGCTTAATAACATTGATAAAATTTTAAAATCTCCACAGATTTGAAATTTGAATTCCTGATATTTAATAATACTGAAGAGAAAATCAAGGTTATCATATAATTGTTTAAAAATTATTGAATGAGCTATAGGAATTGAAGGTAGAACATCACTCTAAAAAATAAATGTGTAAATTAGACAAATTTACATATGTTTGTGTGTAAATTCCTAAAATTACACACCTGACATGAAAATTACCCACTTTTTGCAAAGTTTTACCTGTTTTTATATGTATTTTAGCTTATAAAACTAAGTATAAGTATGTATTTTTTATCACTTGAAAAACACAAATATATGTGTAAATGCTGAAAAATGCCTCAATTTACAAAAATTGATATGTTATTGTAATTTATACGTAATGATATATACATAGGTAAGTGTGTAAATTTCTAAAATCACCCACTTGTCATAAAAAATACACTTTCCCTACAAAAAATACCCATTTTAATGTTGTTTAGTTTAAGGGCATTAAGTTTGTAAGTTGTTATCAGTTCATAAACTCAGAAAAATGTGTAAATGTAGGTAACATCTGAAATTACACTAATTAGTGTGTTAGAAAAATTATATATGTGTGAATTTTAAAGCAAACATTACGAAAGGGATGGGAGGCTTACATATTATTCAGAGCTACACTTTTTATTTCAGTTATCCCATTCCATAAATAACATGATGTCATTGCATTGCTGTAACAGCATTTTTAAATAATAAACTACTATATTTATTTATTTTTATAAGATACTCTGACCACCTCTCGCACCCTCCCCGTTTCAGCAGCATATGAAAATTTAAAAGAAGTTAAAAAAAAAAATAATCTCGACACATGTAACAATATTTCGATGCATGTAACGCAAAAATTTATTAATTTAATTAGTTAATTTTAATTTCGTTTTTCGAATTACCTTTTGAAATTTGTACATCAAATAGAAGAATGCTTGATTTTGTAATTCTAATTTTTGATTAAATCGTAATTTATTTCGGCCGTCTCGCAGACCGCTGTTTTTTCACAATTTTACTTGTAATTTTCAGTAATAGTGTTAGATTTCAGTCTTAAAGCGAAATTAGGACGATTTCATAAAGAAGTATTTTAATAGATATATAATCCCTCTTTATGCTTATTCATAAATTTAAATTATATTTTTTGTAATGTTGGTAATTTTTCTGATGTCCTCTCCCCTACTTCTTAATTTAAAGGACAGTAGTTTAACCTTCAGCAGAATCAAAAGCTATTTCGAATTCATATGTAATTAAGATAATTCTAAAATTGTATCCTGAGTTCTTTTTACATTTTGCACATCGAATATAAGTGTGCTTGATTTTACCCTAAATTATTTTAGTCGTCTCATAGCTGCTTGTAACCTTTTACCCATTACAAAGTTAAATTTGTATTTTTTGTTTAACTTGTATTTTTAGCAGTACAATTTATGGTTCTATACACGAACTACTTCGACCCCGAGTTAAAGACATCGAAAACTAAAATCGTAATAATCGTCGACTTGGCTTCATCAGGTTTAAGTTGAAAACTAATGGTGTGTCCAGCAACTTGACCTTGATCACACCGGCACTTCTCAACCAAGCACGCGTAGAGAGCAAATCAGGTACAATGTGGTGCCAAAAAGGCAAGCTGAATGCAAGCGCTCGCGTCGAGGAAAATATAGAAGTTATTCTCCTATAAAATGTAAGATATGTAATCTCATACGTTCGTATTACCCCCAAATCTTTTTATATGATTTGTTTATATTTATGTATAAATGTATATGCTATATGTTGGATTGTTTTTTAACATATAAAATTTTTTTACACGAATAATTTATTTGCCTTAAAAAATGTCAACATTACTTAACTCCTGATAAATGTCTATTAGAATAACGACTGTTGTATCTAAAGGTTATTTATTTCTTGAAAAATTTTCATCTTAAAAAGAATTTATGAATGTATTTTAACAGTAGCAAAATAAGCGTTAACATCTTTTTTTTTTGGGGGGGGGGGGTGTGCGGTGTTAAATTTTGGGTCGGTTGTGTGAAAGATATTATAGTTTATTTATAAACTATTATATAAATGTATATCATATCTATCTTAATTACATTTAATTTCCAGCTGTTTTTTAATTTGAAAATATTAAATCAGAAGCATTAAAATAATTCCACTAAAATAATCATAGTAAAGAACACACAATTTTTGTTTGTTAATTATAAATTTAATAAAAACGCACAGAAGTAAATTGCAAAATGTCACAAATATGTTGATTTAAAATAACCTTAGACGAAAACTTCTGAAGAAAATTTATATTAAAGTAATGGCTTTTTCTTTAAATAAACATTTTACCATTGCAATTTTGGTTATTATTACAGAATTTATATGACCTAAAACATATGATTGTATGTATGTAAAAAAATTATAACAGTTGTGTCATAATGAATATTCAAAATCGAACTTATTAGTCCCCCTCCCCCTTACATAAATATCCGCTACCAGGTGAGTTTTATGCACTTAAGAAACAAATGTAATTGTAAAATAAATACTACGAGCATTAATTTCGAAAATTTATAAGAGTCAATTGATATTTGGATATAATTACAGTATTTTTTATTTTATTTTTTACTATAGCTTATAAATAAAAATACTAATTAGTTTGATAACTAAAATTTTAATTAGAATATCTGAAATCTTCATTTATGAAAATACGAGTCATTTCATTAATGTTAAAATATATTTGCATTTTTTTTTTAAAGACACAAATTTCTTAATATAATCTTAAATGCAAAAGATGTTTTTTTAATGATTCAACAGCCTTTTTGATAGTCTTGATAATTTTTTTAAGGTAAATTCTTTGTAATTATGAATATTTATAAAAAGAAAACAATTCAACATATAATATTGGTGATTTATGTATATATAAACAAATCAGCTAAAATTTTTGCAGGAAATATGTCTATGTGTGCGTGAGATGAAGATTACCTACCTTTTTCTATTTCTTATAGTATTTTAAATTTTACTTTTATAATTGTATGTAACACAGTATCTTGAGTATAATTGACTTTGTATCATGAGTATGAAAAATGAAAAATTAAGTCTGAACTCTGAAAATAAAAAGTGTAGATATTGCAAGATTACCAACTATCATTATTCCATCTGACTAGTCTAAAATCTATCATTAATTAAATTTTTTTCTTTATCTTAATATTTAATTACATGTACTAAATAATATCTAAATGAGGGGGAAATATAAAATTAAGAAGCAAGGAAGAATATAGAAAATAAAACAGCAGTTTTTATATGTATATTTAGAGGAGAGTGGGGGGGGGGGGGGGAATAAGGCACTTTTTACAAAAATAATAAAATCAACTTTATTTGACACAAATAAAAAAATTTTGATTTACAGAATACAAAATGGAATACTTTCTAATGTCTTTGAACAACATAGAAACATAATTTGAAGAATAAATTTTATAATTAAAGAAATTGTAAATTTCAAAATGTGTTCCATACTTCCCATTAACAGAGAAGTAATATTTTTACTACGATGGTTGATGAGGAATATCGAAAACTAATGTCTTAAATAGCAATATGCTGAATTTTAGAACCGTAGCTGCTATAGTAACACAGTTTTAGAGGGAGGGGTGAAGTTCTAAAAACTTATTTAGAGGGAGTTTTTGAGAAGGGGGGGGGGAGTGAATGTGATAGGCTGATTTGGAGCTTATGAGGCTACACTTGCGACAGTGGATGAGAAGTGGATACATCACTATGATCCCAAATCCAAACAACAGTACTTTTATCTAATCACAGAAGATTACACACATAAATTAGTAAGAATATTACACAGATATATGCGTATTCTTGCCAAATTTACACATTAATGTGGGTATTTCATGAGTGATCATTATAACTTTTACATACTTAGTGTTTCATCAAGTTACACACTGAAATGTGTATTTTCAAATTTACACATTAGGTGTGTATTTTGGCAATTTACACAAAAATTTACACATATAAACGAATCGTTTTTGTATCATTTATTTACACATTTTTGTGTGTAAATTTACACTTTTATTTTTAGAGCGATTACCATTATTAAGTAAGACATCTTTTTAACTTCTTTCACTAGAATCAATAAATAGCCTGTATTGAGTTGCTGAGATTGTTCATGATCAGGGGTGGAAAATAAATGAGTCAAGTCCAGGAATATCTGTACAGTATAGAAGTGATTTTTCATGGGGAAGATACTTATTAAATTCTTTTTCTACGGAATAACACTTATTTTGTCCACGTCAGATGTCTGCATTTAACAAAAGAAAAATAAATAAATAAAAATAAAAATAAAAGTAAATAAATAAATAAATTGAATTTAGTCTTCGGGAAAAAAAAATCGATCAAGTTGTTAAGTCAATTTTACCTTTTTTCTAAATACTAAAAAATATTAATAGAAAGAAAAACACAGAATATTAAGCAGATATAATTAATTAATTTAAGCCCATTTAATTTCAAAATAGAGCAAGACAATATTTAAAATTAATATTAATATAGCAGTACCATATTTATTAATATCCTTATTGTGTATATCGGGTACACGTCATAAAATATCTAAATTTAGCTGAAATTTTGAAAATTTCTTTTTACTATTTTTCCTATTATTAGATCGACATAAAGATTTCAAATGTTTTTTTTTTTTTTTTTTTTTTTTTTCACAAAAAAGGAAAAGATTCTGCACTGAAGAGTTAAAAGATTATCCAAAAAAAAGGGAAATAAATGTGTCGTGAAATATGTTTTTAAATTTAAATCATTTGGCAAGATTATTATTTGACATATGACGTAACTTCCTCCTTTTACAATTTTTAATTTGCATTAATGCCTTTATTATTTTAATATTTTCTTTATATTTTAAAATTCAAGAGTAAATATAGTTCTGGTTACGTAATTAGAATATTTTCTTGCATTAAATATGTAATAAATTAGTTCTGATATGTAAGATTTTTTTCTGTTTATAACAGCCACGTGTAATAATTTTTTTTATTAAAAGAATGTTATTCTTTGAGCGGTTTTTACAAATTGGCAACAACTTAAAAGTAATAATCTTTTCTAAAATATGCAAAAAATATCGTTTGAAATGCTGAAAATTTGGGCTTGAAATGGAAATAAAATATCAAAGAATTAGCCAAATTAAAAAAAGTAATTGCAGTCTGCACACCGGGAAGTTATAACGTATAAAATGATCTAAAAATTATTAAATTCCCATGTATAATTTTTGCTCTTATAAAACTTTTTATTGAAACAATATGACCAACTTACAATAATTATTCGATTTAAAAACTGTTTACATCGGTGTGTTTATCAAAGTTTTCTCTCTAATACTACTTATTTTAATATTTTTATACGCAGTAGTATTTTTAATATTATCGAAGAAAGATTCTTGGTCACTAAAATCTCAATGTCAGCGACGATGACAGTGTTACTTTTTTTTAAGTATAGAAAGATACTCTAGGCAAAATTATCTTTTTCCTTGATTGTTTTTAGAGTTATTTACAATGTATTAGTGTATATGAATATACTTCAAATGTTTTCTGTTAACTAATTAAGGAAATAAGGCAGGAAAAAGAGGAAAATTTCGTCAAGTAATTACTAGGATTTTCATAACAAATAATATCATTAAAAATTTTATTGCTCAGTTGTTGACACCTTTAAATTGGATAAATCGTTGAAAATATTTGCTGCTACAGCCAGACAAATATAAACATAGGCCATCTGAAACAGTACAAAACGAAATAAAAAATTATTCGAGGCTGTTTCTTATTGGATCAAACATAAATTCTTAACCATATGACAAACACTTTAACGCTTTGAAAGTTGATAAAATATGCATTTCAATGTTTTTAATGGTTCAGTTCAATATGTTAATTTTTTTATAGTTTGTTTATGTTTTAGGCTTGCCCATTAGAAAACATTACTAAAACATTATGTGTATTAGCTCACGTTTTTCTGTTTTTGAATTAGAAGGACAACTATGGCAAAAATTGCATTTTGAAAATAATTCATTTAAAAAAATTACAGTATGCAGCACACATAAATATTTGTTTGGGGCATTATTTTGAGTTTAAACATCTGATATAAATTTTTTTAACGAGGATTAAAAATGTTGAAAAACAATTCTTACAAATTGTGAGCTGTTTATATTACACACATTGTTATTTCTTAAATTCATACTGGGAAAAATAAAATCATACTTAATATATCTATACATATGTACAAAAGACTAAAACAAAATTACTGTACATTAAAAGCAGAAAATTAGTGAATGATTTTTTCACTTTTAGTAATAATTGCATATTCTTAAATCTTGTGAATAATTGGTGCTATTTAATATTTAAAATGTTCATCAATGCGATAGGTTAATATTTAAAGAATATGAATACAGCAATTCAAAGAAGTGAATGTTTATTGTTATTTTAGTTTAATACTTGAAATATTAAAAAATATTATGTACTATCATACAATAGTCAATTTATACAATAATACACAAATATACGATTAATATGCAAATATTATTCAAAAGTGTGTTTATACCCGGTGTCCCAAAAATGACTGATGGATTTTAAAATTCAATAACTTGCAAACGGTGACAGCTATTTAAAAATTTTTTGCAGGAAGGTTATGTATAATGTCAGAAGTTTTTTTTTTTACCGTAATCTTTTATTTTAGTTCGAATTTCCAACAATAGGTGGCGCTGACGGCGATTGAAGGCCAGGTCGACGCTTCACTTGGCATTGGTCACCTGGCCTTCAATCGCCGTCAGCTCCACCTATCGTTTGAAATTCGAACTAAAATAAAAAATTACGGTAAAAAAAATCCTGACGTTATACATAAACTTCCTGCAAATATTTTTTAGATAGCTGTCACCGTTTGCAAGTTATTGAATTTTAAAATCCATCAGTCATTTTTGGGACACCCGGTAAATGCCTTTAAAACTCTTTAAATTTGTTTTATTTGTATGTTCTTTTTACTATAACTTATTTATTGCTATTTTTTTTTCATTTTTAGGCCTTTGCAAAACTTACAAATACATTAATGCAAAATGACAAATACTTCTGTCCTGGTGAAGATAGAAAAACATCTTTAACATCTCCTAAAAAGTCAAGTTCGTGTTATTGTTAATATATCATGTAATCTACTTCAGGTCTTCTTAAATGTTGTACGGCCGAAATTGTGTATATTTTTTCTTTATGTTCATCTAAGATAAAAGCATTCATCTTGTAAAATATGAGTATGATAAACACATTTCTTCATTAAAATTCACCAATAAAATATTTATCATTTTATATAAACAATGTTTTTTCAGTATTTTGAAAGTAGTATTTATTTGATGTAAAAATAAAGAAACAAATACAGTGATAAAATAAGGAAATAACATTGAGCTTTTTGTTAACAAAATTTTTCAGCAATTTATTACATAGTAAAATATTTTTTCATTCAATTTTATTTTTTATCATGTCTAGTTTTTTGCTTTTAATGAAGATACAGCTAAATTCAAAATTTGTGCAGAATTATTTACGTATAATTTGCTCTTATGAAACATTGAAAATTTTAGAAAAAAATGAAATTATGAAGCTTTATTGGTTAATAAAATTTGATACGATTCTGATGAATTCATCTGATCTTTCTACATGAAGAACATGAGTGGAACTTTCAAATTTACACAACTCCGCATTTGGAAAAAATTCCTTTAGTTTTTCATCTTGCTCTCTGTAAAAAATAAAATAAAATAAATAAATAAATAAATAAATAAATAAATAAAATATGTTAACTGTAAAATTTAAACCTAATTTTCAACGTTCTGCTTGATCGTGTTATATATGTTACAGGCCAAACACGATTTTAGGCCAAACCGGTCTATCCTAACGCCCATCGGATAAACTAGTTTTTCCTAGGCCAAACCGGTCTATTCTAACGCCCATCGGATAAACTAGTTTTTCCTAGGCCAAACCGGTTTATCCTAACGCCCATCGGAAAAACTAGTTTTTCCTAGGCCAAACTAGTCTATCCTAAGGCCCATAGGACAAACTAGATTTTCCTAGGACAAACTAGTTTGGCCTAACTCTAATAGGATAAATTAGTTTAGACTGCTGTTTATTGGTCTGAACTAATTTATCCTAAGATGATATAGTTTATCCTAGGCCAATTCAATTTGGCGTGATTTTAATGAATTCAATGACCGCCTCAACGCCAACATTCTTGTTTGTCCTGGCTGATCTAGTTTATCCTAGGCCAATGTAGTTTTACGTGGTTTTAGCTCACGGGCGTGAAAGCCAGAGAAATATTGGGCTCTCAGGTTCTGTATATGCATGTACGCATGTATGTACGTAAGTGCGTACGTATGCACGTAATGTGATAACTCTTGATAGAGATATCCGATTTGCTTCAAATTTTGGAAGTAAGTCCATTCTGATAAGGTACTTTTCTGATTAATTTTGGGAATTCATCGGATAAGAATAAAGGGGGGGGGGGTGAATGGGAGGCTAATCCCCCACCGTTAATTTAGAGAAATGGATGCATGAAGAATTATCAGTTTTCATTAAAAATTTTAGATATAGGATCATTGTGACAAAGCGCCTCCGTGATTAGTTGTGGACGTTTATTGTTTAAATCTAATAGAAAGGGCAATGTAGGTATATAATTTAAAATGATTTTTGAAGCAGAATTGACGAATTTGCTTCAAATTTTGTATATAGATTTCTGATAAGGCGATTTCCTGATTAGTTTTGGGAGTTTAATAGTTAAGTATAAGGGAAAAATGAAGGGTTAGCCAATTACCTAGGAAAAACTAGTTTATCCTGTGGGCAATTTAGATAAACAAGTTTGGCGTAGGAAAAACTAGTTTATCCATTTTCCGTTAGGATAAAATAATTTGGCCTAGGCTAATCAAATTTAGCTCGAAATCGGGTTTGGCCGATAAAAAACACGTCTTTCACAAGAGTAAGTATAAATGGGTGTAAAAAGTCATTGCTTATAACATCAATACAGAAATTTGACATGTTCACCGTAGAGATATCATGCATTGGACATGGTGTTTGCTTACTTTATTTTTTTTTCTGCAGACTCGTGCCAACTGAGATGAGACTTGCATTTATTATTATTATTATTATTATTAGTGCATATTCGAGCCATATCGGAGCTGAATTTAACTTGGAATCGAACAGCGTTTTCAATTTTTGAGAAATTAGTTATTTGTCGACATATAAGCTATTCTTGTCACAGCGTCAAGTTTTTCTTTTCCGTAACGTCGTAAGCGGAAATTCGATTCAAAACGTAGCTTTAATATTATTTTCTCAAAGGTACATCGCTTTCATGAAAAAGTGGTTAACGCCATTCAATTACATATTTTCTGAGTGAAAATGCCTGTTAATCTTATGCATTTCCGAAAATAAATTATTCTTAAATGTGTTAGGACTTTATTCGATTTGAGAAAAGCCTTAAGGAATGCCTGAGAAACATATTCACAAATCTACTTTTTACTGAACAGATTCAATAGTTATGACATTTATAAATCTCCTTTTTTTTCTTTTGTTCTAAACTACATTATTTATTTAATGAATCTCTATTTGAATATTGAAAGGTTTAAGAATCTAAATAATCAATAATACATTGTGTATTTACATTCTGTGAACGCATCATAATTTAAAAATACATTGTAAATTTATCCGATATATATGTATGCAGTATTTTTTAAAGGAATCCTAATTGCATGTTAAGTAACTTCTGAATGTTTTGCGGAAATTGAGTAGGGCCAGATTGATCCGGACTGAGTCTCTTTTCACTGATTTTTGTACAGTCAGGTCTCGGGCTGAACATTTAATTTTTACATCGGGTCACGGCAGAATAACTTTCCTTCGGGAAGGGCGGGGCCCGGGCCTCGACATTCCGGCCCGTGCAAACCTCTGAAGTATTCTACAACCCTTCAAATAAAATATTATATATAAGGGTGGTGACAAAACGACTTTGCACAAGGTTAGCTATGGAGCAGTAGTCGGGATGAATATTAAAAAGAATATTGCTCAATTAAACTGGTGGCTTTAGATTCACAGGCTTTTTACACCAATTGTGTATTATAGTCTTAATTTTTAAACAATAACACCCTCGAAAAATAAAGTAAGTTGGATTACTTTTTCCCATTTCCCCCAATTATACTTAACCATTGAACCCCCAAAACTAATCACTGATACGCTTTAAAAAATTAAACAATTATCCAAAATTTGAAGTAAATAAGATAATTCTGCTCAAAAAACCATTCATCTGATTTAAGGAGGGTAATCCCCTATTCCTCGCTTTATACTTCATCATAAACCCTCAAAACAATTCAGGGATTCGCCTTATAAAGAAAAAAACTATATTCAAAATTTACGGCAAATCGTATAAATCTGCATAAGAATCCATTTATCTAATTTAAGGAAGGCGATAAACCGTTCACTACCCCATTATATTTAACCAAAAGGAAAAACTTAAATTAATTAAAAAAGCACCTGATCAAATGAATTCATGTCCAAAATTTTAAGTAAATTGTATAATACTGTATTATAACCAATTTATCTAATTTAAGGAAGGAAATAAATTGTAAGTTTTCCCCTTATATTTAACCAAAGAACCACCAAAATTAATCAGTGAAGCTTCATCAGAATGAAAAAATCCAAGATTTGCAGCAAATCGGTTGCATGAAAAACCCATTTGCCAAAATAAGGCGGGACTCCCCTGTTCTTCCCGTTGTTCTTATTCACTAGACTCCCAAAACTAATTAGGAAAGCGCTTTACCAGAATGCATTTATTTCTAAAATTTGAAGCAAATCAGTAAATTCTGCGTGAAAAAAAGAATTTACATAAATTATGGGGCGTTATCCCTATTCCCCCCTCCCTTTATATTTAAACAATGAACACCCAAAACAAATCATGAAGGCGCCTCAAGAAAATGCTCCTATATCTAAAATTTGAGTAAAAGATGCTAATAATGCGTGGAAACCCATTTATTTGAATTAAGGGAAAGGGCGAATCAGCCCCTCGTTCTCCCCCCCCCCTTCTCTTTTCCAATGAACTCCCAAAATTGACCAGAAAAGTTCCTCATAAGAATAAACCTATATTGAAAGTTCGATGCAAATCGAGTATATCTATCAAGAATTATTGCGTTACGTACTTACGTACATACATAGATACAGAACCTACGGGCACATCTCAGGCTTTCGTAGCCTGATGAGATAAAAACACGTCAAATTACATTATTTCTACCAAAAGTTATCGCGTTATGCACATACGTACGTACATACGTACGTACATGCGTATATACATGCGTACATACATGCATACAGAACCTTCGAGCCCATTATTTCTCTACTTTTAACGCCTGTGAGCTAAAAACACGTAAAACTACATTGGCCTAGGATAAACTAAATCAGCCTAGGACAAACAAGAATGTTGGCGTTGAGGCGGTCATTGAAGTCAATAAAATCACGCCAAATTGAATTGGCCAAGGATAAACTAGATCGGCCTAGGATAAACTAGTTCAGGACAATAAACAGCAGTCTAAACTAGTTTATCCTATAAGAATTGGGCCAAACTAGTTTGGCCTAGGAAAAGTCTTTCATAATTAAATTTCCCTTAGTGTTTCCAGATAATTAAATATCCACATAAAATATAAAGTAACAAAATATAAATATTCTGATAAGGGACCGAATTATAAATCTTGGGGCCCGGGCATAAATGCTTAGAGGAGTTCCCTTTCACCGATACTCTTACAGAGGGATTGACTAAAAAAATGAAAAGTAAAAGTTGCTAAAGTAAAAATTATTGACTTTAAAACATCCATTAAAAAGTTTAAATTTCAGTATTATACGAAAGCGTATGCAGAAAATTTATAGAAAAATAGGTATTTAAATTTGCTATAAAATTCATAGTATTTGAAATTCAATACTTAATTTAGTTCAATAATGATTATTTCT
Organism: Maratus speculifer; assembly: GCA_964019185.1. Lineage (NCBI taxonomy): Eukaryota > Metazoa > Arthropoda > Arachnida > Araneae > Salticidae > Maratus > Maratus speculifer. Next base: position 229,782,145 of record OZ025290.1, read on the forward strand.
TATTTCTTATTATATATAGGTATTCCAATCCTTCAATGTGTTCCAATCTTTGATCACACTTTATACTTTACTGACTAATATAAAAATCAGTTATACTAGTCACATTCTCTATACTTTTCTTACACAATTCCGTGTCTATAAAGGGAAAAAATCTTCGATGAAACAGGACAAAATTATCTGCGAAAGGAATATTATAACTTACACATTCATAATCAATATTTCTCCGTATATTACAAGTACTGGTCCGGTAAACTGCTCACACTCGTTAAAATCAATATCGAAAGCGGTTCTGTCTTCAAATGTTCTCTCTATAACGTCCATGTTGAAATCGAACTCAAATGACCCATCGCAGTTTTTCTTCAAAGGCATACAAAATCCAAAATCTTGTTGCTGAAATGGAAAACAAAATATAAATACGTTCATTATTCTGTTTTAATTAACTCTTCTAAGGGTATGTGATACTACTGAAATACCTTTCATGCCTTTCAATTTGTGTTTCGCTAAATAAGTACAGCATTTCTATGAAGCCTTACACCGAGGTATTCAAATGAAAATGCAGAGCGTGAAGCTTTCATTTCTTTTTATCTTTTCTCGCTCATTGAACGTCAAATCAATCATCAACGAAAAGCATCTACGAAAGGGAAATGGAGCATATTGTACAGTATACAGACAGACATCATAGATGCAATTCCTATCCCGAATCACTCTACCGCTTGTCGATCTTTAATAGTGGCACTTCCTATTTTTTTTTATTTTCATCGCAGACTTTTTAGCAAAGGTACTTTCATGTTCGAAACCGGCGAAAGTATCTTTATTAAAGAAAATCTCCAACCAAAGTACAAAAAGTAAAAATTAGCCTTACGAGACATCGACCTCAGTTATTCCATGTAAAAAATCTTTTAAAAATATTCAAATTTAAACGAGAAAATATAAAATATTCTTCCTATAGGTTTAAAATTAGAAAACGAGTATTTCCAAGCTAGTAAAGAGTATCTTTAAAAATTCCGTTCCTGTTTTTCTTATCTCTTATCCAATATCCTTCGCAAGTGGTAGTGTGATTCGGATCAGAATTCAGGCAAGGAGTTGCATCTATAATGTCTGTACACTGAACAGTTTTCTCCACTTCTCTTTCAAAGAGATTTTTCTTGAAGAAAAATGTCCCTCTCACCAGAATATACCTTTAGGATGATTTTATTTTACACATATAGATACTAACAGCGGAACCATAAAACATGATACATACAGATTTTGATGAATTTGAAATATAATGTAGAGTTTTTGTTCCTAATTTTTCTGGTGGTAGGATTTGTTCAAATGGGTTAATGGTTTATAACATTTACCGACTATTCCGTGACGTGATCTGCTGATCTCACATGACATATAATCTACGATATTTACATATATAATTATGTACTGTTTAAAAGAAATCTTCAGCTAGACTTTCATAACAAATCAGAATAACTAAAATTTTTTTATTTATATCTTTTACCTTCTTTTGAAGACAAATACTAGGTAAGGAGTTATGCTCTGTATAGGAAAAATTTCCGTATGAATATTCTATTTTAAATATTTTTTATAAATATCACCGATTAATTTCGTATTTGCTAAACTTTAATGTCAGTAATGATAATCATTTTTGTCTTTCATTATTTCACATTTATTAATATTTAAAACAAACCAAATATTAAAAGGGGTTCCTTTTGTAACTTTTTTTGTAATAAATATTACGCATTAATTGAGGCAAGTTTTTTAAAATATAAAAAGATAAACAATTTTATGAAAAAAAAAAAAATCTTCACAAATAAGACAAAGAATCTGAATTTCCGCCAGCAGAAATTTCAGTAAAAAAATGAAGTTTACACACACTCACATATATGGGTGATTCTCAAAATAGGGGACAATTTCAAAAGTGAAATCTTAAAAAAATTACTATTAGCAAAATTTCTGAAAAAAATAGGTGTTGTTAATATAGTATTAGGTATACTTTACATGTAGTCAGCAGAGCTAAATATTTAAAAATTAACTTAAAAAAAAATAATTAGTATTTTTTGAGCCATGCTAATGACAAAACAAATTGCATGGAATAAATATATTAAGAAATTTTTATTTTCTTCCTGTTTAAATAATTTTTTCTATATTTTTTAGCCTTCCTTTTCAGCAAATGGTTTCCATTTTTACATATATACATATAAGGAGAATAAAAACATTACCAAAGAGCAAACTTTGTTTACATGAGCAACCTTCTGACACTAACAATGTAAGAAGCTGTCTTAGTGACTTTCTGACAGATTTAATGCATATTTTAGAGATAATAAATGTAATACCTAAATTTATATGTAAAATTAAACTTTATAAAGGATACAATATAAGTACTGGGTACATTTATGCACATAGGAGTCTTTAGCATGGACAGAAAGATCATGCTAATGACACTGATATTTGTCCATGCTAATGACAAATTTTAATTTAAATAAGATTATGAGCCATAATATAATCGCAATGCAATAGCCCTTTCTGGGGCTTTTTAAAACACAAAAGTTCTATGCAAATAAGTAAAGTAAAAATTTCAACTATAAAATAAACATGAAAATTATTATCCATTCTAATGACATGCAATTGATGTACGCCCCTAATATTCAACTTATATTCTTAAAATACAATACAAGCTTCTATTTTCAGGCTGGGATAAAATGGCTACTTGTTGCCATGGAGAAACTTTATATTTTCAAACTATTGTCATATGTGAAAATGAAATTTTTATTAATAACCAGCTGTTATATTATGATCTTGTTTTGAAAATAGAATATGGAGGACAAACTTTAATTCTTTTTTTTACATACTATAATTTTGTTTTTATAAAAAATTTATTGGATAAATCCTCTCCTTGATTAATATAAAGAAAGAATAACATTTGTTTTATTTTATAAACATGATATTAACTCTTGAAAAATGCTAGTATACACAAGGCACAGCTGCTGTGGACATCCATGCTAATGATATTTTGAACATTTATTCTGTTATTTTAATGTGTTTTTAACTAAAAAATGAGTAATTCATATGTGCAAATAATGAATAATATTAAGATAGACATATCTAAATATAAAAACATGACAGAAAACCTCTCAATTTTTTTTGTATGCCGAAAGACATAAATTGTCCCTTATTTTGAGAATCACCCATATATATATAAACATAATTGTATATTTTCAAAAACAAATGTAAAAAAAAAAGAAGTTTTAGCAATTTATAACCATTCTTAATAATTATAAATTATCATAATTCAAAATTAAATAAAAAAGAAAACTGCCAAGAGGCAGAATTGAAGTCGGGTTATCCGGCTGGCAGACGAGTACTCTGTGATCACACCACGTATTACTCGGCGAATAGTGCAGAAACAAGCTGAGAGGGAAGTTTCACAGGCAGTCCTGAACAAACAATTCATGTCTGGTAGCCGCGTTAATAAGCAAAAAAGAACCCAGTCTCCAAGATTAGATAGGGTATACAAGCGGACAATCATCGTCAAGGGAATCAACAGGCAGAGTGGTCAGGAGGTACAATCTCTCCTAACAAAGGACAGAACGTGCACAGCAAATTCTGTCAGTAAAGTCTTAGTCAAGAAGAACCATCTTGAGATAGTATGTAAATCCATAGCAGATGCCGCCAATCTAAAGAATGAGCTGCAAAAAAACCAGACCCTAAATAGAGAAGTGAATGTAGTCTCACAGTCAGTACCCACATATAAAATGATCTTGCTGGGAGTTCCCCAGCATTATACTGATAATCAGATCAAAGAAGCCATTCTGACAAATTTTAAAACTTATGAAGACGAGATAGTCTTCTCAAGTTCTGCAGGCTGAGGCGGCATACTTCGGTGCAGCGTTGCAGAAACTGCCAGGACTTCAATCATCCCACCAAATTCTGCAAAAATAGCACCTTCTGCCCAGTCTGTGCTCAAAAGCACGATCCAAAGGTATGTGAAGACCGGCCGCAGTGCGTGAATTGCGTATATAGCAATAAGGAAAATGGCACTCACCACAACACAGGTCACAAAGCCTCTGATCACTCTTGCCCTGTTTTCAAGCTGGCCTACCAGCAGGAGAGAGATCGTCTGGATGCCATTGGCCACTGCCACCCCAGGAAGTAGCCTTCGAGTCCTTCCTACAATCCCAAAAGGCAGACCGCAGAGGTAGGAAGTATTAATTCTTAAATCTGCTAAAAAATGTTCTTAATTTCCCCTTCAATTTTAATTTATCTTTATTATTATTATTATTATTATTTGTCTCCTTATCTTTGGTGATGGCTACCTCGCAGGATCCCTCATCACCCCATTCACATACTCAGACGAACAAAATATCAAAAAAAACCATTTGGTAATCTAAAATTTATTCATGTTAATCTAAATCACTGTAAAACAGCCAATGAATCGCTAAAGGACTTTCTGATCGGTATCAATGCGGACGTAGCTTTGCTGCAAGACGCTTATTATCAAGAAGGCAAAGTTCCGGGCATTCCGCTATCCTGGCGAGTCTTCTCATCAAAAATGGGTACGGCACACCTGGTCGTTCGAAACACTAACATAACATATTCTCACCTATACACGGGAGATCACAGTATTTTTAAACGATTACGGCAAAGGAGGGCCATATGATTGTTGGCACGACGTATGCAGCTCCTAGGCTAGACTTCGAGGAAACTCTCGAGGAGTGGGAACACCTAATAACACACAGGAGGTATTTCATCTGCAGCGGGGACTTTAACGCCCAGTCACCCCTTTGGGGCTATGAGCAGCAAAACTCGCTGGGGGAATCTCTCATTGAACATCTGGTAAAACACAACCTAGCGATAGCCAATATAGATAACAAAGTTCACACGTTCGTCAAAACCAATAGCAAAGGCATAGTATTGGCCAAAGGATTTCCGGATCATACTTTGGTAAATCCGCTTGCCCATAGCAAAATCAGGAATTGGCACGTATCAGATGTTCACAGTGACTCAGATCACAAATATGTATCTTTCGGCTTTGAAATTACACCAGAATACACAGAAAGACGCTGATTTAATACCTCTAGGGGGAATTTGTGTAAATTCACACAAGTTATTAAAACACACAAACCCCTCCTCAACCAACACCTGCAAGATGCAACAGATACAGACTCCTTAAACACCTTAACTAAAGCTCTCATTGAAACAATGCAAAAAGCAGCAAAAGCATCTTTCAGATATAAAAACACACAGAGATCAGCTACTTTCTCCTACTGGACAGCAGATCTCAGAGCCAAACGTAATCAACTCACCGCAATGCGAGAAAAATTAAGAGCACTCAAAAGTGACGGAGAAGACACAGAATACTTTCGTTCTCTGGCAGAAAATTTTAAAAAATTGGCAGCAAAATATAAGCGCAGTATTCTGGATGCCAGGAATGCGGCATGGCGGAAGTTTTGCAGCAACCAGACAGATCCTCATGGCACTGCTCAGAAATTTTTCAAGGGAAAGTTTTTTAAACCCGATGAGATCAGGCTTGAACTGCCCTCACATAAATCATCCAAACAATCCAATCTTGAACATCTAACTAAAGAAATTTTCGGCCCCTCAGCATACCCCAGCACAAATAATTCAGACCTTCTCTTTAATGCTCCCCATGACCTTCCCTTCACCAAAGCAGAACTGTCTTCAGCACTGCACAGTCTAGTCGATTCTAAAGCACCGGGTCCAGACTGTATAGATTCTAGAATCTTAAAATTAACTTTCAAAATTATCCCTAAGATATTTATTCGTTGGGCAAATCTTTGTTTAAATTCTAATTACTTCCCGCTCACTCTGAGGCAAGGGGAAGTAGTATACTTCCAGAAGCAAGGGAAGGATCCCTCTGAACCCACCTCCTACAGGCCAATCTGCCTCTTACCGACCTTAGGAAAATTACTAGAGAAACTTTTAGTTAAAAGATTGGTTCATTTTCTGGAAACAAACAATATCCTCCATCACAGACAATATGGGTTCAGGTTCAGAGAAGGCAGATCTTGCGAAAAAGCTTTGAATGATATTCTGTCCTCCTGCGCCTTAAGCATAGATGCTGGAAACTACACTTCCCTGGTCTCCTTAGACATAAAGGGTGCTTTCGACAATGTAGAGTGGCGGGATATCCTACTCCAGTTAATTGAAATTGGCTGTCCGGGTAACATAGCTGGAACCATCTGCTCATATTTATCAGAACGGAGAATAATTGTTAACATGGGCTCTGGCTCATCATACCACAATCTTCAAAAGGGCTGCCCGCAGGGATCATGCTTAGGCCCTATTCTCTGGCTACTAATAGCTAATGTAATTCTTAAAGAGCTAGAAAAACACGGGTTCCTCCTATATGCCTTTGCTGATGATTTCAGCTTTGCCTTCCCAGGCCGTGTTCGTGTTGACCTTGAAAGAGAAGCAGCCCGGGCTCTCCCCCTCTTCCACCAGCTGCTAACTAGCCTACACCTCCAGCTCTCTACAGGCAAATCACAAGAGCTAACATTTGCAAAACCACGTGATCTTCAACGTCCACCCACGATGAGAATCGGTGGACAATCGGTTAAACATGTACAGAAATTAACACTTCTAGGCCTCACAATAGATAAGCATATGAGCTGGACGGAACACATTAAGAACATCAGAGAGAAACTCGTAAAACTCCATAACAATTCACGCAAATTAACAGCTAAAACTTGGGGCATTAAACCCCAAATGCTCAAAGTTTGGTACCATTCAATAGTGGAACGGATCATCTTTTACTGCGTGGGTATCTGGGGAGGCAGCGTCACCAAACAGGTGAAGGATAAACTAACATCTATTCAAAGGATATTCCTGCTCCAGATGAGCAGAGGATACAAAACGATCTCCTCGGAGGCCCTTGCAGTTATAACAGGGATCCCTCCCATTACAATTACACTTGAATTTGAATATCTAAGAACCAAGATCTTGCATCTCCAACACGACACAACACAACAAGTCCATTTCCCAAACATAGAGATACAACGGAAAGTCAGCAGCTGGATCCTGCATCCTGCAAGGGAGACATCGCATTTACAAGTAAACTTGGAAAAGCATTCTTACAAACAGGCGTGGCATCAGCTTTCTGTGTCATGAGTGGCGGCGAGGTGACCCATCAGTGGGCCTGCAGGATCGGCGACTTTAACTCCGTATTTCAAGCGGAGCTACTTGCAATCCTGTGGGCACTGGAATGGATCTCTGGACAACCCTATCCCTTCATCAGGGTTTACAGTGATAGTTTGTCCAGCTTGCAAGCCATTTTTCCCATCGTACTAAACACCCCATAGTTTAAAAATCAAACAACAATTATTGATCTTAGTCAATAAAACTTCCCTTGGTCACGTCTCGGCACACATTGGCATTGAGGGCAATGAACGGGCTGATGCTTTGGCCAAGGCAGCGACAGAAAATCCAACGATAGAAATTGAACTCCCAGTGCCTTTCTCCCATGTCAAACGAGTCCTAAAAGGAAGAATCTTACCCGCCTGGCAGACTAGGTAGCACGAGTCAGACAAGGGACGCCATTCCTACAACCTCATCCCAAAAGTATCTAGAGAGCTTTATTTCCTTTCTCCATCCACCATAGCCTTCCTCACTAGTCATGGACCCTTTAAACAATATTTAAAGAAATTCCATTGCGCCTCTTCACAACTCTGTGAATGTGGCGAAGTGGGATCCCCAGATCATACCTACTATCACTGTACTCTGACTGAAGCTTGGCATCTCAGATATCACCCTTCTCCCCCTGAATCCTGGCTACAAGGGGTGTTATCTCGGCCAGCGTTGCTTCCCAAATTAAGAAACATTTATAATTACTTAATGCTCATTTCCATTCTAACTACATAGCGGTCTGTCTTTCTGTAGTATATCAGCCAGGGTTGGGTTTTTGACATGACATGTCGAAAACCTGTCAAAAAGTGTCAAAAACTGTCAAAAAGCGTCCAAAACTGTCAAAAAGTGTCAAAAACCTTACACACATTTTTTTAAATCAATAATTAGTGTTATTTTATATTAAATAAAGCTAAAAACTGGTTAAATAATAATTTATATATTATGTAAATATATTTTATTTAGTTATACTATGAGTTGTAATAATATTATGTATCACAATTTAAATTATATGTCAATTGTCATGTATAGGAAAATAGCTAAAAACATTGAAGCTACTGTACATTTTTCAAAGTACTATTTATGTTTGTATCTTTATTACAATTAAGTGTTCAGTTTGATGCAAAAAATTTTAAGTCTAATTTATGCTAAAAAAAAAAAAAAAAAAAAAAAAAAAAAAAAGCTTGTGTAAATTTAAAGTGATCGCTATTCAATGACTGATTATAAATTCCTTCTATTTTTATTGATTCTAAATGTTTGTTTTCATACATAGATATAAACCACAATTGCAGCACAAAGAGTAATTAAATTAAGTATAATATGACATAAATATAATTTAATTCTAAGAGTAATTAAATTAATTATAATATGAAATCAATATAATTAAATGTTCTTTAAATCAATATGTTAAAAGAAGGTGTTTTATTTTCAGTTACCCATATATATCTTCATTTTACTATGTCAGTTTCAGTTTAATTCTTTAGAACAATTTGTTTATGTTAAATTTTTCTTTTATGCATTATAAAATAACCCACCAACCCCTCCTTTTTTCCCCCTCCAAATCTGGCTTCACACTATAATGTAATTATGGAGCGTATGGAATCCTATCTACAACCTTTTCATTATCTGGCGTACATGACGCATCCAGCATACAAAGGTGCTAAACGATGAACAGAGGGAAACAGCTCGGACATGGCTGCTTGAAAGAAACTCAGATTTTCTCGGATTTATCATTGCTTTTGAAGCTGAATCTTCACCATACTCTAAAAATTTCTTCTCAGCTCAAGATGTACCAGCAGCAGTATAGTGGAAAGGCTTGAAGAAAAACAATATACCAAGTGAATTCATACTGCTCATGGTGCGTTTGCATTCCAGTCCATGCAGCTCAGTCTCAATTGAGCGAATATTTTCAAATTTTGGATTTTTCCACTGCAAATTACGAAACAAACTTGAAGTACAGAAGGCATCAAAACTAGTGTTTTGCTACCGCATGCTTTGTGGAAAAAAAAGATTTAGAATGGGATTAACATTAAAATAAGATAAAAATATGTGTATTATTTATATTGTAATTTTATACGTTAAATTATAAGTATTTTCATCATGTACTTTCATTTTTAATTAAAGTATTTAGTAGTTTCATTAGTTTATAATTTTAATGTAACAACTGACAATACTTCTGATTATTCTTTATTCTATATTTATAGCTTACAGTTAATTTCTATTTACTAAGCAACTTGTATTAAAACTGTCAAAAAATTTATTCAAGTGTCTAAAACTAAAAATTATGAAAAATTGTAAATTTAATGTTGTTCTAAAAATAATATTAAACAGTTTTTGAACTCAATTTTAGGTTTTTGACACTTACTGTCAAAAACTATGTCAAAAAGGGGTTTTTGACATGACGGTTAAAACCATGGTTAAATCCGGGTAAAACCGTCACACTGTCAAAAACTTGCCAACCCTGATAGCAGCAGATCGAGAGTTCTCCATCCTACCTCAAGTTGTTTGTCATGAAGGGGCACAGGCCCCAGCGGACAGTGCACCATAATTTCATCTTTTTCTCTGCCGCTCTCTGTCGCGATGGGGCAGTCTGTGCTCCAGCGGATGAGTTTTACCATGTTAATTATATCTGTATTTTGTTGTAACTAAAAAATAATGTAACCCTTTTTTTAGACCTTAATAAAGGCGACCGGGAGGGATACTATGCTCTACAGACAAGGCTTTCTTGTCTGAGCAGTCCCTCTTAGGCATTCAAGCTAATCAGTATTTGAAAAATATGCTGAACTTTCACCCACAATTTCTCTAAATCTAAGGCCATTTGAAGTAATCTTTTGACCAGAATAATTAGGGATAAACAGTGTACAATATACTTTAAATACATCAAAATCTGTAACCATCATGTTGGTTGTTCCCTTGTAAGATAAACAATAAGCTATTTAAATAATTTATGAAAAAATATTTAGTTATACCTTCGCAAGTTAGTAACAACTGATCGCAATCTCATATGAAAGGAGTGATTAGATACATATGGCACACTTATTTTAACTAGAACATAACATATGCAAATGAATTTTCATCAAAGATAAATTATAATTACGCATTATATATATATATATATATATATATACAGAGGTGTGAAAATTATTAGAATAATTTTGGTTTTATCAGTTTTTCTTGATTAATATTATATATACTTGCAATGTTTCATGAAAGGCAGTTTGATTTGTTGATCTAGTAAATTTTTTACTCCTTTAGAACAGTTTTTGAGATATAATTTTGGTTAAATGTTGCCATTTCTTAAAAAGAAAAATATTTGATCCAAAGTAGTCAAATTGTTTTCTTTGTATAACGAATTTGTTTGATTAACAAACGAATTTAAAATAAAATTTTAAAATTTCTGCTTGCTTTTCGTGTATCTTTTTTTTCTTGAGTTGGAATAAGTATTATTTTATTCTTAAAACAAATCTTTTTGCTGTTTTGCTTAATTTATACTAATTAGTGGCTTATTTTCGATTGTCAAAGGATTATTGTGCGATTATGGGTATAGCAATTGATATTTCACTTAGAAAACGTGCTGAAGTAAAGTGTCTCATCTAAAAAAAATAATTATACACAGCACGAAATCACTAAAACAGCAAAAATTTCGCAACTATGTGTGAAAATCTTTGGCCTTCAAACGTGAATATGAAAATTCTATAGTAGGAAAATGCGGAAGGAAAAGTAAATTTACTGAAAGAACAGAAATAAAATTAATTCAGAATACTAAAACAGAAGAGCAACTAATCATGAACTAAAAATCTGTTTGCGTGCGCATGGAGTAAGGTATGCGATTCTTTTATTCGTAGAAAACTTATCTCAGCTGGACTCAGTGCTCACCATTCTCGAAAAAAGACTAAAATCATATCTACTATGGCAAATAAGGGACTTGTCTGGGCAAAAATTGTGCAAAAACAATTTGGAATTGACTGGAGCAAAAAGAGAAATATTAATTTTCCCTTAATTAATCAGTTGAACTTAAGTTGTTCATTTCTTTTCTTGAATCATGTTTTTTGCATACTGAATAAAGATACAGAACTGTTTATAAATTTGATTAAAATTTCCTTTATAAGAATATTTCTCTACAAATTACATACCTTAACTAATTTTATATCCTTTAAGCATGTTTTTCTCATGAATAGAACTTTATGATATCAGAAGAAAACAGTCAATATGTCAGAAAAAGTACCAATGAAGAATTTTCCATAAATTGCTTAGCACAAACGGTTAAACATCCTACTAAAGAAAGTTTTTGAAACAATAATGTCTTCTCAAGTTACTAGACGTTTATACACTGTAGAAGGCATAATAGACCAGTATCAGAGTAAAAAAGTGCTTGAACAAAGAGCAATTCTACAAATAGAAGACCGTTTCCCAAATGAAGACTTTATATTCATTCATGAGGAAGCTCCATCCCATAAAGTTTCATCTGTAACTAAATTTTTGGATGAAAAAAAAAATAGATAAAAATAAAACTCTTCGTTGGTCTGGAAACAGTCTAGATATGAATCTCATAATGAATCTTGGGCCATTGTAAAGAAAAAAAATTAAAGGAATGCATCATTACAAACAAGAAAGAACTGATAGAAAGACTCATTGGAATTTGCCACCTGGCATCGAAATAGAAACTAATAGCCAAAAACCAATGCAATGTGAGCCAAAACGTATGAAATCTTTAACAAAAGTCAACGGAATGCACACTAAATATTATATGTATCATTATTTTTTAAATAATGTGCTATTTGTACAATATATCAAGATTTTATTATAAATTTTACAATTATTCTAATAATTTTCACACCTCTGTATATATGTAGCAAGCAAATTTGATAACTTAAAGCATTACAATTATACATAAAAGATCATTTACATTAATTTCGGGATCTTAAAATTTCACGCGATTTTTCTGAGATTAAATGAAGAATAAATGTTATTTTATTTTATCATTTATATTTGTTATACTTTACATTTATTCCGTTCATGGATATTGAATTAATTTATATTTTTGAGGCAACGAATATCGGTTAAAGCGAATTTATAAGTAAATATTTGTAAAATAAAGTGGTTAATAACAAGTCACTTCAGACATTATTTTGATTTGGTTATCATAATCGAAAAATTAAAATTCAACATTGTGTTTATGTTATAAAAAATCAAAATTAGAAAAAAGAAATCAAAAGTGATGAAGCATAGAATTTCAATGATAGATATAAAATGTAAAGTACGGAAAATATCTTTAACTTTCAAATACTTACTACATTTTTATTTTACAGTGCCACTCTTTTAACAGTCGTATATCTATCTATTTTTAAAATCGAAACGTTTATTAAATTCCAAAGACTCTCACAGTGTAAATGCGTATTTAATTACCTACAAATTAACCTATTGTTTTCAAATGTGAAAAAAAAATATTCATTAATAAACTTTTCTACCAAAAATTGAACCGACTTCAAAAGCTACTGCAAAGTGAAAAATAATTTTTTTACAGAATAGTATTAAGAAATTAAATTAAGAGCGTAGTATTTATTATGCGTATTATTATATTTATGTAGATTAATTTGATTTTTTGAAGTCGGTGCCAGCCAAGCCAAGTTACATGTAATTTTCCAATAGACACGCATCCAAGTATCTACGAGTTTTTTTTTTATGATTTAATATTTAGTTAAAAATTTAACTTTATTCTTTTACGATTTGCATTGGATAATTAATTTTAATTTTGAACTTGGCTTGGTTGGCACCGACTTCAAAAAATCAAATTAATCTACATAAATATAATAATACGCATGATAAATACTACCTTCTTAATTTAATTTCTTAATACTAATCTGTAAAAAAATTATTTTTCACTTTGCAGTAGCTTTTGAAGTCGGTTCAATTTTTGGTAGAAAAGTTTATTTTTCTCTTTTTAGTTAAAAGTTAACGATTTTTTTAAGTTAGTTAATAAAAATTATAATTCGGGAAAAACCACTGTAAACCATACACGTATGTCAGGAGTGAGGTTCGAACCCACGATCTCTTTCAAGAACCAGAAATCAAATCTGCTGTCTTACACCGCTCAGCCACCTGACTGCGCTCCATTCGGCGAGCTTAGTCATCGTCCATATTACTTTTAGTTTGCGAGAAACCACTAATTTTATTAGTTTTTATTTAATTACTAAAAAAGTACTGAACCAATTTATATGAAATTGAAGAAGTACCAATGGAAGGTTAGCCTCTTTCATTTAACACAAAAAAACAAATTAATCGGTTGGATAGTTTCGGAGTAATCGGTGAACATACATAGAAAAAAAATACATTCGCGCCGAATCGATAACATTCACTCCTTTTTTTGAAGTCACTTAAAAAAAATATTTAACACGGAAATTTTTTGTTTGGAAACTATTACACATATGTCAGGAGTGATGTTCGAACCGACACTCTCTTTCAAAACCAGAAATTAAATCTGGTGCCTTAGACCGCTCGGCTGTCCGGACTTCATTCGCTTCAGAGAACTTATTCAATGTCATGTTACTTTTTGCAAGTCTATTCTCCTTTATGAGTACTCTTTCACTGATAAAGTATTGAGTTAATAAAAAATCTCTTATACTCTGTGGTAACGGTTAAATACAAAATATTCCTAATAGTATAATTAGTATTTAACTTTTTAAATATATAGTTAAAAATTATAATACGGAAAAGATTATTGTATACACGTACGTCAGGAGTGGGGTTCGAACCCACGCTGCCTTTCGAAACCCAGATCTTAAACCAAGCGCCTTAGACCGCTCGACCATCCTGGCATCGGTATATTTATTCGACATCCATATTAGTACTGATTTGCGAGAAATCACTAATTTTATTAGTTTTTGCCTAATTACTAAAAAAGTACTGAACCAATTTCTATGAAACGGAAGTGGTACCAATTCGAGAGCAAGCTCTCTCGTTTAACACCAAAATCAAGTTAGGGAATCAATTGGTTGGATAGTTTCGGAGTAATCGGTGAACATACATAAAAAAAAAAAAAAAAAAAAAAAAAAAATACATACGCGTCGAATTGATAACCTGCTCTCCTTTTTGGAAGTCGGTTAAAAAAGAGCCGGATTATGGGAAATATTTTTATATTGATTGTTGTGATTATATTGATTGATTTAGCATTATAGAAGCTTCGAAATTTGCAGTAATATGCTTCAATGAAGAACAAAGATAATTTTTTAAAGGTTTTTTTAACTGTACATTTTGATATTTTAAATTCGAAATAAATTTTAGAAAATGATAACTGATTATTACCGTGATTTTTTATGGGCTTTTCTCTTGTGCTTTTCGATAATCATGGTGCCTTTAAAAATTCGAGGGGGCGTGTAGGTGAAAGACAAATTTATTGCTTTTTTACAGATATAGGCTCTTTACGCCTAAACGATATCGCATGCAAAGCTTAGACTCCAATTAAAGCTACTTGATAAGCATTTTTAAATGGATTTTTATATACTATTTATTAAATTTGAATAAAACCATCACTGTAGAAATTATACTCTAAAAATGTATTAAACCTACGTACTTGCAAATGATAAGTGCAGTGGAAATCACGACTTTATGTGCAACTGTGATATAAAATGCAAATATTTTTAAAATGAAAACAGGATAAATGATTTAAAATATAAGAAAGTTTGTCGAACTTTTTTCCCTACGGAATAATGCTTATCAAGATAGAAAAAAAAAATCTTTAAGTTCATGTAAGTCAGTTCTTTAATCATGTGAAAATATATATTTTAATTCATTTAAAACATGAAATCGCTTAATGAAATTCAATTTTAACGCACATTTAGACAAAACATTGAAACATTAATTTTATTAAGTACTGAATTTCAAGTTAGAAATTGTGTTAAAATGAGAGCTAAAATTGCATTTTGAAATTATGTTACTTTTGATGCAAAACATTATTTCGGAAAAGCTTATAGCTATTTTAAGATTTAATTTCTAATTTTGACGCTGGTGAAATGAAAATATTGTCTCTTTGAGAAAATTAATATATATTAATTAATATATACAGGGTGGTTATAATTAAAGTTACCTTTTTTAGACCTACACTGATAAAAATTTTGCTCTACTTTGAACCAAATTTTGGTGCTCAGTAGGTGCCCCCATAAGATGGGGAAATCGCGTACCACCATTTGAAGCTTCTTATCTCAACCTCGTTCCAACTATTGGAACTGTGCTTCAACAAGAGCTCCAATTATTGGTTCATGATATCGCCATCTTACAGTGGCACCTACTAAGTACCAAGAGTGGATTCAAACTGCGACAAGATTTTTAACAGTGTACATGGAGTCCGCTCTGGTTGACAGATATCGATGAAACTTGGAATATAAGTTATATAAATCATTGATAAGTGAAATATGCAATAAAAATAATTAATTCAAATTACGACCGATTAATGGCGGTTTTCATCTACAAGAAAACATCTATGCAAATTTGAAGCTGTTAAAAAAAACAGTAGTTGCAGCCATAAAGTCAATCTGCACCAAGTCGTTAATTAAGTAGGAACGAGCGAAGTGAAATCAGCTTATCAGAAAAGCAGTAATTTGTCAATTGCACTGCGAGAATATAGACGCTTAAAAGGCTTAGTAAAAGGGTTAATCTCGAAGCAGGCTTTGAAAAAGATGATGCCCAAATTCCAAGAGATTGGGGAGTTGAATGGGCTGTAACAAAGAGGATGCAAACTGACTTCAAACGAAACTGCCGAAGTAGTCGTTCTTTGCCGTGGTCGAAAGAGCGTCCAGTTCCCAATATTGTTCGACTAGTGCTCGAGTAGAGTCACGGGATTTGTCTTTCTCTTAAGCAGTTCCAGGAGTCTTACTTTTTACCTGGCAACATGTCACATGTAATCTTTTTTCCTCAGTACCTATGAAACGTAAATGCATAAACAATTTAATACCTTTTCTATTCAAAATATTTTTTTGAATATTCGATATTGAAATTTTATTTTATTTTTTCACGTCAAATTTTTATTAAAAGATTTTTTTACTTGCATTTAGGGGAGATTGGTGTACCTTGGACATATGTGTACCTCGGACCTATGCTAAATTTAACTTTACTTGTTTAGATCATTAAACATGAACATTTGTATATTAAATATTTGCCACCGGAGGTCTCATTTAAGTTCTTGGCATTTGTTTAGGAGCTCAACTAATTGCACAATTTTTAAAAAAAGGAAATTCACCTTTCAAAAGTAAATTTTTCTGAGATATTTCTATGTTATTTTTACACTAAAATATATCTATTTTTTCTAAAATGAGGATTATGCATAATAAAGCACTGCTCTAGCTATTACACCATGTGCTTTAAATAAAGTTAGGCCTAACCATTACATCATGATTGGTATTTTTGTTTTTAGGTTTTAAGTGGTGTACCTGGAACCTAATAAAAGTGGTGTACCTTGGACCCAGTCCAAGGTACACTAGGTATTGTCTAATGGATCTGAAAGGTAGCTCCAGAAGTTAACATTTGGAATTGACTTATTGAATTACAATCTTGGCTAAAAATAAATATAATTACTAATATAAATAAGTTTTAATGTTTTTTGTGATTATAGAAAGTGTGAATGTTCTGAAGTTTTATGTCTGTTTAGAGTTCCTTATTTTTAAAACCTAATAAGCCATGAAATGTATCAAAAATTTATATATGTAGCTTCTTGATTAATAAATATTGATTTTATTCGCTAAAAACATGTTTTTTTCCCCATTCTTATTAATGGGACCAAGGTACACCACTAGTGGTGTAACCCGGTCTTATTTTCATTTCATTTTTAATTAAATTTTTTTCATGGAAATTATTTATATAAAAATTTAAGACAAATATATGTAGTATATAACATCATAAAGTTTTATAAAATTTTTTTTAGTTGCGACATTTTTTTAAAATTAAAAGTTAAAAAGTCAAAATAGGTTCGAGGTACACTACCTTCAACTACTGTGCGCAAGACTGTAGCAAAACTACTTGTTCAAGAGCACCCTAAAATATTGATAATGATGTACAACTAATGTATCACGAACGTATACTTAATTTATAAACAATTTATTTATTTAAAACTTGTAATTTTACCATAAAAAACTATTCTTTTAAAATTTAAAAATTTAAAATTTAAATAAATAAATTGATAAATAAATTACTTATAAATTAAGATACGTTCAAGATACATTAGTTTTAATCATTATCAATATTTTGCGCTACAGTCTTGCGCGCAGTGGATGCAAGTCAAAAGACAATTTGAAATCTTTTGTCAAAATTAAGCATTAAAAAAATTAAATTTCAACATAGAATGTTGAAAATTTATTTTAAACTAGGCCACTCAAATTACTTTTTGTCGTACACTTTACAAAAAAACTATACAGTATTTTGACTTGATATTAAACACAAATATAAATTATGATCTGTAGATTTGCACAATATTATTTTTTTTACAGAATTACCTTAAAAAAATATTATTTTAATTAATTTATTTTACATGTTTTTCCATTACGGACGAATTTTTGGACATAAAAAATGAAACGTATATTTTCAGAAGAAAAAAAATCATGGAGTTATCAATTACAGGTAGAATCATGATTAATTAAATAAATAAAATGAATTTTCTTTATTCCGCTAAAATCGTTTGCGCTTATGACGCATATTAAAAGAATTATGTTATAATTTTTTTTAAGTGGCAACAAAAGAATTATAAACAAATAAAATTTATTGTTAAATTCGTTATATAACAAAGAGTTATTTGAATTTCGAAGGTTGAAATTTGTACCAAATGAAATATATATTATTATTTTGGTATATGTAGTATTATTTTTAAATAGTTTATCGTGTTGTTTTAAACAATTTGCCCAGTTTAAACTATCTATGGAATATATTAGCTCTGTTATAAAAAAAAAAAAAAAAATGCCAAGAAAACGTGCACTCACTGGTTGAAAAGAACGCGAATATGATATATCTTTAAGGCAAGAGGCTAGAAAGATATCAGCGACGAAGCAAAAAATGACGACACAGATGTCATACACATCACATTGGTGCAATTTTTTCCGACGCCAATTTGGCAAAAACCTCGTTTTCAAATACCAGTTACCATACGTATTTTTAAAAAGTGAATAGTAATAAATTTTAAAAAATTTAATTTATATCTAATAGAATAAAACAATTTATGTAATTTGAAAAAAGAAAATAAAAGTAAATAAACAATTTATTAATAAATAAGCAATATCCGGGTTACCATGTCAAGCATAATAGCGACACTTTGTCGCCAGATAAGTACCCCGGTGCGTATGTCTTAAGGGTGTATTCGAAAAAACGCTTTTCCATCTTCAGCAGCTCGAAATTTTCCGATACAATTTCAGACACATTTTTAAAAGTAGAATCATGAAACTTGCTGAGGGGATTTTTGAAGGGACGTATGAGGTGCCGAGTAAAGTCTTTTTACGCTCAATTCATTAGAATTTGATTTATAAGCAATTAACTTCTCTGGAAGACCCTTTTTTTCGTTCCTTTATCTCCCACTTCGGAAAAATCGGTTCAAATTGCCGTTTTTGATTGCTTTTTTTGCAATATGTTGTACACTTATCAAAGAATTGACCTTTACGGCACCTTGTGCACTTTCTAAATAAGAGAATCTGCGAGTTTCATGTGTTTGAGAGCAAAAGTGAATTCAAAAATAAATCGGAAAACAAGCAGTTTGAATCGAAATACACCCTTAACGTCTGAAAAAAAATAACGCCTATGTGGTGCGTATATGACATCTGTGCCAAAACGACGACATGATGAATCTATTCTAACAGAAAATGCATGTGCTCGGAAAAATGCTTTAAATTTCGAAGATGCACAAAAAAAATTAAAATTATATTTTTGTAAAATTTGTCATCGTGTTTAGTTAGGCATGCATATTCAATCTGACGGATCTTGTAAGATTTCCCATAAATAAATAGTAAATAATGAACTAAATATTCTCTCTGTAACTAATGTTTTGGTATATAAATTCTGGTCCACATCTCTAAATATAGAAGGGTTTAACTTTCGTTGAGGATAAATTAATTGCCCAATTTCATCCAGTTATTACTGTTTATCGCATTAAATTAGTCAGCTTGAATACAGTAGGCAAATTATTAATTTTAATGATAATACGATATATACTATATACTATATATATATAGTATATATATATACTATATATATACTATATATACGATATATATTATAGAATTTTGCACTTTATTACTTCAGTCCATTGATACTATATCACAGTACATTTTTGAGTACTACTTGGTTATCCCGTCGACCAATTTCGCCAAATTATACAAATCGTCAAACTAATAGCCAAATTATACACATTGAGAAAATTTTTATTTTAAATAACGAAAAAGCAAATAATTAGTAGAATATTAATAAAAATACAAATAAAAAGTCTAAATAGAATCACTTAATGATGTTTTAAACACCTTTATCGTATTTAATGTCATTGAATGCGACATTCAACGTCATCTATTATTGGCATTTACTGTTATAGTTTGGAGATACTTTTTTGGTCCACGGGATAACCAAGTAGTATCAATTGGTTGTCTACTATTGGTTGGTACTCTTTGCTTTTTCCGTCAACCAATTTCGCAGAATTATACAAATCGCCAAACTATTGGCCAAATTAACGTAATTTTTATTTTAAATAACAAAAGAACAAATAAATTAATAAAACATTAATAAGGATACAAATACAGTTTTATATTAAAAATCACTTGATGGCGCGGGATGTAGTGGAGGGTATACGAAGGTATCCACCGTATACCTTCTGGATTTTTTAAAGGAACACCGTATATCCTCTGCTTTTCAAGAAAGCTATAGTACATAGATTCTAGGGTATACCCTCTGTATTGAGCGTACATCCTCTGTTTCTTTTACGACTACGTCACTGTATGATGGCGTAACAAACACTTGATACGAGTTTAATGTTATGTAAATGTAAAATTTTTTATCATCATTATTGGCATTTAATGTTTTAGTTTGGCGGTACCTTTTTTGGTCGACGGGATAATCAAGTAGTACCAAATAATATAAAAAATATATTGTTACTTTCAAATAGTTATCTAATGAAATAATGCTTCGCGAATCCAAACAAAGCATGGCTTTTGCTAGTAGTAAAATATCACAGGGGTCAAAATTTACTCTAATAGGGTAAAACGTTGTAATTGGAAATATCTCATGAATGACAAAAATCCGACATCAAACGCGAAAAATCTCGAAAAATCGCATTAAAATTAGCTGAAATTCATAAATCTTAACATCTAAAATTTAATACTGAAGGTCTGAAAGTTTTAAGAAAAGTTCCTTTTACTAATGTCGAATAATAGCGGCAAAATTTACATTAAATAATTCACTAAAAATCCAAACATCGTTGCACGAAATCCAAATAAATTATATTGAAAAGAAAACAAAATTCACTAATTTACGCCGAATGAATGAAACCGCTTTCCTTTTCGCTAATGTGGAAAAATCGCCTCGAAACCCACTAAAATTCGCATATGAATCAAATAAAAAAACTGAAAATCGGCCTTCAAGGTGTAAAATTTCATACATAACATCTGCAGCGATCTCTCCATAGCATCGCCAGTACTTTAAAAATTTTAACATGCGTTATAAACTACCTTAAAGTGTAAAACAGATCTCCTTATTACATTTCCTAATTTTGTTCGCGCCCCTACTTTCACGCACACTGAAATGTGTTACACCATTCTTTATTCATTTTTTATCATGTATTATAAACCATTTTAAAATTTAAAATAAATCACATTGTTATATTTCCAAATTTTAACAAAATCGCGTTCGGTTAGTTCCATTTTTCACCACCAGCTAGCGCACTCTATTCTTCAAAAACTTTATCAAAACGATACTCTGTTAAACAACCTATCAGGTGATATATTACTCGAGGGGGTAGCGGTCTTAAGCAAGAATTTAAGATATTTTATGAAATTGCTATTCGAAAATATTGGTACCTAAATTTTTGACATTTTAAGTAGATTTCACAAAAAATACTACTTATTGCATTCTCAACAGCTCAAGTTTTTGATATAACAACTATGAAAAAAAAAAAAAATTGATGCTAAACGCAAAAATCTTTTATAACGTTAAAAATCGCATTGAAAATCGCATTAAAAATCGTTAAAATCTAAAAATCGTAACAAACACAAAATTTAGGGCATTAGGCTAAAAGTTTAAAACGATTTTCTTTTTATCAATCTCAAAAAAATAGCCGCAAAATGAGAAAAAACACTAAAAATCGCATTAAAAATTCGTTAAAAATTCAAAAATCGCTGTACAAATTCCGAATAAACTTTGTTGAAAAGAGAAAAAAAATTGCTATTTTGGGTTAAAAGAATGAAACCGTATTCCTTTCACTAATGGGATAAAACCGCAAAAATAACGCTAAAAATCGCCTAAAAATTATTTAAAAAAAATCTAAACAAAAAATCGAAAATCGGGCTTCGAGGTGCAAAACTACATGTAAAAAAGTACCTTCACTCCAAATTTTGTAACTCTACGTGCAGCAGTTTCTTCAGAACAGCGCTGACAGACAAACATCCTTCTCTCTTTATTATTATAATATATATAGATAGATAGAAGAGATATGTCTATAGTAAAAGGTTTAAGTATTTGTGTTTCATAAGGACTGAAAAAAAAACTAAATGTGACATGTTGATAAATTGCACCGTCTATTAAAATTTAAGACTCCTGAAACTCCTTAATCTACGGTATGAATGGCTCTTCGATTCATTATAAAGCGGTATCTATACACTAAAACATACCGTACCAATAACAATATATAGTTTAATTTACCAATGTTAATTCTGAAATCGATTTCGTGTTTACTAATACTCCATAGAAACTTCATATAGAAAGTTTTTAAAGACTTTTTTAGAACATTTATTGTTTCTGCTTATCCCAGGTGTTAATGGCACCAGCATAGAACATAGACTATGTAGCATCAGAAAGTGTCACCGTCACCATTAATTCGCAATCATTTTTATAATTGGTTTATTACTTCCAGAGCTTGCATAGAAAAGAAACCGTAATTCAACTGTCAGAATAGATGGAAAAAATGGCAAAAGCGATGAGATATTTTTTCTTTTTTTACTGTATTTAAAACCAAAACACCATTCTAAAGAGAGAAAACAACGTTGAAATTTCAAAAAAAAAAAAAAAAAAAAAAAAAAAAAAAAAACGTTGTACAAGGGTTTATTGCTCTAGAGAATATCGCAACACTGAGGGGCATTTAACATTAGCTCATATGTAAATTTATCGGGACCACGAAATATTATTGTAGTAGAAGGAATTATTGTTGTATAGGATATCGTTCTAGCGAGAGTTTACTGTATTTAAATGAATAGTTTAAATTCTAAAAATAGTATTTTGAGTTATAACGATTTAAAATTACCCCATTTTTTAAATAAATTTTAAAATTTCTTCTAAATTATCAGAAGTTTTACCATGTGATTTTGTTTGCAAATAATATGGTTAACCATCACAAAAAATCAAAATTTTAACTCAATAAATAAATATTATTTCAAAATGTATCCCGAACCTCCTGAAATTACCATTATTATTTTTATTTATAAATTAAAACCAATGATCATATTGTAATGAAGTATTCTGAACTTTTGGTAGTATAAAATTTTAGTTTCCGATACAACAGTTACCTTATGTAGCGTACTTTATTTATCTATACAAATTCTTGAGCATCGTATTGAAATTTCATTATATAAAACCGACTTACATTGGGGTATTTTTCTTGAACAAGCCTTGACAAAAGATTTCGAATGTCCACCTCGTCAAGACCTTTTGGCAGTAAATGGATTTTCTTTGCAGATGCAATAAGGGCCATGGCAGGGGCCAGTTCTTCCTGTTTAGGATTGGATAAGTAGACTTCTTCTGTAATGATTTTTTCCACTAATTGTGGCTGGAAATAAAAAAAAGTAAATATATTTCATCATTTTAACATCGACATCAACCAAACAACTTAGAAACCCTATTCTTCCTTTCAGTTCGAGGTTTTAAAAACTGCCATTTTATAAGTTATAACGACACATAGAGCGGGCGGCGGTGACACAAATGACTACGTCATCGAATTACGGGATGAAATCATGATGTAGGACAAGATTATTGGGTGTAGATTAAGGAATGACTGGTCTGCCTCGTCATTTCTTGGTACGATATGAGTAACAGCGGGCGCTAACTCGCCATTTTGGCATCACTTTCACGTCATCGAGTTACGGGATGAAATTGGTGCCAAATTAAAGTTAAAATAAAATATTTTAAGAATATTTCGGTCTGCCTGCGCATATCCTGGTACAAACCCTCGGCAGACTGAAATTTATAACAAAAAATGACGTTATAATGTAAAATTCAATATGACTACGTCATCGAGTTACGGGATGAAATCATGATGTAGGACAAGGTTTTTAGGTGTAGTTCCCCATGACTGACGAGAACCTTAAAATCAACGCAAATTAAAACATTGATACAGTTATCTTAAAGTTCCGTTGATTTTATGGGAAAAGAAGAAACATTAATCGAATGTTTTCAATTGGAATAACATGTGAAATATGTTTACTTACGAAGGGAAATCCTCAGCATAAGCAAAATTCATGATGACAAACAGAAAAAAAAAATTACAATGCTGTTATCATATGAAGAACGATTATGATTCGTGCACAATCAAATAATTTGCAAACCTCAAGCATCTAGTCTGCATCAAAAACGAAGAAATCATTCTCTAACAAAATAAATAAATAAACGATCGAATTAAAAAATATCCTCTGGCTCAAACGAAAATCCAACCAGAAGCTAATTTATTATTTATGATTATTTTGATAGGCGCCTTATCAATTAATCGTGGACGGAAATGCAGTAGACATAAATCCCCATACATCACAAATTTTCTTTCGAAGCAACAATCAACTATTGAAATATATAAAAGAAATTATTTTTATTTTTCTTTCGTTTTGATCAAAATAACACTGAAATAACTTGAAAAAGAATAAATAATTTTAAAAGGAAAATAGTAGTTCTTTCGATCTCATCTACACATAAATGTTTTTTAATTCTCAGAAAGAATGAGCCCGAGCCCCCCCCCCCCCGGGCCCGAACACTAAAATGAAAATAGAGCCCGAGCCCCCCCCCCCCCCCGCGCGCCCGAACACTAAAACGAAAATAGAGCCCGTGTCCGCTTCGGACCCGGGTTTGGACTCGGGCTTTCGTGTTGGGGCTGAGCCTGTCTCATCTTTAATTTGTACAAACAACATTCCACCCCCTCCGTTCTCCAGGCTAATCACATGGTGGAATTATCGTTTCACATCTGTATTTCCTTTCAATTTTTTTTTTTTTTTTTTTTTTTTTTTTTTGCTCCTATCTAGACTTTAGATAACAAATGCAAATATATAAATAGTAGTTTCTATCCTTGTCGAGAATTTACTCTACTTTTTTATGGAAATATGCATGCAATAGAAAGGTGTTTAAAAAATTCCATAAAGAAACGACATCAAATTGGGATTATAATTCCAACTTTTTTGATTTACTGTGATTAATACAGATTCTAGTAAATATTCAAGTTTTAAAAAAGATGAACAAAATAATTTTCTTTAAAAGAAAAAAAGAAAGAATCAAGGTCTCTTCTTTTATCACATTTCAAAACATAGATTGTTAGTTTTGATTAACTAATTGAACTAACTTTGCTTACATTTTTCTTCTTTTTTCTTTTCTAATTTTTGTTTTTTTTAAAATAATCAATCTTGGATCTGCGCGAGCGGGGGGGGGGGGTGCCCGGGCACCCAGGGCACCCCCCCTGGCTACGCGCATGCAGGATATGCGCAGGCAGACCGAAATATTCTTAAAATACTTTATTTTAGCTTTAATTTGGCACCAAAATCATCCCGTAACTCGATGACGTGAAAGTGACGCCAAAATGGCGAGTTGGCGCCCGCTGTTACTCATATCGTACCAAGAAATGACGAGGCAGACCAGTCATTCCTTAATCTGCACCTAATAATCTTGTCCTACATCATGATTTCATCCCTTAACTCGATGACGTAGTGATATTGAATTTCACATTATAACGTCATTTTTTGTTATAAATTTCAGTCTGCCGAGGGTTTGTACCAGGATATGCGCAGGCAGACCGAAATATTCTTAAAATACTTTATTTTAGCTTTAATTTGGCACCAACTTCATCCCGTAACTCGATGACGTGAAAGTGACGCCAAAATGGCGAGTTGGCGCCCGCTGTTACTCATATCGTACCAAGAAATGACGAGGCAGACCAGTCATTTCTTAATCTACACCCAATAATCTTGTCCTACATCATGATTTCATCCCGTAACTCGATGACGTAGTCATATTGAATTTTACATTATAACGTCATTTTTTTTTATAAATTTCAGTCTGCCGAGGGTTTGTACCAGGATATGCGCAGGCAGACCGAAATATTCTTAAAATACTTTATTTTAGCTTTAATTTGGCACCAGTTTCATCCCGTAACTCGATAACGTGAAAGTGACGCCAAAATGGCGAGTTGGCGCCCGCTGTTACTCATATCGTACCAAGAAATGACGAGGCAGACCAGTCATTCCTTAATCTGCACCTAATAATCTTGTCCTACATCATGATTTCATCCCGTAACTCGATGACGTAGTCATTCGTGTCGCCGCCGCCCGGTCTAACAGGAATGTTATTCATTGTATACTTACCGCATGCAGATGTTTATAGGAAACTTCGTTTACATTATAAAGAACATAAAAAAAAATAGCATTCGTTTACAGCTAATAATCCATAAAGAAGCGGATAATTTTTTTTCCCAGGTAGATTTCGTAAGAAATACCAACTATTACATTGATATGTATACACTAGAGATGAGTTTGGGCTCGTTTTTCGGTTCCCGGGCACGCCCGAGCCCGGTACCAAAAATATACAAAATAAAATTGTATGGTATTTAAAAATTGTTCCAAAATATGATATCTGATTTTTGAAAACTTCTTATATTGATATAATTTTTAAATGAAAATTTAAATTCAATCCTATCAAAATCCGTATGAAATAAAAGTATACTTCATATTTAAAAGGATTCTCAAATTTTTTCCCCTTTAACAAGCAAATTTGACGGACACGTTTGCGTCTAATGAATAAATGCATGAAATTTGCAGAAATTACTATTGTAAGCTGGCGAATCGAACAATTTTCTTCAATTTTCTGTAAAAAGTGCACATAATTCATTATAATCCATTCTTTTCTTATAACAATCTTCTGTGATTGACAGGTATCTGAAAGCCAATGTGAATTTAAAAAAATTGACATTGTTATTTTAAAAGTCAGATACTTTTTGGAAAAGATGAAATGCTGATCGATTGCTTTCTGTTAGAATAAAATGGTAATCATATTTGCTTACGGAGGAAAGTGGATTCGAAAAAGAACAGCGTTCTCAGCATGAGCAGAATTCATCATGACAAATAGCACGAAGTAAGAGACAGGAGTGGATAACTTAATACGCATGATTAATCGAAAACGCAAAATGGTTTTTTAATAAATTATGAGAGCGCCGACGTAGATGGTAGTCTGCGATTGATGTTTTTGCAATGTTTTTCAATGGGAAAAGTAATCATTTTTTAAAAAATTTTCATTTAAAAAATTTTCATGAAAAATCTGAATTTTTAGAAAATTGTATAGATAGAAATCTGATTAATTGAAATTTTCTTTACAAGATACATATATTTTTTAAAGGTACTTAGCGTTTCGATTGCTTTTTTAAGACTTAAAATTCGAGATCATTCTGGCAAAAAATCAAAAGGCAGGCCATTTAAAAACATTGAATATCGCGGATTATTGCACTGTTACTAAATAGGCTTATGATATTTAGAAATTAAAGGTATAAATTTAAATTTTATGGAGTAAATTTTAATCTCGCTTATAGTTTTTATAACCTTTGAATAATTTAATTATTCATAACTTTTGATATCTAATAATGCTGAATAATTAAAGCAAATTTTTTGTCTTAATTATTTTCGGGAGGAAATAGTGTAAATTATAGGTCATTGTCCAGAAACTCTGAAACTATTTTTTGCAAAAGTCGTAAGGTGTGATTTTAATATAATCTTAGTTATAGAAGGCAGTGTTGAATTTAGACCTTTTTTTCCGGAAAGGATTTATGTGGATCCGGGAAAGGGGGGTGGAGATTGCATTTTTTGACCATTGAAAATGCGAAATCTCAAACACATTCAGGTGGAGGGATCTCATTGCTCAATACTGATAACTTTTTTTTTTTTTTTTTTTTTTTTTTTTTTTTTTTTTGTTAGAAAAAGAAAGTGTTGGAATCGTACAAAAATTTGAATTCATTTTTGATGGATTTATGCGGTTTAGAAGGTTCTGAACAAGATTTGAAAGTGCTTAGAAAATATTTTTCTAGTTAAATGAGACGCACATTTTCTACACACTGTATATCACGAATTAACACACAGAGTTTAATAATTTTTTTTATTAAATTATGATATTGATACAAGTTGATACAAGTCTTGTATCTTGATACAAGTTGATGTCAAGTATCTTGATACAAGTTGAGGCTGATTATTTTTCATTTATTTATTTATTTTATTTTTTTTGTAAATCGCTCAAGCGGTAGCGTTGCAAAACCGCATTTTTTCCGATTTCCGCGATAGCTATATCTCACGAACTAATGCACTGAATTTTATCAAATTTCATATTCGGACATAGATGTGGATTTTGTTTTAGTGCAAATCGCCGAAAAGTTGGTGCTGCTATGGCACAATTTTCCCTATTTTCCGTGCATTATTTCTTAACACACAGTTATTTCGGAAATCGGGAAAAATGTGGCAAAGAAGCGTTATATGTAGGACAACTTACACCAAAATTTAATTAGAATCTATTTATTGCAAGGTCTAATATAATATTAAATTTTATGAAACTCTGTGCATTAGTTCTTGAGGTATAACTATCGCGGAAATATCGAAAAAATGCGGCATATCATCTCTACCTTTTAGGCTATTTAACTCAAAACACAATCAGAATTCATATATGTCAGGGATTAGTAGATTATGAAATTTGATAAACTAATTGATAAATATATAACTAACTCAGAGAAAGGGAAAATTGTGGCATAGCAGCGTCACATGTTCGGCACCAAACTATAAACAGCATCTATGTATGTCAAAGTTTAACCGAAAATGAAGTTTTATGAAATTTTGTGCATTAATTTCTGAGATATAGCTATCGCAGAAATTGGGAAAAATGCGGCTTAGCAGCGCTACCTGTTGGGCAATATTCAATAAAAATTAATCAACATCAATTTATATCAATATATAACTGAATCAAAAATTTTATGAAACTCCGTGTGTTAGTTTTTGATATACAGTGAGCAGAAAAGTGTGGTATTGAACTAGACAGACAATTTCCAAAAACTTTCAAATCTTGTTCAAAACCTTTTAAAAGTATAAATCTATCGAAAACAAATTCGTATTTTTTTTACGATCCCAATACTTTTTTCTTCTAAAAATAGAGGGGGGGGGGGAATGGGAGTGCTATCAGTGGTGAGTAATGAGATCGTCCCTCCCGAGCGATTTGAGTGAAAAATTTCAATGGTGAAAAAATGCCACCCGGAAATCTATAATGCCCTCCTCTCCGCCCATTTATATAAAAATTACTCCTTACGATTTTTGCAAAACTTTGTTTCTGGAAAATGACCTATAATTTACACTACTTTCCCCCAAAAATAATTAAGATAAAAATATGTTTCAATTCTACATGTATTAATTGCACACATATCAAAATTTAGGC
This sequence comes from Maratus speculifer, assembly GCA_964019185.1. Lineage (NCBI taxonomy): Eukaryota > Metazoa > Arthropoda > Arachnida > Araneae > Salticidae > Maratus > Maratus speculifer. The sequence goes on from OZ025290.1 coordinate 229,811,146, forward strand.
ATTAATTTATTCAAAGATTATGAAAACTATACGCGAGATTAAAATTTACTCCATAAAATTTGATTAATACTTTAAATTTCTAAAAATCATGGTTCTACTTCTTCGAAATATTCAATGTCATTACAACAATCATTTTAATCCACGATATTCAATGTATTTAAATGGCCTGCTTTTAGTTTTTGCAGATGGATCTTGTATTTGAAAGGTCTTAAAAAAAACAAACGAAACGCCAATTACTTAAAAAAATATGTATCTTACGATTAAACTTTAATTAATCAGATTTCAATTTATACGACTTTCTAAAAATTCAAACTTTTCATTTAAAAAAAAATTAAATGAATCCCCCCCCCCCATTGAAAAGCATTGTAGAAGGATGGATTGACAGCCTCCCATCTACCGTACGCCCTCATATGTTTTTAAAAAAAAGAGCATGGCAAATTTTTAACATTACTTCCCCCTCCTTTCTCGATGACAAATACATATAAAAATCACTAAAGCTATTTTCATAAGAAAAACAACTATGATTCGTGCACAATCGAATATTAAATAATTTGCAAACCTCCAGTTAATTATCGTCTACCAAAAACAGAAGAAAATATTATTTTCCCGTTATGTAACTAAATAATAAATAAATAAACAATCCAATTAAAAAATATCTTCTGCTAACGAAAAGCCAACTAAAAGCAAATCCATTGTTCTGTTTGTTTAGATTGGCGCCATATAAATAGATCGACACCGGAAACTCTATAGACATAAATCTAGAATTATCAGAAATTTTCATTTGAAACAGCATTGAAATGCTAAAGTAAATAAACAAGCATTCAACCCCTCCGTCATTTAGATAAAAAAAAAAATGACTTGAAAAGGTATAATTACGCAACTTTAAGTGGAAAAGGTTCTTTCAATGTTTTCTACACATGAATAAATAAAAGTTTCCGACTTCAGAAAAAATGAGCCCGAGCCCGCCCTTCTCATCTCTAGTATACACACACACACATATATATACACTATATGGCTAAAGATGACCGGCCACTTGCGATTTTAGAAATTTTGTTAAATACCTAGAAAAAATACATCAGGAATTTTCCTGAAACTCCAAGTGTGTAAGCATAATAGCACAGGTCATAATATTAACTTGAAGATTTTTTCCCGAAACTTCATAAGGGACGCAACAAATTGAAACAGAACGAATATATTTTGGATAACCCTGTCAAAACTAGTGTAGCAAAAGCCTCCAAACTGTAGATTATGATTAAGTGGCTTACTGTAATAAACTGTGTTCATTTTTGTGACGGTAGCATATGTATACTCGTAGAGAAGTCAGTTTTTATAAAAACCGTACCAAATTTTTGCGAGTTTTTTCTTTATAATTTACACAATTTCAATATAAAATAATGTTCTTTTCTGAAAATGTGACAAACAACATTGTACATAATATCCTGTAATCAAAATTAAAAAATTATAAAAATTTCATGAAAAATCAGCAGACATGCTAAATAATTTTTCACTGCGCATGCGTGAAGGCTGTCAAAATTTCATTTACGCATTGTGTTAGCTAAATGTATAGAGCAATTTTTCTAAAAGTGTCAAAAACATAGGTTGAAAATTACTAAAGTGATCGTTGATAGGATAAGCTCAAAATCCGTTATGCCCAAAATGAAGGCAGTATTGAGCCTATGTTGACCCTAACCAATTTGATTTGTGGATACAGCCAATACAATTCCTCTTAGTCATAATCTATAGTTTGCCCCACCAGTGGCCGAGAGGTACGGACCTCTCAACTGGTAGACGGCAGGTGCTGGGTTCGAACCCAATCGCGGCTGTCGGCCTAACCGTTCGGAGTTTTCGTGGTTTTCTTCGAACCTTGCGTAAATACGGGTTAGGTTCCCTTAGAAAGACCCCCACGAAGGGCACTCCCTCCTGGTCCTATATCCCTAGCGCAGATAATCGGACGACAAAAATAAACCAAACCAAACCATAATCTATAGTTTGATCGCTTTTGCTTCTTTACTTTTGACACAGTTATCCAAAATATATTCGTTTTTTATTAATTTGTTGACGGTCCCATATGGAGTTTCGGAAATTAATCTTCACGGAAATGTATGACCTGAACTATTATGTTTATACGCTTAGAGTTTCAGGATAATTCATCATGTATCTTTTCAGATGTTTAACAAAGTGTTTAAAATCGCAAATGGCCGGTCACCTTTGGCCGTATAGTATACATACGAGGTGATTTTAAATGAATGGTACAAACTTTAAAGGATGATAGTACATCAAGGCAAACAATATTAAATCAGAAACTAAGGGTCCCAAACGTCTTCCGACTGAGATAAGCGCCATTAAATTTTAGGGTCCAAAATTTCAAATATTTAAAAAGAAAAAAAAAAGGGAAAATTTATCGATTTTTTTTTTTTTTTTTTTTTTTTTTTTTTTTTTGGTTTTTCTTAAACTATTTTTTATGTCAGTACTTTTAAAGATAAAGTAAATTTTAAAGATAAAGTAAAAAAAAAAATGCCGATATAAAGGGCGCTTTGGACTTTGGAATAACAAACAACTATTTTTTACAGTTATTTTTGCATCTCATTAAATGCTTTCAAAAGCTTTAACTTACATTTTGAGCTCAAAATCTTAATCGTTGGGAGTGATTTAGTGATGCAAATTGTGTTCAGGAGTTGAAGTTTGAACCCCTTTACCACTTCTCCCTCCTGAATGCAGCCCAATTTGGGCTATTTAACCATTCCCAACGATTCAAATTTTGAGCTCAAAATTTAAGTTTAAGCCTAAGGTTTCGTGGCATTTTACGCTAGAGCGCTCGGAAATTTTACTCAAGTTCGATGATAATATTTCACACCAGAATTTTTATTCAAAATTATTTAATTGATTTATTTAAAGTAAATCGGCGCATTTTAAATTTAACTGATTTCAAGAACAAATTTCTGGCTCGAATTGAAATTTAATCACTTAGTCGGAGTCGAATTGACTTTTTCCGGGCTTTCTAGTGTTAAAAGGATAAAAAAATAACGGAAAAAAATAATTGTTTGTTTTTCAAAACTCTAAAGCGACCGCTATCGGCATTTTTTTAACTTTATCTTTAAAATTTATTTTTAAGAAAATACTGACCTAAATAATAGTTTTAGTGAAAACCGCAAACAAATCGACCAATTTTTCCATTTTTTATAATCATTGGAAATTTTCGACACTAAACTTTAGCGTTCAAAATTTCAAATTATGTACCACTATACAATTTCTTTTTGCTGCAAGAATTCTTCTTATCCAAAACTTGTCAGCATAAAAGTTGTAGGTAGTAATAAGAATATTTATAATAAATTCATGTGGATTTGATATCTTGTGAAATCATAGTTTTTATTTCTTCTTCATTTCCCCATTTTAGGCAGATTTCGCAAGAAATACTACCTATTACATTCTCCCTATATTAGATTTTCTGAAATAATTTAGCAGGTCTACACCAATTATGAGCCCTAGAGCCCAAAACCATCCTTAGTTAAAATCTTTACTATCAATATATTTAGATATGCGCATATATCACTTTTTTGATTGCCACGATAACTTGCATAATTCTGAATAAATCTCTTCCAAATTAATACGTAAAATCAAGAGGCAGAAAACCTTGATCAAATTCGTTAAATAAGCTGTGCAAAATCGGACCAAAAGGATGGAAATAGAGTGGGGTTTTATAAAAACCAATATACAGGGTGGTTAGTAATTAACGTGAGGTGTTCAGAGCCCTCTAGCGAGTAAAGTTTTGGGCGAATCATAACCAAATTTGATCAGCATACATAATAGACCACGAGATTTCAAATTCTTAAAAAAAAATCTAAAATTTAAAAAATCGCCACTAGGGGAAATTTTAGCGTTGTTTACCTACTAAAATGCATTTATTTGCTTAAAATCAGTTCTGTTTAGCCATCATCAGTATAAAAGGCTGGGAGAGTTCTCATCATTCTCAGACCAACTGCTTTGCGATGGCTCTCACCTTACGGGATCATGCTTTGCTAGTCAAAGAAAAAAAAAAAGCTACTAGGGCCAATTTTGGCGCATCAAAAGTGTGTTAGTGTAAATGTTGAATGATTAAATGTCAAAAAATACAGTACAGATCAATTTTATACTGCTGAGATACTGCCTAAGCGCTGATGGTACCCTGCACATTTTTCATCTCTTGTTCTACTATAGCAGTTACAACTTGTTACTGACTAGTCACTTTGTGTCCTTGGCCTTGTTGCCACTTAGTTTCAAATCGATGAATCATCTTTTGCAAATTTGTTATGCTCATCTGTCGCAAATTCTTTAATCTACGAAATTCAGGAAGAGCAGCATTGCAATTCTCGTTCTGCTGATAACACAGCTTGACTAGCAAAGCTTGGTCCCGTATGGTGAGAGTTGATAATGATGACAACACTTCCATCCTTTCCTTTTATACTCATGATCGTTACACAGAACTCATCTAATGCAAATTAGTGCATTTTAGTTGGTAAACAACGCTAATATTGCCCCTAGTGGCGATTTTTTAAATTTTAGATTTTATTTATTTATTTATTTATTTTTAAAGAATTCGAAATCCCATGGTCTACTATGCATGTTCATGAAATTTGGTTATGTTTCATTCAATACTTTACTCGCTAGAGGGCTCTGAACACCTCACGTTAATTACTAACCACCCTGTATATATATATATATATATATATATATATATAGTAAAACCTCCATAACGGACACTCCCGAATAGCGGACACCTCTATTTAACGGACACTTTTCCAATCCCCACTCCCAAAACCTAAATTTTTGTATATTTAACCTCTGAATAACGGACATTCCGAATAGCGGACAGTAATTTTGATGATAAAAGATGAAATAATATTTTTTAATGAGAAAAAAAAGTAAAAAGCTTCTAAATTTATCAGATTAATGTGTCAAGTATCAAGAAACAAAGAAAAAACAAAAAATGTTTTTTAGTAGGGCTCATTCATAAAATTCAATGAGTAATTAACTAGATTGCATATTGCATAACATAGAAGAGATAAATCAGAGACGTCACACGGCGTCTATATGATTGGAGCAAAAGAAAAATAATCACTGAAAACCTAAAGTACATTTTATTTATGTGTTTTTACTCTTTTATAAAACAAAGAAAATGGTTACTCTATTTTATTTTTTATTATTATTTTTTTTAATTGGGAAATTGCGTACTGATAATTTTGGCAGCGAAGATTAAAGGCGCCAAGAATGCGACGAGAATAGGGGGTAAAAAAACTACTTCTCAATGTTTATTGCTCTTTTCGATTCTTGTGAGCGTTACTTTAACAATGGCCTCAAAAAGAAAACGATTAACTTTAAAAGAAAAATTTTAATTTGTAAGTGTATCTGAGAGAGAGAAATTGAGTTTACGGATACTTGCTGATCGTTTTAAAATAGGTAAAACACAGGTAGGCGAAATTTTACGAAATAAAGAAGAAATAAGAAATTTATGGATTACTAACTCAAACGAGAACACCAAAAATGTGAAATTGAGGAAGACTAATTCCATTGAAATTGATTCTATAATTCTGAATTGGTTTACTTCTGTTCGTTCTAAAAACATTCCTATCAATGGACCTTTGATTCAGGAAAAGGCTTTGGAAGTCGCTAAAGAACTCGGATTACACGATTTTAAGGCTTCCAGTGGATGGCTGAAAAAGTTTCGATCTCGGCACAACATCTCTTTCAAAGCAATATGTGGAGAAGCAAAATCTGTAGATCTTAAAGAGGTGAAGGATTGGCAAGAACGACTTCAATCAATTTGTGAAGGTTACGAGGAGAGAAACATTTTTAATGCCGATGAAACCGGACTCTTTTTTAGAATTTTTCCGAATAAGACTTTGTGTTTTAGAAAGGATGATTGTATCGGTAGAAAAATGTCAAAAGAGCGACTCACTATTTTATTATGTTCCAATATGTTAGGAGAATTTGAAACCCCTCTTATTATTGGAAAATCTCTAAAACCCAGGTGTTTTCCAAAGAATATTCAATTTAATATATTTGGTATTGTGTGGAGAGCAAATAAGAAGGCATGGATGACCAGTCCTTTAATGATCGAATGGTTAACTTCCTTTGATAATAGGATGAAAAAACAACAAAGAAAAGTTCTATTGTTTTTGGACAATGCAAGTTCTCATCCAAAACATATGAAGTTGGACAATGTTAAAATTGTGTTTTTTCCCCCAAACACAACTTCAGTATACCAACCACTTGATCAAGGTGAAATACGCAATTTTAAAGCCTTGTACAGAAAGCTTTTATTACGTCACATTATTTCAAAGTTAGATACTATGGATACAGTTGAGAACTGTGTAAAATTAGTTGATGCTCTCGATGCTGTAATTTGGATTTCGTCAGCTGTTAAAAGCATAAAACCGGAAAGCGTAAGACAATGTTTCAGAAAAGCAGGCTTTATTTTAAAAGAAAATGCAACGCACATTTCCGACACAAATGAAAATTTAAGCGAAATAAGTGAATGAATGGAATATATCAGAAGTGAAGAAACTGCCGAAAATTTCATTAGTATTGATGATGAATTGCCTACTGAAGAAGACCCAGCTGATATATGTGATTATATTTTTTTTAGAATTTTCGACAAAAGCTGCTCTATTAGTGATGAAGAAACAGATACGGAAACTGGAGATATTTCTTGCAATATCGAGAACTTCCAAGAAGCGGCAAAATATAGTGAGCAGTTACACAATTTTTTTGTAAAAAAAGATGATTCAGAAGGATTAAAACTACTGGCTGAGTTAAAACTTCACATTGAACAACTTAAAAACAAATTACTTGTAATCGCAAGCAAAAGCAAACTTTAGTAACAGATTTTTTTCTTAAGAATGTGATAAACGAGGAATAAAGGTATGCACAATTTTATTTCAGTTTTATTGTTTAAAAAATAATTTTAATTTTTGATTAATCATATAGTATAAGTTTTAGGATACATAAAAGTCAATTAATGAAACATTGTGCTTTTTTTTTTTCAATTTTGCTTTTCTTTTGAATATTTGGGCTTTTCCCAATAGCGGACACCTCTGAATAGCGGACAGTTTCCGCGCTCCCGACTTGTCCGTTATTTAGAGGTTTTACTGTATATATATATATATATATATATACTTAGATTCCCGAACGTTTTACGGAGATAGGAGCCATTAAAGATTAGGATCCAAAATTTCAAATGTTTATAAAAAAAGAAAAAAATGGTTGATTCGTTTGCGGTTTTCGCTAAAACTATTCTTTATGTCTGTATTCACTTCAAAATAAACTTCAAAGATAAAGTTCAATAAAGGTCCACAGAGGGCGCTTTAGATTTTGGAGTAACAAACAACTATTTTTTTGCCGTTATATTTGTATCTTGTTAAATGCTTTCACAAGCTTAGACTTAAATTTAAATTTCGAGCTCAAAATCTTAATCGTTGGGAGTGGTTAAGTAGCTCAAATTGAACCGTGTTTAGGACGTTGAACTTTGAAACTCCTCTTCCCCCTCCTGAATACAGTTCAGTTTGGGCTATTGAACCATTCCCAAGGATTCAAATTTTAGCTCAAAATTTAAGTTTAAGTCTAACCTTTTATTGCTGATATTTTTTCTTCGATAAACAGTTTCAGCTACTTCTCTTAACTGACAGCAGCCTCATCATTGATGAGCAAGCTTAAAAAATATCTTTTGAAGATTGAATTTTTTTCATTTCATTGTCAATGGAATGCTATTTTAAAAAAAAGTCAAAGTACTTGCTAATAGCCATACAAAGTTTTAAATTAACTATCAGATGATTTATAAAAGTATACTTTCTAGCAAACATATTGTCTTTAATTATATTCACTATTTGCATAGAAAACGAAAAAAGAAAAAAAAACATTTTAGGCGAGGAACTTTAAGATTCCACTTAATTCATTTTTTCATCACTATAGATGTCCGAAACACAACTTTAAATAGTAGGAAAGGCTTACATCTTGGGATGGACAGCAAAAAAAAGATTTAAAAAATAAAATAAAGGCAGTAGAAAAAAACCTTAAATAAGGTATATGCTTAACCTCAAATAGCTATTTTTGCGAAAAATCTCGATTTTCTAAAAAAATTATTTTAAATTAAAGCTTAAAATATATTTAGGATTTCAAAAATGCCTTAGTATAGGTCCAAGATAATTGGAAGCAAAGTTATAGCACAAACCAAAAACCCGAAATGAACTTCTGAAATCGCAAGTGACCATTTTAAAAGCCACAGAAAGACAAACAATACTTTTTAATACACATGTACGTATAATATATAAATATAGTCACAAATATGCTTATAAATATGGTGGTTTTTAAAATTGTACAACTTATAGTCCAAGAGCCGATAGCACAAAAACCTATGTCATCGAGCACACGAAAAAAAAAAATCTTTATTTTATGGAAGAGTAGTAATAGGGAAATCTAATGATCCTTGTCTGCGGGAAGTGAAGTGGTGCATAAGCCAAAAATTAATACCGCTAGTGGCTCACTCGTAAGTTTATTATTGTGTTTTCCTGCTCCCGGTTTTTGCCGTTTTCATACCTTTGATTGTACGACAAACACAATGTTAAACCTACGAGTGAGCCATTAGTGGTATTAGTTTTTGGCTTATGCACCACAGTTCCGGCAGACATAAATCATTAGATTTCCCTATTATTAAAATAAAGGGTTTTTTTTTTCTTGTGCTCGGTGGCATAGGTTTTTTGTGCTGTCGGCTCTTGAACTGTTATGCATAATTTTATGTGCTACATCAGGCCTGTCCAACCTTTTACTAAGCAGGGGCACAACTCAGCTTTTGGCAAACAGTGAAGGGCGCCATTATTAAAATGGCTCAAAACACGCAGCAAAATTATCTACGGGTACTAGTAATGATACATATATGCAAATTTATTTCGCTATATTTCGCTATTATAGAAGACATAAGGCCCTTATGGATATGAAATAATAGACTTGTGAAAAATATCTTCAAAATCGTAGTAAATTTCGATTATACGTTTTTCTTCGAAGGGATATATATGTATATATTTTTTTGTTTGGAGCCAGAAAACAAAATCTCGCATATTCATTCAGATAAAAATCGTACATTAAAATAAAATGGTAACCATCGTTATTGTTAGATTTTTGGGGGAGCAAAAATATTGATTTATTTTGAAGGTATACATTTGCCGGTATGAAAAGTACAGAATCATAGACAGGCGCGATATAGTGATCAATCTATGGGAAGTTCTAAAGAGAGCCTGGAAGAGAATGGAAATAATTTCGCATGATATTAGAAATAAAAAGAAATTACCTAAAATTTCAAAGTTCTGAGAAAGGAAATGACAGACCCTTTCCCGTCTTTAAAACAGATAATTGGCCAGCGAAAAAACAAATTTTTATTTACATAATTTGACATAATTTTTTATTTGGGTGATTCTCAAAATAGGGGACAATTTATGTCTTTCGGCATACAAAAAAAATTGAGAGGTTTTTTGTCATGTTTATATATTTAGATATGTTTTTCTTAACATTATTCATTATTTGCACTCAAGAATTACTCACTATTTAGTTAAAAACACCTTAAAATAACAGAATAAAGATTCAAAATGTCATTAGCATGGATGTCCACAGCAGATGTGCCTTGTGTATACTAGCATTTTTCAAGAGTTAATATCATGTTTATAAAATAAACAAATGTTATTCTTTCTTTATATTAATCAAGGAGAGGATTTATCCAATAAATTTCTTTTTAAAAATAAAATTATAGTATGTAAAAAAAGAATTAAAGTTTGTCCTCCATATTCGATTTTCAAAACAAGGTCATACTATAACAGCTGGTTATTAATCAAAATTTCATTTTCACATATGACAATAGTTTGAAAATATAAAGTTTCTCCATGGCAACAAGTAGCCATTTTATCCCAGCCTGAAAATAGAAGCATATATTGTATTTTAAGAATAGAAGTTGAATATTAGGGGCGTACATCAATTGTATGTCATTAGAATGGATAATAATTTTCATGTTTATTTTATAGTTAAAATTTTTATTTTATTTATTTGCATAGAACTTTTGTGTTTTAAAAAGCCCCAGAAAGGACTATTTCATTGTGATTACATTATGGCTCATAATCTTATTTTAATTAAAATTTGTCATTAGCATGGACAGATATCAGTGTCATTAACATGGTTTTTCTGTCCATGCTAAAGACTCCTATGTGCATAAATGTAACCAGTGCTTATATTGTATCCTTTATAAAGTTTAATTTTACGTATAAAATTAGGTATTACATTTATTATCCCAAAAATATGCATTAAATCTGTAGGAAAATCACTAAGACAGCTTCTTACATTGTTAGTGTCAGAATGTTGCTCACGTAACAAAGTTTGCTCTTTGGTAATGTTTTTATTCTCCGTATATGTATATATGTAAAAATGGAAACCATTTGCTGAAAAGGAAGGCTAATAAATATAGAAAAAAAATATTTAAACAGGAAAAAAATAAAAATTTCATAATATATTTATTCCATGCAATTTGTTTTGTCATTAGCATGGCTCAAAAAATACTAATTATTTTTTTAAGTTAATTTTTAAATATTTAGCTCTGCTGACTACATGGAAAGTATATCTAATACTACATTAACAACACCTATTTTTTTCAGAAATTTTTCCAACAGTAATTTTTTTAAGATTTCATTTTTGAAATAGTTCCCTATTTTGAGAATCACCCATTTACATACAATTTCTTACATAAATTTTTTATGCAGGAAATACTTTTGAATGGGTTTTAAAAATATCTTATGCAAATATAAAGGATTTTTAATAAAGCTTGCTTTAAAAAGGAATTTTTATTCTTAAAAAAATGCTAGTAACTTGCAATCTTCAAAAGGGCGCCAAGAAAACTTGCAAAGGGCGCCATGGCGCCCGCGGGCGCCGCGTTGGACAGCCCTGTGCTACATCATAACCTTAATTAGCGTTTTCTGGAAAAACACATTTCTCATAGCGTACGTTTACAAGAAACATCATTTCATAAAAAGTTTTTTATATACTGAATTAAAATTTTGTCACTAGGTTCTGCTCGTTTCGGTATGTTATGAAATTTTTTTCACTTGTAAGTTTGTATATATTAATTTAAGAGTTATATTAATTGAAAAATATGTATAGAAAAATCATGTTTTGTATACAAAATTTGATACATGTAAATAAATTTACGGCAAAGTTTATTTACTAACAGAGGTGCAGCAAATATTTCGCTTCATAATTTGGGTAAGTGGTTTGATAATATATTGTTGAAGAAAAAAGTGAAATATATTAAATATAATTTGTTACCGAAGAATTGGCATTAACACGATACATTATTAAAATATGACAAAATATTATCTAAATTTGAAATATTAATTAAAATTGGATGACAAATTTATATGACTTCATAGTTTTATTGTCTGTTTTAATTAAAAACTCCTGTGTTTGATAAAAATTTAATTTTTTTAAAAAAGGGTGCCCTGAAATTAGGCACATACCTTAAGGTTAAATGCCCCAAGCTTCCCCTATAATATCAGCAGTAACAATATTTTCTGTGGGAGTGCTTTAACCCATAAACTGCCGAAATTGTAAGAAGGGAATCTTTAACATTTTTGCTTAAAAAAAAAAGTTTTCCACCACAAATTTCGAAAAAAAAGATCTTAGCTTTATTTAATGGTAAAAGTTTCTGTCCATAAATAATGGAAAATTTTTAATGCAAAAGTAGATGTTGTTTAATAATTAAATTTAAATATATGCATTAATTTATAATGGTGCAATAACGCACCAGTAGCAGATAATGAGTTAAAACGAGTACATATTATCATATGAGGACAAATATTTAAAAAAAAGTGTTTGCTTAAGCAAATCCCATTTCTATGAAACATGGGATATAATGATGTTTTCACGTACCTTTCTTAATGCGAAAAACATAGCAATTTTTCCTCCCAGTGAATGACCTATTAAAGCACATTTCGTTATCTGATTCTCTGAAAGGAAACTTTCAAGATCAGCTTCATGGTCATGAAGTGTGTTCTGTTCACTCCATTCACTTTGTCCGTGATTTCTGAGATCCACGGCATAAACCTGCAAGGAAATGACATACTATTTGCATATGAAACGGAACTAAAAATTGCCATCTATTCGAATCAAGTACGATTATTTTGTTGACATACGAGAGGAATGGTTTAAAATTCGTTTAAAATTCATAGTATACTTCTTATTTTGACAGAAAGCCAGCACATATTAAGATATTTATTTATAGGTAATTTCTGTACACTAGAATTTTCAGTTTATTTATTTAATAATAAAATACAAACTAAATAGGTATAGGGTAAATATCCTCAGCAAATATTTATAGTTATCCTCAGTATAATATATTATATTTTATTTATGTACGATAGTTTTATCTTAGATAACATAGAATTTCCATTTTTTATTATAGACCTCGTGGTGGCATCACAGACAAACGAATCAGGGAGTTTACGGCTGAAATTTCACAATTAGTTAAATCTCGATTCGCATATTTAAACGCAATCGATCTGCTAATTTCCATTTTTGTTGAAAACACACGTAAATTTCATTTTAGCGGTTAAACCGGAGATTTATCACACGTTTTTTTGCTTCCAGTACTTCATGGTTTTATACCTTTATGTGCGGGAAAACAAACTGGTAAACATACGAGTCAACCACTAAAACTTCGTTATCATATGTTTTCCAAGAAGATAGGAATTAGCAGATCGATTGCATTTTAATATGCGAATAGAGTTTTAACTAATTCGGAAATTTCAGCCAGGAATTTCATGAGGTAATTGTCTGTTTTCCGCCTCCCGGTCTTTTATTTATTCATTTATTTATTTTAAACAGAAGTCATTATTTGCAAGTTGAGAAAATATTAAATTTTTTTAGTTCTTTATTTCTTTAAAAATGTATTATAATAAAGTTCTAATAAGCAGAAATATTTATCAGACTTTCTATGTTAATTAAGAGCGCGTCCTTTTCTTTTTATGTTGGATATGTTTGAAAAACATAAATAATCAAAATTTTAATGTTTTTTCTGTTTGTTTTGTTTTGTTTACTTTTGTGTTCTTTTGTTTTGCGTGAAATAGTGAGTCTCAAAAAGTGAACATAGGCTTTTATTTTTTGACAGTTTTTGTAAATTCATTTTAAACAAAATAAAAAAGGTTTCTAACTGGCTAATTCTTTCTTAGAGATCACACGAAAAAATTAAAAATGTAATTTTTTTCTAAATAAATTTGAGGCCTTCTTCAGTAACTTAATCTTATTTCGTATTCCTTTTTAAAATTTACTGCTAACTCTTTTGTAAGGTAAGGACTCTTTCATTAAATAATCATATTTTTTTTACTTTGTTTTGAATTTATTATTAATTCTTTTAAAAACTACATTGATTAATTTTGACCATTAAATTATAAAGTATATTGCATTGCAATATTTTTGGAGAACCTGTCTAATTATATACGATGATATTTACTTTCGAGTCGTCACGTATTTCGAACACACACACAAATATTAATACACACCATGCAAAAGCACCTGTAAAACCTAACGACACACAAAGATGTGGAGTAAAAAAATTCAATTATTCAAATATGTACGATGGTACGCGCCGTATGTATTTGAATTGCAAAGCGATATATTTATATGAACGTATATATTTGAATTACATGAATTTCTATTTATTTAAATGAAAAAAAATGAATTTATGCAAACAACTTTAAGTTATAACAATTTTAATTTACCTTACTTTTTTAATAAATTTTAAATTTAAAAATAAGAAAAAATATTCTCAGAAGTTTAATCATATAATTTTTTTTACAAATAATATGAATAATCATAAAAAAATTAAAAATTTTAACTGATAAATTAAAATTATTTTAAAATGTGTCCCACACCTTCTTAACACGTTCGCTGCCGCTCACGCGAAAGCGCGTGGTATGGCGCCAACGTTAAGGAGCCACTCACGCGCCAGAGCGTGATGTGGGGTGATGTCTAATAGCCAGTCACGCGCTGGCGTGGGAAAATCTTTCACTGATTCTTTGTTATAATAAAATAAGCTTTTTTAAAAAATATATCAACCGACTTCAAAAAAAGCGCTAAAAAAAATTAAATAATTCTTTAAAATTCTCTAATGGCAAAACGTTATTGAAAAATCAGACGTCGAATATCAGGTACCGGCATGAAAACGGTTAAATTTAATTTATATAATTTAATATCCACCAAATATGGATTATAGAGAGAATATTTTTTACAAGAGATGAATTTGCATATTTATGATTTAATTTATGAATATATACATATAAAATAATGAATTACTATTTGAAGTTCGTGCCAAACAATCAGAATCGACAATTATCATCACCATTTTAGTTATGTACTAGGGGCAATATATTCATAATTCTTATTATATTTAAGATAGTTTGGCACCAACTTCAAAAAGTAATTCATTATTTTATATGTATATATTCACAAATAAATCATAAATATGCAAATTCATCTCTTGTAAAAAATATTCTCTCTATAATCCATATTTGGTGGATATTAAATTATATAAATTAAATTTAACCATTTTCATGCCGGTACCTGATATTCGACGTCTGATTTTTCAGTAACCTTTTGCCATTAGAGAATTTTAAAGAATTATTTAATTCTTTTTAGCGCTTTTTTTGAAGTCGGTTGATATATTTTTTAAAAGCTTATTTTATTTCCTACTTTTTAGTTATTCATACAGTAATATTCAAGTATGTGTACGGATATGTGATGTCTCTTTGCAATGCATTGACTAATTGATGTACTTTGCTGGGCTTTGAAGTATTAAATTTGCTGGTCAATTTGATACTTCATTTTCTGCTATTCGAAAGTAAGTTACAATGTCGGTTAGTATCGTTGTGGATCTTTAGGTGTTTCGGATGTGGTAGATTGTTTTGATACGATCTCACTCTTCGAAAAAATGTCGCATGCATGAAATTTTAAGATCCACATCAATTTTTAAGGACCTCAGAAATGGGTATCGACAGACACGGTTTTCCAAACTACTGAAAAAGTAGGAATTCCAAATTTCCAAAACTCGACGGTAGACGCCTAATAAGTACGATTATACGAGTGCAAGGACGACTTACATACATCTGACTTGTGTGCTCGACATGAAAGCCTGCTTGTAAGTCACTGTCAATATACACTGTTAAAAATTTTAAACATTTGCTGCATCGTCACTCCTTTGCCTTTACAGAAAACGATTGCTTCACTCTTTTATATGTAGAGTATTCTTATTGGTCAAAATAGAGATATTCTATAAAAGCTGTGCAGTGACGATACAGCAAAAGTTTCAAATTTTTAAAAGTGTACAGGGACGAAATAGCGCAAGGAATTTTTTTTTAACACGAAGGAAGTACAGCCAGGAGTTCCGCGCAAAAAGGTGTGCAATGGAACCAGCAGGATTCAAACCCACAACCTCCTATGCTCGCAAAGTGCGTGCAAAGCGGCCTGATGTCTTGACCACTCAGCGACGGAGGCTCCGCGTGCAAGAAGTTAACTAGCTGCACTTTAATGGCAAACTTATCAAACTGCTTTCCCATTTTCTTTTATTCACTGTTAAAAATCTGCTACATTGTGTTGCATACGCACTCCACCGCTTGTATAGAAAACGTTTACTTGACTGTATTATGGAGTATTCCCATTGGTCGGAATAGAGATATTATATACAAACGGCGGAGTGCGTATGGAACAAAATGTAGCAGATTTTTAACAGTTGTTTACATTCGTCACGACCTATCATATATCCCCATATATTACCACTTCGATAACGAGGAATTCTGTCATAAGAAAATCTGAAAACATCTCGATATTTAACTTGGTAACTGAATCTCAATCTCAAGGCAGTATCGATACACATAGCAATGTACTTTAATGGAGGATATTCCATTTACGTTTTGATCACGTGGTCAAGGCAAAAGCTTCTAGTGTAAAGAAGAGAAAGCTTCGTTAGATGTAATGTAAATCTCCACCAGCCAATGAAACAGTTCATAGGGAAAGCAGTAGCAGTCTCCCTGCTTATCAGTTAGAAGTTCTTTGGGTAAATTACCGGTACCACGTAATCTTTTATAGCCTCGAACGCAGATTTGGAATATCCTCCATTTCTTTGTGCATCCGGCATAAAAAGCACCGTGATACACAGGCACTTGTGCTCTGACATATAAAGGTACTTTAAAGGTGGATCATTAGCTTTTTGACATCTATTTTCGATGTCGGCAAGCATCGATGCAGGCCTTCCATTTTGGCGTATACAAGAATTGATCTAGTTAAGATTTCGCAGTTTGCAAAGGACTCGCCTCTCTGCAACAGTGGCTACAATCCATATGTATATTTTTTCCCACTATTTAGATTGACTAATCAGAAGCCTGCATTTTTCCAAACTTTTTACTGTTTAAGAAGTTGCGAAAAGTTCGAAAAAATGCAAACTTCTAATTGTCCATTCTGATTTTGCTAACAGCGAATGCGAACTTGGCGGCGATCACGGATGTGCGAGGAGAAATGTGCACCCGGGGCAAAGTGTCAGTTTGGCGCCCCTGCCCCAACTTTCTCTTGTGACAACTCAAAAATGACGCTGGTACTATAAATTTGGCGCCCCCTAAATTTCTGAGCCCGGTGCGACCATCCCCTTCACCCTCCTTTCGCACGGCGTTCACTGTAAAAAAATTACCCTTCTGCTGCATCATCACTCCCCCACTTTTATAGAATATCTCTCTTTTGACCCATAAGAATGCTCCATAATAGGCTGAAGTAATCGTTTTCTATAAACGCGATGGAGTGACGATGCAGCAAAAGGGTCAATTTTTTTTTACAGGTTGGCTGCGATCCGAAAGATTTTGCGCTATTAACGAAACCAGATTGACCAATTAGAATCCTGCGTTCTTTGTGAAATTGTCGCTGCTTAAAGTAAGTATTATTTATCTTATTGGTCAATCTCATTTCGCAATAGCGCAAAACCTAACTGAATCCAGTTCAGCCAAAATGTCGCAAGAACATGTATCTGCGTAAGAGTAACAGCATGAAAAACGAACGGTTCTAATTGAACAACTGCTTGTAAAAAAAATCTGAATTTTTATTTTTATTTTTAAAAAGCTCTACACTGTTAAAAATTTGAAACCTTTGCTGCATCGTCACTCCACCACCTATATAGAAAACGATTGCTTCACTGTATTATGGAGTATCCTCATTGGTCAAAATAGAGATATTCTATAAAAGCGGTGGAGTGAAGATGCGGCAAATTTTTAACAGTGTAATAAACAGATGGATGGAGCATTTTCATTGGTCAAAATAGAGATCTACTGAAACGGTGGAGTTATTATGCAGCTACCGTTGAAGATGTCTAAGAGTGGAAATTTTCACATTGATCAATCTTATTTCACTAACTGTGCAAAATCTATATAATTCTCGGCCGTTGTCAGTCAAGATTTCGCACTTTGTAGAAAAAATATCTCATATCTGTGTAAGAGTGATAGCCTGAAATTTTATTTATTTATTGTACACACACATCTGGCTTGTGTGCTCGGCATGAAATCCTGCGAATACCTGAAAAATGAACGCTTATAATTGGATGACTGCTTCAAAAAGAAATAGAAATTTAATTTCTTTATTTTTAAAAAGTTCTAATTCCCAGAATTTGATGAAATTGAAATGGGACCACACGGGCATCTTACACTTTCAAACAAAAAAAGAATTATCAAAATCGGTTCATATTTAAAGAAGTTATGAGTGAACAACAAATACACACAGGCCGAAATCATAACCTCCTCTTTGAAGTCGGTTATAAAAAGTAAATCGGCTTCTGGGGAAAAGCCAGTTCTACAGTGCGTATCATCACATCTTCATGTAAGCGGCAACGAACGTGTTAAATAAACTATTACAAATATCTTTGAAATGACAATCACTTTACTGATTCCATTTAACACCTTGGGGACGAGCGACGCGTAAACGTGCCGCAAAAAGGCTTAAGAATCCTTGTTTATCTTCACCAGTAACATTATACTGTAAAATTCGCTTATTTAATCAAAGCATTTTCTTGATTTAATAAGACACAATTTTCTGTTTTTAAAAACCGGTGATAAAACATTAAAAATTTCGTAAAAAGCTCCCATCGCGAAGGGGTTAAGACTGTTCTCAAACCCTAACTGACCACTTTTAGGCACATTTTTTAATTAATTTTATTAACAAACGTATAAGATTGTTAGGTACTCTTATAATGAGACTATCTAATCTAACATTCTAAGCCTTTTTTTTGTGATTTACTGTAAAAGCAGAATATTTTCAAGAAAAGGCTGCCAAAGTGGGTGTTTTGATTTCAGGATACCACAAAAAAGGAGAGGACTGTCATCTTGAAACAATAATAATTTATAACTTAAATAAAAAGAATACTGCCAAGTTAAACTGATGGCATTGAGTTCACAGGCTACGCATTCTAATTGTATATTAGAGCCTTATATTCTCAAGGGTTAATTCCGTTGGAAAAAAAAATTAAGAAGGGGGGGGGGATCAGCTACCTCCATTTTCCATTTTTATACTTAATCACTGAACCCCTTAAACTAACCAGGGATATGATTTATCATATAAAAATCCTGCATGAATAATACTAATCACGGAGGCACCTCATCTAAATTTCGAACAAAAACTGATAATTCTACATGAAAAAACCATTTATATCAATTAACAGAAGGGGCCTGAATCCCCGTTTCCCCTGTTTTTTCTTATCCAATGAATACCTAATAGTAATCACGAAAGTGCCTCATCAGAATGATCTTACATATAAATTTTGAACGAAAACTGATAATTCTGCATTAAAAAAAATTATATAAGCTAAGGGGAGGGGGCATTAGCCCCCGTTCCCAATGTTATACATATCGAATGAACTCCAAAAACTAATCATGGATGCGCCTTATCAGAATATACATACAAAATTTCAAAAGAATCGGATATTTTGATCATGAGTTATCGCGATACGCGCATACAGAACGGACGGGCGCATAAGCTCCCGGGCTTTGATAGCCTGTGAGCTAAAAAACGACTATTTTATCGAAAAATACTATTCGACCATAAACCATTTTAATAATCATACTGTAAATATTCTTCTTTTTATATTTATAAATTAGACAAAAAGTTGATTTGAATAATGAATTGTGAATGTGTCAGAAAGTTCCTTACTGATGAACACAGAAAATACTTTTTCGAAACCGTTAGAAGTTTAATAACACAGCAATTCTAAGATTTCAATACCATTTCTATTAGTTTATTAAATTATAATTCGAATTGTTCAACTTATACTACATAGTCTATCAAAATGTGAAGATACTATAGCTATTCAGCAATTTTACACTGTAAAAAAAATCTGTTAAATTTACAGCAAAATCTGCTAGCAGCAATGTTGACAGCAATTTTTGCCATAAAAATTGCAAAAAATTAGGTGTAAATTATTTATTACATTTAATTTTACTGCAACTTTTATGGCAAAAGCTGCTGGCAACATTGCTGCCAGCAGTTAATTTAGCTTATTAGTTTTTTTTTTTTTTTTTTTGTGTGTGTGTGTGTGTGTGTGTGTGTGTGTGTGTACAGTGCA
Organism: Maratus speculifer; assembly: GCA_964019185.1. NCBI lineage: Eukaryota > Metazoa > Arthropoda > Arachnida > Araneae > Salticidae > Maratus > Maratus speculifer. The sequence goes on from OZ025290.1 coordinate 229,830,794, forward strand.
TTAAAAATAACTTCTACTAAGATCTGCCATAACTAGCGTTTAATTATTTCATTTTTCACTATTCATACTCATTTTAAAGCGAGATAATTGCATCACAATTAATAACTTGGATAATTATTAGGCAAGATGTCATTCTCTTTTAGGCAGAATATATCTAATAAAAACAGTATAAAAAAGAACAAGGGATCTTGGGGAATAAAAATAAAAAATGAGGGTAGGTTTAAAACATATAATTAAAGCACCCTGTAGTTTATAAAATTAAAAACGTCTTTTGTATACTATTCGATGGTATTTTCACTACCCATATTTATGTCTTAAATGCATGATTACGCGTGCGACTATCTAAAAGAATATACCTTTAACACTTTCGAATTCATGAAAAAAAAAGTAATGAGAATAATATAAATTCTTACTTTCCTTTTTGTTTTTTCTGCTATTTGTGTGTTTACTTTGCTCCATGTTGTATGTGATGCAGCCGTTCCATGTAAAAATATTATAGGAGGTAATTCAGGATCATGATGATGAGGTACATGAAGCTGGTGATACAGTTTGACTGGTCTGCACATAGAAAGAAAAAAATATATATGTACATCCATAAAATGGTGAAAATTTTTGAATTTTATTTGCATAGTAGCAGGAATTTTTAAAATGACCAAAAATATTGAAAATTCGAAAATGTCCTCAAATTCATTTAAATTGTAATGGAAATAGTTTCCAAAATTTCTCATTTAGCTCACTTGCATCATTATCGCATACATGCGTAAAATTTCGAAATTTATGTTTTATTGAAAAATTCTGTAGTAATACGAGAAGTTCTAAATAATAATTTTTTCTTTACTTAATAAAAGCCATTTCACCATTATAAAAAGTTGTAGAAAATTTCTTTCAGAATTTCTGGCATAAATTTGAAATTCTTAGATGCAAAATTACTGATTGTGCTGTATGTATGAATGCATGTATGAGCAAATAAAACAAATGGGTTAAAACAGAGTTGTCAAGACTCCAGCTTTAACCGCACCACCATTACCTTAGTGAAAATTATTTCATTTAAATCGCCAAAATGTTCCAAATAAGTATATAACTATTTTCTGTATTAAAATATTGGTATGAAAAAAGCCAGAGACTTGGCCAGCTCTGATTAAATTATTTATAACTCGAACTCCACTCGGGCGAGAATTGATTTTCATGCTCAAGGGCTCGGGTTGAGCCAGTCTCATCTTTACAGACACTAGAAATAATACGAACTGCTGAAGAAGTATTTCGTGAGCTCAGTTTTCATAGTTGTGTTTGAGTTGAGCGGATTCGTTTGAAAAATTCTGAATTTGAGCGTAAACGTGACTAATTTTTGAGAAATTGAATTTGAGTTTGAATTGGTTCTTTTATTTATTTATTTATTTATTTATTCGTGAGTGTGCCCAACACTGGTTGGCATCAACTACACACATTTGTACACACAATTAGCACATAAAATTGAATTAGCCTAGGATAAATTAATTTGATTCAGGATAAACTAGAATGTTGACATTGTAGCTGTCTTGAAGATCAATAAAAGCATGCCAAATTGAAATGCCCTAATATAAACAAGGTCAGACTAGGATAAAACAGTTCAGATCAATAAATAACAGATTAAACTAGTTTATCGTAATGAGCGTTAGGACAAACTAGTTTGGCCTAGGAAAACTATTTTTCTATGGCCGTTAGGATAGACTAGTTTCGCCTAAGAAAAATTTGTTTAACCGATGGGCGTTAGGATAAAGTTGTTTGCTATAAATTCGGGTTTGGCCTATAACATATTTATTCAATAATGAAAGAATAGCACGTATATGCATGCAAATATACCGATTATTATTTTTTTTTAAGTTAAAAAAATTCTTGCCTACTTTTTGCTTATACCATACAGGTTTTTCTATCAAACTTAACACCAGTTTCATAAAATTAGACAAAATTTAGTAGAGACAATATCATGCAATTGGAATGTAAATACACTGCTCAAAACAATTAAAGGATATTTGAAGTTTTATATAAAATAAAGACATAAACGAAATTTTTTTGCCGAAAATAGAAGAAGAGAATCACAAATGCAAATTTTTCTGGTTTTCAAACTGTGGAGTATGCAAATTTTGAGTTCGACGTCAAAAACGTCGCTTCAGCGGCAGCGAATGAAATTTGACTTTCAACTGGATAAAATAGAATAAAGACAAGGATGACCGGCATTCAGTGATTGCTTTGTTTCGATGAGTATGATGTCTCAGCGAAGTCATTTGAGAGATTCAGAAGCTTGGAGAATTGTTGGTAGGTTAGAAGGGGGCCAAACTCAAGCCGAAGTAGCGCAAGCCATTAGAGTGTCACAAAGTGTCATTTCCAGGATCTGGATCCGTTTTTTGGAGAGTGGGTGTGCAGGCCGAAGACCAGGTCAAGGTCGTAGACGGGCAACAACGCCCAATGAAGATCGGTATTTAGCGTTAACAGCTCGGAGACACCGAAACATGAACGCTACTCTTCTCCAACAACACCTTCGCTCGGCTACAGGCACCACGATTTCAACTCAGACTGTCCGAAACCGGCTCCATGCTGTAGGTCTGTATGCTCGCCGACCGATGGTATGTGTTAGATTAACATCAAGGCATCGTCGCGACCGCAGGGAGTGGGCAACCGAGCATGTCAACTGGAGGAGAAATGAATGGAGCAATATTCTGTTTTCTGACGAGCGCTGTTTTTCTGTGCATCCGGATAATAGGCGTATTTTCATCTGAAGGGACCGTGGCAATAGGAATAATCCTGCGTTCCTCACGAAAGTGTCAGATTTGGCGGTGGAGGAGTGTTGGTGTATGGTGGCATCTCCATTGACGGGCGCACTGACCTCTACATCATTCGAGATGGAGCTCTGACTGGTCGCCGATATAGGGATGAGATCCTCAGACCTATTGTAGTCCCTTACGCTGCAGCAATCGGAGATAACTTCATTTTAATGGACGATAACTGCAGGCCACATCGTGCAAACCTGGTGGAGGATTTCCTTTTCGAGGAAGGAATCGTTCGAATGGAATGGCCAGAGTGATGAATCAAATCGAGCACGTTTGGGACGCTCTAGGTAGACGGATTTCTGGCCGCCAACAACCCCCACAAACTTTCCAAGAACTGGAAAGAGCTCCTCTGGAAGAGTGGGGCAGAATACCCCAACTCGTCATTAATAGCCTCATTGAGTCCATGCCTCAACGGTGTTCAACGTTGCTGGCCGCCCGTGGAAACCATACCCTCTACTGAAAATGATTTTCTTTGAAGAAAACACCTTTTCTTATTCTTTTTTTCTCATATGCACAAATTGTGTTTTTTTCCTTTTGTACACAAATGCGCAATAAAATGCATTTTTTTCTGCCAAACATGTGTAATTTATTATCATATAACCTACTATGTCTGTCGACCATGTATCAATCAGCTAAAAAGTTTCCCAGATACAAAATCCACCTAAAATTTCAATATCCTTTAATTGTTTTGAGCAGTGTATAATAAACATTTAATGAAACATGAACAGTTGTATGAAATATTTTTTATCTGAGCATACATGCACAGTAAAAATATTTTTCTTTGATAAGTCAATAGTCAACTGTATGGAGCAACTCATAAAAAAGACAGATTCTGATCAAATCGCTATTGATAAATATGAAGTCAAACATATACTTCATAATCCTGACATCTCAGAAAAATCTGACAAAATAATCTTTAAATATTCGACAAAATATCAAAAAGTGAAAGTGTGCCGTGATTCGTGGCTATACAGTATGACTCTAAATTAACGGTACAAACTTTAAGGAGTGATAGTACATATCAAGACAAACAATATTAAATGGAAAAATAAAGGTCCGAAACGTCTTCCGAAGGAGAAAGACCTCATTAAAGTTTAAGGTCCAAGATTTCAAATGGTTTTAAAAAAAGAAAAAAATTGGTCGATTCGCTCGCGGTTTTCACTAAAACTATTCTTTGTGCTTGTATTTTCTTGAAAATAAAATTTTAAGATAAAATAAAAAAAATAACACAGAGAGCACTTTAGATTTTGGAATAATGAAAAACTATTTTTTAACGTTATTTTTGTATTTCATTAAATCCTTTCAAAAGCTTAGACATAAACGTAAATTTTGAACTCAAATCTCCACCGTTGGGAGTGGTTAAGTAACGCAAATCGAACTATGTTCAGGAGTTGAAATTTGAACCCCCCCCCCCCTTCCCTTGACACAGTTCAGTTTGCGCTACTTAACCAGTACCAAAGATTCAGATTTCGAGCTCGAAATTTAAGTTTAAGTCTAAGCTTGTGAAGGCATTTAACGAGACACAAAAATAACGGTAAAAGATAGTTGTTCGTTATAACAAATTCAAATATACCCTCTATCGGCTTTTTTTTTTTTTTTTGGTACTTTATTTTCAAAATTTATTTTCAAGAAAATACTGACACATAGAATGGTTCTAGTGAAAAGCGCAAACGAATTGGCCGTTTTTTATAATCATTAGAAATTTTGGATCTTAAACTTTAATTGCATCTATCTCCTCCGGAAGACGTTTGGAACACTTAGATTCCTATTTATTTCTATTTTGTATTGGTGTGTACTATTACCCCCTTAAAGTTTGTACCATTAATTTAGAATCGCCCTGTATAGTGTAATTGTACATTCTATTCGCTAAAACAAAATATAGTTAAAACGAGAAACAAGTAGAAATATTAGATATTTTACATTTTTATTTATGTGTGTAGTATTTTTATTATGTACAAACTTGTATTAAACAAAAAATTAATATTCCTTTAATCATACTTTCGTATGATTCGTCCGCGAATTTTGACTTATATTTGAAGTGAGATGTATTCACTCTTAACTATAACAATCGAAAAATATTTTACAATTGTAATAAAAATTTGCTCTATATACTCATATTGGCGTATAAGTCCGTTTTCGAACTAGCTGACACTACATTAAATGATAAAATATTGGTAAAATTCTTGACTAGCGTATAGGCCAATCCTAAAAAGTTCTAGTATATTTTCAGACAAATAGACATTTTTAATTAAAATTTAACCATGCAAAAATTATTATATAAAAAATTAATAAATATCAGACGAATCATTGAAATTCGGTATCATTATCTGTATTTTCAAAAAGTCTTGCCGGTTTTATCTCAAGTCGTAAAAATTGGCCACATGATCTGATGAATTTTCGTCATCACTTTCGTAAATTAAGTCGTTCCGAGTTCTATCCAAAGCATTTCTAATGCCGCTCTTTTTAAATCATTTTAGATCATTTCTTTTGGAAATGACATCCACATCTCTTTAACGAAAGAGGTGATTCGCCCCTTTTTCAAATTGCTACCCTTTGTTTTCTGCACACTTGGCAAACAAGTACACTTAATCCAGATGTTTTTTTGAAATCATCTTTAAATTCTAAATAATACTGTAATGTATGCATTGGCATAATACTTAGTACTAAAAATTAAATTTTCTTTAACTGACTTGTAGAACAGCCTATGTTTTTAAAATTATTATTATTATTATTATTATTATTATTATTATTATTATTATTATTATTATTATTATTATTATTATTATTATTATTATTATTTTAAACTAACTTTTTAAAAACCCCTACTACTTTTACAAATATGAATATTTTTGCTTCGCCTTTTTTCACATCCATAAAAATATACTACATAAAACTGCGCATGGATTTATTTTTATATTGGGGTTTTTACATTAAATAGGATTTTTTTCTTGCTTATATCAAAAAAAAAATAAATAAATAAAATAAATAAATAAATAAAAAAAAATTCAACAAACTCACAATTTAAATATTTTTTTAAATAACTGTAAACTTAAATATTAAATTCATGCACAAAATATTAAATATACGATGGAGAACAAATAAAATAATTTCAAACTCTACCTAAAATAGAAAATAAAAAAACCTTTTCGAACAAGCAAGTTACAAAAATATGAACAGGAAGACAAATCAATTTAATGTTTTCATTTGTGTGGGTAATTGCGCTGGATCTATTAACAAAATTTAGAATATCTTGCAATATAATAGTCATATAGGTAAAAAATGAGGTGTCAAAATATTCACAATTAAAGAAGCTTTCCGTTAATATTTAAAGAAATAAAATTGATATTTTAATGAATTTCTAGGTACTTTGTCCCATTAAATGATTTGTTGATCAGACACTAATTTGACTACGCCAGTGAAAAAGCTCTGCGCCTTAGCACTTTTTTCCAAAACTCTAACACGCGTATACACTGTAAAAAATGTCAGATGTTTCTGAATATATAAAAATGTACTGTAATCAAAGACAAAAAAATACAGTGACCTCTTCTAACTCACCTAAGGTTTCGAAAAACGTTTCTTTACCTTTAAAAATCCCCAAAACCTATTTGTTTTCGAAATTTAAAGAAAAATTTATAAAAATAAATTTTTATTAGCTGCCCGTCCTTTTCGGAAACGTTTCTAAGTAGCTTTTACAGTACAATAATTACTTTTCTTAAATCAAACTATCACTTTTTCGGATGCTACCAATTCATACGAAAATATTTTGATATTCAGAGAGCACGATTAATACACAAACATACAATATTAACAGTATTATCATTAATATGAAAATTGATATTATTTTGCTACAATTGCATGCACAAAATCAGTTATGCAGCTGAAAATGTTTACTTGAGAATTGATAGAATCTGAAAAAATGATAGTTTGATTTGAGAAAAGTGATTATTTTACTGTAAAAGCTACTTAGAAACGTTTCCGAAATGGACGAGCAGCTAATAAAAATTAATTTTTATAAATTCTTCTTTAAATTTCGAAAACAAATAACTTTCAGGGATTTTTAAATGTAAAGGAACGTTTTTCAAAACCTTAGATGAGTTAGAAGAGATCACTGTATGTTTTCGTTTTTGATTACAGTACATTTTTACATATTCAGAAACATCTGACCTTTTTTTACAGTGTACGCTTCCCTTTTAAAAGACAATTTTAGGTCGAAATATCTAAACTTATACACAAGTGTATACGGTAAGCTAAAATTTAAAGGGAAAATCGTATTTATCAAAAGTAAAAATGAATTTTAATTTAAACGTCATATGTTTGAAACTCTTTACAATAATCACATTATAAGTCATAAAATTTGCGACAGATCGTTCGTTGACATGATAAATAAATAACATTGACCGATTAGCAAAATATAAGTAAAGAAATTATACATTTTTGTGTATTTCTTTCCAATCTTTTTTTACGCTTATAATTTGTAAAAAAGGGAAAGACTTTAAGCTAAAAGTTCGGTGTAATCAGTGTGATTTACATTTACGCATAATAGAACATCATTAGTTAATCTAATCAATAAACAAAATTCTGCTCATAGTATGCTTAAACATATTTTAGCAACATACATTTATTTATAATTTTAAGAAAATATTTATTTAAGCATGAGATTTCGATTAAATAATAGATGTGTAATGTTTTCTTAAATATCATGCAATAATAAAAATTTATTTAAGAAGAAAAACAATTAGATTTTATTCTATATTTAAAAAAAATACTTACTGTTTTTGAGAAGCCATCTGCATATCAAAATCACTGTCTTCACTAAACTGCAGTCAATGAAAATGAGTTTTCCTGAAGCATTAAAAAAAGTCCTATAATGGTAACCTGCTTATGAGGTTAACACCCAAAAAAAGCGCGTTCACTAGAAAACCGACAAATTCGTTTCTTTGCCAGGATATTAGGTGTATATGCATTAAATATTATTCTTTAAGTATATTCGCTAGTAAATTTTGTTACATAGTGTGTTTTCATCATTACCAAATGATCCTAATAAACGTAGATGCAAGTTTTCTCTCATTTTGCGATAATTTGCTTTTAATTAGATCATCAGAGAAGCTGACTATCATAACAGATAATAGTAGCGGTGTATCATGCTACATTTTTTAACACATGCCAATGCAAGGTTCAAGGAAAGCTATACGTAATGTAGGGGTAATTATTTGTGTGTACTTCTTTTCTGTAAACTAATATTTGGCTTATAAATTCTGTAATTAAAAAAGATAATATTTGTATTCATAAATAGTTCAACTAATAATAATAATAATAAACCCGTTAAATTTACAGAAAAAATTGCTGGCAGCAATTTTGCCAACAGTTTTTGCCGTAAAAATTGCTAAATGTGACAAAAAAATTTGCATCTAATTTTACTGCAATTTTTTACGGCAAAAACCGATGGCAACATTGCTGCCAGCAGTTTTACAGTGTAAATAATTATCATTCATTGCATATAACTGAGAAGTTACAGTATCATTTATGTCTTTTAGTATTTTAATAAAGTGCCTAGAGATAGTGTTACATCTAACTTTCAGGATTTCCGAGACATTAATCTTAACAAAAATCTGAGATCTTAAGGGAAGATACTAATTTGAAACTTTCAATTTTTTATTTTAATTTAATAATAGCTTATATTATCTAGAATATAACCCGATAACGATTTTTACAAAATTTGAATTATTAGAAAAGTTATAGCGACCAATATGTCATTCTAATAAACCGACTATAAAGATAGTTCAAACTTTACATCATTTTCATGAAAACGGCACTTTTATACCTGGTTGCTTTAATCTGTCGGAAGCGTGTCAACCGATTTACTTTAACATTTAATACAAACATTTAGATTTGCAGTGTCTGTGGCGCTATGCTATTTTGTTTTATATTTTCTTATTTCGATATTTTATAAGTACGTTAAGTCTATTTTTATGAGGCCAAGTTGATTTTTTCTTTGACGTCAATTCTGAAAAATCTAGAAATTGTTTTAATACCATGGACATAGATTAAAAATGAATGTACTAAGTTTCTCCCTTTAGTACTAAGAATGTACTAAGTTTCTCCTTAAGTCACTTCTTTTGCTAGGTGAGCTTTTGCCCGCTACGAAAAAATTAACTTAAAAAATGCATTTTTTCATAATTTTTAGAATGTTTCAAAAATGACTCGTAACCGATGGGAAATATTGTTTATTATTTCCGATATTTTATTTGAAATATGCGTAGCACTTAATATGATGTATATAGAGTGAATAACATTGCGTATTTATTAGAATTAAGAAATCTGAAAATAAAGTGCAAGGATAGGGGGAAGGGAGTGTAGAATTAACAAATGAGTGTGCATAATATTTATCTCTAGAGGAATTCAAGGTCAACCAATAGCACGATTTTAAATTTCGATGTTTTGCGTAAAGAACAAAGATGGTACTAATAAAATGATTTTTGACAAGTATACAAGAATCTTCAGTTAAATTCATAAAAGTTTAAAACCTTAGAAACACTGAAATAAAGAATATTATAGTCTTTACGTAAAAAATCTTTCATTTTAAAATATGGTTTAAGGTTGGCGGTCTCAGTCGCGAAATGAAATGTAAAACAGTTATCATTCATGCACCACTCTCTCGATAACTGCTAAATTATAATTATCAAAATTGAGAAAATAAAATCCTAACGTAATTACAAAAACATCGTGAAGGCTTCAAGAATTTAAAAAATATACACCTATGTTACAAATGGAGACAGGATGGATGGATAACATGATCTCTCCTTGTTCTAAGCTTTGGATTTGCGGTTACGGCAAAATTTTGAAATAGAATTGCGACAAAAATATGAATATAGGTATTCATTTTATTGTGAATTTCAAACTATAAGACATTTAAATTGACAATGATTTTTATAGAATTAGTTGTTTTGATATATAAAGATATATATTTTTTAAGTATATTTTCTAAAGCTCATCCAGAAAGTGGGGGAAAACTCAATATGATAATTCTAGACCTAAACTGAACAGAATTAAAGCAATTTTCAGTTTAATTAATTAATTTTGAGTTAAACTCCTGACGACCGCGGTTAAAATTTGAAATAGTTTTGTGGCATTCTAATTCACGAAAAATGTTAAATGTAGGTGGTAATTTTCTCAGAATTTTAAGCTTTACAACATCGGTATTACAATGTTTTTTAAAATTAATTCTTTTGAGATATTTTTATGGTATTAAAAAAGCAATTTTCTGTACATCTATATATTTTTTCGAACGCTCACCTAGTACGAGGCAGAAAACTTAATACATTCATTGTAAATTTAAGCTGAACGGGTTAAACTAATTTGCTACTTTCCCCTAATAACCAATTCTACCAACTAACCACTAGACTATTAGCATTTTACTTTTTTATAAATGTTTACTAATGTAAATAAGTTATCTAATACTCCCCCTTTCTTAAATGAGTAAATAAATCATTTTTTTAAAGTTTAAAACCTTAAAAATCATTCTTAAAAAAAAAAAAAAAAAAAAAAAAAATTCTGAACGATTATTATATTGTAACTATAAATAATAGATCATGTAGTTTTACGCCTCCTCCCACCGAAAATGACGTTATCTTTTCCCCTATCTCCTTACACTCTCTTTTTAGCATAGGGGGAACTGGGGCAGATTGATGTAGCTTTTTTCTAAGAATTTTTTTGGTGTTCAAAAAGCAGAAATTTCTTGTAATTATCCATGTGGTGTCAGCAAAACTTGTATAGTGTGTTATAAAAATGTACAATCGTTGTTTTATATATTATTTTTGCATGTAAATTTTAAAAAAATAAAAAAAAGTGATTTGTATATCAATGTGTCCCATCCACGGGACAAATTGATATACTTCATGGGGCACTTTGATACGTCTGGGGAAAATGGAGACAAAATAACACCAATGCATATTTTTCATAGAAAAATAGTTAGGAAATCACTTTATATTTATTTATAGAAATTCAAATCACCCATAATTTATTTGTAAGCAATATTAAAGCAATCAAAATGAAATGTATAATGACCTGATGTTCTGTCTGTTCCTTGTCTGATTGTTGGCTGTGGTAACTTTGTCATATCTGCACTGTAAAAAAAAAAAATTCCCTTAGTTTACACCAAAAATGGTGGCAACTTAGTTGCCACCCCAAGTGATGTAATGAAATTCCACTTGTAAATTGGTGTAATGAGCCACCAACTATCAAATGATATAAACAAACACCATTTTTAGTGGCAACTTAGTTGCCACCGTTTTTGGTGTAAAGTAAGAAATATGTTTAAAATGTACGTTATAATAAGTTGTCTCAATTAAAGGGAAGTTTAGCATCCTCTTTGCGTGAAGCTATTTATTTTAAATTATGACTGTATTAAGTTTGAGATGTAATTTTTAATTTATTTTTTATTTTGCTACCATTTATTAAAGTACAATAAATTAGATGGTAAAAAAGGAAATTTCCTAATATTTACATGACTTTAACAGCAAAATAAAAAATAATTTCAAAATTACATTTCAAAATTAACACAGCCATAAATTAAAATAATTAGTTTCATGCAAAGAGGATGCTAAACTCCCTTTTAATTGAGGTAATTTATTATAACGTGCATTTTAAACATAATACTCAGTTAGTAAACAATGTAATTTGCTATATTTACATACTTAAAAATGTCTTTATATAGGTCCCATAGTGTGTTTATGGGGGGTTGGTGAGGGAGGGAGCAGAATGTAGCTGCAGCACTTCTAAATTTTGGTATAGTCTAATTTATTATGCATGTTTAACATTCTTCATTTCGTGGATCTGCCAGAAGATTACTTGCTGAACACAGCGGCGTACGAAGAGAAAATTGCACCCGGGGCGAAGTTTCATTTTGGCGCCCCCCCCCCCCATCACCATTTTTGTTTGTCACAGGTGTCTCAAAATCGAAAAGTGTAAAAGCACAAATAAATTCTATTAAATAGGGCAACACCCCCAGTAATTGGCACTTTAAGAATTTGTCTTTAAACTTACTTCAATTTTCATTACAAAGAAACAAGATATTTACTTGGAAATATTTTAAAATCAAAGAATGCATATCTGTGCATCTATTTTGCCCACTAAAAGCAAAAAAATTTGAAAAAAGTATTTTTATAAAAATATATTTATAAAAAGTTGCTGAAATCACCAATAATTGGCACCTAGAGCACCAATGTATGACACCTTGTGATCCAGTAATTGCCACAAGTTTATATTTAAAAAAAACTTTGCATTTTGCATTGGGTTTAATCGCTTTAAATGAATTTACTGTAGATAAAGATGCCATATTTCAGGTTTTTGAAAGTAAGAAATCAGCATATTAGCCTGAAATGTGAACACTTTAAAACAATACAATATACTTATATTAATACCCAGTAATTCTCATGCTGTCCCCAGTAATTGTCATATGAAGCTTTAAGGGATTCGAATTACTGGCAATGTTTCATATTTTCAAATAAAAAAAATGATAAACAAAATTAGTATATAACTTTAAAAGTACTTCCAAAATAAGTGGTTTAATCTCAAATTCCCTGCGAATTCCTTGTAATTGGAATAGGTGCCAATTACTTGGAACTAGCAAAATTGAAGCACCATTAATTGGCATCTACCATTAATTCAGAAATCCAAATATTTGTGTCGAAAATACTTTTGCACAATTAAAGTAACCCTTTTTAACTAAACAAAACTGTTGTCAATTAAAATTTAAAATATATTATAGATCAGATAATAAAAAGAAGCATTTGCAACAAAAATGGCTAATTTCATACAAGCCATAATTGTTTCTCTTTCCTCAGCACTGTTGTCATTTAGTAGCATAAATCAAAGTTATAATATTTAACGTAAATGAGCATATAACTGGTATATGGTCTTGCATTTTTAAAAGACTGGATATAAATGTTATTTTTGGACATGTTTGTAGGATGTGCCAATCACTGGTGCATGCCAATTACTGGGGAGGTTACCCTACATGTTTTTCGTTTATTTTGAAATTTTAAAAGATTTAATATTACAAAATATAAAAGAACATTGCACTTATATTTTGGCAAAGGTGATCTGGAAAACATATGTGGAAAAAATGTATCTAATAGTATTGTATAACCACTTTTGGATTCCAAGAATGAAGTAACATGCTATTTTGAAAATGTATGTTTTTTTCACAAAAAAATCCCAATATGTTTATATATATATATTTTTTTACAAAAAGAAAAGAAACAAAAGACAATAATAACATAAACTTGGCGCCCCCTCAGTTTCCACGCCCGGGGCGACAGCCCCCTTCGCCACCTGTTTCACATAGCTCTGGCTTAACATACCCCCCCCCCCTTTCATGCAAGTTCTAAGATATTCCATTAAATGTATTCAAATTCAAATGGGCATTAATGATCATTTTAATATGTTTTACTAATTTAATAAATAGAAAAATAAAAGCATGACAATCTCTTTAACTCTTTCAGTATCAACATCTAAAAAAAAAAAAAATAAATAAAAAATAAAAAATAAAAGTAATGACATTTTTTCACGATGTTAATATTGCTTCTAAAAACACACCAAAATACAGATAAAAATTGAAAAAATCGATGTTTAAAACAAGATATAACACTATGTTTATTTAATACTCCTATTAGTTCAAGTTAATCGGAATTTAAAGAAATAAAACCCTATAAAATCAAAACTAAATATTTCAAAGCTCTGTACGAAAGTGACAATTTTACGTCTTTTATATTATTAATTTTCATTTTTAAAATATCGAAATAGCTAGACTGGAAAATCATATTTTGCAAGTATTATATATTTATTTATACATATATACATAAAACAAATATAACACAAATGCAAGCTTTTACAGAGAATTAAAAGTGATTGTATACAAAACAGAAAGAAAATAAATGTCACTTACTTATTTGAAAAAAATCCAAAACTTTGCAAAAACACTGCGTTGCAGCCGTTTATGTTACGGTCATCATAGAATAGATGTTTATTACAGATTTTATAAATTGTCCAAGCAAATGAAAATAATCACAGCTGTAAGTCGATAAAAGTGCTTAATATGAACTATGTCATCAGTTTTTTAATCATTTATTATTACTGCGAAATATAATCCGAATTCACACAACATTTTTAACGGAACACAACACAATATTTCAACTACGGCGCCATTTTGCATATCCCATAATCCCGCGCTTACGAAATCACCGCCTTGTTGTCGCTCGATTAAGAAACCACCTGCCTTGGTGTTGATGAATTCCATTAAGTCTTTCAAAGAGCGATTTATAACGATTTCGAGTAATTCAGAACGCCTATTTTTTTAAAAAGAGGTGTGATAGAACATTCAAAGTGTATCGTAACATTTATTTTGGTATTGACACTCAAAAAATAATATATTTAAACCTTATTTCACATTTCATATAACCAAAATAAATGCGATAAAACTCTTTATTTTTTACAGTGTGGTACTTCAAACCCAGCATTATCTTCTAGGAAAGATGAAAAATTTACCAGGTTTTCTGTTTATAAATCGGTTTATAAACAGAAAATAACGGTTAATTATATTTAAAATTCTGTTTATAATATAATTATCCTGTGCTGTTCTGCAGCTTGTTTCTCTTACTTAACATTTCTCATGTCGAAAATACTTTTTTCTCTGGAGCATCTATATAAATTTGAGATTTTCCAGGCTGCCGTCCTTTTCTTTTGTTAGTTCTACTAGCACTAAATATTGGATAAGTCCGCAAGTCTTCTGTTTGCAAAAATGCTATAAAATGTTCCAATATGAAGAAATTAGAGCTACTTTACTTCAATAAAAACTAATGTTAGAAATTTTTGGCGAAAAATGATTGGATTAAGGAGTGTATGGTAAAAAAATAAATAAATAAAAGGTAATGAAAAAATGAACTAGAAAATGATTTAGGTTGTATCAATGTGCCGCGACATAGACTGTATCAATGTGCACCATTCAGCCATTTTCAATAAAATGAATCTTAAATCCAACACTTCATAATTTATCTAACAATAAAGAATGAGGAATTGATAAAGAGTAGCTTTACTTGCCAGGGAGAGTATTCTTTTCAATTGAATATACTGGAACAGTCACATAATACTATTTCAATTAAAGAACTCAAATTTACTTTTGACCTACAAAAACAATAAATCACCCGTTCCATTTCATCAAACTACTGAATCATTCCAAGACTTTCCATATGTAGTTGAATTCTCTGGCATTACCTTTTCGAGCTGTTATGAAACTTCCTGTAATGACCCTGTGAGCAGTAGAGGGGGTGTATCAATGTGTCCCATGTATCAATGTGCCCCAGATTCCCCTACACTATTTAGTCTTTTACCCTGATTTAATTTTCATTTTTTGCGCTATTTGCAAGTGTTCAATGATTTATATTATCAATCGTTTGGAAATCCCCGCCCCCTCCTTCAATAATACAAGAAAATATATATATGTTTGACTCCATGCTTACTTTAAAAATTAAAAATTAAAAATCTTGAAATCTTCATTTTTCGAACTGCTGTAATTATTAAGGGGTCTGAGGGTTTGAAAACTTTTCAAAAAATCGATTTTTTATGATCTAGTTTGATTATTCAATTAATTCTTAGCTCAATGCAAAAAACCGCACAAAAAATATTTCCATTTTTAACGGAGTTCTAAACATCAAACAGCATAAGCAGAATTTATGCATCAACACTTTCATAGCCGCACTCATATAATTTCAACTTTATGTCGCGTTTTCTCAAAACTTGATTTTTGACGACTATCACCAAGATTAAAAAAAAACTGTTTGATGGAATGATTTAAATTTTTTTTGGATGCATATAACATCATTAGAATGCATCATAGAATGAATTAATATATTTTAGATAGTTTAATATTTTGAGTATTTTTAATAAAAAAAAGTTGTATTTTTAGAGGCTTTTTAAATTTTTAAATTTGGGAGATTTTTTGATAATTTTTTTTAAAGTGATAGTTATATCCTTAATTCGTTCGATAGATAATGATTTGCATGCAAAAAAAAAAAAAAAAAAAAAAAAAAAAAAAAAGCCATTTTTTGTTGTGAAGTTATTGCATGGCACCTTAATCTACATCCAAATAAAAATTTATTAACTAGGACTTCTTCTTTTTCAAAACCTATTTTACTCAGTATTGAATTCAGTCACGTTTCTCCGGGAGGGACATTTGTGGCTCCGGGGGAGACATTATGGAGTTAGAGGGGGAAATTCCAATTTTTGACCAGAAAAATACAAATTCCAAAATTTTCCGGGGGAGGCATTTTATTGCTCCGGGGGGAATGTCCCCCCCGGGCCACCCCCTGAATTCAACACTGATTTTACGTCTTAGTGTGTTTCGTCAACCTTCTCTTTTCTGAGTCTTTAATCTGTGTTCAGCTCTAATGACAAAAACATATGCCAAAAACAAATTCTCTGGAATAGCGAAAGTGTTCAAACTGTTATACTGTACTGTTAGACACATATTTTTATAGACATTTCTCAGATTTCCTTTGCCAAAATAAAAGTGCAATTTCCTTCAGTGTTAAATTCAGGTGTCATATTTTCCGGGGGGGGGGGGGGGGGCATGCCTTTTCCTGGAGCAATGAACGTTGTGCCCTTTCGCTCATCCCCCGCTCCCGAAAACGTTAGCTTTTGTATTTTCAATGGTCAAAAAGTGTACCCCCCCTCCCGGAAATCTATAATATCCGCCCCAGAGCCATAAAAGTCCTGCCTGGAAGAAAGCGTCTGAATTTAACACTGATATCGTCTATCGGTCTATCTTATGTTATTTAATTGTTTGGATTTTCTAAATTAAAATATAAAGCTCCAAAGTAAACGCAAAATATTGTATATTCAATAGAAATTGTTTCTGTTTCTGTCTTTTCACTTTTGTCACACGTTTCACCCGACGCACAGTGGGGCAAAAAGCCTTCAAAACTGGCAAAAAATCGAAAAAATGAAATTTTATTTTGAACTACCGACATACGTCACTTTAATAGAGCAGATGTCAGTACACATCTTCCTAGTATTAAAATTTGCGCAAAGTTATTTTGATCGTCACTAGAGAAAGAAGTTAAACTGCATATTGTGCTTTGATAATAAGTGAAAAAAAAAATCAATAATTTTGTTTCAACATTCATTTGTTAATTTCGCTATAATAATTAAAAAATAATTTTTTTTGACTATAGAACCTTTAACTACAAGTATGTAACAATAATTCATCAACTTTCAATTTGTTTTAATACGATTTTTATACATATACAGACGCTTAGAATATATAGTGGTGAAATTTATAAAAAAAATTAACACTGTCTACAAAAATTGTAGGTTTTAGTTATGAGTTAAGGCGAGTTAAGTGTTAATTATAATTTTTTCTACTAAGTATGACTTTTAAAAGGACAAATATGCCAGAAAATCTTGCTCCTTTTTGCCACTTTTTTAATTATATGGTCCTTTTTATAGCTAATCATCCTTAAATTTTTGTTAGTGTACGGGTGTGCCAAACATGATTATAAATATTTTCTTTGTTAAATAGGAATTTTAATGCATTGTTTATCACAAAACAATGTATTTAAATGAAACTGACTATCATGGAACGTTTTAACAAAAAACTTTTGAAAAGTAATGTGATTTTATGGTATAAGAGCTCCATAATCGGAGAAACTACGAACAAGTAGTTTAAATGAAAAAGAAGATTAAATGTTTTAAAGTTTAATATAAATTCCGATGAGCAAAAGCCTGGCGAAACAAGGGAAATGCTTTAGAATTAACAAAGAGTGGCTTGGCAAATCGCTTTCATTTCCTCGATTTGAAAAACAAACAGAAGCGTCAATGAAAAGCAAACGTGCCCATCTTCATATCCCGTCTGAATTTGTTCTGGACGATCAAAAATATCAAGAGTAAAACGGTTATACAATTCTAGTTCTACATATTCGTTAGTGTACGTGACATGTATGAGTTTAAGATTTGAAAAGTGACTATTCACCCCTACCAGCGGTGAAAAAACGCACTCCTTCAGTAAGAGTGAATAGTCACTCCTCAGTAAATGTGACTACTCACTCTTACATCAGTGAAAAACGCACTCCTTTAGCAAAAGTGAATAGTCACTCCTCAGAAAGAGTAGTTTCTAAGGAGTAACTATTCACTTCCCAGGAGTGAGTATTCACTCTTTCAGAGAGTCAACGATTCCATTTTCGCTCAAAGTGAATAGTCACTCTAAAGAGGTTGGGCATATTTTGAGTCTGCGATAGAGTGAGTATTCACTCCTCCGGAGTGAATAGTCACTCCTTTTTATTTGGAGTGTATGATTAACAATCCCGAATTTTCATTTAAGTTATGAAGATACTGGGATTCTATATTGTGGCTCATAAATTGTATCAATCTACAATCTTTTTTTGATTATATATCTAGCCGACATTAGGTTATTTGTGATTTTGTAGCTTTATTTTATTGCAATCCCATATCTTTCTGTTTGTGGGGCGGTATGGGACACATTTTGAAACTTACCATTTCTTTAATAATAAAATAGCTTTTATATGTTATGTTTCTATATTGTTCAGGGAGATTAATAAATAATAGTTAAAAAAAAACAAGAAACACGTTTTTGAACTAAAAAGTTATATTTAATTATTGAGAAGTTATTCAACAGTGATACAGAGGCCATGTAAAGATTAGTACAAAAATCGTGGTGTGCTTCGTTGTGTTTTTTATACTAAGTCAAGTTTTAGAAATAGCTACTCATGAAATTTAATAACTTATATTGAGCACCCCAAACTTTTCGTATTGATTTTATAACTTTTGTAAAAAGTGTCCTACCTCACCCCATTCCTAATATTAATAAAAGTTTTAAGTATCCAAAATCCCTAATAGATGGGAATGTTAAATGATAGCTATTTGCAAATATTCAAAGGAACATTTGTATTGCAATTCATGCCTACTAGCATTATTTATTGGATAAGAAGGCAGATTGCGTTTGAGGATTAGTTGTTTTTCTAGACATGCCGTCAGAGGACAATGACAACATACAATGCTGATGATTTTTTCAATACAAAACTTCAACATTGTGCATACTTCCAGGACATAATTTATATATCAATTAGGCAGTTTTATTGCTACATACTTAGTATTTATAAAGTATATTTAAAAGGTTTTGTGTTTCAATGCCATTTACCGATGGATTTTTGTATTTTTATTTCATAAGTTAGAAGAATGTCAGCCTTTGTAAAAAAAAAAAAAAAAAAAAAAAAAAAAAAAGACTTTTTCAGTATTATATGGTTTACGAATGTATTTTGTATGAAGTTAGTTATGAATAATAAGAGCAATTTACGATTTATTAATGCTATGTCAATATATGGAAAAACCTCAGATAAGAAAAATCCTATGACTGCATGTGTGACTAACTCTGCCAAATGTCGATCACCAGCTTGGATTTAAAATGCATGGTTTTTCTTTTGTTTTATTTTTTTCTAATATTTTTCTTAATGTTGTAAACATTAATGTGCAAACATTGTATAATGTGATAAACAGTTTTCTTCGACGCCATTAAGATGTTTGCCACTAAATTTTCACGGGTTCCATTTAGGTAATTTTATAATAGTTGTGGCATTCAATACGAAGATAAATATTGGTTTTTCTATAATATCATTCTTTATAAATTTTATTAAATTTTTCTTTACTTTTTATGTTAACATTTAACTTTTTTTTAGATGCATGAAGAAACCGAAGTTAAATTTAAAAACAATGTGAGATTCCTTGACGGCGAAATTTGATGAAAAAGAAGCTCTATTATCAATGAGAAAAATCTCCTGAACTTTATTCTAGCGATTTAATATATTCTGCAGCACTTAAGTTTCCATTATTTTTTATGATGATATTTAGTATCTTAATATATTTATGAGATTGAATATTGTTAATTAGACAAAACATGGCTTCAAAAAAATCGATTAAGTGTGAAATTCACAGGTATTTGTATAAATACTAATTATGTAATATTTGCAAAATGTGAGTCATATTAAAAATGTGTTTTTTTAGTAATGAATTCTATGGATAGTTATTTTATAAATTTTATTCATATTTCATTGTATGGTGTTATAAGGTGTAAAAATAATCTTAAATGTGACATTCAGGTAAAGACCTTAATTTTTTTTTTTTTTTTCAGATATCATATATTGTTTCTGTGCTATTGAATCGGTTATTCCATAGTGTTTCAAATCTATGTACCAAAAGTAACTTATTAATGAAATTCTTATGACCATTGAACTCAGTAAAACTCTTTTAAAAACTATGAAGAAATTACAAGACTACTGTATTTTCATTTCCAGTTTAGAAGCATATTTACATAAAATGAACTAATGATGTTTCTCATAATATAAAGGTTTTCAAATCGTGTATTGGATTAAATGAGGTACAGTGTTTAACTATGTATATATATATATAATATCGTCCTTAAAAAATTGTAATAGTTTGTCTCAATTATATCAATAATTTTTTTTTATACATAATTTACAACTCAGTTGTGATACCTTACTTACATTGTTTTTATTGGCGTTTTATGATTTAACTAAAACCTTTAAGGTCTGCTTCATCGTATCTGCTCATTTAGTGCTGTTGCTATAATGTTCATTTAATATAAAAAATGATTTTGTACCTATTTAAATATCTACAGAGAAACTTCAGTGAATTTTCCCATGCGTAACATGAAAATATTTATATCAATTGTTGTGGCAATTCTGAAACAAATGTCAGGCTATATTGTTTATTTTACTTCGAAGTATTTTGATACATGAGGAAAACTCCACTCTGGATATTTAAAACTATAAAATTCAACTTTATATTGAAAGAATACTATGACAACTCCAATTAATATAAGTATTAGTATGCACAAAAAATACGTAAAATCTTTTTAAAAGATTGCTGTAAAATCTTTAGTAATACAAAAATTGTAATACAAGTATTGCAAAAATTTTTTCAGTTACAAATAAATTTTGGTAAGTGAAAGTAAAATATTTTAAATATAATACTAAAAATCAGTAGTGAATTTGTTGTAGTAACTCTTATATTATTGAAAGGAAATTTCTGTCGAGAATACAAAACTAAAAAATAATTGGTAATTTTTCTGACAATACCTTAATAAAGTAAATTTTTTTCAACTTTATATTGAAAGAATACTATGACAACTCCAATTAATATAAGTATTACTATGCACAAAAAATACGTAAAATCTTTTTAAAAGATTGCTGTAAAACCTTTAGTAATACAAAAATTGTAATACAAGTATTGCAAAAAATTTTTCAGTTACAAATATAACAGTGAAATATATAAAATGTTTAGTGTGCAATAAAAAAGAACCTATACGTAAGTGTGCCATAAAGTCCCTTGCAAATGTACAACAAAATTCTTAATAAATGTACTACAAAATCCTTTGTAAGAATATTAAAAATCATTAGAAAACTCGCAAAATATTATTTAGAAAACTCCCTAAAAATCTTTAGTGCGTTTACTAAATAATCCCTGGAAAACTTACCAAAATATATTTAGTAATCACCCTAAAATATTGCTAGTGTGCTTACTAAACAATATTTAGTACATTTATAAAAACTAGCATGAGAAACTCCCTTACAAATCATTAGTAAATTTACTAAATAATCTGTAGTAAGTTTACATAAAGTTCTTTAGAAAACACCCTAACAAATCATTACTGAATGTACAATATAATCATTGATAAATTTACTAAAAATTCCTTACTAAACTCCCTGAACAATCAGCAGTAAGTAGTCAGACGATTCTTTAGGAAACTCACTAAAAATCGTTAGTATGGTTACTAAACAATATTTAGTAACCGTAACTAAAGCAACTTTTGTAATTTTACATGATTTCTTCTGTTGCGGTTACATAAAAGGGTCTAGGCAGCGCAGTTTATTAGAAAATACTTAATAACCTTACAGATTTTTTTTTTACAGTGTAGTGAGCTTTTTATGTTACTACAACCTGCCTTGCAGATAAAGTGTTAGCAGCATTACTGCAATTTTATCAGATTCGCTACAAATTTCTGTAGTTTACAAAAATTAGTTTTGTAGGTTTACAACTTTTTTGCACAGTATGCATGTGAAATTTTAGCAAGAGAACAAATTTTTGCTATTTTACATCTGTAGAATAACTGATTATTTTTTTTAATAGTGTACCAACCACAATAATAATTACTTCTATAATACTCTACACTGTTGAAAATTTGCTTCATTCTGTGTTTGCATTCGACAGTTTTTATCAAAAATGGTTACCACAATAGTAATTTAACGCTATTTTGACCATATTATTGCCCATTTTGTGGTCAGAATGTAGTTAAATTACGGTTATGTAATCGTTTTTTTCAAAAAACGGTCGATTGACTGGACAGTTTGCTGCAAATTTCTAACAGCCTAGATAAAAGGATCTTTTTCCTTGATTGTGTTGAGAGTTCCATAAAATATATTAATGAATATGGATATCCTTCAAATGTTTTCTGTTGACTAATTAAGGAAAAAGTGAGAAAAATGAGTGAAAAAGCACAAATGAACAAAGTGAAAAAGAGGAAAATTTTGTCAGGTAATTGCTAGGATCTTCATAACAAATAATATCGTTAAGAATTTCATTGCTAAGTTGTTGACATCTTTAAATCGGAAAAAAAAAAATGTTAAAAGTATTTGCCGCTCTAGCCAAGGAAATAAACATAACACGCCTAAGAAATAGAAAACGAAATAAAAATCTATTACTGTGTTAGGTTATACATAAATTCTTAACAGTACCACCAATTCTTTAATACTTGGGGAGTTTATAAAATATAATAAATTTGGATTTATTTTAAAGGTTTACCTCAATCTTAATTTTTAAAAGCGCGTTTAAGTTTTAGGTTTGTTCTCTAAAAAACATTACCACCAAAACACACGTGTACAAACGCACGTTTTTCTTTTTTTGAGATACAGGGATAACTATTCCAAAAATTTCATTTTCAAAATAATGTATTTAAATTTCTCAGTCCTTATGTCGCCTATAAGCGATAATAAAAAACACCATTTAAATTAATTTAAATCCTTCTAGAACTGTTAAAATTACTTTTAAATCTTTTTTAATAAATGCTTTCATATCATAATCATCGATATATTTACTGAAACATCTTTAAAAATGTTTTATAGTAATTTAAACAGGTGTTAGTGTTCCTTAGTAACATTTGTCTCAGGACAGAGATGCCTTAAAACACAATTATAGTATACAGCATATATAAATGTAAATTTCGAGCAAAATTTTGAGTTTAAAAATCAGGTTTGAAAGATTTAATGAAGATAAAAACTGTTTATAATTTTTTTGTTAAATAATGTTTTCTAGCTCAGATAACTGCCTGGTTTTCAAAACAATTCTTACAAAGTATGGGCTGAATATATTGCATGAATTGTAATTTCATAAAACCGTACTGTAGGAAAATAAAGTCATACTTTATGTATGTATGCATATTTACTAAAGATTAACACAAAATAATTATTCATTATAAGCTGAAAGTTTGTGAATATTATTTGAACTTTTAATAATATTTCCAGATTCGTAAAGAATAATTAGTGTTATTTAACATTTAAAATGTTCAAAAATACGATAGGCTAATACTCAAAATATTGAATTGTTATTGTTATTTAAGTTTAACACTTAAAATATTCAAAAGCATGTATGATGCAAATATTATTCCAAACTATGTACTTAAAAAAGCATTTATATTTCCTTTAAATATTTTTCTTTTGAGTGTATGTTTATTTAATTTATAAATTTTTTTTTGTAACTTATTCATTGCTAATTTCTCCATTTTTAGGCTTTGCAAAACTTACGAATACATTAATGCAAAATGACAAATTGTCATGTCCTGGTGAAAATAAAAAAGCATCTTTAACACCTCCTAATAAATAAAGTTTTTTTTTATTGTCAATCTATCATGTAATCTACTTCCGATCTTGTTAAATATTGTCCGCTGAATTTTTATATATGTTTTCTTTACATTCATCAAAGGTAAAAGTATTCATCTCGTAAAATATGAGTATGATAAACACATTTATTCATTAAAATTTACAAATAAAATATTTATCAATTTGTATAATAGCTATTTTTTTTATATTTTGAAAATAGAATATGACTGGTGTAAAAAGGATTGATAAAACAAGGACATTGATAAAATAAGGAAATAACATTGGCTTTTTGTCAATAAATTATTTCACTACTTTATTAAACACTAAAATAATTTTTCATTCAATTTTATCACGCCTCCAAGAAGTAGTAGTTTGCTTTTTATGAAGTTAGAATTGAATTCGAAATTCGTGAAGTATTTATGCATATTTAGCTTTTATGAAATATTTAAATTTAAAAATTAAATAATAATTATGAAATATTATTGGTTAATAAATTTTGATACAATTCTGATGAATTCATCTGATCTCTCTACATGAAGAACATGAGTGCAACTTTCAAATTTACATAACTGCGCATTTGGAAAAAATTCCTTTAGCTTTTCATCTTGCTCACTGAAAAAAAAAAAAAAATAAATAAATATAAATACGTTAACTGTAAAATGTCGTATTACATTAATTTCATTTAAAATATAAATTTTTCAGTTATTTCATTTAAAAAACACAAATGCAGAGCTGCCAGCATCTACACCTATTTAAATCACATAAACATGTTTAGAACCACAAAAAAATTTTAGTAAAATGTATGCCAGATATATTCAATGTTATGTGTTACACTCCATATTGTTAATTATCTACTAGAATTTCTGTTTCAGATATGTTTATTCTTCTTTAATTAGGCATAGTAGTTGGCAGCCATGCAAATATCATTTTAATATACACATATCACATATATTTAAAAGTACTGTTTCTAATTTACACATATAAAACACAAAAGCTGCTACTGAAGAAAAAATACGACTGACAAGATTTGCGGCCACCTGACATATAAATACCATGGTTCAAATTGCGAATATCACTTGGTTTAAAAAAAGGTTGAAATATGAATTTTGTAGAAAAAAAATTGTTTCGAGAAACGTCTCTTGAATTGGTTTATGTGTCCCAGGCGTTTCAGGGCTGTTTGGTTTAAACCAAATGTTTTTTTAAAAAAACCATGCTGGTTTTTTTTAATCTGGCTTTTTTATTGTTTTTCTGTAATGTTTTGATTTATTTTACACATTATTGATAAATGCAAAATCCAAGTTATGCAGAAGCTAACAAGCAAAGATTTAGAGAAATGATGAATAAATAATATTCTAAAATGACAAACATTTTTAATCAACCTAAATTTTCATACAAGCTATAAATCTACAAGCAGAATAATTAATTTTTATCCTTAGTTTTTTAGAAAAAAAACTAGATAGTTTTCTTTCCTCTTTTTTTTTAAACTTAAAAAATAGCCAGAATAGCAGGTTCAAGCTAAAAATGCACTTTTACTACTTAAATTACTTGATTAGTTAAAATTTACTAAGGATTACATAATTTCTCAAAGCCTCAATGAAGGCACAATCAAGTAATTTTCTGCACTGATTACCTTGTTTTGTCTATGCAATATGTTAATGAATTATTGACTATGAGGTGTGTTTTTTTTTTTTTTTTTTTTGGGGGGGGGGGCTTTATGGTTATTGGGTTTAGTAAGTCTTTGTTTTTCTTGCATTTCTACATTGCGACTGGGGCTTTTGCATTAAGATTTTATTCTTTTACCAGCACAGTTTAAACCAATTGTTTTTTTAAACAAATCTAATGTATTTTTTCATTTTTGTAATTTAAGTGTTTTAAGTTATTGGATGCAAGTAATTTCTACTTTTAATAGACTTATGTCAGCAGTCATCATAAGACATAGTGAGTCTACTCTAGGTCCTGTTAGTATGCATGTAGAATGCGAATTTCATGCATTGATGAACATACCTGAAGCTCTAAAATAAACACTTAAATTATGTAAATATAGCAAAGATACAATAAATTAAAGATATGCAATATTCCTAAAAAAATGTTTTCTTTTGAGAAATGCAGATTTACAGTTAATCTATATTAATAAAATAACAAATCGCTCTGTGTGTGTGTGTGTGTGTCTGCGAAAGTTAGCGAAAACTACGGTACGTACGAAGCTCAAAATTTTTCTGAGAGTAGCCCAATATCTCTCCTGATGCACCTGACGCTCAGAATTTCGAAATTCCAATTATTAACTGAGTAATTAATTAAAATCGAGAGGTCACTCTCATAAAAAATCATCTTTTTCCCATTTTTTTTCTCTTTCATTCTTTTATGGTTGGTTGGTTGTGTAAAAATTTTCGCAGAACTAATCAAATAAACCGGTGTGACAATGACATTGGAGTATTTGATGTTTCAAGACGATGACCATAGAGGAATAAGGTAGTTGGAGGTGAAGTAAGTCTGAAAAAAGGTTTGAATGTGAAACCATTTATTGTTCAAATTTTTATATTCCAAACAAAAGGACATGGAAGGGATTTTGTCATGGAGGAATGAGATAGGTGGAGGGGAATTATTATCTCTGGGGGTGATGCTAAAAATGTAACCCTACATTAAGTAACATTAAGTCCAAATAAAACCACGTGCTTTGACACGCCTATCAATTGAAACAGGTTTAAACCCGTTTATTTTTGCCATTATTTTTTAAAAAGAACTAATCTATCGCTTCACCGGTAAGAATTTATTAATTATTTTATCATATGTGTTTTAAATATCAATATAGAATATTATTTTAAAGTTTTGCTTGAAAATATAACATTCTTCTGTTAATATCTTAAAATCGTCTGCAGTCAGAAGTCTATACATTAGATTAATATTTATTACTTAAGTTTTCATACATGATTTTAAAAGAATGTTTTCATCATTATATTTTAAATATTTATTTACATACAATTATTAAGTCATAAACATTTTTCTTCTACGTTATAAAGTATTTAAAATTATATTAAATTAGGAAACTTTTAGTTATACAATTTTTAGTTCGCATCAAATGTTTTCAATACTTATTTAATTTCAATTTGACATTTAATTATTGCTAATTTTCCAATTTCTTTTATTTTAAAAGCGAACATTTATTTTAATAAATAATAATAGAGCAAACACCATTTAAAAAATTTGCTATTTCTTCTTAAAATATGCTTCAGTTGTAATTCATTTCTTTCAATTCTTATTATAACACAAAATTCCTTCCACGTCCTTTTGTTTGGAACATTAAAATTTGAGCGATAAATGGATTCATATTGCAAACCTTTTTTGATCCTTACTTCACCTCCACCTATCTCAATCCTCCATGGGATTTTGTATTATAAGACGAATTGAAAGAAATGATTTACAACTAAAGCATATTTTAAGAAGAAATAGCAAATATTTAAAATTGTCTTTGTTCTATTATTATTTATTAAAATAAATGTTCGCTTTTAAAATAAAGAAATTGGAAAATTAGAAACAATTAAATTTCATATTGAAATTAAATAAGATATTGAAAACATTTTAAATATAATTTAAATTCTCATTTTTGATAATATTAATGATATATATATATATATTTTTAAATCTCAGAAGTGTTTTTTATCACAAAGTTGAAAAGTACTTATGCATTCGGTTTGTCTGTCGGTCTATCCATACTGTAAATCCCGTAAATATATTCAATTGATAAAGCTTATTTAGGATCACTAAAGCATGTTTGGTATTGCATATGAAATATGTACGAATATTGGTTCATTTACAGAGACACTCAAAAGAAATCGATTACAATACCGTATATACGGAAAAATTGTTTGGCGAGTATTTTAATGAGATCTCGCTATTTCAAATGTATTGAAACGGCTATAAATCACCTGCTTTCACTACGATTAAATTAAACACACAAATCATAGCCATTTTTATTGATTTACAGGGACACACAAAAGAAATCAGCTACAGTACTGTATTTGCGTAATAATTGCTGGAGAGTACGTTTTAAAATTTGGTATGTACTTTTAAATTTAATTAGTTTTTTGCATAATACTCTTTGCATATAAAATCTATATTTGATATACAGGGCTGCACAAAAATAGTCGCATACCATTTTCTTTATTAGAGGAAATTGCTGAAGGCTAATTTTCAGAAATATATGTACCACTTAAATGAATTAAATTTTGAAATGCATGTTGCATTACAAATCTCTATATCATATACAAGGTTCCTAAAAAAAATCGGATAATTTTCCGAATGTAAATGGGAACAGCTGAAATACGGTTTTGAAATGCTTTATATATTAAATAAACTGTAAATGGAAAATAAATTGTTTTCGGATGTTTCTAAAGATAAAAGAGCATTGGCGACTTGGAAGCGGTTATCGAGTATTTTTACATAGTGATTATAGTAAACTATCGTAGTTTAAGAAACATCTGTCTTTTTAGCACTTTCCAAGAAAATTGAAAAGTGCTTATGCATTTGGTTTGTCGGTCCGTCTGTCCACGCTCTAACTCCCGCGTTTGGTGACCCTAAATAAGATTTATATCAATTGCATGAAAATCCAACTATATTTATAGTCGGATTTTCATGCAATTGATAAGGATTATTTAGGGTCACCAAAGCATGTTTGGTATTGCTTATAAAGTATGTATGGCTAATGATTCATTTACAGGGACATTCAAAAGAGTTTGATTACATTATGATATACGGGTAAAAATCGTTTGGAGCGTACTTTAATGACATTCCGCTATTTCTAATGTATTCAAACTAATATAAATAAATTAATTTAACTACGGTTACGTTAAAACAGAGCATTTACAGCATTTTAAAATAAATTTATAGGGACACACAAAAGAAATGGTTTCAATACTGTCTTTGCTTAATAATTGCTGGAGAGTACGTTTTAAAATTCGGTATACGCTTTTAAATGTAAATACTTTTTGCCCTATTATACTTTACATATAAATTCTATACATCATATACAGGGCAGCAGAAAAGTATTTGCTTACCATTCTCCTCATTAGAGGATATTCCTGAAGGTTAATTTTCAATTGAAATATGTGTATCTCTTAAATGAATTAAATTTTGAAATGCATGTTGTTAATATGTACCTATCGATATATCATATACAGGGCTTCTAAAATTTTCGGATCATTTTCCGAATGCAAATGGAAACAGCTGAAATTTGGTTTTGAAATGCTTAATATATTTTCACATGGTGAAATGAGACGCAATGTCTTAAATTTTTAAACGGTGCAGTTTTTTACATTATTCTGAATGTGTTGGATAGTGTTTCATAATCTGTACTTGATGCATGACTTTTTATTTTTAAACACATTTTTTCATTGTTCTTTTTTTTCGCTTTTAAATACTAAAAATTGTTCCGAGTTTAACGCACACCTGCCATACAGTGCTGCAGGTAGTGGGAATATGTGTAGGATATTTGCACAGACCATATTTCATCCTTAATTTATAAGTAGTGGTTATTTCCGAACAATAATTTCATTAAATTTCTTAAATTCCTATTGGATTTTACCGCCCTCTCGACTAATATATGTACGAATTCGCTTAATACTGGAGTTTCCTTCGGATATAGTCTTATGGAGGAATTAGTGAGCTCCTGGAGGTGAAAAGTAGAACTAACATATTTTACAGAGCATGCAGCAGCAGTGTAGGAGATTATAATTTTTAATATTGGACTCTTAATTGCGTGGTGGTTATCATTATTTCTGAATAGAAATTTGAACAAATTTCATAAATTGCTATTTGTATCCCCATCCCGTTGGGTAATATATCTACGGAAAGAATGAAAATCGGATTATCGATCGGATTTAGGTTTGTTTACGAAAATATGCCTATTCTGGTGATGGCAAGTGAAACTAAAACACTCTGCAAATCGTGCATTGCAAGCTTATTATATCCGACCGCAGGCGGCGGTGATCCATATCAGATTTTCGTACAAAATATACTGCGCCCCGTAGTGGTGAAAAGTGGAACTAAAGTACTTTGTAACACGTACGCGGTTAGAATTGTTAGTTAATAGTTAGTGTTAATTTTAATTAATTTAGAATTTGGCTACGGTTAGGTAACAGTTAGGTTACATTTGGGTTATAGATAGGTTGCAATTATATTTCGGTTAGTCTTACGTTATATTTAAATTCCGGTTACGTTATAGTTAGATTATGATTAAGTTACAGTTAGTTTAAGGTAAATTGTAGTTAGGTTACGGTCAGAAAATTGATAAGTTATGATAAGGTAACGACTAGGTTACATTTATGATATATTTAAGTTTGGCTCAGTTTAAGTTGCAGTTAGGTTACAGATAGGTTGCGATTACATTACAATTAGGTTAGGGTTAGGATTTTATCCACAGGTTGAATATTACACACGTTTTAATTAAAATATACTTAATTTTGTTCTATGGTTCTGAAACTACATTACTATATATTAACCTTTTACCTAATCATTGATTATCGATTTCAATTAAGGTATAGTCGGATCTAGGAGAGATATAATTTGTTTGAAAATCAAAATGTTACACTTAGGATTTCAAGGTGAAAAAAAAAAAGTTACGTGACAGAACAGTGATATTTACGGATAAAATCAGCATTTTAGCGCGAAAATTGCGCAATTGTTGAACACATATTTCCTCCTCCGTTTCCCATTGAAGTCGTTTTAAATATTTGTTACTCTAAATTCAGTTGTTTATTTTTTAAACCGATTTTTCTCACAGTCAGTGGCCACGTATTTCGAATTAGAGATAAAATCACAAATTTCAGGTTCGTTTGATATTATTATCACGCACCCGGGCAATGCCGGGCGGGTCAGCTAGTAATAACATAAAATAACCTTTAAGATTTCAGTCAAGCTTTAAAAGACAATTTTCTTGATTGGTGGTATTATCTTTTAAGAATAAAAAGAAATCTCAAGAGATGAAGTCAAATTAGAAGATATTGAAAAATTGGGTGCTAGGGAAGCACCTTTTACATTTGCAATAAGATATATTTAAATCTTCTATTGCATAACTGAACGTACAGCTTAGATCAGCCAAGAAAATAGGGGGTGGGGGAGATAGATCAAGACAAGGTTTACTTGAACATGACATAATAAAACTTTGACATAAGAGAAAAAAATGCCTAAAAAGATGTAATTTTTAGTTTAGACATTTAAAAGCACTAAGAGTTATAATGTAGCTTAGAAAAAAGCCAGAGTCTGATGATTGTTTAAATGCTTTAGTGGATGACAGCATTTATAAAACTACTTTCTATTTTAACCCTTTCAGGTCCGAATTGTTTTTCAATTTTTAGGAAAAAATACTTTTACTTTAATTACATTAACACTAGCTGTCCTTATAGATTAATTCGTGTTTAACGAACATTTCATGGTCTCAAAGACAACGAATGTTGTAGTTTTGCACATTATTACCTCATGTTCATATGAAAATAGGCTAAGGAAGAATTTTTAGTGATGTTTAGAAAATATTTTATTTTAATAAGATTTAACTTATATTACAAATTTCTAATACTTTTTTCGTTTTATTATACATGATTCTTCCAGGAAAGTAACTTTTATTTTAATAAGATTTAACTTATATTACAAATTTCTAATACTTTTTTCGTTTTATTATACATGATTCTTCCAGGAAAGCAACTTTTATTTTAAATTTAAAGAGGGAAATATAAAGAATCATAAACGGAGCAAAGAGAATGAAGCAAATAATAATAATTATTATTATTACTAAATGTTTAAACAAAAAGGAAGCCAAAAAATAATTGTATAGACATATACTAACATTACTACATGTAAATAGTAGCACAGGTATTTTTAAAACAAAATAATACTCCATTAAAAGACATGTACTATTAATAGTACACCAGACCCGAAAGATCAATGTTTTCTTCAGCAGTCTGAAAAACTGTTAAATAGGTATTTTTGTTTATTTTATCGTCATACTTTTTAAACCTGGCAGTTTCAGAAGAGAAGTGTCAAATTCAATACACAATACTTCTTGAAAGTGTATGAAGACTTTATTACTAAATTCAAATCATTCCAAATATTCTTTATAAAAAGCTTTATTTTCATTAAAAGATAATTGTCCATTGTGTATTATTCTAACAGAAAAATCAGACATCTCATACAACAAGTATTTCAAAGAAATTATTTTGAAAAGTCATGTGAAAATAAATTTTATTTATAAACTACATCATATATATATTTGTAGTACTAGTAATCAAAAGATGTTTTTTTAAGATTTTCAAGGTCTTTGTTTTATTATATAGAGCAATTGATTTATAAAACACCGGACATAGCTTTTACTAAAAATGCTTAAATTTTAAATTATTACAATTTTCTATATAACTGATTGTATATTAAATAATTATATTGATTTGAATTACTTTCAAATCAAACTATATTACTTATATATTCAAAAATATTTATTTTATTGATAAAAATGCATGTATATGTAATCAAAAAGCATATTTTAAAAAAAAAACCCGGTTTAAACCAAAAAAAACCTGGTTTAAACCAAAAAAACCTGGTTTAAACCAAAAAAACATGGTTTTTGTTTGTTTTTTTGAAAAATAAACCCGGTTTTTTACCAACCCTACTTTTAATAGATATTCCTGTAAGTTTACAAGAATACGACATATGCATTTATTTACGCAAAGTCAGTTAGTCTAGTTTAGAGTGAAATACCTTCCGATTATCCTATCGAACTGAATTAGTGAAAGCTTTGTTTTTAATTAAAGTCTAAATGAAAGCAAACGTTTTTGTAACACAATATAAATATGTATTTTGATAAAAAAAAAATTATAATTAAGTATTTTATTGTTTTCAAATAATTTAATATCCACATAAAACCATAAAGCAACAAAATATAAGTATACCGATGATGAGAAAATACAAAATTCTTAAAAACATCACAAAAATATATCATACTAGCTGACCCGCCCGGCGTTGCCCGGGTCCGTATTAACAATATTAAACGAACTTGAAATTTGTATGATTTTATCATTAACTGGAAGCATGCAGAAATACATTGTCTGAAATACGTCGCAGCTGACTTTGTGAAAAATCGGTTTTAAAAAGAACAACTAATATTGAGCTCTAAAAATACTTAAAATGAGCAATGAGAAACACGGGAGGGAACATGTATCCAACGATTGCGTTAGTTTCGTGTTAAAGTGTTGATATTTACCCGTAAAAATCATTGTTAAATCACGTAACTAATTATTTTTTTCGCATAGAAATCCCAAGTGAAATATTTTGAATTTCAAACTAATTATATCACTCTTAATTCCGTCTATACCGTGAATGAAATCGATACGCGATGATAAAAGATTGGTATATAGTATTATAATTTCAGAACCATTTAACAAAAGTGTATATTTTTAATCAAAGCATGCGTAATGTATACACTGTGGACAAATTCCTAACCGTAAACTTTTGTACCATAACCATAATCTGTCTGTAACCTAACTGCGACTTAACATTACCCTACCGTAACTTAAATATAACATAAATGTAACCTAGCCGTCACTTTGAAATACCAATATAGAAGCATCATTTAAGATTTTGCTTGAAAAGTTAACATTCTTTCGTTAATGTCTTAAAATCGTCTGCACTCTGAAATCTAGATTTTAGATTAATATTTGTTATTTAAGTTTTCGCGCATGATTTTAAAAGATTGTTTTCATAAATATATTTTATATATTGACATAGAGTTATTAATATGTTGTTAAATTAAAAACATTTTTTCATCTACGTTATAAAGTATTAAAAAGTTCTGAAAAAAAAAGAAAACTTTTAGTAATACAATTTTTAGTTCAAATCAAATGTTTTCAATATTCTTTTTTATTTTATTTTGATATTTAATTATTTCGAATTTATCAATTCCAATTATTTTAAAAGCAAACATTTTTTTAAAAATAAATAATATAATGGAAAAAAGACCATTTTAAAAAATTACTATTTCTTCGCAAAATACGCTTCAGCTGTAATTCATTTCTTTCAATTCGTCTTATTAATACAAAATCTCTTCTACATGCTTTTGTTTGGGACATTAAAATTTGAGCGATAAATGGTTTAATATTGCAACCCTTTTTTCGGTTTACTTCACCACCACCTATCTTTTTCCTCCATGGTTTACAACCGCTGTGATAAAAAATCATCTTTTAAACTGACAGCTTGCCAGCCTATAAATTTTAAAGGTCGGTTCCAGCTTTTTTAATTATTTATGCCAAAATTTTATGCAACCAACCAACCATAACTAAATGAAGGGAAAAAAAGAAGAAAAAAGGCGATTTTTTATGAGAGTGATCTTTGGAATTTAATTAATTACTCAGTTAATAAATAGAATTTCGAAATTCTGAAGCTCAGGTGCATCAGGAGAGATATTGGGCTACTCTCATAAAAATTTTGAGCTTCGTACGTCCCATAGATTTTGCTAGCCATCGCAGACACACACACACACACACACACACACACACACACACACACGCAGACAGAGCGATTTGTTATTTTATTAGTATAGATACTTGCTGTTTTTTTAAATTAGATATCTGAATATTTTCAGATATTTTAATGTCCATACAAAATTATAAAGGGACAGAAAAACCAATATACTGATGATGAGAAAGTGTAAAATGTCAGAAAAACACCATAAAAATGTATTATGTATGTGCTGTTAAATCTTTTTAAGTTAACTATCTTAATGTTTCTGGATAATTTGGCGTTCCCATAAAACCATAAATTAACAGTACCAAATTTACCAATAGATCTCCTGATGATGAGGAAGTGTAAAACTCCATGTTAAAAGACATAAAAATGCACCATATATTTTCTAGTTTTTTAAAATTAAATATCTTAATATTTTCAGACCATTTAGTGTCAATATAAAATCATAAAGCAACAGAATATAAATACACAAAAAACGAAGAACTGCAAAACTCCTTAAAAACACATTAAAGATATTTCATACATTTGTCATTTAGAAAAATAATAATTATGTTTGATAATATTATCAGATAATTTAGTATCCACATAAAATCATAAAGCATCAGAACACGAATCTACCGATGATGAAGAAATGTAAAACTTTTTAAAAACACAATAAAATTGTACCATGTGTTTGTTATTTTTTTAAATTAAACATCTTAATATTTTCAGATAGTTTACCGTTCTCATAAAACCATCAAGCAAAAGAATACAAATACAGTTGAATCTCTTTATAACGAAACTCTATCCAACAAATTTCTCTATTTAACGAATTTTTTGTTGAAACGGTCAATTTTTTTCATGATTACATTGAAAATAATCTCCATATAACAAAATATATATCTCCATTTAACGAATTGTTTTCAAAAATGTTCTTTCATATGTTCAGAAAACGCTTCAAATTATTTGTAGAATGATTTTTTTTCGTTGATTTCTGATTTATATTTCATAGCTGCATTCCTCTACCTTATTTCTTATGTCCAAAAAAAGGCATTCTCAACCCCCCCCCCCCGCAAAGAAAAAATCCTTTTTGCATGGTTACACTTGACTTTGCTTTTAGCCAAGATGACCATGCGTTCTTGGAAAAGATTGAGACGTTTGCTTGTTACTAGAGCGATTTGCAATTATGACAAAACATTCTAACATATAAATTTATTCCATTGTCGTCTTGAAAATAATGTTTGTTTCTTAGTTTGAATAGTAAGGCAATTTTAACGAAGGGATAAAGAGGTAGTTGCAGATAAGATCGTTTTTTCGACAGGTTTTCATCTACATAAACTAAATCTCAATAATTTTAGAGTGTAAAGTGGATGTTTGTTGTTTGTGGAGACTCTGAGAATTTTTTGTTGTGAGAGACCATTTGAAGGAAGAATTGTTACTAAATGTCATCTATGCTGGTGTTATATTTTACTGCATTTGCATAAAATCACTTTTAGGGTAAACATAACTCTTTCTGATAAAGTAAACAATTTTAAAAATAAACAATGAGATATTAAAAAAAAAAAAAAAAAAAAAAAAAGAAGTGACGAAAATGTTTGAGATTCTGGAAAAATTCAATTAAATGTTTCAAAAACTTAATTAAACACCTCAAAAACAATTCTATTTAAAAATTTAAACATTAAATGAAAATTTTTTTGCCGTTCTCTATTCAACGAAGTTTTCTATATAACGAATTTTTTGTCTGAACGATGGATTTCGTTATATAGAGACTCGACTGCATATTGATGATGAGGAAGTGAAAAACACTTTATAAACACTATAAAAATACACATTTTCTAAAAAACTTTTATAATTAAATATCTTAATGCTTCCAGATAATTCAGCTTCCATATAAAGCCATAAAATAAGAGAATACAAATATATACTGATGACGGGCTAGTGTAAAACTCTTTAAAAATACCATAATGGGACAGAAAATAGTTTATGACTGGATTTCATTTTACATTGTTCCTCAAGTTAAGTTTAAATGAAGGATTTTCCAATAAATTTTATCATTCAGTTAAAATTTGCATACATAAAAGTCATAAAATTATGATGTTTCTATTGAATTTTTCAATTAAAGATTTAATTTCAATATGTAAATGAATGCCTATAATAATGTAAATGTCAGATAGAATGAACTCTCTATGAATACACTATAAAACTATTCATTTATTTTGCTCCTTGCGTTATTTAGAGCTGAAATTACAGCCATAGTTCGGATAATTATTATTATTATTATTATTAATTTCATCTCTATATACTACTCTAAATCTTACTTAAAGCACTAATGGTTAAAAAAATATTCTTCTATAAGTCCTTCCATTCTCCTACAAAAAATATTCTTCGATAAAATGTAATTTTACATAAGTTCTGATTATTTTGCTTTCATATTAAAATTTTGGATATTGAAATACACGATTTTAAGCCATGCTATTTTATTAATATTTATTTGTACTTTTAATATAATATACTCTTTAATTTCTGTGTTAGGCACTTTTGTTTTTACTTATGATCCTTAATTGCTTTAAGATTTATTTTTAATTCTATTATTTTAAAATGATACTGAGTATTTACGATTGTAAGACTGCGGTAGTGTATTAAAAAATACTACAGAAGTACTGATGTTGAAGGAACAATACGATTACTATAATTTCAAAATTTTACAAAGATTTTTCTATTTTTTTTCTAAAACATTACTTTACCGAAAATTTTCCGAAAATTGAAAAAAATGGAACTATAGTTCAACCGAAGTTCCAAAACTTGAAACGAGATTTCACAATCTCATGGTGGCAGTTACTAAGGGTCTGTTCAAATATAACGCTATCATTTTGGGAAAGAGGGGAGGGGTCTGACATATGATATCATAAGGTATCTTTAAGAACTAATAGTCTAAGATCTGGCTGCAGAATCAGTGTACCCATCGAGTGTTTGCTGAAAACCAAATTTTTACACATATTTATGATTAGGAGAATTTATATCTACCAGGTTGCCTATCAAAATGTGGCCGCTAGTATTTTTAATTAAGTTATTAATAATTCATAATCCGTAAGAAATTTCACTGACTTGTTTTTTCAATAAAATGTCGTCTACTTTACGGCAACATCTATAAAGACTCTGAAAAATCACGGTTGCCTTTGCGCACCTGGCCGCACCTCTTCGCAGCCAGGTATACACAGGTATGATTTTGTTACATTTATACACCCACAACGTACATTCATAATTTATATATCAAATTAAAGCTAATTTTTTTCTGTTTATTATTATATACGGTTGCCTAATTAAATCTGGCCGCAAATAAGGGTTGCCGGCTGTTAAATATAGTAAATATTAAAAGTAGAGTGAAAGAGAGCTAGCGCGTAACACCACTAGTCAGACGAGGATAGCAATTGCCAGCTGTCGGAGGGTTTAAAGCCATTGCGCATGCGTCAGATGCTAGTGTTCTCAACGGATCTGTTGCGACTTTTATTCTAACAAGGAAGGTCTCCATACGGGCATACACAGAAAAATCTGAAAAAAATACAGAATGTTCTTCTCATATAGTTATATACGTTTATAAAAAAAATTCGGGGGAACCTCCTTATAACGTCCGTAAAAAAAAAAAAAAAAAAAAAAAAAAAAAAAAAAAAAAAATTCGTTTATTTGGCGATTTATCTCCGGTTGGCGAAAAAACGAAATTTTGAAAATATGCTTTTACGCTTCGAATTAGCGTTGCAAAGGTTAGAAAAAAGCCGGTTTAAACCCGGGAATAAACCAGGATTTTAGGAATAAACCTGGAAAAAAACCGGGATTTTTAGGAATAATTCAGTTTTTTGGGAATAAACCCGGGAATAAACCTAGTCTATTGGAAATAAACCCGGGAATAAACCGACTTTTTGCAACTCTACTTCGAATACTTTTTAAAGAAAAAACTTTCTATGTTCAATTTATTTAAATAAGTTTAGTTTAAGTAATTTTAGTTTTACATTTTTACTTTACTTTAAGTGTAATTTTGTCATATACGTTTAACAAAATGAAATTAATATATTTTATCATTTAAAACACAATTTAAACTGATTAAAATTGTTCCAAATTGAAAAATACACTGTTAAAAATCTGCTGCATTTTGTTGCAACGCACTCCCTTGCTTGTATAGAAAACGGTTACTTGGCCGTGAAATGAGCTTTCTTATTGGTTGGAATTAGTGATGGGCGATTTCGATTTTTTAAATCGATTTAATCGATACTACGGCCAACTCGATTTAATCGATACTTAAAAATTTTTAATCGATTTCTCTGAAGGTAATATAATTTTCATTTTCCTCCAAAAGTCGAAGATAAAATAGACGGATGCGCCAATTCCAAAATTTCAGTGTATTGGTTTCAAGATAGAAGAATTAAAGAAACCTCAGAACCCCTCCCCCCCCCCCCCCTGCAAAATAGCGATTTTTGTTGAGTGATGTACACCAAAAATTGATCAGGATCAATTTTTATTAGGTACCAGCTGAATCGGAATTTTGATGAAAATCCATGAAAGCGCGAGATACAGCTATTGCGAAATCATAAAAAATGCAGCATATCAGTGCCACCTGTAGGGCAATTTACACCAAGAACTAAATAACACTAATCTATGTCAGAGATTTACTGAATCTCAATTTTGATGAAAATTAGTTCTTGAGAGAGCGCTATTGCGTTAATCATGAATAATGCAGTATAACAGCGCCATCTCTTAAGCGATTTCTACCAAAATGTAATTAGCATCAAATAATATCAAGGACTAATTGAATCTAAATTTTTATGAAAGTCCATGCATTAGTTCTTGAGATAAAGCTAAAATGGAAACAGAGGCGTGCGAAAAGAGAACTGAGCCCGGTTCAAAGTTCCAATTTAGCCCCCCCCCCCTATTAACTTTTTCTTGTGATAGGCTAGAAGTGATGTTAGTAGTAAAAATTTGACGCCCCCTAAATTTCCGTGCTCAGAACGACCGCTTCCTTCCCCCCCCCCTTTCACATGGCGCTGAGTGGAAATTGTGAAAAATTAAGTATAGCAGCGCCATCTGGGAAGCTATATACGTCAAAATGCAAAAAACATCAATTCATGTAAAGGACTAACTGGATCTAAAATGTGATGAAAATCCGTTCATTCGTTATTCAGATATAGCTGTTGCGCAAATCGCAAAAAATGCAGCATAGCAGCGCCACCTGTTAGGCTATATACACCAAAAATTAATTAGATTCAGTTTATATCAAGGTCAAACTAAATCTAAAGTTTTGTGGAATTCCGTGCATTTGTTCTTGAGATAGAACGGTCAGAAATTTTTGTCGTATACAGACTCACAGAGTGACAGACACACACACACACAGACAGATATTTCTTAAAAACCATGAAATCGTGTTAAAGACCTTCTGAAATATATAAATCCATCGAAAACGGCAAGTCAAAACTTTTCACGTTTCTAATACTCTCTTTTTGTAAAGTTACAAAAGAAAGTAAAAATGTAAAATCGATTCTTCCCGTAAGATCGATCTTTAGATTCGATTTCGATCTTTAGATTCGATGTCGATCTTTAGATTCGATGTCGATCTTTAGATTCGATTTCGATCTTTAGATTCGATGTCGATCTTTAGATTCGATGTCGATCTTCAGATTCGATGTCGATCTCTAGATTCGATTTCGATCTTTAGATTCGATTTCGATTTTTTTTCTTTTTCTAGGCTAAATCAGTGTTGAATGCAGGTATCAGAGTTTCCCCCAGGTTTAAAAAAGGACAGGGTGCTACTGTTCTGAAAAGGGCACTTTTCACATTTTTCAGGGCACTTTTTCATTTTTAAGGGCACTTTTATAGAGTTAAATCTAGAATCTAGTGGTTCAAAAAGTCGTGAAAAAACAGAAATTTCATCAAAAATTTGAAAAAAAGAAGAAAAGGGTAAATTTTGTAAAAGATCGTAAAAAAACGGCAAATATTGTTAAAAGATCACTTAAAAACGGCCAATTTTGTTAAAAGATCGCAAAAACAGCAGATTTTGTTAAAAGATCGCAAATAGCGGAATATTTTGCTAAAAAAATCGCGAAAAAACGTCAAATTTTACTTCAAGTTGCCGTTTTTTGCGACTCATTTGACAAAATTTTCCGTTGAATCGCGATTTTTGGAAGAAATTTGTCATTTTTCCACAATCTTTTGAGGAAATCTACCGTTTTGTGAAATTTCGTGACGAAATTAGCCATTTTTTTGCGAATCTTGCCAGAAATTAGTCGTTATTTCGCGATTTTTAACGAAACATGCCGTTTTTTAGTGATTTTTTGATGAAATTACCCGTCTCACGGGACGCGTATGAGGATATTTTTTGCGTTCCGTTGCCGATTTTTTGCGCAATTTTACGCGCCCTAGCGCGTTCGGATCATCGCTGGAGGGCTGCGTATTTCAAATGTGGGGCAAGAAGGGCGCTATTTTTTTGACAAGAGGGGCGCTAGTTTTTGGATGAGGGACGAGAGGGGCGCTATTTTTCAAACTAAAGGGCAGGGGGGGCAGAGCGCCCCCCTGAAACCCTCTGGGGGAAACTCTGCAGGTATTTTTCTGCGACTCCGGAGGAAGGCATCATGTTTCACAGCTCTGTAAGAGAGGGGGAATCGCAATTTGTGCATTAAAAAGCATAAAATCTCATAACTTCTGGGGGGGGGGGGTAATCCCTTGCGGGCCACCCCATTAATTCGACACTAGGTTAAATCGCTATATTTTTGTTTAGAAGTCCAGTTATTTGAAGTAGTAGTTTATTATGTTTTATTTTTCACGCTCGTCTCTTCTAATCCCCCCCCCCTCCCGCGTCAGTTTTAACTTACAGGGCCGTTCGAAATATGCATACAGTTTTTAAAATGTCCAATTCTCGATCTATTTTATTTTAGATTCACATTTAAAATCCTTGACAAAGATAAATAAAGGGTCGCCCTTCCGCCCGTTTGGGGTTTATCTGCGCCCCGCCGGGGGCATATTTTTTTGTTTCTTCAAAAGAAACAAAAAAATTTTTGAGGGGGGGGGAGGCTTGCACCCTCCCCTAATATACACCTTAAAATTTAGCTCATTTAATTCTCTACCATTTTTAACTTAAAAGTTTAAGCTACATGGCACCCCAGAGCTGTGGACCCCTCCCCCCCCTGTCGATCACTCATCTAATTTTGCTTATTTCTTCACTTCATTTCAATCTTTAAAAGGCTATAACTTTGCTTCTATAGGAGTTACAGTGATGAGAAAAATTCTAGTATAGCTAACCATTTCTCGCCGTTCTTTTTGCTATTCCAGTTTCCCGGTTTCCCCTACAGGACCTTTTTTTGGGGGGGGGGGGCAGAGGAGTTTTTCTCATTTCTTGGTACAATATGTCTATTGAAAGCTTATGCTTCATACATTACAAATCTAGCATAAGTAATTTTCTTCCATCATTTCAGGTCACGTTATGGACCCATAATGTGTTAAAATTTTAATTTTTCAAACTTCTAAAAAAAAAAAAAAACATTGATACATATTAGCGAAACTGGGGTTCGAATCCGCAATCGTTTGATTGCACACGTAATCCCTAAGCTTATTGGCCACCGAGTACTCAGCAGCGCTATTATTTCTTTGATTCTTTTATTATTTCTTTGAGCGCTATTATTTCTTTCTTTCTAAAGATTGTCATCTTGAAATTCGTAATATCTTTTGAATGGAATGTCCGATTTGAATAGTTCAAAAAGTAATCTACAGATATTGTAACAGGCATTAATACAAAATGATTTATTTGGATAAGGATTAAGGTATCGATAGTATGGTCTAATTTTGGTTGGTGTATTTATCGCGTTTTAAAATGTAAAAAAGTTGTTATAATGAGTTAACTACAATAGCTGGACATATGGTATCGCGCGGTTTTTTTTTTTATAGAGATTAATATATTCTTTAATATTATAGAAATTTTTTTTATTCATTTAAAAGTATTTCCTGACGATTCAAAATTATATATCCTAATGATTCAAAAAATACACAGGTAATTGTTCAAGGTTTCACTTCTATTGACACTCTCAGAGTGCCACAATT
This sequence comes from Maratus speculifer, assembly GCA_964019185.1. Classification (NCBI taxonomy): domain Eukaryota; kingdom Metazoa; phylum Arthropoda; class Arachnida; order Araneae; family Salticidae; genus Maratus; species Maratus speculifer. The sequence continues at coordinate 229,873,113 of OZ025290.1, forward strand.
TTTTTTTTCATGTTCGCCCGTCCTACCGCCCCCCCCCCCCATTCCTCACCAATCTTAACTTACAGGTTCGTTCAAATTATGACTGCGATTTTTAAAAAGTCTAATCCTCGTTCTATTTTGTTATTAATCCATATTTTGAAACCTCAACAAAAGATACATTTGGGCCGGGGTCGCCCTTCTGTCCGTTTGGGATTTACCTTGCCCCCCTGGGTGGGGGGCATATTTTTTGTTTCTTCCACACCATCTCATGTAACATCTCGTTATAAAGCTTTTATCTCCTCGTTTTTTTCTGTTACTACCCCTCTCTCTGCCTAATTACATGCTCTTGGCACTTTTTATAGTTTCAAAGAGTGCATGTTCCCCGCAGGCCACCCCATGAATTCAACACTACGTTAAACACTATATTTCTGTTTAGGATGGGTTATTAGTTAATTATGTTTTTTTTTTTTCAAGTTCGTCCGTTCTAATCCCTCGTCCCCCCCCCCTCCTTCCTCGCCAATCTTTACTAAATGGGCTGTTCAAAGTATGCATGCAATTGTTTAAATGTCCAATTCTCGTTCTATTTTATTGTAAATCCTCATTTTGAAACTTCGACAAAAGATACATTTGGGCTATGGTCGCCCTTCCGTCAAGAGTGGAGGTTACCTGCCCCCTTGGGAAAGGGGCATATTTTTTGTTCTTCCAAACTATCTCGTGTAACATTTGGTTGGCATTAGAAGAAAAAAAAAAGTTTTTTTTGTCTATACTCCTTGTTCCCCATCCTAGTTACAGGCTCTTGGCACTCTTTATCCTCGGTTTAATGCCAAGTTACTCAGTGTTGTTATTAGTTGAGTTATGTCTCTCAAATTTGTCAAAGTGTTTGTGTAAGTGACAACCATAAGTGACAATCATTTTAAAATTTAAAATTCTTACTATCCGACTCTAAAATCTGCAATAGCTTAATTCTATGCCTCCCTAAATGGTGATGGGGGGGGGGGGGTTGGAGGCGGTAATTACTGTCCTGCTGATTGTCCAAGTTTTGGAATTAGTAATTTGGATCTTCTCTGTGTGAATCTGAATATCGAAATATCGATTCTAGTATCGATTCTAGAACTGAGAAATCGATTCTTATTATGATCGATGTTGTTTTATACGATATCGATATTAATCGATTCTCAAAATTTCCAGAATCGCCCATCACTAGTTGGAATGCTCCATAGCACGGTGAATTGACCGTTTTCTATAAAAGCTGTGGAGTAACGCTGCAGAATCGTTTGTTTCATACACTGTTAAAAATCTGCTGCATTTTGTTGCAACGCACTCCATCGCTTGCATATAATATCTCTATTCCAACCAATGAGAAAGCTCATTTCACGGCCAAGTAACCGTTTTCTATACAAGCAAGGGAGTGCGTTGCAACAAAATGCAGCAGATTTTTAACAGTGTATTTTTCAATTTGGAACAATTTTAATCATTTTAAATTGTGTTTTAAATGATAAAATATATTAATTTCATTTTGTTAAACGTATATGACAAAATTACACTTAAAGTAAAGTAAAAATGTAAAACTAAAATTACTTAAACTAAGCTTATTTAAATAAATTGAACATAGAAAGTTTTTTCTTTAAAAAGTATTCGAAGTAGAGTTGCAAAAAGTCGGTTTATTCCCGGGTATATATCCCAGGAATAAACCTAGTCGGTTTATTCCCGGGAATAAACCAATAGACTAGGTTTATTCCCGGGTTTATTCCAAAAAAACCGAATTATTCCTAAAAATCCCGGGTTTTTTCCAGGTTTATTTTTAAAATCCTGGTTTATTCCCGGGTTTAAACCGGCTTTTTTCTAACCTTTGCAACGGTAATTCGAAGCGTAAAAGCATATTTTCAAAATTTCGTTTTTTCGCCAACCGGAGATAAATCGCCAAATAAACGAATTTTTTTTTTTTTTTTTTTTTTTTTTTTTTTTTTTTTTTTTTTACGGACGTTATAAGGAGGTTCCCCCGAATTTTTTTTTATAAACGTATATAACTATATGAGAAGAACATTCTGTATTTTTTTCAGATTTTTCTGAGTATGCCTGTATGGAGACCTTCCTTGTTAGAATAAAAGTCGCAACAGATCCGTTGAGAACACTAGCATCTGACGCATGCGCAATGGCTTTAAACCCTCCGACAGCTGGCAATTGCTATCCTCGTCTGACTAGTGGTGTTACGCGCTAGCTCTCTTTCACTCTACTTTTAATATTTACTATATTTAACAGCCGGCAACCCTTATTTGCGGCCAGATTTAATTAGGCAACCGTATATAATAATAAACAGAAAAAAATTAGCTTTAATTTGATATATAAATTATGAATGTACGTTGTGGGTGTATAAATGTAACAAAATCATACCTGTGTATACCTGGCTGCGAAGAGGTGCGGCCAGGTGCGCAAAGGCAACCGTGATTTTTCAGAGTCTTTATAGATGTTGCCGTAAAGTAGACGACATTTTATTGAAAAAACAAGTCAGTGAAATTTCTTACGGATTATGAATTATTAATAACTTAATTAAAAATACTAGCGGCCACATTTTGATAGGCAACCTGGTAGATATAAATTCTCCTAATCATAAATATGTGTAAAAATTTGGTTTTCAGCAAACACTCGATGGGTACACTGATTCTGCAGCCGGATCTCGTACTATAAGGATGTTTCTATTTTTTTATATCGATATCATTTTTGATCCAATCAAAATTTTCTTTTTTTATTTGTAACATGGTCTTTGCTACAAAATAGCCTGCTATCTATTTTTATGAAAATACAAAGTTATTATTAAAACCACTAAATTATTATAAAATTATTTAACTCTAAAAAATGGAATACTCTAACGTTTGGCATTCCTCTTTTTCTTCATATATGTGTATGCATACATAATCACGGTTAGAGGTATATGTGAATCCATATGTGAAATATATTTGTAATGAAGCTCGTGTTTACTAATAAATAAAAGAGAAAGAGAAGGAATGGTGTCTACTTGTTTTATCGATAAGAATTTCTATCTCCCCTCCACCCTCCTCCATTCGGGAGAAAAGTATCAGGACTGTATTACTGTTGAAAGCATGATGTAATCAAATGCTATTATGAAATTATAATTATATAGTAATTACTTTTCTTAAGTATTATTTGATATACAAGTTTTTTCATATCCAAAGTGATATTTTATTGGCTTTTCTTCATTTGAATCATAAAAGTATGCGAAAAATAAATGTGTCCAGTTTTGTATATATTTGAACCAAAAAAAAAAATTCTAGAATTTTTTTTTTTTTTACACTTTGATAACGATATCATTACCGGGAGGCAGGAGGGGGGGGGGGGGGTTCGAGGAATGATAACTTATGGTATCGGAAAGGGGAAGGGTGATCCAAAATTACCAAAAAGTTGATAACGTTATATTTGCACTGCCCACCAAATTTATGTTCACAGTAGCACAAAATTTTTAACAGAAACTCTGTTGCTTCAAACTCTCTACAGTTTTCTTACACAATTCTATGTCCATAGGAGAAAAAGATCTTTGAATAAAATAACATGCACTGTAAAAAAATGCAATGCTACAGATTTAATTTATAGAAATGAGTATGCTTACTAAAATTTTATCTGTATACTATACAAAAAAAATTGTGAATCTACAAAACTAGTCTTTGTAAAACTACAGCAATCGGAAGCTTTACAAAAGAATCTACTAAAATTATAGTAATCTTACTAAAATTTTATCTGTAACCCGCGTAGTACATAAAAAGTTCTAGGCATCCCAGTTTCCTAAAAAATTATAAGTGGCCTTACAGATTTTATGATTTACAGGGCAAACGATGTCTGATACATGAATTTTTGTTGTTTCCGTTACATCAGAGATTCTACTAATCACATTTTCCTAATTGTACAATTTTTTTTTTTTTTTTTTTTTTTTTTTTTTTTTTTTTTTTTTACAGTGCAGGATTAAATTATTTGCGAAAGGAATATTATGACTTACACTCTCATAATAAATACGCCGTACATTACAAGTACTGGTCCGGTAAACTGCTTGCACTCGTTAAAATCAATGTCGATAGCGGTTCTATCTCGAAATGTTCTCTCGATAGCGTCCAAGTTGAAGTCGAACTGAAATGATCCGTCGCGATTTTGCTTCAAAGGCGCACAAAACCCGAATTCTTGTTGCTGAAATGGAAAATAAAATATAAATAGGTTCATTATATTGTTTAATTCTTGGCTTCTGTAAAATTATTAAAATAACTTGCCTGCCTTTCAATATATATATGTATATATATATATATATATACAGCATTTCTATAAAATTTTATGCAGAAGTATTGACATAAAAAAACTCACACACAGCGTGAGGTTTTTATTTCGCTGTTATTTAATTTTCATCTCGTACCGAGCATCAATATCTACATTCACTATCTACATCAACCTAGAACACTTTGGTCAAACGTTCAAAGGAAACTCATGATAACATTTGAATGGACATTATCAATGAGACATCCAATCAGGATTAAAGGTGAATACCATTTGAGCTTTCGACCGAGCTTTTTGGTATAACTCGGGGTTGAAGTAGTTAGTGAATATGAGTGTTAAGAGGATTCTTCACTACGTTTTATAGACAATATGTTTAAATTTCAAAACATTAAAAAAAATAATAGTTGCAAAGTTGAGGGGATAGAACCTACTCAAACATTTTTAATGTCGATTCCAATACCACTAAAAGGTTACAGGAGCAAAAAACTTCCTAAATTCCGATTTCTTTAATACTCAAGAGGCTAGAAACTTGAAATATGCATGATAGTTACTTACAAAATATAAATGCTCTTTATGAACAGCCAAAAACAAATTCCAAATTAATATGGCAAACGGGACTAGTGAAAAGCGCTAAAAAAAGTCCTAAGTTAAGATTTCTATGTAATATTAGGAAATAATGAACCGATTATGAAAATAATGATTGCGATTCAGTTGTGACACCTGATCATACAGAGACTACATTTTATGCCGGTCCACTACCGTCTTGGGCAGGCAGGAACAATTTGAAACGATATCTTTAAAAGCTTTCTAGATTGCATTTTCTATGGAATATTAGGAAATATTAAGACGATTTCAAAATTAATGTTGGCAATTAAATGATAATGATACTCCCTGCTTCATCATTGACATTTCATGTTGGGACAATTACCACTAGAGAGGTGGTAGACTGTTAGACAATAAGCTTGGAATCTGACATGATGATCAGTTTTAAGATGTGAATGCGTTTTTAGAAGATGGTTTCAAAAAATTCAAAACGCCAAATAAATACTGTAATGAGCATAAAAGCTTCAAAATACGTGACGTTCAAACAAATTATTATGACATTCAAATGTGATTGAAGAATTAAGGATTTCTTCAAATATCAAATTTCTTACTTTTTTACTGTCTTCATTTTCGACCTGTCGACAAGTATCGACAGGTCGATATTCTGTCGGCATTTTTCGACTTTAGCTTTAGTTACTGTTTCGCCCAAAAATTAGGAAATACTAGTAAATACATGTATATATATATATATATATATATATGTGTGTGTGTGTGTGTGTGTATGCGTGTGTGTGTAGTAGCAAAACAAATTTCGCCTTAATTCTAAATTAAATACTTCCAATTTTTATAATATTTAACTTTTCCCTTTCTTTTTATAATATCTTTACGTATTTATTTTAATTCCTTACCTTTAATCAACGTTTTCTTTATTTTATTTTATTCTAAAAAACATTAATCTGTCAAATCATTTCTTTTCCTAAAATCCCATTACTGAAATTTATTCTTTTATCTGTTGCGTAATATCTTTACATTCAAAAAATCATTCGATTATCCTCAATTCCCTTCAAGTGACGCTAGACCGTTTTGCATCAGATAACATTCCGACAGTCTGAAAGAACTCTTTTTCTTTTTCGCGGGGTAAAATTTTTGCACTGGTTGAAATCACTATTTCTAAATTTGTAGTTGGTAACTTAGGTCTGAGTCATATCCTGAATTCTTTCGCAGACTTTGATAAAATCTGGTTACATTGCCTTCGGAGTGATTATTTCACGTCTTTTCTTATGCTAATAAAATGAATGTCAGTTGGTCAGAAGTATTTATCTGGTGAATTTTACATGTTAAATAAGAACTTTTACTTATGATGACTGCATATTACAACGTTAGTGAAATTGATTGCCAGTGAAGTGGAGTTTGAATGTATGTGATTGAAATTATTCTATGCTTTACTTTAAGTAAGGAAACTTGTCAAAGGATATTATTTGTTGTTTTATTACTTGGTGCTACGGGACTGCAAATGAACGAGTGTTCCTGGTTTAATTTTTCTGCGAAGTGGCATGATTGAGAACAGATATTACATTCGATCACCAGATTCTACATAATTACGTCAGATGCTTCATATATACAATAAGTTCCCAAAATGTGGTAGCCTTTTAGAAAAAGTTTATTTTTGAGTAAATAATATCATGAGATGAAACCCAATATTTCACCTGGATTTAAACATAAAATATTTTATTTAAACTTAAAAAAATTCAATACTTTACTTAAAAAGTGACTAAAATAATAAGAAATGTAACACGTCTGAAAATATTCATTTTATTTAAAACTTCTTAATACTTTCAAGCCTTTTAAGCACTTCACCAGAGATTATTTTAATAACTAAGCTAGTAAGTGCTTTTTTAATTTCATATAAAATATTTTATGTTTTCTAAAGTTCATATACAAAATTTTTTGTTTATTTTTGAGGTTTAAAGGCTCATATCCATTATACACTGGTGTGCAAAATTTAAGGACGAGCCCCAAAATGCCAATTTTGAAAGGATTTTCAAGCAATAATTTTCTCGCGAATATTTAAAAGAAAGTAATATAATTCGAATAATTACTATCCCTGCATAACAGCTAGTCCATTTAACATCTCATTCAGGTCACACATGTTCACAAAAGTCACAGTTACTATGGCGAAACAAAAAATAGAAAATTCCATACTCTTTTATGAGTCTTAAATGACTACTATATGTGACTCCACTGACAGGTTACTGTGGCTGCTGCTTTCTGTCGTGTCACCAGGTGACTTTACAATGTCGTTTTATTGAGACTCTTATGTGACTGTCATTTGGAGACTCAATTTCAAAGTCTTTGTGAATGTTGCATTTTGATAAATCACCGAATGTCACATTAAAGTCACATGGTGACTTTCTGTCACAAGACTTTGTCGAATGGTGACAGAGACTCTACTGTGAAGTAACCACTGTGAAAAGTGGTGAAAAGTCACCATGTAACTTTAATGGGACAATATTTCGTAATTTATTATAATGCAACGTTCACAATGACTTTGAAATTGAGTCTCCAGATGAGAGGTCACACGAGAGTCTCAATAAAACGACATTGTAAAGTTACCTGGTGACTCGCCACAAAGCAACAGTCACAATGACTTGTCAGTGGAGTCTTAAATAATAGTCAATTGAGACTCATAAAAGAGACATATGGAATTTCCCATTTCTTTGTTTCACCGTAGTGACTGTGACCATGTGTGACCTGAATGAGATGTTATATGGACTAGCTATTATGCAGGGATAGAAATTATTCGAATTACTTCCTTTTAAATATTCGCGTGAAAATTATCGCTTGAAAAACCCTTGAAAATTGACATTTTTCGACTCGTCCTTGAATTTGAACACCAGTGTATTTTTTAGAGTATAGCCATAAAATTATATATGATTGGAAAATAATTTAATCAAGAGTATTGAGATTTCCATTCGTCTCCTTTCGGCACGCTAGACTAACATAATGTTTCTTTTTGTGTACATGCAATAGAACTTTTACAGCACCTGTGTCACGAAATGAGCATCATGTGATAAAACAGTTCAAAAAACGCTCCACTTGTAACTGAGCCTTTTTCGTCAGCCACGTTGATACACTATTCTAACTTTTGTGAAAAGTTTCCTAAAATTAATGAAAGCAAAATAATCTTTCTTTTTATAAATACTCAATTTTTAAATCTAAAAAATATATTGGTTTTAAACATTTAAAAAAATAAACAATGCTTATCAGAATCACATTCAGTCCGGAAAAGACTATTTATTGTATAGTTTCGTTCGTAGTTATATTTTGTTTGAATAAGAAAATCCAATCTCGTCTTTTATGTCCAGACGCGGATTTTCCCCCATAATTTTAGCAATAGTCAAGGAAATTTAACTAAATGTTTCACATTTTATTTTGTTTCGTGTGAAATGTGATGACATCATGAAAAGTTTTGAAAGGCTAGATGTCTTATAAGAACTACGCTGTTTTGATACGAATGAATGCACCTACACCTCTTCCCCTGATTTTGCCACTTTTATACAAAAATAAGTAAGCCGACCATTTCGTTAAATTACCATTATTATTTTCAATTATAAATGAAAATCAGAGGTCAGATTTTAATGAAATGTATAAACTATGATTGTCAACGTATTTTCCTATACAAAAGTTGATTTTTGTAGCCCACCGGTACAACTTATACTCCCCCCCCCCGTACAACTTAATACGCGTCATATTAAAATTTCATTTCATAATACTGACTTACATTAGGGTACTTTTCTTGAACAAGCATTGACAAAAGATTTCGAATGTCCACCTCGCCAAGACCTTTTGGCAGCATATGGATTTTCTTTGCAGATGCAATAAGTGCCATGACAGTCTCCAGTTGTTCCGGTTTAGGGTTGCATAAGTGCATTTCTTCTGTAATGATCTTCTCAACTAATTCTGGCTGGAAATAAAGGATATAAGTACATTTCAGCATTTTAACTTCAGTGTCAATCACTGAACTCAATAATAGAGCACCTATTTTCCCTTTTGGGTTCAAGGCTGTAAAACCACCATATTAACAATTGTGATGTCACAAGAATACTATTCATTGTACTTACCACATGCAGGCTATTACAGGAAACATCATTTACAGTTAAAAAAATATAAATAGTTCAGCATTTGTTTCCAACTAATAATCTATGATCATATGGACCATATTCTTTCTTTAGGCTATAAAAATTTAAATCTCTGCGACATCACAGGAATACTGTCAGGTTTCCGATCCACTTTTTGCTGCGCCTGCAACACAATGTGCGCATGCGCAAGTAATGAAATTCATATTTTTCTTAATATTAGGAGCATTTTTTATTTATTTCAGAATATACTGTCATCTCTAATTTATATGCGTTTGAGGAAATTGATGTAAAATCGCACATGACTGAGAGCCGCACATAACTCAGAGGACGTTGATGCAGAAATTATCTATACACATTATGGGAAAGAAAAACATTATGAAACATAAGAATTATGATTAATAACATTTGATAAAATACAAAGAGTAACAATAGTATACCACACCTTAAAAAAATCCTTACGCTTTCACTATAAAATTTAGTTTAAAACATGCAATAAACGTTAAATTTAATTTTACATAAAAAGATATATATTTACAAAAAATGATAATTAGTACTATTTAAAGAAATCATTAGTGATCGTTTGTTTTTGTCTGGTTCGTGTTTGTACAAGACATTTTGTAATGCATTAAACTGCGTCATGTACTTCATGTTACATCAGCATATTGAATGTAACATTTCAGAGTGTCCAAGTCTCCTAAAGCAGAAGCATAAGATGACACATTTACCGTATCAGTTTCATCATTATCACCATCTTTGCCTTCATTTTTCAGCTGTCACGTCATCAAAAACAGTTTCAGTATCTCTTATTGGCGTTGATGTTATGTTTTCATCAACGTTGAAGAAATCGTGAAAAGAAAGAAAATCTTGGCTTATGCTGTTACAGTCTACAATAAAATCATCGCTTTTATTTTCATTTTCCTGTTACGGAATAATTTCAGCATCATTTCAATCACAAAAGCACGATTATCTAAAGCAGTTAGAAATTGTTACGTTATTCCAAGAGGAAACCAACATATGCATAGCATCCAAAATCGAATTTTTCTTGAATTCCCTTTTCTGCTCTAGTGATATGAACATTCTTCTCACCAAATCTTTCGTATACTGTATTTTAATTGCCCTTATTATACCGAGATCTAATTTCTGGGGTCTGCTAGTATTGTTTGCAGTAAAAAATGTACCGTGTATGTGTAATCAATGTGAGATCTGGAGAATGGGCGGCAGACTGATCCATAAATAGTAAACTTTTCTTTCTTTTTTGCCATCTTCATATCAAATTCTTTCAAAAAGTCTAAAAAAATATGCTCATCCAGGCTTTAGTGCTGCTATCATAAGAACATGGCAATTTCTTCACATTTTTGAAACACTCTAGTATCTGGGATTTACCAATCACTATTGGTGGTAACTTTTCTGGTCCGTCCGCATTGCAACAGAAAAACATAGTCACTTTTTCTTCTCTGTGTTTGCCACTATGCTTCTCCTATAAAATCCAGCATTTGGATTGTAAAAGACGGTGAAATAAACCTGTTTTATCACAGCTAATAATGCTCTTAGCATCAAAGTTTTGAATTAAATTTGGAAGATCTGCGATCTATTAATTAAATTCCAAACTGAAACAACAGCGTTTTCACCACTCAGGCAATGATTTGTTAAATTTTGTCTTTTCTTAAGTTTTTTTAGCCATCCCCACGAAGTCGAAAATTTTTTGATTTCCAATTTTGATGACAAAGGGAGTGGCTTTTCTTTAAATAACTCACCACTAACGGTTAAATTAAAAGCTCTCATTTCTCTGGACTATTAAATTAAAGTGGTTTATGAAATATCAATTTTCCTTTCTGCATTCTTCATCGTTTCTTTGCTCGTGTAGAAATTCACTATTCATTTTTTTTAATCGAGTCCTTGTTCTTTAAAATATCCTCTGAGCGTTGATTCTGGCAAATCAAGTTTTCGAGCTAAATTTACTTTTAATAGTTTTGGGATCATTTTTTGCTGCTCGTATAGTCTCTATTTTTAAAGAAATTGTTAATTTTCTTTTACTCTTTTCTTTTACATTTTTATACCAAATAATAATAATAATAATAATAATAACAAAATAAAATAAAAATAAATAAATAAAATCCAGATGTTACTGTAAAAGCAAAGACAGAAAGGAACACGCGTGTAGCTTGATAAAAGTAAAAGACAAAGAAAGAAAAAATAAAGAAGCATTAGAATGAATTAACCGGAAAGGTTTCATGCGTTTTGCGGAACGGTCTTTTGACCATAAAACCTGCGAATTATTTTATTTTATTTTATTTATTATTTTTTTATAGATTAAAAACAACTACCACACATATTTCATACCTTTTGCACAGTATTTCCGCGCATAACTCAGAGAGAGAATTCAAAGTTGCACCTAAGTGAGAGAAGTGAGAGATCTATAGCATCATTTTCATATTTCTCGTGGCAAGACCTTACGAATTTCGCGTATAAATGACAAAGATTTGAATAACTGAGAGGCGCATTAAGAGAGATACTGTATTTTTAATAAATTTTAGTTATTTATACACCTTTTTTGTTATTCCTATGAGCAGTACTCAACAAAATCTTTCTTTTTTTTACTAACCTTGCATAAAATTTCCTTTTTCACTAACATCAAATTAAAATTTTACGATGAATTTAAATAAAATCAATAATTAATTTTTACTTTCTTCTATCTTCAGTAGTATTGTATTCGATATATTTTTCGATTTCCGGTTTTCGATGGATTTACACGTTTTAAAGGTCAGAGATTCCAAAAAACATGTTTTTACAAAAGGTTTGTCTGGTCGTATGTCTGTATATCTGTGTGTGTGTCCGAATGTCGTCATTCTACCATCAAAAAGTGTACGAAGATATGCATAGAATTGAACCAAACTTTTTGTGAATGTTTTTGGCTGTGACAAGCAGGTTCTATTTCAATTTTGAAACATTCTGTCGGAAGAGGGCCTGCAATAACAATTTTTGTGCCATTTTCAATATTGATCCGTCTAAAAGTGTGTGAAGTTATGCATAGAATTAAACCAAATTTTTTGCGTAAGTGTATGACTATGGCTAGTTGGTCCTCCCTGAATTTGAAAAAAATCCAACGAAAGGGGGCGCTGCAATAGCGAGTTTTGTGAGATTTTCAATATTATACCGACTAAAAGTGTATGAAGTTGTGCATCGAATTAAACGAAATTTTTTGTGTAAGTGCTTGGCTATGGCTAGTTTGTGCTCCCTGAATTGAAAAAAAAATCGCCGGAAGGGGGCGCTGCAATAGCTATTTTTGAGCCATTTTCAATATTTTACCACAGAAGAGTGTATGGAGTTATGCATAGAATTGAATGAAATTTTTTGTATAATTGTTTAGCTATGGTCAGCAGATCCTCCCTGAATTTGCAAAAAATCCGCCGGAAGGAGGCGCTATAATCGCGATGTCTGTGACATTTTTATTATTTTACCATTAAAAAGTGTTAGATGTTATGCATAGAACTGAACTAAATTTTTTGGAGTACGGTGAGCAGATCCTTCCTGAATTTGAAAAAAAATCTGAATGTCATTCTACTGGTCATCGGCTCGTGCAGATACGGAAACTCGTTTTTATTTCGATTGATTGACAGTAGCGGAAATTTAAGATGCAAATCATTTTTGGTATTATATAGCATTGAATATTATATGGTATTGAATTAATAATTTTAACGCATTAACATGTGTAACTAAATTTTAAAATATTAAAATGTACGTATAAGATAGAAGAAAGTTTTAGGATTGGCACATCCAACTAGTTTTAATAAAAAATATATGTGAGTAAAAATTGTAGTAAATTCGTTATATTTTAAATAGAAAATTGAGAATGAAAATATTAACCCATACTACTCTTTGGGTGAATCTGTCTTTTGTCAAAATATGTTTTCAGAAATTCTTTGCTTTTGTATTCATGGTTGGACCGTTAGATACACAATGGAATCTGTCAGAATAATAAGCCAGCCTTCCGTACTATTGTGGACTTAATGGTGTCTGAACACATCAGAGTCCCGGGAGCAGAATCGGCGTAATGTTGCAACGCACGTCGGGAAGGTCTGCAGACTATTTTTCAACTATTAAAAATTTAGCAAAAATTAAAAAATTTCGGTCCTAAATCCAAAAATTTGGACATAAAATGTATCGCGAATTTTGACAAATAGTCATCGAAAAAAAATTTATCTCGTCATAAATCGCAAAAAACACGCGGATTTCGTCGAAAAAACGGCAAATTTCGTCAAAAAATACGAAAAAACGGCAAATTTCTTCAAAAAATCACGAAAGAACGGCAAATTTTCTCAATAAATTGCAAAAAAAACGGCATATTTCGTTAAAGAATCACGAGAAAACGGCAAATTTCTTTAAAAGATCGCGAGAAAAACAGCAGTGTTGGTAAAAGAATCGCGGAACAACGTCGAATTTCTTCAAAAAATCGCGAAAATACGATAAATTTCTTTAAAAAAACACGAAAAAAACGGAACATTTCTTCAAAAGATCACAAAAAACAGCAAATTTCTTCAAAAGATAGCGAAATGCGGCAGTTTTCGTTAAAAAAATCACAAAAAAACCACAGATTTCTTTAAAAAATCACGAAAACACGGCAATTTTTTCAAAAGATGGCGAAAAAACGACAAATTTCTTCAAGAGATCGGGAAAAGACGGCTTCGTTAACAGATCGTGAAAAAACGACAGTTTTCGTCAAAATATCGCAAAAAAGGCAGCTTTCATCAACAGATGAAATCAATATATTTCTTCAAAAGAACACAAAAAATGGCAAATTTATTCAAAAGATCACGAAAAAAACAGCAGTTTTCGTCAAATGATCGGAAAAAACGTCAAATCTTGTCAAAAAAGCCCGAACCATAAATACTTAGGAGGTTTGAGTGCATATAATGTAATGCGAGGGATTGGTCTGCGCACTGTTTTTTAAGTTTTTACTTGTGTTGCAGACTGCAGAAAAAAATTCTTTTGCTCAGAGTTTAAAGCAAAAATTTTGTAGAAAACTGAGCAACTTTGTGAAGCTTTTCATGATACATACATACTAAAAACAAATACACTACTGGCCATTAAAATTGCTACACCAGGAGGAAATGCATATAATAAAATGATATTTATTGGACAAATATATTATGATAGAAATAACAAGTGATTAAATTTTTAAGAAATTTGGGTGCATAGATCCTGAGAAATTAGTATTCAAAACAACCAACTCGGGCAATAATAAAAGCACTTATACGCCAGGTCATTGATTTAAACAGAGATTAGATGGCATGTACAGGTACAGATGTCCATGCAGCTTCAACACGATGCCACAATTCATCAACCGTAGTGACTGACATATGGTTATGAGCCAGTTGCTCGGTGACCATTGACCAGACGTTTTCTATTTGTGAGAGATCTGGGAAACGTGCTGGCCAAGGCAACAGCCGAACATTTTCCGTATCAAGGAAGGTTCGTACGATTATGGAAACATGTGGGCGGGCATTATCTTGCAAGGGTCGTAAAATATCAGAAATGTAACGTGCACTGTTCAAAGTGCCGTCAATGTGAACAAGAGATAACCGAGACGTGTATCCAATTGCACCCCATACCATCACGCCAGGTGATGGCCAGTATGACGATGACGAATGCACGCTGCCAATGTTCGTTCACCACGATGCCCCCAAGTATGAATGCGACCATGATGAGTTGCAAATAGAACCTAGATTCATCTGAAAATATGACTCCTCGCCATTCGTGCACCCAGGTTCGTCCTTGATCACACCATTGAAGGCACTCCTATCTATGAAAAAGCGTCAGGGGAAGTCGCAGCCATGGTCTTCGAGCTGAGAGTCCATGCTACTGCAAACGTCGTCGATCTGTTTGTCCAAACACTTTTTGTCTTGCAAATGACCCCATTTCTTGACTCATAGCTCGTGACGTAGTTGCACGATCCATTACGGCCATACTTATAAAATGCCTGTCTTCTCGGCTGCTAGTTATAAAGGGCCGTCGAGATCCCGTACGGGGTTTCGTATTCCGTCCTGAATTCATAGATTACATATTCTGCGAACAGTTGGATCTCGACCAACGCGAGCAGTAACACTGCGATTCGATAAACCGCAATCCCGGTAGACTACAATTCAACCTTTATCGAGGTCAGGCACATGTTGGTACGCATTTCTTCTTCTTACACGAGGCATTACTTTCACCAAGCAATAATGCTCAAATGCAATTTCTGTGTGAGAAACCGGCTGAATAATTTCCTGATATAAACACATTGTAGGTGTCGCTACCGCCACCTGCTTTGTCAAAATGCGCTGAAAAGCTAATCATTTGCATATCACAGCATCTTCTTGTCGTTTAAATTTCACGTCTGTAGCATGTCGCTTTCATGGTGTAGCAATTTTAATGGCCAGTAGTATACATATATACGAAATTGAGCGATTGAAATGAGAAGTTCATAGAAAATAGGCTCCAAACTAAAGCTCAACAGTTAAAATAAGCCTTACTGTCTACCTGTTAAAAGAAAAGAAAGTTCTTCTACAAGTTTTTAATACAATTCCAAAACTTCAAAACTGTGTTTACAAACTTACACAAAACTGTGTTTTTAAACTGGGAAATTTTATGGAAAAGTTAGTAATTAACTATCGATTTCATGTATGAAATTCAGCTACATGAACCATCCATTTATCTAATGAACCAATATATTTATCTTTATAATTCTTATTTACTTGAAAATGACCCTTTTAAGAAACTCTTTTGAAATTTTTTTTTTACATTTACAGATGAGACGAGTTCATTCTGAACCTGTGAGACAGGGCCGATGCTGGCTCGGCTTCGATTTTAAGGCCGATCCTTTGACTCAGTCGGATTCGAGCTCAATCAAACTCGGGCTCAATTCGAATCGAGCCCAAAGAAAAAGTATCATTTACTCAAAAATTTAAAAAAAATCTTGCTATTTGAGATTCAAGAGTTTCTAAAAGATTTTAAGTTTCTTAAAATTTTTTACTATCCTTTAAAAATAAATTTAAAAAGGAAATGAACTGTTATCGATGGGATATAAGGAGACAAATTATGATTCTGTAAAACTGGTATGGTAGATCTTGGTATCATGAAGAAACCGTGAGATTGTCGGGTTAAGAAATATAACTGTTTGAAATGTTAATTTTCTGCCCACTTATACCAATAAAAATATTTTTTTTCTGATCAAAACTTACTGGAACTTATCAAAAGAAGAATGAAATATTGAAATTAAATCAATAAAATGCGTTTATATTTTGTTTATTTATATTCTACTAGCGGACCCGACAGACGTTGTCCTGTCACCGACAGACGTTGTCCTTCCTGGCACCGACACCAGAAAATCAAAAAAATGTACTTAAATATAGTGATACGCACGATAAACACTACGCTCTTAATTTAATTTCTTATTACAATTATGTAAGGAAATTATTTTTCACTCTTCAGTATTTTTTGAAGTCGGTTCAATTTTTGATAGAAAAGTTTATTTTTCTCTTTTTTGTTAAAAGTTAACGATTTTCTGAAGTCAGTTAATCAAAATTATAATACAGGCTATATTACTGTAAAGCACACACTTGTGACAGGAGCGGGGTTCGAACACGCGATCTCTTTCTTCGAGAAGTTGAGCTTAAATCTGGCGCCTTTGACCGCTCGGACATTCCGTTCGTACGCTATTTATCGAAATTATTCAACACTTTTAATTAACAAAAAAATCACTAACTATTAGGTTTTGCCTAATTACTAAAAAAGTACTGAATCAATTTCGACGAAATGTGAATCTAAACCATTCTCGAATCTACCGGAACGCACACACAAAATTTCATCAAAATCGGTCCAGTCGTTTAGGAGGAGTTCAATTACATACACACGCACAGAAGATTTTTATATATAAAGATGAGCATTGAAAATTTCAGGTTTTTGCGCCGAAGACATCGCCAAATTAGGAAAATGTGAATTATCTCACGAACTACTGGATTTAAAAAAATTTGCTTAGTACCGTTCGATTCAGCATGAAAAAATACACTAAAATATGTTATCAGTTAAAAAATAACTACAAAAGCCGATTTTTAAGGAATTTTTTAAAAGTTCGTTCCTTTTTTTAACCCCTTTAGGGGTGGAATTTTCGAAAATCCCTTCTTAGCGGCACTCGATGTTATCAGAAGTATTTTTACCCCAATTTTCAAGATTATAGGTTCGGCAGATTTTTTTGTGCTGTGATTAATACGAAATCCAAACTTTCTTTTATATATATAGATAAGGATTGAAAATTTCAGGTTTTTTGCGCCGAAGACGCCGCCAAATCAGGAAAATGTGAAGTATCTCGCGAACTACAGAACTTAAAAGAATTTGCTTGGTACCATTCGATTCAGCATGAAAAAATATACTAAAATATGCTATCAGATGAAAAATAACTACTGAAGCCGATTTTTAAGGAATTTTTTAAAAGTTCGTTCTTTTTTCTACTCATCGTAGGGGTGGAATTTTCGAGAATCCATTTTTAGCGGCACTCGATGTTATAAGAAGTATTTTTACCCCAATTTTCAAGATTTTTGGTATGGTAGATTTTTTTGTGCTATGATTAATACGAAATCCTGACTTTCATTAATATATATAGCACTTTTAATTAGCGAAAAATCACTAACTATTAGTTTTTGCCTAATTACTAAAAAAGTACTGAATCAATTTCGACGAAATGTGAATCTAAACCATTCTCGAATCTACCGGAACGCACACACAAAATTTCATCAAAATCGGTCCAGTCGTTTAGGAGGAGTTCAATTACATAC
Organism: Maratus speculifer; assembly: GCA_964019185.1. Taxonomy (NCBI): domain Eukaryota; kingdom Metazoa; phylum Arthropoda; class Arachnida; order Araneae; family Salticidae; genus Maratus; species Maratus speculifer. Next base: position 229,890,853 of record OZ025290.1, read on the forward strand.
ACACGCACAGAAGATTTTTATATATAAAGATGAGCATTGAAAATTTCAGGTTTTTGCGCCGAAGACATCGCCAAATTAGGAAAATGTGAATTATCTCACGAACTACTGGATTTAAAAAAATTTGCTTAGTACCGTTCGATTCAGCATGAAAAAATACACTAAAATATGTTATCAGTTAAAAAATAACTACAAAAGCCAATTTTTAAGGAATTTTTTAAAAGTTCGTTCCTTTTTTTAACCCCTTTAGGGGTGGAATTTTCGAAAATCCCTTCTTAGCGGCACTCGATGTTATCAGAAGTATTTTTACCCCAATTTTCAAGATTATAGGTTCGGCAGATTTTTTTGTGCTGTGATTAATACGAAATCCAAACTTTCTTTTATATATATAGATTTAAACAAAATCAACTTTTTCAACAAATGTTTGCTTTTCAGAATGCTCACTGCCATATACAAAATCATGATTTTTTTCAGCCAACGCTAATTACAGTTATTGTATAGTTATTTTACTTTAAATTAGAGCTCAAAACTACAAAATAAGTCTATTACTGATAACAAACATTTTTAAGTCCATTCAAATGCATGCAATTAAGGTATACAGACACCTTTAAAACGTAATTTTCGATCAAAATATCGATTTTTGATTAAAATTGAGTCTTTTATCCATCGAAATATGCTTAAATTTTGTCTATATCTTAATTATAATCAAAGTTACAGCCGTTTAAATTTACAGCTATCACAGCTTTTGATTTATTTTTAAAAGATATTTTTAGTTTTTTCTCAAAATGAATTTTTTCAGATTTTTACTATGCGCAAAACATCTTAAAACATAAAAATATGCATGAAATGTCACGAAATTTTCTGTACTTCTTTTACAAATGTCTTTTGAGGGAATAGACTAAACTCATGATAATATATTAAATAGTTTTATATTTACATTGGTATAAATGACAAACATGAAACAAATTTTGCGAATTTTTCACTGATCTGAGAGAGAGATGCAATTATAATGTGTGTAACCTAATTTCCTAGAGAAAGTTATTTTATTTATAATGCAATTTATACAAAATGTCAATACATTGATTTTTTTTTTTTTTTGAGTTATAACATTTTGCGGAAATGTCAATTTTTGACATAATCTTGATTATTTTTCTCTTTTAACGAAGATTTCTGAGTAAATGCCAATATACACTATATTGCCATTGATTATGGGACACTTGCGATTTTAGACATTTTACTAAATATCTAGAAAAATACATGAGGAATCATCTCGAAATTCTTAGTGTATAAATATAATAGTATACATCATACATCTCCGTGAAGATTTTTTACCGAAACTCCATAGGGGACCGTCAACAAATTAAAAAAGAATGAATATCTTTTGAATAACCCTGTCAAAACTAATGTAGCAAAAGCGCTCAAACTCTAGATTTAGTGATGGGCGATTTCGATTTTTTAAATCGATTTAATCGATACTACGGCCAACTCGATTTAATCGATACTTTAAAATTTTTAATCGATTTCTCTGAAGGTAATATAATTTTCATTTTCCTTCAAAAGTCGAAGATAAGATAGACGGATGTGCCAATTCCAAAATTTCAGTGTATTAGTTTCTAAGATAGAAGAATTAAAGAAACCTCTGAACCCCCCCCCCCCCCCCTGCAAAATAGCGTTTTTTGTTGAGTGATGTACACCAAAAATTGATCAGGATCAATTTTTATTAAGTACCAGCTGAATCTGAATTTTGATGAAAATCCATGAAAGCGCGAGATACAGTTATTGCGAAATCATAAAAAATACAGCATATCAGCGCCACCTGTTGGGCAATTTACACCAAGAACTAAATAACATTAATCTATGTCAGAGATTTACTGAATCTGAATTTTGATGAAAATTCGTTCTTGAGATAGCGCTATTGCGTTAATCATGAATAATGCAGTATAGCAGAGCCATCTCTTAAGCGATTTCCACCAAAATGTAATTAGCATAAAATAATATCAAGGACTAATTGAAGCTAAATTTTTATGAAAGTCCGTGCATTAGTTCTTGAGATAAAGCTAAAATGGAAACAGGGGCGTGCGAAAAAAGAACCGCGCCCGATTCAAAGTTCCAATTTAGCCCCCCCCCTATTAACTTTTTCTTGTGATAGGCTAGAAGTGATGTTAGTAGTAAAAATTTGGAGCCCCCTAAATTTCCGTGCTCGGAACGACTGCTTCCTTTCACCCCCCCCCCCATTTCACATGGCGCTGAGTGGATATTGTGAAAAATTCAGTATAGCAGCGCCATCTGAGATGCTATATACATCAAAATGCAAAAAACATCAATTCATGTCAAGGACTAACTGGATCTAAAATGTTATGAAAATCCGTTCATTCGTTATTCAGATATAGCTGTTGCGCAAATCGCAAAAAATGCAGCATAGCAGCGCCACCTGTTAGGCTATATGCACCAAAAATTAATTAGATTCAGTTTATATCAAGGTCAAACTAAATCTAAAGTTTTGTGGAATTCCGTGCATTTGTTCTTGAGATAGAACGGTCAGAAATTTTTGTCGTATACAGACTCACAGAGTGACAGACACACACACAGACAGATATTTCTTAAAAAACATGAAATCGTGTTAAAGACCTTCTAAAATATATAAATCCATCAAAAACGGGAAGTCAAAATTTTTCACGAACCTAATACTCTCTTCTTGTAAAGTTACAAAAGAAAGTAAAAATGTAAAATCGATTCTGCCCGTAAGATCGATCTTTAGATTCGATTTCGATCTTTAGATTCGATGTCGATCTTAGATTCGATGTCGATCTTTAGATTCGATTTCGATCTTTAGATTCGATGTCGATCTTAGATTCGATGTCGATCTTTAGATTCGATTTCGATCTTTAGATTCGATTTCGATTTTTTTTTCTTTTTTTCTAGGCTAAATTAGTGTTGAATGCAGGTATTTTTCTGCGACTCCGGAAGAAGGCATCATGTTTTACAGCTCTGTAAGAGAGGGGGAATCGCAATTTGTGCATTAAAAAGCATAAAATCTCATAACTTCTTGGGGGGGGGGGATAATCCCCTGCGGGCTACCCCATTAATTCGACACTAGGTTAAATCGTTATATTTTTGTTTAGAAGTCCAGTTATTTGAAGTATTAGTTTATTATGTTTTATTTTTCACGCCCCCCCCCCCCCTTCCACGTCAGTTTTAACTTACAGGGCTGTTCGAAATATGCATACAGTTTAAAAAATGTCCAATTCTCGGTCTATTTCATTTTAGATCCACATTTTAAATCCTTGACAAAATATAAATAAAGGGTCGCCCTTCCGCCCATTTGGGATTTATCTGCGCCCCGCCGGGGGGCATATTTTTTTGTTTCTTCAAAAGAAACAAAAAAAATTTTGAGGGGGGGGGCTTGCACCCTCCCCCAATATACAACTTAAAATTACGCTCATTTAATTTTCTACCATTTTTAACTTAAAAGTTTAAGCTACATGGCACCCCCAGAGCTGTGGACCCTCCCCCCCCCATGTCGATCACTCACCTAATTTTGCTTATTTCTTCACTTCATTTCAATCTTTAAAAGGGTATAACTTTGCTTCTATAGGAGTTACAGTGATGAGAAAAATTCTAGTATAGCTAACCATTTCTCGCCGTTCTTTTTGCTTTTCCAGTTTCCCGGTTTTCCCTATAGGACCTTTTTTTGGGGGGGGGGGGCAGAGGGGGGGGGTTCTTCATACAATATGTCTATTGAAAGCTTATGTTCATACATGACAAATCTAGCAAAAGAAATTTTCTCCCATCATTTCAGGTCACGTTACAAACCCATAACGTGTTAAAATTTTAATTTTTCAAACTTCAAAAAAAAAAAAAAAAAAAAAAAAAACATTGATACATATTAGTGAAACTGGGGTTCGAACCCGCAATCGTTTGATTGCACACGTAATCCCTAATCTTATTGGCCACCGAGTACTCAGCAGCGCTATTATTTCTCTAGATTGTCATCTTTAAATTCGTAATATCTTTTGAATGGAATGTTCGATTTGAATAATTCAAAAAGTAATCTACAGATATTGTAACAGGCATTAATACAAAATGATTTATTTGGATAAAGATTAAGGTATCGATAGTATGGTCTAATTTTGGTTGATGTATTTAACGCGTTTTAAAATGTAAGAAAGTAGTTATAGTGAGTTAACTACAATAGCTGGACATATGGTATCGCGCGTTTTTTTTTTTTTTTTTTTTTTTTTTTTTTTTTTTTATAGACATTAATATGTTCTTTAATATTATAGAAACCTTTTTTTATTCATTTAAAAGTATTTCCTGGCGATTCAAAATTATATATCCTAACGATTCAAAAATACACACATAATTGTTCAAGGTTTCACTTCTATCGGCACTCTCAGAGTGCCACAATTTATTATTATTATTATTATTATTATTATTATTATTTTCATGTTCGTCCGTCCTACTGCCCCCCCCCCTTCCTCACCAAACTTAACTTACAGGTTCGTTCAAATTATGACTGCGATTTTTAAAAAGTCTAATCCTCGTTCTATTTTGTTATAAATCCATATTTTGAAACCTTAACAAAAGATACATTTGGGCCGGGGTCGCCCTTCTGTCCGTTTGGGATTCACCTTGCCCCCCTGGGTGGGGAGCATATTTTTTGTTTTTTCCACACCATCTCATGTAACATATCGTTATAAAGCTTTTATCTCCTCGATTTTTTCTGTTACTACCCCTCTCTCCACCTAATTACATGCTCTTGGCACTTTTTATAGTTTCAAAGAGTGCATGTTCCCCGCGGGCCACCCCATGAATTCAACACTAAGTTAAACACTATATAGTTTAGTTTAGAAGCTCAGTTATTTGGGTTATTACTTTATTATTTTTTTTTTCAAATTCGTCCGTTCTAATCCCTCCCCCCCCCCCTTCCTCGCCAATCTTTACTAAATGGACCGTTCAAAGTATGCGTGCAATTTTTAAAATGTCCAATTCTCGTTCTATTTTATTATAAATCCTCATTTTGAAACTTCGACAAAAGATACATTTGGGCTATTGTCGCCTTTCCGTCAAGAGTGGGGGTTACCTGCCCCCTTGAGAATGGGGCATATTTTATGTTCTTCCAAATTATCTCGTGTAACATTTGGTTGGCATTAGAAAAAAAAAAGGGTTTTTTTTGTCTATACTCCTTGTTCCCCCATCCTAGTTACACGCTCTTGGCACTTTTTATACTCGGTTTAATGCCAAGTTACTCATTGTTGTTATTAGTTGAGTTATGCCTCTCAAATTTGTCAAAGTTTTTGTGTAAGTGAAAACCATAAGTGACAATCATTTTAAAATTTAAAATTCTCAATATCCGACTCTAAAATCTGCAATAGCTTAGTTCTATGCCTCCCTAAATGGGGATGGGGGGCGGGAAGCGGTCCTGCTGATTGTCTAAGTTTTGGAATTAGTAATTTGAATCTTCTCTGTGTGAACCTAAATATCGAAATATCGATTCTAGTATCGATTCTAGAACTGAGAAATCGATTCTTACTATGATCGATGTTGTTTTATACGATATCGATTTTAATCGATTCTCAAAATTTCCAGAATCGCCCATCACTATCTAGATTATGATTGAATGCCTTATTGCAATACACTGTGTTCATTTTTATGCAAATAGAATGCATACTCGCGGGGTAATTAAGGTTTTTATAAAAATGGTCCCAAATTTTTCTAAGTTTTTCCCTTATAATTTTCAGAGTTCTTAATAAAAAATAATATTTTTTTTAGAAAATATGACAAACAACATTGCACACAGTACCCTGTAATCAGAATTAAAAAATAATAAAAATTGAATGAAAAATGAGTAGGTTTACTAAATAATTTTTTACTGCGCATGCGTCAAAGATATCAAAATTTCATTTGCATATTATGTTAGCTAAATGTATAGAGCAACGTTTGTAAAAGTCTCAAAATCATAGCTTGAAAATTCTGAAAGTAATCGTCTATAGAAAAAGGACAAAATCCGTTGTTTCCAAAATGAAGCAAAAAAATGAGGGATTTTATCCAAATGTAGTAGTACATCCCGTACTGTGTATTCTATATTGACACTAATCAATGAATATATGGATACAACCCCTCTTGTTTTTCCTTCATTTTGAGAATAACGGATTTTCAACTTATTCAATTGACGATTATTTTCAGAATTTTCAAGTTATGATTTTGTGACTTTCACAAAAGTTGCTCTATACATTTAGCTAACATAATATGCAAATGAAATTTTGATATCGTTGACGCATGTGCAGTAAAAAATTATTTAGTAAACCAACTCATTTTGTGTACAATTTTCATTATTTTTTAATTCTGATTACAGGGTACTGTGTGCAATGTTGTTTGTCATATTTTCTGAAAATAAATATTATTTTATATTAAGAACTCTGAAAATTATAAGGAAAAAAATTGGAAACATTTGGGACCATTTTTATAAAAACCTTAATTACTCTGCGAGTATGCATGCTATTTGCATAAAAATGAACAAGGCATATTACAATAAGGCATTCAATCATAATCTAGAGTTTGAGCGCTTTTGCTACATTAGTTTTCACAGGGTTATTCAAAAGATATTCATTCTTTTTTAATGTGTTGACGGTCCCCTATGGAATTTCGGGAAAATATCTTCACGGAGATGTATGACGTATACTATTATATTTATACACTAAGAGTTTCGAGATGATTCCTCATGTATTTTTCTAGATATTTAACAAAATGTCTAAATTCGCAAGTGTCCAATAATCAATGGCAGTATAGTGTATACATAGGGAATGCTGAAATCTGCCCCCAGTATATCTGCCCCCGTCCGCCATTTTGACCTTTACATTAGAAGGGGGTAGATATCCAGCGCTGCAGCATTTCACTTTTTACGAGGGCCTGATATCTGCCCTCAGTATATCTTCCCCCGTCCGCCATTTTGAGCTTTGCATTAGAAGGGGGAAGATATCCAGTGCTGCAGAATTTCACTTTCTACGAGAGCCTGATATCTACCCCCAGTATATCTGCCCCCGTCCGCCATTTTGACCTCTGCATTAGATGGGGGTAGATATCCAGTGCTGCAGCATTTCACTTCTACGAGGGCCTGATATCTACCCCCAGTATATCTGCCCCCCGTACGTCATTTTGATATCACAGTAGAAGGGACATACATGGAGTGCTAGAATATTTTTTAGGTTCATCGAGAACCTAAGAATCCTGGCTATATATCCTTTCTGCGTATAGTTTTTATTGTTTCCGCTAATAATCATACGGTTTATTTATCTAGAAATTTGTAGACGACACTTAAAATGTAACTCTAAAATTATATAATATATATGAGGACGTAAACTTCAAAACGCACTTTATCGACATTTTTAAAAATGAATTTTCTGTATGAACCTATTCTATTAATAAATCTGCGTAAAAGAAAAAAAATCTGTAATTTCAGAGCAGGGCGCGAATCATGTGCCAACCAGCGAATCATGTCAGGGGTGGACTCCGAAATTTTTTTTGGGGGGGCTGACATCTTTTAGCAATTATTAATGCAGTAACTAAGCAAACTAAATACTTTAAAAACTGATAAAATGGATCTGTCTATAAAGGAACCCGATTAAAGCGAAACCTCTTTAAAATGGAGTTTTCCTAAATGGAAAATATTCGTGATCACCGGAAAATAATTAAGAGCGGTGAAGCTCCGAACCCTGTATTTCCCAAATTATGAATTCATGAAAATTTCATCTTCTGAAGCATTTTTTGTGAATTTTTGAATCTACATAAGAAGATGTACACAATTAATTAAGAGGCTACTTCAGTCAAGCGAAAAGGCCCGTTCGATAATGCTAATCCTGTGGAAGAAATTAAAAAATATATATCTCGTTTGAATGTACAAGTTTTTAAATGATTTTTTTCATTGAATATTAGAGATTTTTTCGATTTTATTTACAGATAATTTTAGTGAAAACACTTTTATTTTCGGAACCGGTTTCGAAAGTGAAAGCATATTCATGAGAAAAAAACATATAATCAAAATCGAAAAAGTAAGAAACGGCCTGCATACAGTTCATCTAAGAAAAAATATTAAAAATATTGAAATTCAATCGAGATATCTTTATAAATCTTTTCCATTGGATTAGCATAAGCTAGCGGGTCTTTTCTCATGACTGAAGTTCCTCTTAATAAAATTTAAAAGAGTTTTGACAGTTAAAATCAATTAATTAAATTTGTGTTTGTAGAAATTTTATGCAATATTTATAACTGCACTCAAATTTTTTATTTTAAATACTTTTTTAGATTTTTATTGAATTACAAAATGTACAAACATAATGGTCTTACTCTAGAATTATAAAATGATACTTAACTGAAAATTTTCCCCCACAATCTTTCAACGCTAAGAAAGCTGAGAAATGCAAATGAAAAAGAAATCGTCCTTTTAAAAATATTTTTGTTTGTTCAACCAATTATGCTCTTGAGATAAGATGAAGTAAAGTAGTATTTAGAACGCATTCTAAAATGTATTACTACTAATCGAGTATTACATGCATTTTAAAACAAATTATTTTAAAGGTGCTTTAAAGTGACGTCGGGACATAAAGGGATAAGAAAGCCTACTTAAAACTGAACTTTTCTCCATTCCATAAGATTTAGTCTTAGGTTGTTGTTATGATTAATGTAAAATATAGATAGCATTCTTCAATTCATTAAAAAATAATAATAACTTGATTTATTTATTAATAAAGAAAACTGATGGATAGCACATGCGCATTATTTTCTTGGATTCTCATTGCAGTTTTGACATTATTGAACATATTTTGGAAAATGCCATAAGTAAAATTATTCTTGATTCCGTTTAAAATCCATATGATGAGTAAAATGTATTAATTAGAGTTAAAACAATTTTCAAACAGCCGATAACTCCACAGAAGCAAACAAAATAAAATTATGCATTGGACATTGATTTAAATTGTATTTTTCCATTCAGAAATAATTTAAAGAGAACGCAACTTTGATTACACAGTATTTCAGTGAAGAGCAAATATTAGCTTTCTAAACAACATTTAAAGTTTCCTTAGAATAGATATAAATATAAATCGAATATAATTATATATTCCTAAAATTATTAATTTCATAATGCAGAAACTTATTATTATATTTAAAAAACACTTTAATATATTAATTCCACAGGTTTGATTTTTTGTAACTGATTGTATTTGTAATTTATTTTTATCAATTGTTTTCCGACGAATTTTTAGATTATTTTAAAGTGATGGCTGTTTTAAACACGATTCAATTCAGTGATGATGTTGTTTCTCGTTAAAACTAACTTTGCCTGACCTTATTTCATTAATAATATGAATTATAAAATTAGTCATTTAACAATTCGCTATAATTAAATTTAAAATTCTGCATGTGATTATATCATTTCAAGTATAAATCAATTATTATAAACATATATCCATTCATCCTATATAAGATCATTGCTTTTAAATTATCACGAAGTGACCGACGAAACAAGTGGCAGCTACTTAATGCATCTGGATACCATTTCCCCCATCTGGTAGGTAAACAGAAAAAAGTGACATAAACTATAAAATCGGAGAAAAGTGACACGGAAAAAAGTTTACGGAAAAAAAGTTACAGGAAAAAAAGTGACAAGGAATTGATTTTGGGGATTCATTGATCAGACGGAGGCTCTTAATTTAGGTAAATCGGTTTTTAGGTAGATTTCGTATGAAATACTACCTATTGCATTGTCTCCCATGTTGGAATTTCTGAAAAATGTTTGCGGATCTACACGAATCATGACTCCTAGACCCCAAAACTACCATCAGTAAAAAAGTTTATATATATATCTATCTATCTATCTATCTATCTATCTATCTATCTATCGGTGTATATCACTTTCTTCTAGACACGATAACTTCCATAATTATGCTTAGATCTTCATCAAACTTTTACATAAAATCAAGGGGCATAAAATCTCGGTTAAGTTCGTTAATGGGCAAAATCGGACCAAGGGGGTGGAAGTTAGGAGGGTTTTTGTGAAAACAGAAAAAATGCGATAACTTCTTAATTAAAATAGATATCGAATCAGTTTAAAGTATATATTACTTCTAAACAATGGGCAAAAAGTTTATGCATGACAGATTTTTGATAAAGTTAAAAATGGGCTCAAGGGGCGAAAAAAACATGGTTTTTGGGAGAAAAAAATTCATAACTTCGTCAATTCTCAAGATATCAAATCCAACTAAATTTTATATAAATGTACTTAATATTATCTAAAACTTTTGTATTTACAAGTTTTTGATAGCATCAATTTTTACCGATGAAAAAAATTAAAAACGAAAAGAAAAAGGGGGGAGGAAAAAGAAAAAAACCCATAACTTACTCAATTCTTAAACAATTAAATCTAATTAAATTTATTTTACATCTTCACAATAATATCTACAACTTTTATATTGACAAGTTTTTCATAGAACCAATTCTTATAGCAAAAATAAATAAAACAAAAATAGGAGTTGGAGAAAAAACCTCAAGTCCAAACTGCTTATATTTTGACTCATTTTAAAATTCATTTTTGATTTTAAACGCATCCAAATGACAGATCCTCTTATTTAGCAACTATATAATGCGACGTATTGGCCAATTTTTTGATAAAGGCAGAATATATTTTTAAAAAGGCTGCCAAAAAAGGTATTTTAAACAGATTTCCCGAAGTTTTCATCATTAAAAAATTCATTAAGTATAACAAATTGCGTTTTTTATGAGTCATTTTTAAATTCATTTTTGTTCTCAAACCCATCCAATTTACAGGTCCTATTATTTAGGAACTATATAACTTCAAGTACTGGCCAGTTTTTTGATAAAGGCAGAATATATTTTTTAAAAGGCTGCCAAAAAGGGTATTTTGAACAGAATTTCACGAAGTTATCGTGATTAAAATTTGAGGAAATTTAAGAAATTGCGTTTTTACCGAGTCATTTTTAAATCTTTTTTTGTTCTCAAACGCATCCAATTTACAGGTTCTCTTATTTAGGAACTATATAATGTGACGGAGTGGCCAGTTTTTTGATAAAGGCAGAATATATTTTTAAAAAAGGCTGCCAAAATGGGCACTTCGCACAAAATTTCCCAAAGCGAGATGATTAATGAACTGTGGGTATTCAAATAACAAATTGGTTATTTTATGACTCATTTTTAAATCTAATTTTGCTCTGACACGCATTCAATTGACAGTTTTTTGTTACTTAGGAACTATATAATGTGCGTATTCGTCGATTTTTTGATAAAGGGTGAATATATATATTTTGAAAGCTGTCAAAGTAAGCACTTCGCAAAAAAATTTCCCAAAGCGATCATGATAAAAGAATTGAGGTTGTATTCAAATAACAAATTGTTTATTTTATGACTCATTTTTAAATTCAATTTTGCTCTCAAACGCATTCAATTGACAGTTATTTGTTATTTAGGAACTCTGTAATGTGCCGTATTGGTCAGATTTTTGATAAAGGCTAAATATATATTTAAAAAAATCTGTCAAAGTGGGCACTTCGCACAAAATATCTCAAAGCGATCTTGATTAAAGAATTGTGGATGTATTAAAATAATAAATTGGTCATTTTATGACTCATTTTTAAATTCAATTTTGCTGTCAAACGAATTTAATTAACAGTTTTTTGTTATTTAAGAAATATATAATGAGCATATTGGTCAATTTTTTAAATAAAGTAAGAATATAATTCAAAATATATTGCCAAAATGGGCATTTGAGTAGAAATAGGCATTTTTTTTTTTTTTTTTTTTTTTTTTTTGAGATGAAAACTTTTTGAAATCTACCTCCGCCTATAGGCCATGCCGAAAGGGATTTTTCATACTGAATTAACGGTTTTGGTCCAATTTTTGTATATACGCCCATATTGAAAAGACGCTTTCTTTATTAATCATTTAATAAATTTTTGAAGGATTTTAGAAGGATTGAATTATTTAGAAGGATTAATTAAATTTGAATTTACAAGGATTTTGTGCAATATTTATAACCCACTCAAACCTTTTGTTTTAAATTGTTTTCTTCGTATTTTGTAGAATTATAAAATGTACAAATATGGTGTTCTTACAATATAAATGTAGAAATACAGTCGGCTCTCGTTAATTCGAACTTACTGGGACCATAAGAAATGTTCGAATTATGGTAAGTATGACAGAAAAACATAATTAAAAGAGTTCTTTTACAAAGGAATTATAGTATTTTCTAATATCATTTCAGCTGTTCAAGTTAGAATGTGACTTAATATTAAATTAAAATACATAAATACATAAACCAATTAAGGAATTAGGAACAATCGCAATGGAAGAAGAGGTGGATGTGTCATTTACAGACATACGGACAGGACCGACTAACAAGTTTCTATGCCCTGGGCACTTTCAAATTTTCGTGCCCCCGTAGATTAGTTAATTTACTGATAGTAGTTTTTTCACACATTATACACTTATCTGAAAAAAAGTTTCCTCGAAAATTGAAAAACAGTTCCATAAATAAAAATTAAGAAAGAAATTCTACTATTTATTGAAACGTGCTTTTAAACATAAATTGATGTATACTTTTGTCATTTTACCGAATTAATATCACTTTTCGTTCCGCAATTATGATTTTTATAACATAAATTTAGATGAAATAGGAAATGTTTTGTGTTCCACAGAAATTTCGTTCCCAGGGCATAGAACTCGAGTGCCCGTGCGATAGTCAGGGTCTGCATACGGATAATTAGAAAGCGGATATCAAATGGATGGGATTATATGTATACTAATTCAGAATAATTTTTACTAAAATGAAAGAAATCAAGTTATTTCAAGGATCTGGAGTTTAAAAAAAAAAGGAAAAATGAAAAATTGGAGTTCCCGTTAGTTTGAATTAAACGATATCAAGAGAAAATGAGTTCAAATTAGCTGAAAATTTTAACATTATTCTGCCATTGAAAATTTCGGAACTTAACGTTTAGTTCGAATTAAGTGAAGATTCGATTTATCCGATTTTGAATTAACGAGAGCCGACTGTATTTCCGAATTGAAAAATCCCCATCCCCCTCCCTCAGCGCCAATAAAGCTGAAAAAATACAAAGGGAAAAGAAATTATACTTTTAAAAATATATTTGTTTTGTGTAACTAATAATGCTTTTGGAACAAAATAAAGTAATGTATCTGTAACTCATTCTAAACAGTATTACAACTAATTGACGTATTAAAAGAATTTTATAATGAATAATTTTAATGGACTTATAAGTACCGTCCGTAGATAAAGGGTTAATCGAAGATTATAAAAACCATTAATAAATTAGTGAACCAATTTTATAAGATAGTTTGTGATTTTTTGTGTGAATGGTTATTTTCGAGATTGTCAAAACTACACACTCTCTGAAAAGTATACCAACTTCGACTTTCAGAAATTCTCAAAAGAAATATTTAACACTAGAACCGCGGGAAATTTTACCCAAGTTTTATAAAAATAAGTCACATCAGAATTTGTATTTAAGTCTATTTAACTTACTTAGTTTAAATAATTTTTGTGCAGCTTGCATGTAAATTATTTTAAGAAGATTTATCTGGTTCGAATCGACATCTTTTCACAGAATACGGGTCAAAATGACCCGTCTCCGCGGTTCTAGTGTTAAAAACAAATCATGGGGAAAATGTTATTTTGTACAGAGGAAATGGTATTTCAAAACAATATTTTCCTGTAAAAAGGCAGGGCCCGTTTAAGCTCTGATGCTATGGGAAGCACAGTGTCATTTCGGGGGCCCTCTTTCATTTGTAAAGAATTTACATTCGAGATACTTGGAAATTCACCACTACTATAAATATTATTCAAAAGAATGGCTCACTTGATTTCATATGTATTTCATTTATCAATATTCCCCCCCCCCTTTTTTTTTCTTTTTACATTAAAATTGAATACAATCAAGCAAAATATGCTAAAAGTGATTAGCATGGGGCTAATATAAAAAATATAATTGGATGGAAACATTGAATTAAAAATGTATGCACAACATAAAGTGTCAATATTTTGATATACTTCTTTCAATAACGGCAATAGCTTTTTTTTTTTTTTTTTTTTTTTTTTTTTTTTTTTTTTTTTTGTACATATAAGCTAAATTTAACAATTCTAAAATTCAATATGTAAAATAAAAATTTATCTAAAATAATGTACAAAAACTGATCTTTTACATGAAAAATTAATTTGTTATTTGCATTTACGAAGTACTTAAATAATACAAATTATATATATATATGCATATATGCATAATTAATAATTTGAAAAGAAATTAGGTAAAATTTTAGAATTAAGTTAATTCCATGCAAAATTCAGGGCCCCCTGTGTTCTCAATTTTGGGCCCCTTCAAAACTTTCTAAGGGAAGCATGTACTTCTCGTACCTATTCGGTAATCAGTAAATCGGAACTCCCTAGGAAACCCCAATTAGCGCGGGCCGTGCCCTAACTGTCGCATCGTTTGTCCGATAATTGAGTCGGTCTAGCTGCCAGTATCAGATAGACCCGTTGTAGTCCACAGGCTCTTTGGCCTGAAGGCATGGGTATGGCAATCCGTGGTCAAAGAAGGGTTCTTTCTGAATTTCTTAGGAAAACAGGAAGTGCCTGGCTGTTTGTAAAAAGAATGATGAATGAAGTGACAGATTTAGATTAGTTCTCACCTCAGTACAAAACAAGAAGAGATAATATTTCTCTTGTTCCATGTTCTATGCAGGGATTCTTTTAGTAATGGTTCTTATGCAGGGATTCTTTTACCAATGGTTCTATGTCTTGGGTGAAAATATTATCACAACAATTCTGGGAAACATTTTTCCAGTTAACTTGTGAATAATAATTAAAAAAATGTGTGCAAGTTCAGATTTGTAATATTATGTAATCTCTATAGTTGTTTGATACGGTGCGGGCCCCATCTTGTTCCCAGTGCCCTTGCCCTTGGGCAGTTTCCCACTGTGCCCCCCCCCCCTCTAACCGGCCCTGTGGCCATTTAAAACTAAAAAACACTAAAAAATAAAAATGAAGTACAAAAAATGAAAAAAATTAAGCGTTTTTTATGTGTTTGAACTTTATAAAAAAAGGGTCGGAGCATTTTCTTCTTTCGTTCATATCTTAAAAAATGGCTGAGGTGTGGCAATTTGAATTTCTAGTGTGCACGGCCGGTAACAGGTTTCACGGGCTCCTGGGCAGACTAAACATACGGCCCCCCTCCTACAATTAAACATATGGAAATTTTCCGCTTATTTGAATCGCTGTACTATTGAATAAGTCCTTTTTTTATTTAAGAAAACAACGTTTGTCATTTGTTTAATCAGCACCGTCTTCTTTAATCGAATCAAATTCTGCTTTACAAACAGTGTTAATATAAAAGGTAAACTTTTTACAAGCTTGACAATCCTAATACTTTTTATACATTTGTAAACGAAAATTTCGGCTAATTTTAGTCAAATTTAAGGAATTAAGAAATATGTCCCTATAAACATAATGCATCTTAGATTTTGATTATAATCAATTGCTAGTTGGCGAGCAATCTCTCTTATGTCCTTAAAATTGTTTTTAAGCACAAATTTTGGCTGCAATCATAGTTGAATAATTTTTTCGGTTATTAATGTCAAAGCTCATATTTAAAATGAAAATGTTGCTAAAATGTATAAAAATTGTAATATTTTTAGGATGATTAGTACTAATGTTAAAAAATATTCAGGGTGCAAAATAAAGTTATACATTTATAATTTTAATAATTCTTGAGCGAGTGGATTCCAATTTCATATCCAAAGCTAAAATTTGCTCAAGACTCAAAATTTAAAGTAAAACCATGTTTTAGCTTGGAATATTTACGATTCTTTCTCGAAATCTAGAAATATTTCCCTCAAACTAATAAAATTTTAAGGAAACATTTTCCAATTACATTACTATTTTTATTTTCCTCGATAAAAATGAATGCGTGGAAGATTCTTTTTTTTTCCTATAACTAATTTGCAAAGACATACATCTTAACAACTTATAAACTTAACAACAATAAATAACAACATATAAATACACTGGTGCTTAACAACATATAAATAGTAGGTGTCTCGCCTAGCTTTAGTCGGGATCAAAATATTAGCTTTAAAAACACCTGAAATAAAACCGTTCATTAATTGGAACAACTTTATATTTTTAAACGGAAATCTAGTATAAAAAGCTTGCAGAAGAATTCTTCTGTTTTTCTTTTTTATCGACTACCAATAAATACATTTAAATTATTTTAAAAGATATTTATTATTGTCTAAACGATTTAAAAATTTTATGAAATACAAATGTGGTGATTTCAATCTCCGTGTTTAATTTTCATGCAAAAAGGCTGATATTTAGTGTTAAAAGTGCTGCACATCAAGAGCAATACTGGCATGCGTAATTTACGATTTAAACAAATAATTAGAAAAAGCCCCTACCGCCTCAAAATATAGCCGTAAGGTATATTTGAAAGTTAATTACTAATTTAAAAAAAAAAAGGAAATCAAGATTAGAAATAAACGCATTTTCATCTAGCCGCTTTTGATGAGTTTTTAATTCAATTTTCAGTAAGCGCCTTTTTAATCAGAATTATGTTACTGTGACTTCTTTTCTTCTCTAACCTCCTCTCCCTTTATGATTCTTTTTTTGTTAGACTTGGTCCCATGAACAACTTGTCAATATAAAAGTTGTAGATAATATTAAGAAGATTTATAATAAATTTAATTGCATTTAATATCTTGTAAACCGACGAAGATATGATTTTTTTGTTTTATTTTAATCCTTTTAAGGACGTCTTTTGCAGTCTGGAAACGGTTAATCTGAAGGTTCAAACTGACAAACGGTAGCAGTAAATTTTTACTGCAATTTTGATCGCATAATATGCATGACGAAAAGTTTTCGATTATTTTTAAATCAGTTTGTTCAAAAATCGCAGTTTGAATTAATTACTTGACCAGTTTGGGAGCAGAAAAGCCTTGCCCATGAAAGGGTTAAAACATTATTTTTTGCGCAATTTGAGCCCAAAATGTCAAAAATCTGTCATAGATAAATTTTTAGAACTTTTCTTAGAAGTAATAATAACGGTAATTGATTTTATGTACATCAAAATTGTGAAATTATGGGTTTTTTCTGTTTTCACAAATCCCTTCCCCATTTCCAACCTCCTTGGTCTGATTTTGGCCATTAACGAACATGACCGAAATTTTCATCTCCTTGATTTTATGTATGAGGTTGCAAGAGATTTATGCAAAATTGTAGAAATTACGTGGATATATACAAGAGTGCAAAAATCTAGGCGACAGCGGCTCTCATCGCTAAAAGAAAAAAGCTTTCCTCATTGAAACTTCAATAGCACTTATGTTGAAAAATGATATGCAATCGAAGATATAATAATAATAATAATAATAATAATAATAATAATAAAATAGTAATAACAATAATAACTTTTATCTGCGTTTCTAATCAGAGTTTTTTAAGTGTAATATTTTCAAAAAGTATAATTATGTAAAAACGCAGAAGTTTAAATTATTTTGAAACCCATTCCCATCAATTCGATATTTAAAAAGAAAAAAATCTTTGAAAAATCTACTTAAGCCTTATTTACCAGAGTAAAAAGTTCCTTAGACTGCTAATGTACAAAACTTCTTTGTATTGTAGGACTTTTAGAAGAGGCGTCTACAAGCATTCTCACGTTGAACTCTTTTTAAAAGGGGTATTCAAATGCTGAAATTTAATATCCTGCGTTGAGGAGCATTGCATGAGGGAATGGGTGCAGAAGAATTAGAGGGACATTTTTGTTGAGCTTTTTTTGTCAATCTCAGGGACTGATCATTGTTCGTTTTTACCTGTCTCTCCAACATAGATCCATAAAAGGACTAGCCCTGTGAAAAGAAAAAAAATCTTACTAACTCGTGTATAAGTCGAGCGACTCCTATTTTTAACTCCCAAATTTTGTGTAAAATTCTTCGACATTTACACTAGTATATACGGTATAAATAAATAAATAAATATGAACAGATAAATATTTAGATAAAGTTTTAAACTAAGGGGGGGGGGGGGGCTTTGGATTCTATTACTCATGATGGGCATGGATCTGCAAAAAGTTTTCAGAAATTTCAACATAGGGGAAAATAAAATAGGTATAGTATTCTTTACAAAATCTACCTATAAAAAATCCTGAAGAGATGTCTGGAAACGAATTTGCCTGAAAGGTTAAATGTCAATATCGTTTAAAATTGAAAAAAATCTTCTTAAAGATGAATGTATGTTTATGCGTGTGTGATTTGTCTTTTCGTATTTAGATTTTAAATTCTGGGTGAAAAATTTTAAGTAGGGGGAACTGGGGTACATTGATACATGGGGCACATTGATACACCCCCTCTACCGCTCACAGGGTCATTACAGGAAGTTTCACAACAGCTCCAAAAGGTGATGCTAGTGTATTCAACTACATACAGAAAATCTTGGAATGATTCAGCAGTTTGATGAAATGGGACGGGTGATTTATTGTTTTTGTTGTTCAAAAGTAAATATGAGTTGTACAATTGAAATGCTATTATACAACTGTTCCAGTATTTTCAACCAAAATGAATACTCTCCCTGGTAAGTACTGCTACTCTTTATCAGTTCCTCATTATTTATTGTTAGATATATTGTGAAGTGTTGGATTTGAGACTCATTTTATTCAAAATCGCTGTATGGGGCACATTGATACAGTTTATGACGGGGCACATTGATACAGCCTAAATCCTTTAATAGTTCATATTTTCATTATCTTTTATTATTTTTTTTACCATACACTCCTTAATCCAACCTTTTTTTCACGAAAAATTTCTAATATTAGTTTTTATTGAAGTGAAATAGCTCTAATTTCTTTATATTAGAGCATTTTATAGTATTTTTGAAAACAGAAGACGTAGGAACTTACCCAGCATCTAGTGCTAATAGAACTAATAAAAGAAAAGGACAGCATTCTGGCAAATCTCGAATTTATATCGATTCTCCAGAGAAAAAAGTATTTTCGACATGAGAAATGTTAAGTAAGAGAAACAAACTACAGAACAGAAAATGATACTTATATTATAAACAGAATTTTTAATATAATTATCCTTTATTTTCTGTTTATGAACCTATTTATAAACAGAAAAACTGGTAATTTTTTCATCTTTCATAAGAAAGAAGATAATGCTGGGGTTGAAGTGCTAGATATGACAAAGTTACCACAGCCAACAATCAGACAAGAAACAGACAGAACATCAAGTCATAATATATTTAATTTTGATTGCTTTAATATTGCTTAAAAATAAATTGTGGGTGATTTGAATTTTTATAAATAAATATAAAATGGTTTTCTAACTCATTTTTTATGAAAAATATGCATTGGTATTATTTTGTCGTCATTTTGCTTAAACGTATCAATCTGCCCCGGGGATGGGGCACATTGATACAAATGACTTTTTTTGATTTTTTAAAAATTACATGCAAAAATACTACATAAAACAATGATTGTACATTTTTATAACATACTACACAAGTTTTGCTGTCACCTCATGGAAAAAAAACTTGAATTTTCTACTTTCTTGACACCAAAAAAAATCTTAGAAAAAAACTGTATCAATGTACCCCAGTTCCCCCTATTTCAAAAATAAATAAATAAATAATACAAAAGTGTGAGTTTCAAAAAATTATTATTTTTTTAATAGATTGTCATTTTCAGAGAGAAAATTGAACGTAGATATGCTGCTTTGGTACCTTTATTTTTTTTATGTTTTTGATTTCAATATTTATGATGTCAATTTTTAAACATCGCAGAAAAAAAATCACAAACGGAATCGACGACGGAAATTAGTGCATTAGTTAATGAGATAAAACTGTCGTATAAATCGTAAAAATGCAGCAGAGCAACGCCACCTGTTGAGCGATTTGAACCAAAAACTAATCAACATCAATCTATATCAGGGACTACCAGGATAATACATTTTCATTAAATTCCGTGTATTTGTTCCTGAGATGGAGTTGTTGCAAAAATCGTGAAAAATGCAGCATAGCAGCTCCACTTATTGAGCGATTTACACCGAAACTAATCAGCGTCAATATATATGAATGACTACCTGAAGTAAACTTTTATTAAATTCCGTGCATTAAGGGTGGATTCCAAAAAATATGTTCCCACTCTCAACAGCTCGAAATTTTCTGATACATTTTCAGACTCATTTTTAAAAGTAGAAACATGAAATTTGCTAAGATGATTTTTGAAGATGCCGTGTGATTTAATTTTCCCCCCAATTCATTAGAATTGGATTTATGAACAATTATTTTCTCACTCTGATCTTTTATTTTTATTTTATTTTATTTTTGTTTTGTTTTTTGTTTTAGATCTTCCGCTTCAAAAACTTCGGTTCAAAACGTCATCTTTGACAGCCTTCCTTTTTTTTTTTTTTTTTTTTTGCAATATTTTCTCCATTTATCAAAAACTCAATAAGCACGGCACATTGTGTACTTTCTTAATAATAGAATTTGCCAGTTTGATGCACTTCAGAGCAAAAAGGAATTTAAAAATAAATCGGAATATAAGAAATTTGGTTTGGAATACACCCTTAATTCTTGAGACAGAACGATAGCAAAAATTGTGAAAGATACAGCATAGCAGCACCACTTCTTGAAACATTTACACTAAAATGTAAACAAACATCAATCGGAAGTTTGATGGAAATATGCGTATTAGTTATCAAGATATAGCTGTTGAGTAAATCGTAAAAAATGCAACATAGCAGCGCAACTTATTGATCATAGAAGGCGGCAGCCTTCAAGTGACGCAGCTTTAAATCTACCATCGTCAAAACCTACCATCGTCATAAGGGTAGATGCGGAACTTCATATATACAGCTAACTCAACTTCAAAGGAAATCGGAAAAGCCGCCTTCTAATAACTCAGCAAATATTGGTCAGAATGGTCCAATTTTTTTAATATAGTCTTATATTCCCAGTCTAATCCTATCCTATAATTTTTACATTTCTACGTGCCGTATATTTTTAGATCTCGATAACCATTTTTAAACTGAAAACGATGGTGTTTGTTCCTGATAATGAGATCTAGGAAACGGGCTGGGAGATTTTATTAAAACTTATATATAATATGAATCTCTTTAAGATAGAGGGAATAAGACTTGCCTAGTTTCTAGGAAAACTCTTGTTTGTTATATATTGGTCTTGGAAAATTGGACTATATTAGCTCGCGGATTACATGTTATTCTATGGGTTAGCAGACAGAGCCTGAGTGAAAAAGTTAACAGTTAAAAAGTCACAGTTAAAACACCCGAATCGAAGCAATAAATGTTTTTTAAACTACAAAAACATCTTATCATGTGCTTTAAAACATTCATTAAATATATACTAAATAAAATTTCTATTTATATTGCCTTTATTTTTCGTAAAGCAGAAAATATTACGTTTCTTATATTAGATATTTTTGCATTTTGTGGAAAAAATATTTTGAATCCTTTTTTAAAATAGGAAAATATTTTTTAATTATACATATTCAATATACTTTCGACTTATGATTTTTTTTTAAAGTTTACAAACAAAAATTATTTTTAATAATTTGTCCATGTATTCATACGCCTTTAGATAGTTTTGTTTTGAATCGTAATCGAATTCGCTGACGGTAAGAAGGTTCTCAAAGCTACGCGAGGCGTCAAAATTCAACTGTAAACATGGGATTAGAAATATGAAATATTAATAAAGCATGCCCCAAAGTAAGTACGAAATCTTAAATATCGAGGTAGTATATGATGTAATTATTCCCGACCCAGAGTATTTTTTATTTACGACAATTTTTTACTGTTTACATTATAGCTGTTTACATTATAAATACATGCTTCCTGACGTGTCTGTGGAGCGAAATACAAATTAAACAATTTACTATTTTATTTTGAGTTTTCTTCATAAATAAATAAATAAATAAACAAAATTTTTCGTTTTTAATGAAAATCCAGGTTAAATTTAAGGTATGACAAAATGAAAATTGTTCCCGATCCCGTGTGTAAAATAGTTTATTTGTGAATCGTTTGTATTTAAGTTAACGAAAATTGCCTCAAAACAACATCTTTTTCGAAATATGCATACCTATAGCTTGGTTTTGATTTTACATTCTTTTCAGATTAAAAAAAATCAAGCATCTCAGTATTTAAATTTTTATCAAAATTTTACTTTTTAAAATTTTCGGGACTTTCTAATGTAACTTATACTTTTTTCCCCCCTTATATTCAACTCTTATTCTTTCGTTAAGCATATAAATAACGTTAAGAATGTTTTTAATTTAAGTGATAAAGGTTTGAAATTTCAAACTTTGTCCACCAAATTTTCAATCAATCTTGTTTTTATTTACAGTAATACTTGATTATAATCCTTTTCCATTCAAGTTCATTTGTGTAATAGAGACCAATTAGCAATGCAATTTTGTTTATCTTTTAAAGAAATTAAACAAAAATTCACATTATTAAAGACAGCACAAGTTAAATAAAAAGTTATGACATTATGGAAATTTGGATATGTTTATAAAATGATGTACTTGTTTACAGGGGCGGATCCTGAGGATCATTTTGGGGGGGGGGGGGCAATACCAAGAAGCATAGAATCAACATAGTCATAATTTCTGTTCATGATATACCTACTTGTACAGTTATTATTAAGCGAATGATTAAATGAAATGCTTTTTTCAAACGAAATAGGCTGTTTTTCTGCGACCTTTTGACTAAATTTGCACTCTTTTCGTGACTCTTTGACGGAATTCGCATTTTTTGGCATTTTTGACAAATCTCGCGTTTTTTGCCCGCAATACTGTCAAAATTCGGGGTTTTTCCGCAATCCTTTGACAAAATTGGCTCTTTTCTGCGATACGTTGGCAAAATTAGCAATGTTTTGCAACCCTTTGAGAAAAGTAGCTCATTTTTCTTCGACCTTTTGACGAAATTGAAATTTTTTCCACAACACTGACAAAACTCACTGTTTTCCAGCGATCCTATGTCAAAATAAGCGCTTTTTCCGTGACCTTTTGACAAAATTCGCACTTTTTCGCAGTGCTTTGATAAAATTAGTGCTTTTTCAGCAATCTTATGTTGAAGTTGGCGCTTTTTCAGCGATCCTATGTCGAAATTCACACTTTTTCCGCGATTTTTTACATACCTTTCTTAAAACCCTTTGACTAAATTAGCACTTTTCTGCGGCCTTTTGACGAAATTCGCTCTTTTCCACTATACTTTGACAAAATTAGCACTTTTTTGCAACCCTTTGAAAAAAGTAGCTAACTTTAGACAAATTTCATGCTTTCTCCTCGACCTTTTGACGAAATTCAAGCTTTTTCCACGACATTTTGACAAAACTCGCGCTTTCAGCGATCTTGTGTCAAAATTCGCATGTTTTAATGATCCTTTGTCGAAATTCTTTTTTTTTTTGTGCGACCTTTGACAAAATTCGTGCTTTTTCCACGATCTTTTGTAGAAATTTGCTCTTTTTCCGCGACACTTTGACAAAATTAGCACTTTTTAGCGACATTTTAATGAGATTCGCGTTTTTTCATGAACAATAGAATGTCTCCGATGAAGTTGCAGAAAAAAGTCTGAATTCAACACTGGTTTGGAGGGGGGGAGCTATGCCCCCCCCCCCAACAAATTTCATTTTGTCATACCTTTAATTTAACCTGCATTTTCATTAAAAATGAAATTTTTTTTTTTTTTTTTTTTAAGAAAACTCAAAATAAAATAGTAAAATGTTTAATTTGTATTGCACTCCATAGATATACATCAGGAAGCACGTATTTATAATGTAAACAGCTAAAAAATTGTCGTAAATAAAAACAACTCTGGGTCGGGAATAATTATATCAGATATTACCTCGATATTTAGATTTCATACTTACTTTTGGGGATGCTTTATTAATTTTTTTCTCATCCCATGTTTACAATTGATTTTGATGTCAGTTTGACTGATCTCTGTGTATATATATGACCATTGGTTACTGCATAGGAAAATTGTGAATTTTTTTATTTAAACTTACCAAAGTTATTAATTCTGTGCAGTTTCAGCACCAATAATTAGATTCTAACAGAGAAAAATTTGTTTGAAAAGTTTTTCTCTCCAAATGGGGCATTAAAAATTGGGGTGTGCAAGTGCATGCCACATACATAACAACAAAAGTGGCAAGTCCTTAAAATTTTTTAGACTCCTTGGATTTTTTTGGCACAATCACTAACGTGTGTATAACCGCTGTGTGACCATTATAAAAAAAAAAAAAAAAATCGCTGGATTTACAAAAAATATTGAGCAAGAATCACTAAAATGCACAAATTTTGTCAATTACACAAACATTAATTCGTCTATGAACACAGTTTGCCTGTTGAAGCCAAAGAGACATCACTCGATTCACAAAAATTACTGTGCAAGAAACTCGTCAACACCACAATCATTAATGCGTGTATGCAGGGATGTGCAAAGAGAAAACTGCGGCCACCGCAAAGTCATTTGGCGCCCCCCCCTCCCACCCCACAAACTTTTTCTTGTGACAGGCTAAAAATGATTTTGGTAGTAAAAATTTGGAAAACTCAAAATTTCTGCACCCGGAGCGACCTCCCCCCCCCCCCCTCCATTTCACACGGAGCTTCCTGTATGTGCTAAAAGCCATCATTAGATCCATGAAATTCGCTAATCACTGAAATATACGAAACCTATCAACATTGCAATCTCGCGTGTACAGAGGCCAGAGTTGTCCTATATTTCCTATATATCCTATATTTATAAAATAATCTTCAGAAATGTCCTATATTGTCCTATATTTCCTGTATTTATTTACTTTTTCATATATTTCGTATTAATGTCATTACCTGCTAGCATTTACAATTGCTTCTTTTTTTTTTTTTTTTTTCCTCCGGTATCTCCATGCAGCAGCAATAGTTCAATCCTGCACATATTGCTCATACTTTCAGTCAGTACACAAAGTACAAATGAGAAGTAGGCTGTGGCATAGATTGCTGAATTTTTAAACATGACTTTGTACCCAGGGAGATTAAACATTGATGTCTCTGCTCAGTTTCCTAGGCTTTGGTGTCCATTTTTTTCTCTTTTGGATGTGACACCAGTAAAGAAATGGTTTTGAATGACTTGATGTTTTCATGTGCATCGGTTTGCTTGCTGAGTTAGTTCTAATGTTCAATGTGTTTTTGTGTTTCGCTGCAGCGCTGTGCGAAAGCGGTAGTCGCCCTGGCTGTGGAAATTTAGGGGGCGTCAAATTTATACTACAAATGTCATTTTTGGCCTGTCACAAGAAAAAGTTGGAGGGGGGAGGGGGGCACCAAACTGACACTTTGCCCCGGGCGCAGTTTTCTCTTCGCATATCCCTGTTACATTGTGATTTTTTTTAGTTTCTCTTATGCTTATCCTGTATTCAACTGCAATATATAATTTTTATTTATTTTAAATTTTATTTTAATCTAGAAAAGTATGTTTATCATAGAAGGCGGCAGCCTTCAAGTGACGCAGCTTTAAACCTACCATCGTCAAAACCTACCATCGTCATAAGGGTAGATGCGGAACTTCATATATACAGCTAACTCAACTTCAAAGGAAATCGGAAAAGCCGCCTTCTAATAACTCAGCAAATATTGGTCAGAATGGTCCAATTTTTTTAATATAGTCTTATATTCCCAGTCTAATCCTATCCTATAATTTTTACATTTCTACGTGCCATATATTTTTAGATCTCGATAACCATTTTTAAACTAAAAACGATGGTGTTTGTTCCTGATAATGAGATCTAGGAAACGGGCTGGGAGATTTTATTAAAACTTATATATAATATGAATCTCTTTAAGATAGAGGGAATAAGACTTGCCTTGTTTCTAGGAAAACTCTTGTTTGTTATATATTGATCTCGGAAAATTGGACTATATTAGCTCGTGGATTACATGTTATTCTATGGGTTAGCAGACGGAGACACTGCAAAAAGGCAAATGTAGTTATGGTCATAGTTAAAACACCTGCATCGAAGCAATAAATGTTTTTTAAACTACAAAAACATCTTATCATGTGCTTTAAAACATTCAATAAATATATACTAAATCAAATTTCTATTTATTTTGCCTTTATTTTTCGTAAGAAGAAAATATTACGTTTCTTACATTGGATATTTTTGCATTTTGTGGAAAAAATATTTTGAATCCTTTTTTAAAATAGGAAAGTATTTTTTAATTATGCATATTCAATATACTTTTCACTTATGATTTTCTTTTAAAGTTTACAAACAAAAATTATTTTTAATAAATTTGCTTTAGAATTCCATGTATTCATACGCCGTTTAGATAGTTTTGTTTTGAATCGTAATAGAATTCGCTGGCGGTAAGCTTTGTACTTGGCACTTGTTGTTTTTAGCATGTATGTTGTGTAATTTGCGAAATAATGGTTATTATGGTAATATAGGTATTGTGTTATTTGGAGAAACTGAAAGGCCCCCTTTTTTGGATAAAATAATATCGTGAATCCAAGTACACGAATCAAAACAAATTGATTCGTGCTGTATGTTGGCATGAAATATTCAATTTCAGGAGACGAACGTGAAGCTAAACCATCTATAATGAAAAAGAAAGGTAAATAAATATTTTTTGGCACTCATTATTAAAGTATTATTTAAAAAGTATAAGTGATGTATACATTAGTTAGCATGTTGATTTGATTTCAAACCAACATAAACTATCACAGAATGTGTAAACTATTGCTAAATTTTGGTAAACAAACAATATTTATAATTGACCAACAGTTTAACCAAGTGCTTGTGAATTCTAAAATTCTCAAAATAGATTGTTTTTAAGTTTATAGATGTCCTTATTATATGAATTAACAATAATTATATGAATTAATTAACAATACTAAGTTTTAAAGTGTTGTAAAAATTGTGCTTTTTTATTTCATTTATTAATTTCTGTGATTAATAACCCAGGATGTTAATTTTTAGATTAAAATTGCTTGAATATGTTATTCAAAATGCATTTATTACTTTTTCTTATGCATTTTTGTCGCTATTAATTTTCATTTTGAAACTGTGCCTTTTTAGCTTAGCTTAATGGCCAGTAAATCCAGGTTTTAAACAATTTTTAAAATAAGTAAGTGCACTTATTATTGGAAATTGTGAACAAACTAGTATTTATCAACAAATTACAGCAGTATTTTGATAATTCAAAAGAAAGTAATGAAGTTAATTTGTTCTTACATGCATTAGTGACTGTGGCTATAAAGATTTCAGAGATTTAAAAACAAATTAGTTGCACTCATTGTTTTTTTTCTTCATGTACACACAGTGCTTGTACAACATGCATTAGTGATTGCATTTTTAATTAATTTTGTGTATTTTATGGATTGTTGCACAGCAATTTTGCTGCAGCCTGAGTGTTTTGTTTTTGTTTTGTTTTCATGTGCTCTAAGTGCTATACATGCAGTAGTTGGACTGCTTTAACGAGTTTTATTTTAGCGAGTGAGAGTTTTAGGCCCTTTTTTTTCTAATATAAACGTTATTGTTTTAATGTATTTGTTTCACAATATTGTCACTGGATTTTTTTAGTTCAGGTATCACTCATTTCTTCCAGATATTGGGAATCTGCATGTTACCGCATAGTTTGCTGCATCTGTTAATTTTTGTTGTTTGTTTTCATATGGGCATAGTGCTCATACATTTGTTATTGACTGCGGCTTTGAGAAATTTCATGTGTTTTAGAGACCATTGCATAAGTTTGCTGCATCCAGTAATTTGACATGCACCCAGCTCTCATTATCCATTAGTGACTGTAGCTTTAACATGTTTCATGCATCCTATTATTTCATTAATAATTTCGAAATTCCATGTTTATATTTTAAAATGTTATTTAGCAGTTGCCACGGAGGTACTACAGCGCATCATTGTAGTCTGCATTAGACGCTGTTCAAAATAGAATTTTTTTTTTCTTTTTTTCTTCCTAAGAGTCTGATGATTTAAATCCAAGCGTGAAAAATTTTTTCTCAGATCACAAACCAAATACAAAAGTATTGTAATAGTTAATATTACGTTATAGAAATCAATAATCAAAATATAAAAGCATTAGCTTTACAGCTTAGAACATAGCGTTATTAATAAACTGCATTTATAAATTGGACATCTAAAATGGAAAATCTTAATATATTTTTATAATGTTAGAATTTACAAGCAATAAAAGTTGGGTAAGCAAATAATTCTTAACCAAATATTAATGATAACATTGGTTTAAAAAGAAATAACTTATACTTCTATGCTTTAATAATGAGTTTCATAAAATATAAATTTACCCCCTTTTTTTTTCTATAGATGTTTTAATTTCATATTCATTGTCTCGAAATTGAAGTATTTCTTTCTAACATTCTTTTACAAAAATGTTTGATAATTAACGCTTTTTTTATTAAAAAAAAAAAAAAAAAAGGCCTTGTTTCTACTAATGAACACAAAATCCTCAAATAACTTTGAATCCATTATTTAAATAAATTGCATAACATACCTAAGAAGAAAACAAGATTAAATTTAATACAAGAAATTAAAAATTTTTAATTCAAATAATGTAAAGTTACTAACACACTAACAAATAAATATTTTAAAATACTAACAGCTAATAATGGGCGATAAATAATTACATTTTTTAGTTTTGTCATTTCTAAAATGTAATTGTTTAAATTCTATTTGAGTTGAACCTCATCCAAACCCTAAGAAATATTCTATCAAACCTTAATTAAATCTGGAAAAAAAAAAAAAAAAAAAAAAAAAAATCTGACAATACACATTGACAAGCATAGTTGTATAATATAGACGCACACCATGTGCAGAAAATTTTATGAAGAAACAATTTTTATTTATTTATTTCGACAAAGAATTGCATTAAAAAAAAAAAGTGTATCTCAACAAAGAATCATGTAAAAAACCCCAACATTTCGAGAAAATACCACACGAAAAACATGAATTTCGTCCAAAGACCCCAAAAAAAAAAAAAAAAAAAAAAAAAAAAAATTCAATCCATGAATCGCATAAAAAATACAAATTCCATGAATCGCTAAAAAAAGAAAGCAAATTGCATAAAAAATGGGAATTATGTCCGCAAATTGCTTAAAATGTGAATTACGTCCATGAATCATGTAAAAAAGCGAGAATTATATTCATAAATTGTATGAAAAACGCAAATTACGTCTATGAATCGTGTAGTAAAACATGAATTATGTTCATAAATCGCTCAAAAAACACTAATTTTGGTGGCAGAAATCTGAAACGGAAATTACCTCTATAAAACGCATAAAAATAGCGACTTGCATTCATGAATTGCATAAAAAATGCAAATTACATCCATGAATTGCATAAAAACGTGAATTACATTCATAAATCACTCAAAAAATGCGAATCACTTCCATGAATTGTGCAAAAAAACACGAATAACGTTCAGAAATTGCAAAAAATGCGAATTACGTCCAAGAATTGGTTAAAAAAAGCGAATTACATTCATAAATCCTATAAAAACACAAATAATGTCAATAAATCGATCAAAAAACACAAATAGAAAGCTCAAAAGATGCAAATTAGATCTATGAATCGCATAAGTATAGCAAATTACGTCCATAAATCATGTAAAATGTAAATTACATTCATTAATCGCATAAAAATCTCGAATTATGTCCATGAATCACTCAAAAAAGGCGAATTGCATAAAAAACATGAATTGGGTTCACAAATCGCTCAAAACGTGAATTACGTCCATGAATTGTTTAAAAAAGTGAGAATTACATTCAGAAATTGTATGAAAAACACAAATTATGTCTATGAATCGTGTAGTAAAACGGGAATTATGTTCATAAATCGCTCAAAAAACACAAATTTTGGCAGCAGAAAGCTGAAACGCAAATTACATTCATAAATCACTCAAAAAATGCAACTCGCTTCCATGAATCGTGCAAAAAAATACTAATAACATTCATAAATTACAAAAAATGCGAATTAGGTCCAGCAATTGGTAAAAAAAGTGAATTACATTCATAAATCCTATAAAAACACAAATAACGTCAATAAATCGATCAAAAAACGCAAATTTCGTCGAGAGAAAGCTTAAATGAAAATTATGTCTACAAATCGCATAAATATAGCAAATTACACCCATAAATCATGTAAAATGTAAATTACATTCATTAATCGCATAAAAATCGCAAATTATGTCCATGAATCTCATAAAAAACGCGAATTGGGTCCACAAATCGCTCAAAACGTGAATTACGTCCATGAATTGTTTAAAAAACTGAGAATTACGTTCAGAAATTGTATGAAAAACACAAATTATGCCTATGAATTGTGTAGTAAAATGGGAATTGTGTTCATAAATCACTCAAAAAACACGAATTTTGGCAGCAGAAAGCTGAAACCCAAATTACGTCTATAAATCGCATAAAAATAGCGAAGAGTGTTTTGCATTCATGAATCGCTCAAAAAACACAAATTACGTCCATGAAACGCATAAAAACGTGAATTACATTCATAAATCACTCAAAAAATGCTAATCACTTCCATGAATCATGCAAAAAAACACTAAGAACGTTCATAAATTACAAAAAATGCGAATTACATCCAAGAATTGGTAAAAAAAGCAAATTACATTCATAAATCCAATAAAAACACAAATAACGTCAATAAATCGATCAAAAAACGCAAATTTCATCGATAGAAAGCTCAAAAGATGCAAATTATGTAAATTGTAAATTACATTCATTAATCGCATAGAAATCATGAAATATGTCCATGAATCGCTCAAAAAAAGCGAATTGCATAAAAAATGTGAATTATATCCACAAAACGTGAATTACATCCATGAATTGTCTAAAAAAGTGAGAATTATGTTCATAAATTGTATGAAAAATGCAAATTACGTCTATTATTTGTGTAGTAAAATGGGAATTATGTTCATAAATCGCTCAAAAAATACGGATTTTAGCAGCAGAAAGCTAAAATGCAAATCACGTCTATAAATCGCATAAAAATAGGGAATAGCATTTTGCATTCATGATTTGCATAAAAAACGCGAATTACATCTATGAATCGCTCAAAAAATACAAATTACATTCATGAATTGTATAAAAATGTGAATTATGTTCATAAATCACTCAAAAAATGTGAATCACTTCCATGCATCGTGCAAAAAAACATGAATAACATTCATAAATTGCAAAAAGTTGTGTAAAAGTGTTACGTCCAAGAGTTGTGTGAAAAAAGCGAATTACATTCATAAATCCTATAAAAACACAAATAACGTCAATAAATTGATCAAAAAACACAAATTTCGTCGACAGAAAGCTGAAAAAACATAAATTATGTCTATGAATTGCATAAAAATAGCAAATTATGTCCATAAATCATGTAAAATGTAAATTACATTCATTAATCACATAAAAATTGCGAATTATGTCCATAAATTGCTCAAAAATGCAAGTTACATTCATAAATCGCATAAAAAACACTAATGATGACCATGAATTGCGCAAAAAATGCGAATTACACCCAACATTAAATTAATTTGCAGAAAGTTTTTGGTTTTATACAAGTCTGCCAACAAGAACCTACAAGTTATCCTGAAACCCATTCTAAACCAACAAAAATTTAATGGAAAGATAAATTTGTCCAAGATAGACAAAATAATTTCCATTGACATACATTGACCAGAATCGAAAAATTCCTATTGAAATCTATCCTATACACTCCAAAACCAGAAAGAAAAAAATCCCTCCAAGAGTAACTCAATCTATCTGCTGCAAAATAAAAAACATTGAAATGCAACTGAACAAGAACCTGAAAATTACATTTGAAATGAAACCGAAACCAGATTCAACCCCCCCCCCCCCCCCCCAAAAAAAAAAAAAAAAAATCCAACCATATCTCGATTTGGGAAAGAAAACTTAATTTCCATAGATACGCGTGGTCAGAAATCTGGAAATTCCAATTAGTCTATGGGTTAGCAAACCTTAATTCAATCTTGAAAAAAAAAAAAAAAAAAAAAAATCTGACAAGCAGAGTTGTATAATATAGACGCACGCCATGTGCAGAAAATTTTATGAAGAAAGAATTTTTATTTATTTATTTCGACAAATTGCGTAAAAAAAAAGTATCTCAACAAAGAATCATGTAAAAAAACCCAACATTTCGTCAAAATACCACGTGAAAAACGTGAATTTCGTCCAAAGACCACAATAAAAACATTAATTAAATCCATGAATCGCATAAAAAATACAAATTCCATGCATGAATCGCATAAAAAATGTGAATTAAATGCATGAATCGCATAAAAAATGTGAACTACATCCATGAATCGCTAAAAAAAAAAGCAAATTGCATAAAAAATGGGAATTACGTCCACAAATTGTTTAAAATGTGAATTACGTCCATGAATCATGTAAAAAAGCAAGCATTATATTCATAAATTGTATGAAAAACGCAAATTACGTCTATGAATCATGTAGTAAAACATGAATTATGTTCATAAATTGCTCAAAAAACACGAATTTTGGCAGCAGAAATCTGAAACGGAAATTACCTCTATAAAACGCATAAAAATACCGAATTGCATAAAAAATGTGAATTACGTTCATGAATCGCTCAAAAAACGCAAATTACATCCATGAATTGCATAAAAATGTGAATTACGTTCATAAATCACTCAAAAAATGCGAATCACTTCCATGAATTGTGCAAAAAACACGAATAATGTTCATAAATTGCAAAAAATGCAAATTACGTCCCAGAATTGGTAAAAAAAAGCGAATTACATTCATAAATCCTATAAAAACACAAATAATGTCAATAAATCGATCAAAAAACACAAATAGAAAGCTCAAAAGATGCAAATTAGGTCTATGAATCGCATAAGTATAGCAAATTACGTCCATAAATCATGTAAAATGTAAATTACATTCATTAATCGCATAAAAATCTCGAATTATGTCCATGAATCACTCAAAAAAGGCGAATTGCATAAAAAACGTAAATTGGGTCCACAAATTGCTCAAAACGGGAATTACGTCCATGAATTGTTTAAAAAAGTGAGAATTACGTTCAGAAATTGTATGAAAAACACAAATTATGTCTATGAATCGTGTAGTAAATCGGGAATTATGTTCATAAATCGCTCAAAAAACACGAATTTTGGCAGCAGAAAGCTGAAACGCAAATTACGTTCATAAATCACTCATAAAATGCAAATCACTTCCATGAATCATGCAAAAAAATACTAATGACATTCATAAATTACAAAAAATGCGAATTAAGTCCAACAATTGGTAAAAAAAGCGAATTACATTCATAAATCCTATAAAAACACAAATAACATCAATAAATCGATCAAAAACATAAATTTCGTTGACAGAAAGCTCAAAAAATGCAAATTATGTCTACGAATTGCATAAATATAGCAAATTACATCTATGAATCATGTAAAATGTAAATTACATTCATTAATCGCATAAAAATCGTGAATTATGTCCATGAATCGCATAGAAAACGCAAATTGGGTCCACAAATCGTCAAAACGTGAATTACGTCCATGAATTGTTTTAAAAAGTGAGAACTACGTTCAGAAATTGTATGAGAAACACAAATTATGTCTATGAATCGTGTAGTAAAACGGAAATTATGTTCATAAATCGCTCAAAAAACACTAATTTTGGCAGCAGAAAGCTGAAACGCAAATTACATCTATAAATCGCATAAAAATAGCAAATAATGTTTTGCATTCATGAATTGCATAAAAAACGCAAATTACATTCATGAATCGCTCAAAAAACACAAATTACATCCATGAAACGCATAAAAACGTGAATTACATTCATAAATCGCTCAAAAAATGCAAATCACTTCCATGAATCATGCAAAAAAACACTAATAACGTTCATAAATTACAAAAAATGCAAATTACGTCCAAGAATTGGTAAAAAAAGCAAATTACATTCATAAATCCTATAAAAACATAAATAACGTCAATAAATCGATTAAAAAAACACAAATTTCATCAACAGAAAGCTGAAAAAACGCAAATTATGTCTATGAATTGCATAAAAATAGCAAATTACGTCCATAAATCATGTAAAATGTAAATTACATTCATTAATCGCATAAAAATTGCGAATTATGTCCATAAATTGCTTAAAAATGCAAATTACATTCATAAATCGCATAAAAAACACGAATGATGACCATGAATTGCGCAAAAAATGCGAATTACACCCAACATTAAATTAATTTGCAGAAAGTTTTTGGTTTTATACAAGTGTGCCAACAAGAACCTACAAGTTTTCCTGAAACCCATTCTAAACCAACAAAAATTTAATGGAAAGATAAATTTGTCCAAGAAAGACAAAATAATTTCCATTGACATACACTGACCAGAATCAAAAAATTCCTATTGAAATCTATCCTATACAATCCAAAACCAGAAAGAAAAAATCCCTCCAAGAGTAACTCAATCTATCTGCTGCAAAATAAAATACATTGAAATGCGACTGAACAAGAACCTGAAAATTACATTTGAAGTCAAACCGAAACCAGATTCAACCCCCCCCCCCCCCAAAAAAAAAAAAAAATTATCCGACCATATCTCGATTTGGGAAAGAAAACTTAATTTCCATAGATATGCGTGATCAGAAATCTGGAAATTACAATTAGTCTATCTTAAATCTAATCTGAACCTGAAAAAGGAAATTCCATATAACCGGAGCCCAGTATCTATACAGGACAAAATATTTTCCATTAAAGCGCAACCTGACCAGAACTTGAAAATTCCATTTGAATTGAACCTGATTGAAACCTGAAAAAAATTTCCATCGAACCTTAACCTAATCCGAAAAAGAGAAAATTATTTCTGCCGATACACATTGACAAGAGTCTGAAAGTTAACATGAAACCTAATCCAAACCCGAAAAGGAAAAAACAATGGAAACACAAGTCTGTCCAAGAAAGACCAAATAATTTCTGTCCACATACACCGACAAGAATTTCAATTGAAATCTATCCTAAACCCAGTTCAAACACTACCCCCCCCCCCCAAAAAAAAAAAAAAAAAAAATCCAATTGTAACCCAATTTATCTGCGACAAAATAATATACTTGAAATGCAACTCAACAAGAACCTGAAAATTCCATTTGAAGTCAATCTGAAACCAGATTCAATCCCCCCCCCCAAAAAAAAAAAAAAAAAAAATTTAATCAAATCAAGATTTTAGAAAAAAAAGGAACAATTTATGTCGATATGTATTGACCAGATCATGGAAATTCCAATAGAAGTCTATCTCAAACCCGATCCGAATAACCTGAAACTCAATCCAATCCCTCCCCCCCCCCCCAAAAAAAAGTAAAATAAAAAAATTAGGAAATAAAAATCTGTTCAAGAAAGACAAAATAATTTCCGTCCCCATCCACTGACCAGAATTGAAAACTAGTACTTGAAATGCAACTCGGCAAGAACCTGAAAATTCCAATTCAAGTCAAACTGAATCAAGATTCAAACCCGAAAAAAAAAAAAAAATTAACCAAATCAAGATTTTTAGAAAAAAAAATTATGTAAATAGGTACAGACTAGAGCATGGAAATTTTAATAAAATCTTAAACCCGATACAAACTCTCCCCCCCCCCTTACATAACTAACAAGAAGCCTTGATGACCCCACAAAACATAACTAACAGGAACGAAGAGTCATGCATACTGCATCGATTATGATGCATTTTCTGACTCATTCTGAATATTGTAAACTTATTGTCATTCATGTACAATAATTTTACCATTCTGTGCAAAAAAACAAAGCATAATTAACGAGAGTAAAAAATTTTCCATTAAACATATTTATGTACTTTCCATTTTATTCTGAATGCTTTAAACCTATCAGTTTCATCTTTGTACAGTAATCTTCCCATCCAAATCTCCCCCCCCCCCCCCCTGTTAGTTTATATATGTTTTGTGCAAACAGCAAAACATAAACTAACAAGAATGAAAAGTTACACATACAGTATAGATTATGAAACACTTTCCAACACATTTTCATTATTGTAAGCCTATCATTTTAATCCATTTGCAGTAATTTTACCACTCTATATAAAGAACAAATCATAATTAACAAGAAAGAAAAACCTGTGTGCAACATAGATTATGAAACACTTTCCAGCATATTCTGAATATTGTAACGGATATAGTCTTAATCAATCTGCAATATTACCAACCTATACAAAGGTTGAAACATAATTAACAAGAATCATGCACGCAGCATAGATTATGAAATACTTTCCAGCACATTCTGAATATTGTATTCCTGATCATTATCCATCTGCAGTATATGTATCATCATGTGTAAAGAATAAACATAGTTAACTAGAATGAGAAATGATACATACAGCATAGATTATGAAATCCTTTCTTAGAAATACAGTGCTGAATGTACATTACTTTCTTATCTTATACTAACGTACTTTACTACAGAGTTGTTTTTAACGAAATCAAGAAGCACAGCATATATTAATAATAAAATATGAAATATCTTTTTTTAAGTGGGTGGGGGAGGGGTAATTAAAGGTGATCAGAAATCATGAATATGAATTCTTTACATTAGTCTTTAATTTTTTGTTTTTATCTTTTTATTATTAACCTAAAAAAAGCACTGATATCAGTACAAAAAACCCTGAACGGGTTAAAAGCTTGTGACGCAGCACTTTATCTTATATATCTAAGAATTTTAAATTTGGGACTTAAAACTAATGATATCAAAATTTATGTGACGCTATGCTATTAATTAATATATACATATATTAAAATTTAATTCATTAAGGTTTTATCAATTACATCTTTCATAAATTCAAAATATGAATCTTAAAAGATATGATATCAAAATTTAAGTGACGCCTTGACGAGGCTTTAAACAATGTTTTAAAATTCCATTTATTTATTTATTGTCTAAATACATTTTCATATCTAAACAATACTTTTCATTTTCCAATACACTGTTAAATACATCACTTTCACTGAATATATATAATGCACTGAAATGTATTTATTTGAATAAATAGATTTATCTTTTGGGCTACGCTATCCAAAATCAAAAATAACGTTTGAATAAATATTTTTTGCGTCATTGTATCCAAAGTAAGTTAAATAGATGCAAATAGATACAATGACGCAAAAAATATGTATTCAAATGTTATTTTTGATTTTGGATAGCGTAGCCCAAAAGATAAATCTATTTATTCAAATAAATACATTTCAGTGCATTATATATATTCAGTGAAAGTGATGTATTTAACAGTGTATTGGAAAATGAAAAGTATTGTTTAGATATGAAAATGTATTTAGACAATAAATAAATAAATGGAATTTTAAAACATTGTTTAAAGCCTCGTCAAGGCGTCACTTAAATTTTGATATCATATCTTTTAAGATTCATATTTTGAATTTATGAAAGATGTAATTGATAAAACCTTAATGAATTAAATTTTAATATATGTATATATTAATTAATAGCATAGCGTCACATAAATTTTGATATCATTAGTTTTAAGTCCCAAATTTAAAATTCTTAGATATATAAGATAAAGTGCTGCGTCACAAGCTTTTAACCCGTTCAGGGTTTTTTGTACTGATCGATTTTACACCAAAAACTAATTACCACCAGTGTATTTCAGGGACTAACTGAATATAAAGTTTTGTGAAATTCTGTTTATAAATTCTTGAGATAGAGTGTCCACAAAATTTATGTCACAGAGAGACATTTCGTAAACACGTGTTTTTTGGAATCTTTGACCCCCTAAAACGTGTAAATCCGACGAAGACCGAAATTCAAAAATTTTTATGAATCCATCCTTTTTTCCAGGTAGAGGTAGAATAAAGAAAAAATATAAATATTGCATAGATCCTGATAAGAGATTAGGTTTTCGTTTAAAAGTATAAATTCTAACAAAATTCGGTAACATGTTTCGGTAACAAATTTGTTTATTAACCCCTTGAAGGGCAGTGGCTCATTTTTCATCACTTAATTCACTTAACCGCCCTAAATTAGATAAATCGGTTTTTATGCAGAATTATCCAAAGTGTGTCAAATTTTGGATATAGGTTCTTTCTGATAAAGCTTATATATAGTATATAATGCATGAAGAGATTTGGGGATTTAATGGTTTAGCATAGAGGGAGAACGGGGGAATAATCTCTCTTAAATTAAATTAATAGGTTTTTACGCAGAATTATCCGATTTGTTTGGAATTTTTGACATAAGTTAATTATGATAAACAGTATCTCTGATTAGTTATGTGATTTTTTTTGCTTATTAATAAAGGGGGGGGGCAATTATCTCGCCTCAAATTAGATAAATCGTTTTTATGCAGAATTACCCGATATATTTCTTTTAAATGTAGGTACTTTCAGGTCAATACCTGAATAGTTATAAGACTTTAATGGCTAAGTATAGAAGGTGAATCGAATACAACCCCCACTCCCTTAAACTAAAAAAATGGCTTTTTACGCAGAATTATCGGATTTGCTTCAAATTTTGGATTATAGATTCATTATGATAAGGTGTATCCTGATTAGATATGGGATTATTTTGCTAATTAAAAAGGGACGAGTGATTATAATCTCCCCTTAAATTAGTTAAATTGTTTTTATGCACACTTATCAGATGTATTTCATATTTTGGATATAAGTTCTTTCTCATAAAATGAATCCCGGAATAGGTTTTAGGGTTTAAAAATCACCCCAGGAAATGAATATTATGTTCTTTTTGTTGCCAAAATATTTTCCAAAATATATTCTTAATTTAATATTTTATGTGTTAAAAACTGACAATCTGTGAGTAACATTTAAAGATAAATTGTCAATCACATAAGGAACTAAGACTTTCAATAAACGTTTAAAATGTATTGCATATTCTCTATCGTCTGTTAAATGTTGCTCTATTTCTATATATAAAAAATTTTCTTTTGTTAAGCGCAAAATAATTTGTTAAGGATGTTTTTTTTTTTTAACAATGTTAATTTAAAGCGAAAACCAAAAGCTAAATTTCGAAAATTTTAAGTTTACAAAATGTAACGAATATTGTTAAATGTTAAATGTTTTGTTTTATTCGCTCTTTATTTTGTTTTTTTAGAATATTTTTTTTTAGAATTTTCCTTTTTTCAAATAAATGAGAATTTATTTTATATAATGCGTCGATTAAATTTAATTTTTTAACATCAATAAAACAGTGAGAGCTGCTGATTTAAAACATCAATAACATTAAAAAAAAATTTGTATAAATGTTGCTTTAAATTACTGAATATAGTTTCATTTACAACTATATAAAAAAGGAGAGGGATTTCAGATTATAAAATGAATTACATACTATATACATGTGTCTTTTTATAACTCAAGAGGTGCAGAAACAGCTATAACCTTTCACATGAATTTTCACTTCACATAAATCATTAAAAATTTTAATAATTTAAAAAAATTCAATAGTGAAGATACATACCCTATTAATATCTTTTATCATAATAGGAAAGTTCTACTATAGTTCAGAACTATTATATAGAATATATAGAACTATTATAGAGAATAGTTCAGAATTATTATATAGAACATTCAGTTATCACTTCATTTTGTTAATGGTTGAAAGCGTTATTGTTGTATATGCAAATTTACAAAACAAGGAAAATCCAAAAGTAAATAGTATAATATAGAAATCTTAACAAACATATGCAAATAACAATACTACTAATAATAATTCGCTCCAAAAATTGCTAAAATTACCTTTCTTTGAGATATTTTGAACCTTTTACGTACAATCGTAGAAGAAAAAGGTAACCACCCCCTATCAACTGTGCAATAAATTATTTTAGTAGAAAGTTGCTGTTAGCAAAAGATTATAAATAATGTCTACTTTTAAATGATGCATATAAAATCGCTTAGGGGGCCATTTTCATATAAAAATAAATCCAAATTGTGTCCTTTAATTCAATACCAACAAATAATTTTGCCACCATAAATAGATTTTGCACCCTTAAATTAGCCTAAATTCAAATTTTCATAAATTTCTTATTGTACAATTTCCAAGAAATTAATTATTTTAAAACAAGCATATTTTAGAGGCTGCATCTAAATTGAAGTTATGTACTCAATTATTGGAATGCTACAGATTACAGAATGATTGTCTCTTCTATTAATGTATATTATTTTTTACCAATAAGATCATTTTAGTCGCTCAATATCTTTCGGCTATAGTCACGACATATGTTTCGTTAAAATGGTAATACATGTATATATATACAGTAAAACCTCCAAAGTTGACCACCTCTTTATGTTGACCACCTCTCTATGTTGACCGAAATTTATTAGTTTGAATGGTCACAATGCATTTTCAATGGAAATTTACCTCTCTATGTTGACCACCTCCGTAAGTTGTATGTTGACCACTTTTTAGTGGGTTCTACTCCCTGTAACTTGACCACTGATGTTTTCTTGAATTTTGTTTTTCCTCCGATTTTTTCCATCCTATTTTCAGGAATTTGTTTATCAGTCATTCGGTTTACCTGAGCAAAATTTGGCCCTCTTGCCACTCCTTTGCCCCCCCCCCCCCCCCCTTGTGTTCCATTCAATGTTCACTAACAGCATGATACAATAGGAGGGAAAACCCAGAATTCCTGGAATCTGTCAAAAATGACAGGGGAGTGAGGGATATATGTACGCAGAATCGGAAAAAAGCGTGTATCGCTGACATGTGAAATAAATTCCGTTATTTTTTTTCTACATATCACGTTGTAACGGGACCGGACGTTTATTTTCGAATTTTCAATAAAAATGACGCAAAGAAAAGCTCTAAAAGAACTTGAAGGAGAAATGGATCTACTTAATTTTCTTGAAAGTAGCAGCCAAAGTAAAACAGTGGAGAAATTTTGTGTGAGCAAAACAACTGAGAGCAACATTTTAAAATGCAAGGCAGGAAAAAAAAACCGCAGAAAAACGTGTTTTGACGCTGTCAACGAAGCCACGTTTCAATGGTTTAACCCCTTAATTGGTTAATTCTTTCCCGTTCAATAAATTGAAATTAGCGGACAAACACCACTATTATTTAAAGAAAATATTCGTAAAATTTAGTCTAAACATTTCCGCCTTTCAATAGTATGAAATTTTTTACAAAAATAATAGTGGTGTCAAAAATCTTTAAATGATGCAATAACCAAATTCGTCTTCAGCGAACGCCGTTCGGGGAAACCAGTTAAGGGATTAAAGAGATGAGATCAATCAATGCAAAAATGTCAGGACCTATGCTTCAGGAAGTATAAAAAAAATTGCAAAAGAATTTGAAATTGAGGACTTCCAAACGTTAGAAAGTTGGCTTGAAAAATTCAAACTACGATACGAGATTTCTTAAAAAGTGTCTTTTGCAGGGAATCGAATAAGGTTTCAGCTGAAGTTCATTGAAAAAATCCTAGAGTTTGCTAAAGTTTTTAAAGATGAGGGCATCTTTAATGCTGATGAGTAGCATTGCAAAGGTTAGAAAAAACCCGGGAATAAACCGGGTTTTTAGGAATAAACCTGGAAAAAACCCGGGATTTTGTGGAATAATTCGTTTTTTTGGGAATAAACCTGGGAATAAACCTGATCTATTGGAAATAAACCCGGGAATAAACCGACTTTTTGCAACTCTACTGATGAGTGCGGCCCCTTCTTTAAAGCAATGCTGATAGAAGTTAAGTAATGAAGGGTGATACTTGCAAAAGAGGAAAACTTTCAAAACAGCGTTTTACTGTTCTTCTATGTGTAGTACGATTGGGGGAAAATTGAAGCCGATGATGATCGGCAAACACGCTAAACCTTGTGCATTTAAAAATGTAAAACCGGAAGACCTTCCTGTTTTTTTGGAGAGCGAATAGATCCGCTTGGTTGACCAATGCTTTCTTCGAAAAGTGGATCAGAGGAATTCACGAAGAAATGAGGAAAATGAAGCGGTCTATTCTGCTTTTCATGGACAACTGCCATTGCCACCCGGAAGTGAATAATCTCACAAATGTAAAGCTAAAATCTTTGCACCCAAACACAACTTCGAAAAACAACCTTTAGATCAAGGTATTATTTAATCCTTCAAAGTGCACTACAGAGATCATCTTCTGGAATGAGTGATAATTAAAGCTCAAACCTGTGGTCCTAATGCATTGGTATCATCAACAGCTGCGTCAGTAAATGCTTTGAAGAATGTTCATTGGATTTATTCTGCTTGGAATAAAGTTACGCAAACCACGATTAAGAAGTGTTTTTAGAAAGCTAGATTTGTTATAGCTATAACATCGGCGCAAGTGGATGAGCTTCCTCCTTCTCCCTAGCCAGTTTTTGATGGAGTTGAATTTGAAGATTATGTTACAATGGATGATGAGTTAGCAACATCTGCTAATCAGACCCTGAGACAATATTTAATGAGATACACTCTGAAACCTAGCTCAGAGAGGACTCCAAGGTACAACAAATGGACGGTGAAGAAGA
This sequence comes from Maratus speculifer, assembly GCA_964019185.1. NCBI lineage: Eukaryota > Metazoa > Arthropoda > Arachnida > Araneae > Salticidae > Maratus > Maratus speculifer. The sequence goes on from OZ025290.1 coordinate 229,933,435, forward strand.
TGATGATCCAAGTGACGACGAAGCTGAAAAGTACCCAACTCTGAAGGAAGAAGATGTAAAGCGCATGATGGAGCAACTTAAAGATTTCGCTGCAGAAAATGCCCAAGCATGCTTAATGGACTTGTAAACTGTGAAAGTGCTTTTTGTAGTTACTTGATGAAAAAAAGAGGAGTCAAACAAAAATTGAATTATTCTTTCAAAAATTGTAAAAATGTGTTACAATTTCAGTAAAAATAAAAATGAGTAAGTGCTATTTTTTCAAAGAATTTCCTTAAAAATAATAAAAAAGTTAACTCATTTTTTTTTTTAACATTGCACTTAATATTTTCTAAATTCCCTAAGTTGACCACCTCTGTACATTGACCACTTAGTTACAGTCCCTTGGTTGGTCAACTTACGGAGGTTCAACTGTATATATATATATATATTAGGCATAATTTAAATCAAACATTTGAAATATCTTGTTAAAATTGGGTATTGCCGTTGGAAAAAAAAGTTTCAGTTCGTTTTAATATGTACATGTCACCTCCCCCCACTTAGCACATTTTATATGCATCATTTAATAGTGCCAATCCTTTGGTACCAACAACTTTCTTCTACAATAATTTGTTGAGGCGTTAGTATGGTGGTTTTTTTTTTTTTTTTTTTTTTTTTTGGGGGGGGGGGGGGAGCTATTCCCATGACTGTATGCTATTCTTTTCACTCAAAACATGAAATTTTTAGCTTATGAAGTTTTTCACTGTATACACGTCCTTTTTTAACTTGTTTTTGTATTTTATATTTTTTAATTAATTTAATTGTAAAGTACTTCTTTATGTGAAATTATATTCAATCTAAAGTTAACAAAATACTATTTCTATAAAACTCAGTTACAGATATTATTAAAATTAAATTTTATTCTACATCTAAAAAATAAAAAAATAATAAAAATAAAGATCTTTTATTGTAATAAAGTTATTAAGGTTTTAATGCTTGTATTCCAATATAAAAAAAGCAGAATTGATTGCACTTTTACTCAAACATAGAATATTTTTCCCAAACCTAAATCTGACGTCATTTTCACCATATCAAAATTTAAATATACACCTTTCATATCTGTATTCACTTTTTAAAGAAAATCGATAATTTAATTTGATCATTTTGATTCAAAACTTGAAGTCTCTATAGCTATTAATTGAAACAGATACTAAACTATCCATATACTTTTTTAAAGCATAAATGAAATTTTATAAAAGAAACAAACATTCGCTGGGTTTTATAACAGACAATATTCTTGACACAACGTAGTTTAATTATTTTTTTTCACTTTTAATAAAAAAATGGCAACATAAAAATCCAGTAGTCTGTTTTTTTTCCGGTTTTTTTCCCTTTGCTTTTAATAAGCATGGAGTGGGAGAGGGGGGCACCTTTGAACTGGGGGCACCTTTGAACACTCTAAATATTTTTATTCAAATAAATTTCTTTAAAAAACGTATATGGTAATACATTAATGCTGCTTCAAGGGTATAATTATACAAAGCTGTACCATTTTGTATGAACAGTACTGTCTAAACAAGATATGTATTTTTCCCCCTCTTGAATCTAAACTTAAGAAAATAAAGTTGTAAGATTTTCGTTTACAAACTTCTATCCCTAAAATTTTAACTCATTGTTCAATGCTTAAATAAAGATGTTAGCTTTAGTTTATAAGCTTTGTTTTATTCAAATTCTTCAGTCGAATTAAGTAAACCGTTGTAATGTTGAACTCCATGTGATGGGGCATCATTGAACAAAAAAGTTGGGGCACATTTGAACAGCGAAGAAACACCGAATAATTTGGTGATAAATAATAAGTGAAACAATTTAAAGAGAACACTTAAAGCTATGAAGTAAAGAGTTGTTAATATGTATCTAGGTATTATTATTTCTGATTTTTCATGCAAAAAAAGGTTAATTAAGAATGTCAAAGAACATGGACTTATACTGGTAACAGTTCCCCTTACTGCACATATAGTTTCCAAACTCTTTAGGTTTCAGTGATGGAAAATTTCAAATATAAATTCATTTATTTGATAATTGCAAATTCTGGATATAAAATGATTCATGATTTAACAGGTATCCAAACATTATTTCTGGTTTCCTTAACGGATAAGATGGAATTTTATATCAGGTCTCTTAAAAAAATAGCGAATAAAAAATTTTAATTTCCCAGAAGCATCAGATATCAGATTGGTGTATTTCAAGGATATAGTAAAAGAGTTTTTACAACCAAACACAACTGGGGGGACAATTTGTGTTTTACTAACAATTAGTTTTGACATCAACTTTGATGGATATAAGTTTGGTTAAATAACAAAAAAAAAATTAGTAATTTCAACAAAATGTAGTTACTTAATTTTATTCATATCACCTTATATTTCTGTAACATATGCAGTTTTTTATAAAAACTCTGAATATTTTCATATTTTATTCATTTGTTCAAAGGTGCCCCTTGCTTGTTCAAAGGTACCCATACATGGGGCACCTTTGAACAAAAATATTTCAACTTTTTAAATCCTCACAACTTATTTAATTTCTTTGGAAAATGTTTAGTTTATGGTTTATATGATGAAGAAATGTGTTGTCTTTATTATGAAATATTTTAAGCTCAATAAATATAATTCAAGTATGAAATATATAGATTTTCTGAAAAAGTGTTCAAAGGTGCCCCCCTCTCCCCTACTTCTGTTGCCACGTTTAGAAAAACGGTATTACAAACTACAAAAAAAATAATGTTTCAAAAATAAATTAAGATACAGTATTCAAATAAATCGCATTTAAAAGTACATTTTTCCCCCTATACGATGATGTAAAAATTAAAGAAGTGGGCAGTTAAGAAATACAAAAAATTGCAGTAGAAAAATTGCAAAACCGGAAATGCATTTCAAACTTTAAAGTGTTGCCATTCTTAAAATGACGTATGCGTTACGCACAGATACTTTTGGTCTTTATAATATAGATATTGAAACCACATTTTTAATTATTATATAAGTTGGAAAAAAGCGTTTTTTTTTATTATTATCATTTCTAGTATTTAAAACTTAGAAGTAATTTTTTTTTTTGATTTAATAAACATTAATTAGAATTCTGTTCTTTGGTACTGTGTATTAGGTATAGAATTTAATATAAAGTGTAATACGCAAAAAAAAAAACTAATCAAACTTAAAAGCGTATACCGAATTTTAAAACGTACACTCCAGCAATTATTATGCAAAGACAGTACCGTAACCGATTTCTTTTATGTGTCCCTGTAAATTAATAAAACATGTTAAGAATGTTCTATTTTAACGTGATCGTAAAGAAATTCAAGAATTTATGCCAGTTTCAAAAGATTTGGAATAGCGTAATGTCATTAAAATACTCTTCAATTCTTTTAAGTGTCCCTAAAATTGAAACATTAACAGTACATACTTAATATGTAATAACAAACATGTTTTAATAAACCTAAATAAGTTTTATCACTTGTATAAAAATCCGAGTGTATTTACGGGAATCAGTGCATGGACAGACGAACAAACAAACAAAACGCAAAAGCACTCTTTAACTTTGTTGGAAAATGCTAAAAATCTACAAAAATACTCAAAATCTTGCATGTATATAAGAGGGTGTGAGGTTCAAACTTTACCTTTTCCAGAAAGTAAAATTTTTGCGATTTAAATAAATGTCATAAAAACTATTAGTTTTCATTGTAAACACCAAGATTTTACAATGCCAAAACACACGTTAAAACTTTCTTTCTTTTTTTCCTAAAATTATAGTTTTTTTTTTCTTTTAGGCAGATTTATTAATAGAATAGGTTCATACAGAAAATTCATTTTTAAAAATGTCGATAAAGTGCGTTTTGAAGTTTACGTCCTCATATATATTATATAATTTTAGAGTTACATTTTAAGTGTCGTCTACAAATTTCTAGATAAATAAACCGTATGATTATTAGCAGAAACAATAAAAACTATACGCAGAAAGGATATATAGCCAGGATTCTTAGGTTCTCGATGAACCTAAAAAATATTCTAGCACTCCATGTATGTCCCCTCTACTGTGATATCAAAATGACGTACGGGGGCAGATATACTGGGGGTAGATATCAGGCTCTCGTAGAAAGTGAAATTCTGCAGCACTGAATATCTTCCCCCTTCTAATGCAGAGCTCAAAATGGCGGACGGGGGCAGATATACTAGGGGCAGATATCAGGCCCTCGTAGAAAGTGAAACGCTGCAGCACTGGATATCTACCCCCATCTAATGCAGAGGTCAAAATGGCGGACGGGGGAAGATATACTGGGGGTAGATATCAGGCTCTCGTAGAAAGTGAAATTCTGCAGCATTGGATATCTTCCCCCTTCTAATGCAGAGCTCAAAATGGCGGACGGGGGAAGATATACTGGGGGCAGATATCAGGCCCTCGTAGAAAGTGAAATGCTGCACCGCTGGATATCTACCCCCTTCTAATGTAGAGGTCAAAATGGCGGACGGGGGCAGATTTCATGGGGGAAGATTTCATACATCCCTATACATATATATATATATATATTTATATTTAAAGTTTTAAAGTAAATGTCTTTATAAATAATGTATAACAAGAGAAAATTTCAAATACTTCAAAAAGACACAACCGAAAAAATCAAAACAATTAGTTCATGAGAAATAGTTATTAAATTGTGAAAAAGGCAGAATAGCAGCGTCACCTATTGGGTGATATACACCAGAAACCAATCAGATCATAATCAGTTTATATCAAGGTATAACTGATTCTAAAGTTTTGTGAAATTCCATGCATTAGTTTTAGAGATAAAGCGCACACAAAATCTATGTCACATAATGACAGATTAACAGGCAGACATTTTGTAAAAGCATGTTTTTTTTAAATCTCTGACTTCTAAAACGTGTAAATCCCTTTAAAACTGGAATTCGAAATTTTTCACGAATCCAATACTTTGTTATTGGTAACAACAGGATAAAGTAAAAAAGTTAAAGGTACATATTGTCGCGAATTAGATTAATATTTATAATTGCTTTAGTGTCCGCACTTTCATGGTGACTCCATGGTCGTGGTTTTATTTTTCGCAGATGCTCACGAGCAATGATAAAAAAGAGTAGTAGAATTTAGTCTGGAATAAAAGTTTGTGTTAAGTTTTAAGCGAAATGTTTTGAAGCTTCATTTCTTTTGTAAGATATTTTAAATTATTTTTCACACGTAAAACGACGATGTCTATATTATCGGGTAGATTTTATAGCTTCGATTTCGCATTGTTTGCGATATGTGGCGTCCGAACTAATAGGGACGTGTGAAAAGTAACTGTTTTTTATTTGTTATCAGAAGTTGTCATTGAGAAAAAATGGATGCTTTGAAAATCAAAAGAACTCCTCTTAGATCTGGATTTACGAAAACTTATAATGCTTTAAATGAAGCTTTAAACGACGCAACTCCAGATACTAATTTAATAGAGAATTTAATGTGTCAACTGGAAGATAAAAGCACAAGATTGCGAGCTGTAGATGAAGAAATTTTGAATTTTATGTTGACAGAGAAAGTTATAGAAAAAGATTATTCTAAAGAATTTGAAGCTTGCGAAGAGTATACAGAAAAATTTATTGCTATAAAGCAAAAAGTAAAGACATTTTTGGTGAAGCCTATCGAAGAACAACTCCGATCGCAGAATTATACGGATGTTGAAAGAACACTGTCGCGACCACTTCGCTTACCAGAAATAAGTTTACAGCCGTTTGATGGCGATGCAAGATTATGGTTAACCTTTTGGAATTCATTCAGTAAAATTCATGAAGACACCACTTTAGATGACCATTTGAAATTTGTTTATCTTTTACAGGCGATAACGCCGAAATCCAAAGCAGCACAGATAGTAAATAGTTATCCGGTTTCAGCTGATAATTATCCAAAAGTAATTCTACATCTGAAAGAAAGGTTTGGCAGAGAAGATACACTTATTGAGATATATGTTAGAGATCTTCTTCAATTAGTTTTAAATAATAATCGATCATCAAGCAAGAATTTCAATTTATCGTCGTTATATGATAATCTAGAGACAAAACTTAGGTCTCTAGAATCATTAGGTGTCACAGAAGAAAAGTATGCCAGCATACTTTTCCCACTTGTAGAATCTTGTCTACCTCATGATGTCCTTAAAATCTGGGAAAGACAGCGTGAGAAGACTGCTCAAGGTAAGAATCAATTAAATTCTATCCTTGATTTTTTAAAAAATGAAGTTATTGCGGAAGAACGGGTTCTTTTGGCTCATTCCAATCTTGGTTTTGAAAACCCAAAGAAATATCATAAATGTAATAATGAATATAATTCAATGCCAACTGCCACAGATTTATTTATAAATAATAAGTCTAATAAGAATTTAGTTAAAAAACGTGAAGATTTATGTATATTTTGTGACAAGTGTCACTTATCAGAAAAATGTTTTAAAGCTAGTTCGCTTTCTTTTGATGAGAAACGTAACTTAATTTTGAAGAAAAAAGCTTGCTTTGTTTGCCTGAAGAAAAACCACATTTCACGCAATTGTAACTCTAAAATTAAATGTTCGAATTGTGGTAAAAGACATTTTTCAATATTATGTCAAAATGTTTTAAATGAAGGTGGTAATGTGTCGTTAGAAAGTCATAAACATGAATCAGGGAGTAGTGACACTGTTTTAACTACTCAAGCTTCGGATCCTACTGTGTTACTCCAAACTTTGAGTGTCCGTGTAAAGCACAATGGAAAAGAGAAAATCGTGCGTGGAGTTATTGACACAGGATCCGAACGTTCCTATTTATCACGAGATGTAATTAAATATTTGAATTATAAAAGTATTGGTGAAATTAAATTAATTCACACATTATTTGGTAATATTGAAACAAGTGAAACAAAGCATAATAAGTATCGAATTCACTTAAGTAGCATAGACAATAGTTATAAATGTGATATGCATGTTTTAGATGTTCCTGTTATTTGTTCTAAAATACGAAAAGTGCCAACTGGGCCTTGGTTATCAGAATTAAATAAATGTGGCATTAAAATTTCTGATGTTGAAAATAGTTCATGTGAAACCGAAAATGAAATTAAATTATTGATTGGTTCTGATGTGGCCGGAAAATTACTCACCGGAAATATTAAAGTTTTAGAAAGTGGTCCGGTTGCGGTAAAAACCCATTTGGGATGGACTCTAATGGGAAAAATTCCAAGTATTAAATCAGAAACAAATAAGGCTGCTATGATTATTTCATCACTTTGGAACAATTATTCCGTTGCTGATTTGTGGAAGCTGGATATTATGGGTATAACGGATCCAGTTGAATCCAAAACTAAATCTGAAATTCATGAAGAAACTATGCAGCATTTTAAGAGTAATATAAGAATAGATTCAGAAGGGAGATACGAAGTAGCATTGCCATGGGTGCTAGATAAAGCTTGCTTACCTAACAATAGAGAATTGGCCGAAAAGCGACTTGCTACAACGAGGAAAAAGTTAATTAATTTAAATAAAATTGAGGTATATAGCGAAGTATTTGATTCGTGGATAAATGCAGGAATAATTGAAAGGGTGGTTGATAATAAAGAAACTAAAGTACATTATTTGCCACACAGACCTGTATTTAAAGAATCGAGTGAAACTACTAAAGTTAGACCAGTTTTTGACGCTTCGGCTCATGTTAAAGGTTCCCCTTCTCTAAATGATTGCCTAGATAAGGGATTAAATTTGATTCAAATGATTCCTTCTATATTGCATCGGTTTCGGAAATATCCTGTTGGTGCAGTATCCGATATAGAGAAGGCATTTCTACAAATTGGTATTAGAGCAGAGGATAGAGACTATCTGAGATTTATATGGGAAAATGGCATAATTTATAGACATAAACGTGTTGTTTTTGGAATCAATTGTAGCCCCTTTTTATTAGCGGCTACTTTGAGACATCATTTAGAAAGTGCGACTGAAAATCTTGCTTCTACAGTAGAAATTTTGAATGAATCGTTATATGTAGGTAATTGTGTTTGCAGTTTCAACACAGTTGAAGAATTAAATAAGTTTATATTTGAATCCCAAACGTTACTATTCTCTGCAAAATTTAATCTCAGGGGATGGTTGTCAAATTATCCCATTCAAATTATTTCTGAAAATTCAGCAGCTAATGTAACACCAGTATTAGGTTTAAACTGGGATCTGGAAAATAATACCCTATCTTGCAAAATCGGTTCTATTGAGGAAAAACAAATTATTCCCACAAAACGAGCTGTACTTTCATTCGCTCAGAAAGTGTTTGATCCTCTTGGATTTACCTCTCCAGTGACTTTGCTCCCTAAACTTATTCTACAAGAATGCTGGAAGTTAAAAATTAAGTGGGATGAATTACTCCCAACTAATTTGGCTAAACAATTTTTAAAATGGGTGCAAGGATTGAAGATGATTTCTGACATCAAATTGCAGCGATGGATGTATCTTGATAATTATGAAAGTAATGATGTAGGCCTTCACATATTTTGTGATGGAAGCAAACATGCGTATGCTACTTGCATTTTTCTAAGAGTAAAGAGAAAAGATAAAATCCTGGTAACTTTCGTACAGTCACGTGCAAGAGTAGCTCCCCTTAAGAACATAACGATACCCCGGTTGGAGCTTTTAGCATGCTGCATTGGAGCCAGGTTGGGAAGTCGAGTTATATCTGATCTACGAATTCCAAATTTAAAGATATTTTATTGGTGTGACTCAACTACAGCTTTAAGCTGGATAAAGCGAGACGAAAGATGGGGAACATTCGTTTGGAATCGCGTAGAAGAAATCAGATCCTTAACTCAAAAGAACCAATGGCGACACATTGCAGGAAAATTTAATCCGGCAGATATCCCTTCCAGAGGTTGTTCGATTGAACAATTTTTACAACTAAGATGGTGGGAGGGACCGGATTGGTTGGCTCAACCTGAATATACTTGGCCTCAAAGTGCCGAAATTCCCGATGAAGAAATTATTAACTCTGAAAAACGGAAAAGTGTCATTTCAGCAATGAACAAGAACACAGAATCTAGTGATTGGTATTATTGACGGTTTTCATCTTTTAAGAAAATTATAAGATTGATCGCCTGGATTTTAAGATTCTTAAACAATTTAAGAAATCCTAATTCAAAAGAAGTTTCTGAACTTACGTGTTTAGAATTAGAACAAGCCGAAAGAAAATTGATAATTTTGATACAGAAAGACAGATTCAACGAGAAGACTACTGGATCGTAAAAGCTAGGAAAACTATTCGAGCAGTAGTACAGAAATGTGTACGATGCAGAAGATTCAGTGCACAAAAGACAGAATCGATTTCTATTGCATTACCAGCAGAAAGAGTTGAAGACGCAGCGGTGTTTCAGATAATTGGAGTTGATTTAGCCGGCCCATTATATTTAAAGAATGAGGAAAAGGCTTGGATTGTTCTGTACACTTGTGCAGTGTATAGGGCCATACACTTAGAATTAGTTACGTCATTATCTACAGATGCTTTCCTCCAATCTTTCAGGCGTTTTATAGCGCGAAGAGGAAGACCAACCACCGTGTATTCTGATAACGGCGGAAATTTCGTCGGGGCAGACACAGCATTTTCAGCCATAGATTGGGAGCAAATCTCTGCCGTTGCAGCAACACAAAAGATTCGCTGGAAATTTAACCCACCTACCGCTGCCTGGTGGGGCGGTTGGTGGGAGCGATTGATACAAATGGTGAAACGCATCCTGAGAAAAGTTCTAGGTAGAGCTTCATTATCTTACGAAGAACTGCTCACAGTTCTCTGTGATTGTGAACAAGTTGTGAATTCTAGACCTCTAACTTATGTTACTGAAGATGTGAACGATCTAGCACCGTTAACACCATCAATGTTTTTACAGGACATAAGATCTTCAGATGTGAGAGATTTTGATGCAATTGACGCGCAAGAATTAAATAAAAGAGTTAAGTATAGGCAACATGTTCGAGAACACTTACGTAAACGATTTAGTATTGAATATTTAGGACAATTGCGCCAGCAAAGTTCTTTGCAAAAGAATGTCAAGCAACTTACCGTTGGTGATGTCGTACTCGTAGAGTCTGATAAGAAACGTGCCTATTGGGCTTTAGCCCGAGTGCAAGAACTTATTTCTGGTAAAGATGGCCACCCAAGAGTTGCACGATTAAAAACTGAAAATGGTGAACTTTTGAGACCTGTCCAAAAACTGTACAATTTAGAGATTCCAAAAGAACTTTCTAGTGATCCAGTATTAAGAACGAGAAGTGGCAGAATAGTGACTGTCCCAAAACGTTATTAACTTTAAATACTGTTTCAACAAAAAACTTTATTCTTATTTTTTAGTATATTTCATAGTGTTAATTTGAATTTGTAATAATATGTTTAATTTCATTTGAATTTTGCAGAAGAAAATGTTTATTTACCTGTTTTGAGAAATGTAATATTGTAAGAATTGTATCTTATCACTGTAATGTAAGTATTAGTCATATTTTATTTTATATTTTATTGTACCCATTGTTGAGTTTAACTGTCGAAAACTCAAGGTGGGAGAATGTCGCGAATTAGATTAATATTTATAATTGCTTTAGTGTCCGCACTCTCATGGTGACTCCATGGTCGTGGTTTTATTTTTCGCAGATGCTCACGAGCAATGATAAAAAAGAGTAGTAGAATTTATTCTGGAATAAAAGTTTGTGTTAAGTTTTAAGTGAAATGTTTTGAAGCTTCATTTCTTTTGTAAGATATTTTAAATTATTTTTCACACGTAAAACGACGATGTCTATATTATCGGGTAGATTTTATAGCTTCGATTTCGCATTGTTTGCGATACATATCAGATAGTTAGACAATATAATAAAATTCACTATCAGATAAATAATTAAAGTACACTTTCTAGCGAAAATATTGTCATTAATTGTATTTACTATTAGCATTGAAAATGGAAAAAGGGGAAACATTTTGGGAGAGGAATTTGGAACCTACACTTAATTTATTATTTTTGCCACTATAGAAGCCTGAAACACAACCTTAAATAATGGGAAAAATTGTTATATTTCGATTATCAACAAAAAGGATTTTTAAAATAAAATCAATGCAGTTGGTAAAACCTCCCTTAACCATCTTCAAATCGCTGTTTTTGCGAAAAATTTAGAATTTTTTAAAGATTATTTTAAAAGCTCAAACATTTAAGATTCATATTTTTGGTCCAGAGATTATACAAGCAAAGTTACAGTCCAAAATATAAGCCGGAAATGAACTTTCTGAAACTGGAAATGACCATTTAAAGAGCCACATAAAGGTAAACAATTCATTTTAATGCACAAATATATAATCTATAATATCCAGAAATACATAAACATTTACAAATACGGTATATTTTAAAGTTGTAAATTTTATATATAATTTTTTGTAGGGATGTAGTCGTAAAATAAACAGAGCATATACTCTCTAAGCAGAGGGTATACACTCAAGGCAGAGGGTATACCCTAGAGTGTATATATTATAGCTTTCTTGAGAAACAGAGGGTATACGGTGTTCCTTGAAAAAATCCAGAATGTATATGGAGTATACCCGCATGTACCCTCCATTACATCGTTGATTTTTTGTATCATTTGAAAAGCTTAGTTTGTCTTTTCTGAAAAATTTCGTTTCGCATTGTGAATGTTTACAAAAAACATCATTTCTTAAAAAGTTTTTGTGATTTCAAAATTAAATTTTGTCACAAGGTTCTGATTGTTAATAGCTATGTTTTGAAGCAAAATATGACTTATAAGTTTGTATACATTAATTTAAGAGCTATTTTAATTGAAAAATAACATTTTAAGAAAAATCATTATACAAAATTTGGTACATATTTTTAAGTTTAAAGAAGTATTGCAAATCTTTTGAATCATAACACAGGTTAGTAGTTTGCTATATATTTGAAAAAAAAGTGAAATATATTGAATGGATTTCGTTAATGTTTGATATAAACATAAATCTTTACTAAAATTTGACTAGATATTGCCTGAATTGGAAAAATTAATTAAAAGTGGATTAAAAATGCATATGAATTCATAATTTCATTCACTGTTTTAAGTAAAAGCACACGAGTTTGATAAAAAATTTACATTTTTCAAAAAAAAGTGCCCTGAAAGTCGTACAGACCTTAAGGTCAAATGCATAGGTGTAGAACCTTTTGAACGGGGGGGTGCCCAAATTTTTTAACCTGAACTTGTTGGGTAGAAACAAAATCTTATGTAATGAAGCCTCATAAAACGGAACGCCATAAAATTTATCAAATTTCCGTTTTAGACAGGTTTTTTGTGGAAGGTGTAATTGTGTGGAACTTCTTTTAAAAAAGACCTAAACGCAATTTTTCATTGCGTGAAGAAGGATGAGAAGTTGCTTAAAACTAAATCTAATGGACAGGATCGTGCGAAGAGAAAGCTGCGCCAGGGGCAAAGTTACTATTTGGTGCCCCCTCCACCCAACTTTTTCTTGTAACAGGCCAAAAATGACGTTGGTAGTATAAATTTGGCGCCCCCTAAAGTTCGACGCCGGGGCAGCTGCCCCCTACGCTTCCTCTTTCGCACGACGCTGCTAATGGATAAGAAAAAGTTATATAAACATAGATAAAACATGATAGATATTAAATTATTAAATAAAGATATCCGTAAACATAAATCTGTAATTATCACAAGTTTTCATTTCAAACAGCAATGAAATACTAAAATAAATAAGCACGACTTTAGTTCCCCCCCCCCCCCCCCGTCACTTTGATGAAAGTAGCGTTAAAATAACTTATAGTATGCAATTTAAAGTGAAAAATAGCTCTTATATTTTCTACTCATGAATAAATAAAATTTCCCCGTTAAAAAAAATGAGCCCGTGCGAATGTCAAAATATGATCCCAAAAAACGAAATTTAGCAAACCAACCTCCATATTAATTTGAATTTTGCGTAGCATCATTTCTTATTTTCAGAGGAAGCACAGATTTGTACTAGAGATGAGTTTGGGCTAGTGATGGGCGATTCTGGAAATTTTGAGAATCGATTAAAATCGATATCGTATAAAACAACATCGATCATAGTAAGAATCGATTTCTCAGTTCTAGAATCGATACTAGAATCGATATTTCGATATTTAGGTTCACACAGAGAAGATTCAAATTACTAATTCCAAAACTTAGACAATCAGCAGGACCGCTTCCCGCCCCCCATCCCCATTTAGGGAGGCATAGAACTAAGCTATTGCAGATTTTAGAGTCGGATATTGAGAATTTTAAATTTTAAAATGATTGTCACTTATGGTTTTCACTTACACAAAAACTTTGACAAATTTGAGAGGCATAACTCAACTAATAACAACAATGAGTAACTTGGCATTAAACCGAGTATAAAAAGTGCCAAGAGCGTGTAACTAGGATGGGGGAACAAGGAGTATAGACAAAAAAAACCCTTTTTTTTTTCTAATGCCAACCAAATGTTACACGAGATAATTTGGAAGAACATAAAATATGCCCCATTCTCAAGGGGGCAGGTAACCCCCACTCTTGACGGAAAGGCGACAATAGCCCAAATGTATCTTTTGTCGAAGTTTCAAAATGAGGATTTATAATAAAATAGAACGAGAATTGGACATTTTAAAAATTGCACGCATACTTTGAACGGTCCATTTAGTAAAGATTGGCGAGGAAGGGGGGGGGAGGGATTAGAACGGACGAATTTGAAAAAAAAATAATAAAGTAATAACCCAAATAACTGAGCTTCTAAACTAAACTATATAGTGTTTAACTTAGTGTTGAATTCATGGGGTGGCCCGCGGGGAACATGCACTCTTTGAAACTATAAAAAGTGCCAAGAGCATGTAATTAGGTGGAGAGAGGGGTAGTAACAGAAAAAAACGAGGAGATAAAAGCTTTATAACGATATGTTACATGAGATGGTGTGGAAGAAACAAAAAATATGCCCCCCACCCAGGGGGGCAAGGTGAATCCCAAACGGACAGAAGGGCGACCCCGGCCCAAATGTATCTTTTGTTAAGGTTTCAAAATATGGATTTATAACAAAATAGAACGAGGATTAGACTTTTTAAAAATCGCAGTCATAATTTGAACGAACCTGTAAGTTAAGTTTGGTGAGGAAGGGGGGGGGGGGCAGTAGGACGGACGAACATGAAAATAATAATAATAATAATAATAATAATAATAATAAATTGTGGCACTCTGAGAGTGCCGATAGAAGTGAAACCTTGAACAATTATGTGTGTATTTTTGAATCGTTAGGATATATAATTTTGAATCGCCAGGAAATACTTTTAAATGAATAAAAAAAGGTTTCTATAATATTAAAAAACATATTAATGTCTATAAAAAAAAAAAAAAAAAAAAAAAAACGCGCGATACCATATGTTCAGCTATTGTAGTTAACTCACTATAACTACTTTCTTACATTTTAAAACGCGTTAAATACATCAACCAAAATTAGACCATACTATCGATACCTTAATCTTTATCCAAATAAATCATTTTGTATTAATGCCTGTTACAATATCTGTAGATTACTTTTTGAATTATTCAAATCGAACATTCCATTCAAAAGATATTACGAATTTAAAGATGATAATCTAGAGAAATAATAGCGCTGCTGAGTACTCGGTGGCCAATAAGATTAGGGATTACGTGTGCAATCAAACGATTGCGGGTTCGAACCCCAGTTTCACTAATATGTATCAATGTTTTTTTTTTTTTTTTTTTTTTTTGAAGTTTGAAAAATTAAAATTTTAACACGTTATGGGTTTGTAACGTGACCTGAAATGATGGGAGAAAATTTCTTTTGCTAGATTTGTCATGTATGAACATAAGCTTTCAATAGACATATTGTATGAAGAACCCCCCCCTCTGCCCCCCCCCCAAAAAAAAAGGTCCTATAGGGAAAACCGGGAAACTGGAAAAGCAAAAAGAACGGCGAGAAATGGTTAGCTATACTAGAATTTTTCTCATCACTGTAACTCCTATAGAAGCAAAGTTATACCCTTTTAAAGATTGAAATGAAGTGAAGAAATAAGCAAAATTAGGTGAGTGATCGACATGGGGGGGGGGGGAGGGTCCACAGCTCTGGGGGTGCCATGTAGCTTAAACTTTTAAGTTAAAAATGGTAGAAAATTAAATGAGCGTAATTTTAAGTTGTATATTGGGGGAGGGTGCAAGCCCCCCCCCTCAAAATTTTTTTTGTTTCTTTTGAAGAAACAAAAAAATATGCCCCCCGGCGGGGCGCAGATAAATCCCAAATGGGCGGAAGGGCGACCCTTTATTTATATTTTGTCAAGGATTTAAAATGTGGATCTAAAATGAAATAGACCGAGAATTGGACATTTTTTAAACTGTATGCATATTTCGAACAGCCCTGTAAGTTAAAACTGACGTGGAAGGGGGGGGGGCGTGAAAAATAAAACATAATAAACTAATACTTCAAATAACTGGACTTCTAAACAAAAATATAACGATTTAACCTAGTGTCGAATTAATGGGGTAGCCCGCAGGGGATTATCCCCCCCCCCCCAAGAAGTTATGAGATTTTATGCTTTTTAATGCACAAATTGCGATTCCCCCTCTCTTACAGAGCTGTAAAACATGATGCCTTCTTCCGGAGTCGCAGAAAAATACCTGCATTCAACACTAATTTAGCCTAGAAAAAAAGAAAAAAAAATCGAAATCGAATCTAAAGATCGAAATCGAATCTAAAGATCGAAATCGAATCTAAAGATCGACATCGAATCTAAGATCGACATCGAATCTAAAGATCGAAATCGAATCTAAAGATCGACATCGAATCTAAGATCGACATCGAATCTAAAGATCGAAATCGAATCTAAAGATCGATCTTACGGGCAGAATCGATTTTACATTTTTACTTTCTTTTGTAACTTTACAAGAAGAGAGTATTAGATTCGTGAAAAATTTTGACTTCCCGTTTTTGATGGATTTATATATTTTAGAAGGTCTTTAACACGATTTCATGTTTTTTAAGAAATATCTGTCTGTGTGTGTGTCTGTCACTCTGTGAGTCTGTATACGACAAAAATTTCTGACCGTTCTATCTCAAGAACAAATGCACGGAATTCCACAAAACTTTAGATTTAGTTTGACCTTGATATAAACTGAATCTAATTAATTTTTGGTGCATATAGCCTAACAGGTGGCGCTGCTATGCTGCATTTTTTGCGATTTGCGCAACAGCTATATCTGAATAACGAATGAACGGATTTTCATAACATTTTAGATCCAGTTAGTCCTTGACATGAATTGATGTTTATTGCATTTTGATGTATATAGCATCTCAGATGGCGCTGCTATACTGAATTTTTCACAATTTCCACTCAGCGCCATGTGAAATGGGGGGGGGGGGTGAAAGGAAGCAGTCGTTCCGAGCACGGAAATTTAGGGGGCTCCAAATTTTTACTACTAACATCACTTCTAGCCTATCACAAGAAAAAGTTAATAGGGGGGGGGGGGCTAAATTGGAACTTTGAATCGGGCGCGGTTCTTTTTTCGCACGCCCCTGTTTCCATTTTAGCTTTATCTCAAGAACTAATGCACGGACTTTCATAAAAATTTAGCTTCAATTAGTCCTTGATATTATTTTATGCTAATTACATTTTGGTGGAAATCGCTTAAGAGATGGCTCTGCTATACTGCATTATTCATGATTAACGCAATAGCGCTATCTCAAGAACGAATTTTCATCAAAATTCAGATTCAGTAAATCTCTGACATAGATTAATGTTATTTAGTTCTTGGTGTAAATTGCCCAACAGGTGGCGCTGATATGCTGTATTTTTTATGATTTCGCAATAACTGTATCTCGCGCTTTCATGGATTTTCATCAAAATTCAGATTCAGCTGGTACTTAATAAAAATTGATCCTGATCAATTTTTGGTGTACATCACTCAACAAAAAACGCTATTTTGCAGGGGGGGGGGGGTTCAGAGGTTTCTTTAATTCTTCTATCTTAGAAACTAATACACTGAAATTTTGGAATTGGCACATCCGTCTATCTTATCTTCGACTTTTGAAGGAAAATGAAAATTATATTACCTTCAGAGAAATCGATTAAAAATTTTAAAGTATCGATTAAATCGAGTTGGCCGTAGTATCGATTAAATCGATTTAAAAAATCGAAATCGCCCATCACTAGTTTGGGCTCGATTTTTGAAACCCGCGCCCGAAAGAATTTTAGTACATTGGAGCCCGAGCCCATCCGAGCCCGATACAAAAAGTTTACAAAAATAAAAAAATAAAAGATTTAATGATATTTAAAAATTGTTTCAAATGTGATATCGATTTTTAAAAAATTCTTATAAAATTTACAATTAAATAAAAACTTAAATTCAAGCTTATGAAAAGAGCAATTTGGTATCAAATAAAAATATCCTTCATACCCAAAATGATTCCCATATTTCTTGTCATTTAAGAAGAAAATTTGATGGACATATTAAAGAAGTGTAATGAATAAATGGATAGTGTTTATAGAAATTACTATTTGTATGCTGAAGAATCACAAAACGTCTTCAATTTCTTATAAAAAGATTACATCTTCAGGGGTGTAGTCGTAAAAAAACCACAGGTTACACGATCGACGCAGAAGGTATATGCTCAAGGCACAGAGTATATTCTAGAGAATACATCCTATGGGTTTCATGAGAAACTGAAGGTTATACGGTGTTCCTTAAAAAAAAATCCAGAAGGTATACGGCGTATACCCCAATATACCCTCCACTACATCCCTGTACATTTATCCATAATCGATTCATTTCTCTTAACAATTCCCCATGACTGACGAGAAGCTTAAAATCAACGCAAATAAAACATTGATACAGTTATCTTAAAGTTCCGTTGTTTTTATGGGAAAAGAAGAAACTTTAATCGAATGTTTTCAATCGGAATAACATGTAAAATATGTTTACTTACGAAGGGAAATCCTCAGCATAAGCAAAATTCATGATGACAAACAGAAAAAAATCACAATGCTGTTATCATATGAAGAACGATTATGATTCGTGCACAATCAAATAATTTGCAAACCTCAAGCATCTAGTCTGTATCAAAAACGAAGAAATCATTCTCTAACAAAATAAATAAATAAACGATCGAATTAAAAAAATATCCTCTGCCTCAAACTAAAATCCAACCAGAAGCTAATTTATTATTTACGATTATTTTGATAGGTGCCTTATCAATTAATCGTCGACGAAAATGCAGTAGACATAAATCTCCAAACATCACAAATTTTCTTTTGAAGCAACAATCAACTATTGAAATATATATATAAAAAATTATTTTTATTTTTCTTTCGTTTTGATCAAAATAACACTGAAATGACTTGAAAATGAATAAATAATTTAAAAAGGAAAATAGTAGTTCTTTCAATCTCTTCTACACATAAATGTTTTTTAATTCTCAGAAAGAATGAGCTCGAGCCCCCCCGGGCCCGAATACTAAAATGAAAATAGAGCCCGAGCCCCCCCCCCCCAGGGCCCGAAGACTAAAATGAAAATAGTTCCCGAGTCCCCCTCCCCCGGGGCCCGAAAACTAAAATGAAAATAGAGCCCGTGCCCGCTTCGGACCCGGGTTTGGGCTCGGGCTTTCGAGCTGGGGCTGAGCCTGTCTTATCTCTAATTTGTACAACCTTCCACCCCCTCCGTTCTCCAGGCTAATCACATGGTGGAATTATCGTTTCACATCTGTATTTCCTTTCATTTTTTTTCTCCTATCTAGACTTTAGATAGCAAAAGCAAATATATAAATAGTAGTTTCTATCCTTGTCGAGAATTTTTTGTGGAAATATGCATGCAACAGAAAGGTGTTAAAAAATTCCATAAAGAAACGACATCAAATTGGGATTATAAAACCAACATTTTTGATTTACTATGATTAATACAGATTCTAGTAAATATTCTAGTTTTAAAAAAGATGAATAAAATAATTTTTTTAAAAAGAAGAAAAAGCAAGAATCAAGGTCTCTTTTCTTATCACATTTCAAAACATAGACTGTTAGTTTTGATTAACTAATTGAACTAATTTTGCTTACATTTTTCTTCTTTCTTCTTTTTTCTTTTATAAATTTTGATTTTTTAAAATAATCTTGGATCTGCGCGAGCGGGAGGGAGGGGGGGGTGCCCGGGCACCCAGGGCTACGCGCATGAAATGCCCGCAGTTTCCTCTACAATATCAGCAATAACAATATTTTATGTGGAAGTGTTATAAAAAGAGTGCATTTCATCATTTGAGAACAAATATCTTTTAAAAAGTTTTGAAGAAATGAATTCCTTATGAAACATGGGATATAGTACTATTACGTACCTTTCTTAATGCGAAAAACATAGCAATTCTTCCTCCCAGTGAATGACCTATTAAAACACATTTCTTCGCCTGATTCTTTGTAAGGAAATTTTCAAGATCAGCTTCATGGTCATGAAGCGTGTTATGTTCACTCCATTCACTTTGTGCGTGATTTCTGAGGTCCACGGTATAAACCTGAAAAAAAAAATGACAGACTATTTGCATTTGAAACTTAACCAAAAAACTGCCATCTATTCGAACCAAGTACAATTATTTTTATGATATAAAAGAATCATAATTTGGCATACAACTCATAATATACTCTTTATTTTGACAAAAAGCTAATACGTATCAAAATATGTATCTTTAATTTCTGTAAACAATTTTTTTCAGTTTATTTATCTAATAAATAAATAACAAAGTAGATACATATTGGGTAAATATTTTCCGTATAATGCATTTACAATTATCCTTGCTATAATATATTATCTGTTTATTTCTGCACTAAAATTTTATTTTTGAAAGCAAAGAATTTCACAGTGTTTATTATTTTTTTTAATAAGTGGTCGAGAAAATTGCATTTTCAAAAAGTTATTACTGCTTTAAAATCCAAAAATATTGTTTTAATAGAAAAATTTTATCGGTGTTCAAACTTCCTAATATTAGGGAATGTACAACTTTTCAGTGCTAGATGCGGGCAACCTTACAAGATCTACTAAAATAGGCGTTCTATTATTTCATTTTCCACTACTTAACTTCATTTCAAAGCGAGATAATTGCATCATAACTAATAACTTGAATAATTACAAATTAATTTATCATTTTCTTCTAGAGAGAATATAGCTAAAAACAGTTTAAAAAGAACAAGGGATCATGGACAGTAAAAAGAAAAAAATATACGTGTGGCACTCGGGGACTGCCGCGGTAAAGCTATTGCATAACATTTTTTATCAACTTATGCAATTATAATTATTTTTTTTTATTTATTTATGCAGTTTTTTTTTCCTTAGATATAAATTCAAGTTTTTTCTTTTTCTTTGATATTAATTCAAGTTACACTTTTTGAGCGTGATGACCGATAAGAAAAGAATTTTTTTTCTTTTATTGAATAAATGAGAAGTCTGCCGAAGTCTGCCGAACTGAAACGCCGTTAGCCGGAGTGTTAGGTTTTTGCTCGTTACGGAATTTCTAGATTCGGTCTCCGCGCTCAAAGCCCGCGATAAAAGCTATGCAATAGCTTAAAAAATAAGTTTAGGTTTAAAATAAAATATTAAAACAACCTGCAATTTATAAAATTAACAACATCTATTGTATATTATTCGGTAGCATTCTCACTAACGGTATATGTGTCTTGAATACATGATTACGCCTGCGACTATATAAAAGAATATATTTTTATAAATTTCAAATTCATGAAAAAAAAATATGTGAATAGTATAAATTCTTACTTTTCTTTTTGTTTTTTCTGCTATATGTGTATTTACTCTACTCCATGTTGAATGTGATGCAGCAAATCCATGTAAAAATATTAAGGAGATAATTCAGGATCATGTTGAATAGGTACATAAAGTTGGTGAAAGAGTTTAACTGGTCTGCACCTAAATAAAAAAATATGTATGTATCGATATGCTGCTGAAAACTTCCGAAAATTACTTGCATATTATTATGAATTTTTAAGGTGACCAATCGTATTCGAAATTCGAGGATGTCTTCAAATTTGCATATTGTGGTGGAAATAGTTTCAGTAGTTTTTTATTTAAAATATTGGCATTATTACCGCATAGATGCATCAAATTCAGGAATTTCCTTTTAATTACTCAGAAATTCTATAGTAATACGAGAAATTCTGAATAGTAATTCTCTCTTTATTAAATGACAAGCACTGCTTCGTTATAAAAAGTAAATTACATTCTTCCGGAACTTTTGGCATAGATTTTGCACGAATTTAATTGTCAAAATTATTGAATGTGCTTCTTGTACGAATGCATGTATGCGCTAATAATACAAATAAGTTAAAATAATTATACCCGAGCTCAACTCAGCGAAGGGTTCAATCTTAAGCTCAAGAGTTCGGGTTGAATTCGTCTCATCTTTACAGGCACTAAAGATGGCTCTAGATGTCGCTAGAGTCGAGATCTTCATACTAGAGTCGCGAGATTCAAGAAGCTCGATACGGCTATTTGAAATCAGATCCCGAGCCTGTTCAGATACTAAAATTGCGCTTTGAAATATTGGTAATAGTATTTTAAAGTCTTTAAAAACTAATTTTCTCATTTAAAAACTTCTTTTTATATAGAAATAAACATTAATCCAAAAATATTCCCTTAAGATATCGTTTTATCATTTTCATATCCCTGAAAATCTGTTTAAAATAGCAATTTCTTTTTTGATATTCAACTAGAAAAGAAAACTGTCAAAAAGAACAACTCTTATTCTTTTAAAATGACATTATAAAGCTGAAGCAGGTAGAAATGAATTTTGTTTTCAAGTCTGGAAAAAGACATTAAATAAAAAACGAGGATAGATAAGGAATATCACATATCTTTTTTATGTTATTAACACTGACCATGCATAGTTTTAAGAATCAGACAGAAAATTTCTTTTATATTTCATCAATAACGTTTAAGTCTTCTTTTAAATGGATTTTTAAAGCATTGTAAAATATTTTAAAGAAACTTGGATTATATTCTTGTTTCTTAAATGCAAAGTTT
The DNA here is from genome assembly GCA_964019185.1 of Maratus speculifer. Taxonomy (NCBI): domain Eukaryota; kingdom Metazoa; phylum Arthropoda; class Arachnida; order Araneae; family Salticidae; genus Maratus; species Maratus speculifer. The sequence goes on from OZ025290.1 coordinate 229,955,474, forward strand.
TCTTTTCCCTTTTTTGAATAGATAAAAATTTCACTTTGAATCATCGACTATATTTTCGCTTCTCTAATATCAGGTTTTTTATTTTTTTAATTAGTAAATACATAAAATTTTCTCCTTGGCTCCAATTCCAATGGAATGTATAAAAATAAAGTCTGATTCCGTTTTAGGCTTGAGTTGAGCTCTTTCTTTCTTTTTTCTTTCTTTCTTTTTTTTAACTACATTTTCTAATGGAATAAAATTATGACAGATATATAATAAATGTTGAACATTTGTCGAATTTCATTTTTTCTCAACGGTTATTACGGTTAAATTATTCATTTTTTTAAAATCCTGCAAAGATTTCATAATTGCAATATTTTTTTCGGAGATTGTATAAAATTCTGCCATTTTTAATTTTTTTCTTTATATACAGTATTTTCAGTATTGTTAAAGGCATTTGACATTTCGAAAGTAAAAGCCACTTCTTCTTGAATTCAGATTTAAAACAAAATAGATTTTTTTTTTCGATTTAGATTGATGCGTCAGGCAGAGCCCATGCCTCCAAATGACCTACAATAAATCAGGACCTGTCTCTAACTATACTTTCTATATCACTTGCACTGATATATGAAATTTATCACTGAAGTCAGGTTTTTAATCAGTGTGCAATTTATGGACTGTAATGATTAACGAATTCTAATATAAAGGTAAAAATAGTCAAATAATACGAAAAGTCTAATAAAAAACAGTTCCTTTACATGCATATTTACTATCTTGAATCAGGACTGACATCATAGTCAGTTACTAAAAATATTTCTAATAAAATGTGGACAAATGCCACTCAAATTAATACCATAATATGCATGATTTTTTACATACGTAATGTAATAAACATCATTACAAACAATAATATTTTATCTGACGAAATAGCTAATTAAAAAAAGTTTTATATTTAACATAAAAAATATCCTACGCTCTAATATCAACAATGTATGTATGTATGTCGGCCAATTATCTACGCTATGGGATATAGGTCCTATGGGGTGGGATGCCCTCCGTGGGAGTCTTTCTAAGGGAACCTAACCCGTATTTACGCAAGGTTCGAAGAAAACCACGGAAAACTCCGAACGGTTAGGCCGACGGTCGCGATTGGGTTCGAACCCAGCACCTACCGTCTACCAGTTTGGAGGTTAGAACCTCGCGGCCACTGATGGGGCCTAATATCAACAAAAGCAAATGAACTGGACTGTTGCCAAACGATCAAACAAAGTGGAGAAAGAGAACGCGGCAATGCTGGCATGTTACCATGCGTTCCAAGGTGAGCCATCAGAATAAAAACAAACATTTATTTTTGTAATTTTTTTTCAAAATGAGAAATGTATCATTTATAATACAGGGTAAATCAAAATTTAATCTAGCGATTACTAACGGCTATACCTATTTAATCGAAAATAACTTATAGATAAGAATTACACAAAATGTAAAAGAAAGTTCAGAATTTTGTTTACACACATTGTAAATGTTCTATGTAACTCTCCTGCATCACAGGGACAATGTCTAAGCATCCATTTTGTCCAAACATCAGATATCATCTGCATGTGTTGTTGGCGTTTTACAGAATTCTATGTGCCACAATTGTCAAATTTTCTCTGCAGCGTGATGATAGAAATGACAATTGTGAAATTCCAACACACAGAATTCTCCAAAATGGCAACAACTCATGCATCTTTGAACAAAAAGTATGTTTAGATGTTGCTCGTGTGATACAGGAGAATAGCATAGAACATTTATAAAGTGTGTAAGCAAAATTTTAAACGTCCTTTTAAATTTTGTGTAATTCTTATCGATAAATACCTCTCGATTAAATAGTTACAGCCGTTTGTAATCGCTATATTCATTTTGACTTACCCTGTATTTTGTATATTTTAGACATACTTTTAATAATTTTTAAAGTAGAACTTGGGTAAAAAAGATAAATACTTATTGATTAAATTATCTTATTTAATATGAAGCATATTTAAAACAAAAGTGTGTTTGACTTCATTTCATTTCGAGGAATCACATATCCTTCATTGAAATAGAAACATCAGCAAGTTGTCACTAAAATAATCCGGCGTTATTTTTATTAATTTGCACATTTCTATGTTTATGATAAAGAAGCAAAGAATGAAAACAAACCATGGACAGTGGCTGTTATAATATTTCAAATGGTAAAATCTTAAAATTCTGAAAATCGAAAAGTGAAAGCTGTCGAATATTGTCAAGAACACTAAAATGCTATTAGTTCGAAAATTCAATACCAAGCAATAAAAATGTAATAAAATAAAATAAATAGCCTGAAATACTAATAATTTAACCAATTCATATGTTTTATGCTTCATACGCTAAAAAAAGCTTTTAAAAAAAAGTAAAAACATGAATTATTACCCAGCTAAAAGAAGTTTCACTTTTTGCGCAAAAAAGTATACAGCTCATATTCAAAATATTAGAATAATTGAGAAAAAGTAATAAGAAAAAATTATTTGTCATTTATTTATTTTTTATACTAAGTAAATGCAATTAAATTTCTTATAAATTAAATCTGGAATGTTTAGATAAGATTTTAACATTTATAAAATATAAAATACAGCACAATAAATTAGGTATACAGCTACCTTAAACACACCAGAATATTAGAATAAAATTTAGATTGGTTCAAAATATTAGAATATTTTATTTTACGCAACAATATTACCTTATGAATATGAAGTAAATGGTAGTTAATATTTTGTAGCATCCCCTTTAGCTTTCATAACAGCGTACAATCGATCTTGCATACTATATACAAGGTGTTTACAAACATTTCTATCAATATTAGCCCAAATAGACTTTATACGTGCCACTAACTCAGTTTTACTTGAAGGAGGATTTTCTTGAAGTTTTTTCTTCATTATACACCATAAATTTTCGATGGGATTAAGATCTGGTGAATTTGGTGGCCAAGGAAGTACCTTAATGTTGCGTTGGCGGAACCAATTCTTAGTTGACACCGAGATATGCGGGGACGCTTGTTGAAAGATGAAATCATCTTCAAATAAATCTTCTGATGATGGAATCATGTAATATTCTAAAATTTCTTGATATATCAGAGAGTTAACCTTTTCGTAGACGATGTATAACTTTCCAGGTCCTTCTGCACTCATACAACCCCAACCCGTGACACTAGCAGCAAATTTCACGGAACGTTTAAGGCATTCTTTATCAAATGCTTCTTGCTTCATTCTCCAAACTCGAATACCTTGATTACCATATGAAACACAAAACATACTTTCATCACTAAATAATATATTTTTCCAATCTTCATTGCTCCATAAACGTCTTGATTTAAACCAATTCAATCTTATACGCTTTTGTCTTGCAGTCATGAGAGGTTTTGTTTTCGGTACACGAGATTCAAATTTAAATTTATGGAGACGTCTTAATGTTCTCGATGTAGAAACTTCAATTCCTTCTTCTTCCCATTTTCGGTGCAAGAATCGCACACTTTTAAAACGGTTTTTCTTAACTATACGCTTCAGTTTCCTGTCTTCTCTAGCAGATGTTTTTGGTTTCGGCCACCATTTCGGCGATTATTTTGAAATTTTCCAATTTTTGAATATTGTGTTAGTATTTTACTAACGCTCGATTGCGAACAATGTAAATAATTCGCTATAAAACATTGATTTTTACCGTGCCGATACAAATCAACCATACGAAGTTTAGTAGATTCAGGAATATCACTCACACGGCCCATTTTAAGACGAAAAAGAAACAAACTGCAAAAAAGAATACTGATTTTAAATAAAATAGTCTGAATTTAATCAATGATGCCACCAGTTAAGAATTGGTAATAATTAAATCGAATTAATGTGAAATATTCTAATATTTTGAACCACTTGAATAAATATTCTAATATTTTGACTTTTCAAAATAATTTTTTTTGCAATTAATCTTTTCAAAAATGATATTAAATTTAAGATAACAAGTAAGTTTAATCAACAATAAGTTCTTAATAAAAATATCGTTTGCATATTTTCATTAAAAGACATTAAATTACCAAACGATATTTTCAATTTCTAAAAAAAGGTAATTATTCTAATATTTTGAATATGAGCTGTAGATTGTACACTAGGGTGGGCCGAAAAAAACATTTTTTCGATTTTCGATTATGGCGGGTGCGGAAAAGTGGCCACTGGTGGCACTCAGTTCATACAAAAAATTTGAAATTTTTTGGACATTTCCTTACCCTGCCGCAAACGGCTTGAAGTTTTGCAAAAATGTTCATTTTTGAACTTTTTTCGAAAAAAAATTAAAAAATGTTAAATTAAATTTATTTTGGTTGTATTTACTTGAAAAGGCATATTTAATGTGCCAAATGTTTAAATACGATCTGATCATGCATTATTTAATATCTATGTGTATTATAACTTATGCTATTTTTACAGCTTTTTCGCGTATAATAGGCAAAAGTTGTATTTGTTTGAATCGATCGTTAGTTTCTGTATTATTTATGTCCCTTGGTCTTCTTTATATATTTTCTATGTGTCAAACGTCATATATTTGAGGAAAAGACAGCAGTATACTTGAAAAACAAATCTGGAAGGTGAGAAAGTGGTGAAGCAGGACTCTAAGCGCGCGCAATGATTCGTCGTAATACTCAGTGAGTGAAGGACGAAACAGTTGAGAGCCAAAATGCGATAAAGGATTCTTATTATTTATCCTTGCTAAATTACCTGCGACATTTGTTCAGTGTTTACGTGAAACTCTTTTGTGGCGATATACAGTGCTTTTTGGGTCGTTTAATGTGCCATTATAGTGTTTTGTGCGTTTTATTACAACGAGCTTAGAAACGGCTGGTATAAAGGGCCAGGACAATGCAAAGACACGCGATAGCGTGAAAAGTAACTCTTTAGGGGCATCATGCATATTGAAAGGATTGCCATTGCCAACCTATGCTGATAATCATGCGTCACTACTACTGGTTGCTTCACCTTGTAGAAGTTGTGACAGCAGAGGATACGAATCTCGTCATCGATAAAAACAAAGTCAGAAGAGAGAAATAGAAACTTGGAAAGAAGATACAGGCAGAAGAAGTTATTGAAAGAAGGAAAATTAAAAGCATATTTCATGATGGTAGAAAGGATAAAAGTATATTCAGAGGAAGAAAAATAACAAGCAGCACCGTCGACAGAAAGGCGTGGAACACATCACCGTGTTGTTTGAACCTGGTTAGGAATACTTGTGTCACTTGATACCTCATTCCGTTATCTTGATACCTCGTCAGTTCAGAAAAGTCTAACTTGTGGTGACTTGGAAGATTGTATAATGATTTTGCTAATTCTTTTCCGTGACCGAAACAAGGTATCAAGTGACCCGAGTATTCCTAACCAGGTTCAAACAACACGGTGATGTGTTCCTCGCCTTTCCATCGACAGTGCCGCTTGTTCTTTTTTTCCTCTGAATATACTTTTATCCTTTCTACCATCAAAAAATACGCTTTTAATTTTCCTTCTTTCAATAACTTCTTCTGCCTGTATCTTCTTTCCAAGTTTCTATTTCTCTCTTCTGACTTTGTTTTTATCGATGACCAGATTCGTATTCACTGATGTCACAACTTCTACATGGTGAAGCAACCAGTATTAGTGGCGCATGATTATCAGCATAAATTGGCAATTGCAATTCTTTCAATATGCATGATGCCCCTAAATAGTTACTTTTCACGCTATCGCGTGTCATGGCCCTTTATACTACCCATTTCTAAGCTCGTTGTAATAAAACGCACAAAACACTATAATGGCACATTAAACGACCCAAAAAGCAATGTATATCACCACAAAAGGGTTTCACGTAAACACTGAACAAATGTCGCAGGTAATTTAGTAAGGATAAATAATAAGAATCCTTTATCGCATTTTGGCTCTCAACTATTTCGTCCTTCACTCACTGAGTATTACGACGAATCATTGCGCGCGCTTAGAGTCCTGCTTCACCACTTTCTCACTTTTCAGATTTGTTTTTCAAGTATACTGCTGTCTTTTCCTCAAATATATGACGTTTGACACATAGAAAATATATAAAGAATACCAAGGGACATAAATAATACAGAAACTAACGATCGATTCAAACAAATACAACTTTTGCCTATTATACGCGAAAAAGCTGTAAAAATAGCATAAGTTATAATACACACAGATATTAAATAATGCATGATCAGATCGTATTTAAACATTTGGCACATTAAATATGCCTTTTCAAGTAAATACAATCAAAATAAATTTAATTTAACATTTTTTAATTTTTTTCGAAAAAAGTTCAAAAATGAACATTTTTGCAAAACTTCAAGCCGTTTGCGGCAGGATAAGGAAATGTCCAAAAAAATTCAAATTTTTTGTATGAACTGAGTGCCACCAGTGGCCACTTTTCCGCACCCGCCATAATCGAAAATCGAAAAAATGTTTTTTTCGGCCCACCCTATTGTACACAGTTTGTGCACAAAATTGAATATTTTTGAATACTCCGAAAAGTATGTAATTTTTGTACAAAATATTTGCATTTTTTATGCATACACAAAAGTGCATATTCCATGTTATCAAAAACGGTGCACATTTTTTGCATAAAATAAATAAATATTACGTGCTTTCAAAAATTGTGCATTTATTTTTTCTAAAAAAAATCAATAGATTGCAATTTTGCAAATATTATGTACTATTTGTTATGGATGGGAAAATTTGATTATTTCATTACAGGCATTATTATTTCCATGTCTAGTGCCCTTCCTAAATTTCTGTGAAAAATTTTCAAGGTACATTAATGCTGTATTTAACTTACAGTTAATCGGAAGGAATAAGTTTTATTATGTCTTAATAAGTCAAAATAAAATAAGTTAATTAAATTTCAAAATCCTGAGGTTGTGAGCCCTTGATCATGAGATATTAACATTTTCTATTTATATGGGTAATATTTTTATTGTGTGCAAACTTCTAACAGACAAAAAAATATTGTTTTATTACTTTTGTGTGAATATTCCGCGAATTTTAATCCTTATTTGAAGAGAAAAATGTTTAATTTTAACAATAACAAATGCAAAATATTTTTGAATTACAATATGTTAAAAGTTAACGAACAATTATGCTTAGTAGCAGTAAAGTTAAATTTTAATTTAGACGCCACATTCTTTAAGTAATGCACAGGAAAAATCATGTAAGCCTCAAAATTTGCGACAGATCGCTCACTGAAATGATAAAAGAAATGACATGTATAATTAACCATGAAAATATTTAGCAAATATAGCTTTGACCAATCGGAAAAACATACGTCATGCAAAGAAATGATACATTTTTAAGACTTATTTGTAACTTTTTTTATGCTTATAATTTGTAAAAATGAGCGACTTTAAGATCAAAATTTAGTGTAATCTTTGATATTTTACATTGATGCATAGCAGAACGTCATCAGTTAATCTAATCAATCCCGCAAAATTCTGCTCATAATATGTTATTAATATAATTTAATCATTGTGCGCGCGGCAGCGCCCAACAATAATATGATTGAGCGATAATGCTTAAGCATAGGAAAGCGCAAAAACACGGATTTTTCAATTTTTCTTTTTGTTTTTAGCACAATGGCATCAATGGCAAAAATGCCTGGCATACCTGTCAAATATTGGGGCCCTGTACTTTAAAAAGTGTATTTACTATAAGTATATACCGTATTTATTCTAATAGAATGCGCCCTCTAATAGAGAGCATCTTCTAATAAAGTGCGCACGTTGGTGCTGATTGAAAAAATAAATATACGGAAATGATATAGTAGATAAGTAGAAAACGATTACTTAAATGCATTATCGAGGATTCTCATCGATCAAAATAGAGATATTCTATCAAAGCGATGGAGTGGCGATGCAGCAAAAGTTTCAAATTTTGAACAATGTACCACTCCTGTAACTATAGCGTTAAGGATATGCACACTGTTAAAAATCTGCTGCATTTTGCTGCAACGCACTTCCCTGCTTGTATAGAAAACGGTTACTTGGCCGTGAAATGGCGCTTTCTCATTGGTTGGAATCATTGTAAACGCGGCAGCGCGCAACAATAATATAATTGAGTGATAATGCTTAAGCATAGGAAACTGCAAAAACACGGATTTTTCAATTTTTCTTTTTGCAATAACTAACTAAATACTTATCCAATTTTGATGATTTTTTTTTAAATGTTCGTCTGACCAAGAAGCACAACATAGCACAAAAATTATTTTTTTATGGCATACTGTAGGTGTACTGTAGAGTATTCTGAAAATCGGACAAAAATTTTGTGTCACAGCACTTTTCTCGAAAACTACTAAAGATAAAAACTTATTTTTTTTTTAAACGAAAGACAAACTTTTTATCCCGGGAACATTTTTTATTTCTATATATAAAATACAAAACAAGTGGTGCAGTATCCCAGTGGAATATGGAAAAATAGAAGGACTAGTGAAAAATGCTCCAAGGAGCAGTGCAAAAGCAGAATATGATTTTAATTGAGCATTAAAAAGTAATGGACAAGTGCTTCTGTTAATTACTGAGCATGAGGAAAGATAAGGGATCCCGTCTTGGCTACAACTCACTTCAATGCCAACTTTGAAAAAATCATATTTGCGCTTTTTCCGTGAAAACAAATCAGTCGCATTTACTATAAAAATGTATAGTGTAAAGACGTAACCAGTAAAGATGCAGCTTAATTAGACATAAATGTAAAGGAAGGCGACATAATGCCAGATACCTAGTTCCTGCAGGTATCACCTTCATGCACTGCCACCAAGCATACCCTAAGTGTATAATTGCACAGAAAATTGATTTGTAGTATAGTGCAGAGTGAACAGTGCAGTTAACATCAGAGATGTAGTACAGGCTATACGCCGTACACCTTCTGGACTTTTTAATAGAACACCATATACCCTCTGTTTTTCAAGAAAGCTTATAGTATACACATTCTAGAATATCCCTCTGCTTAGAGCATATATCTTATGTTATTTTTATGACTACACGCCTGGTTAACATCTAAAGCAAGGTGGAAAATTCTACTAAAGAACCGCAAATTTCTTTTGTATGGAAAAAGCGCAAATATGATTTTTTCAAAGTTGGCATTGAAGTGAGTTCTAGCCAAGAAGGGATCCCTTATCTTTCCTCATGCTCAGTAATTAACAGAAGCACTTGTCCATTACATTTTAATGCTCAATTAAAATCATATTCTGCTTTTGCACTGCTCCTTGGAGCATTTTTCACTAGTAACATACATGTAAGTAATATCTTAAGAAAATATTTATTAAATATAAGATTTTGGTTAAAGGAAGACTTAAAATATCATTCATAAATAAAAATTATTTACGAAAAACAATTAGATTTTATTTTATTTTGCATTTAAAAATAAATGACTTACTGTTTTTGCGAAGCCATCTGCATATCGATTTCAAACTTACAAGCTTTTAGTAAAGCTATCGCCTAAATTGTGTTTTCCTGAAGTATTAGAGAAACTCTTATGAATATAATCGGCTTGAAATGAAGTTATCCTTAAAATGTGATTTCGCTAAGAAGTCAACAAATTCGTTTCATTACCAGGATATAAATTTATTCTCCAGGATACTTTGTTACATTACTTTTTTATGATTAGAAAATTATTCCTTTAAATGTAGTCATCTGTTTTCGCACATTTTCCGATAATTTGTTTTTAGTTAGGTCATTAGAGAAATAGACTTCTACAACAGATAATAACAGTGGTGAATTGTATTTCATTCCAAGGTGAACCCCAAGGTAAAGATCAAGGAAAGCCTATGAGTGATTTACGGTTATTGTTTGTTTGTACAATTCTTTATGTAAGAAAATATTTGTCAAATAATTTAGTTGATTAAATGTAGAAAATTTCTATAAAGAAATAGTAGCATTAGAATATATTTAACGTACATTTTGCATAAATGAGAGGTCACACTATTATGTATGTCACGTATTTGATATTCTAATAAAGGGATCAGATGTAGTGTTTAGGTCTAAAGTTCAGAGTTCGGGAGAGATTAATCATAAAAATCTTGAAAGGTAATATGAATTTTAAACTTTCTTTTTTTCTTTCTTTTTTTGCTTTATCTGGCAGCTTATATCAAGCAGGACGGTCGTTCTGCCAAGCCAAGGTAGAAAAAAATAATATGCCTGCCAAACAAACAAACGCCAAAAATATGAAGACCGCTTAACTGCTTATATATTCGAGACAACTTTCCCATGTTGAATCGACCAAACATGGCATATTAAAATTTCGGATAGTTAAGAAATGAAGTATCGCAGAGAAATGAAACAAAAACTAGAAGAATTTAATGATGAAAAACTTTAATTTGAGATCAAACTCATCTTTATAAAATAATTATTAAAAGAGATGCAGGATTTTTAAAAAACCGTCGAGATACTGAAAATGATCACTTTTTTCTTCGTCAAACAATTTTATTTCAATCAAGGTACAGACTTAAAAAGTGTATATAAAAGTGTATAAAAATATATGTATTATTTTAAATATAATCCTTCATTTCTTATTTGTGCAAACGATAAATGATATTGAGGATGAACTTTAGAAATAAATGTATTTAAAGATCAGTAAAAATTTGGAAAATATTTTAACACTACTGCAATAATATTTTATTAGACTTTCGAAGGTATGCATTATTTGAATTAACTAATCATATAAATGTCTGAGAAATTGCACCTGAAAATTATTTTGTATAATTTATACAAAAAAAGGATAAATTTTCGTTTAAAAAATTCCACAAAAAAGGCGATAGGAAAGAGAAAAATTATTATTTCAGAATTGTGCTTAATAAAAAAAGAAATTACATAATAATTAACAAAAAAAAAAAAAAAAAAAAAAGATTTAAGGCATAATATAGTTATGCCGTTTTGTCAATAAAAATATTAATTTAAAAATTGCAGATAAAAATAAATTTCCACGAAATAAATTCGGAAATATAAATTTACTTTATTAAAAAAATATCAAAAAGTTCAAAGCTGTAGAATTTCCAATACTGCTTAAAATATGTAACGTGTAAAAAGTATGTAAAGATAAAAATAATATGTAATTGTGTAATATTCATTTGAAAATCTGAAAAAAGTAATTGAGCAAAATTATTAATATTTAAAGTAAAAGGGATTTTAAAATATTCAAAATTTTTTATGCTTTTTGAAAATTCTAATTATATAAGCATTTTTTATTTATTTTATAAATTTTGAAGTGCAATTAGTTTATCATTTGAACCATATTTTTTTAAGTAAGAAAAATAAAAGTAAAAAAAATAAACAATCTACATAAGAAAATGTTAATAAGTTCAAAGCTGTAGAATTCCAAATTCAGCTTAAAATATGTTACATGTAAAAAGTATGTAAAGATTAAAAAAAAAAAAAAAAAAAAGGTGGTCCAACTTGGAGTTGAACCCGCCACCTCCGAGTCTGGAGTCCAGCACTTTACCTCGGAGCCACGGAGCTGTTGACCAAAGGTAATACTAACAGGTATTTGAAATAAACGCTAAACTTTGACCCCCCCCCCCCAATTTCTCAAAAACCAAGGCCCATTTGAAAGAATCCTTTCAGCTGAATAATTAGTGGTATAACCCCTACAACATACTTAGAAATCATTAAAATCTGTGAGCACCATGTTTGGTGGTGCCCTTGTAAGTTAAATAAAAGTTTCAGGGAACTAAGTTAAATAAATAGGTGAAATAGCTTTAAATAAAAGATCTGATGTCAAATGTTTTTAATCAAATTTGAGTAATTATCAGCATGGTAGGAAGGTTAATAGCGCATATCATAGTTAAAAATACATTTCTTTATCCATCAAGCGTCATCGGATACATATACAGTACTTCGGAAAGAACATACTATTTGGAATCTTTTGTGTGTGACTGTAAATGTTATGTACATATTATGCATGACTGTATCGTATAATTTATATGAAGCCTCAGTGACGTATATCAATTTTATTATGTATGAAATAGTTTAATATATTTAAAACAAGTCGCACACAATTCCCCGTTAACCATTATGTAATGGTAAACGGGGTATTATTTATTTTTTTACCATTATGTAATGGAATACTTTTGTGTGGGCCGGTAAATAAATAATAGGAAGTTTTTCATTGCATATTTTACAGAATTCAGATTTTAGTGCACCTCATAAATGCATATAAATTTTAATATGCCTGATAGGGTATAACATCTTTAAAATTCATTCGAAACGATTTTTTTTTTACCATGGGCCATTATGTAAGCTTTTGACTGTCCCTGTAAATAAACTAATCATGTTAAAAACTTCACTGTTTTAACTGCATGTTCTACTTATTTCCGTGAACCCCAATTACACTATATGGCTATTAATGACCCGACACTTTCAATTCTAGACATTTTGTCAAATATTTAAAAATATGCTTTTCAGACTCTTGTGGAACTCCAGAATTATAAAGACTATATCAGACTTCATATTTATCATAGTCTATTTGATAATGAAGACAATTATTGGATCGACAAAAAAAATCAAAGAAAAATAATAAATATTGTGTTTGCTCACTATTTGCCGAGGCTATATGAAAACTCATTTTAATTAGAATGAATAGAACTGTTTAAATTATATATAATCTGTTTTAAAAAAAGAAATGAATCCATCAAAAAACAACTTTTCAAAAAAAAAAAAAAAAAAAAAAAAAAAAGGCCAAGTTTAAAAAAAAAAAAAAGGTTAAACTGGTGGCTAAAAAATGGCGTGATATCAAATTTCCAAGTTTATATTATGGTTCTTATTTAAAATTTCCATATAAAAAATTACCATCTGTAAGTCTAGTGCCTTTGTATATGTTGATAGAAATCCTTTTCTCCCATACTAAATACATCATAACCTTTTTCTGAAAATCCAAATGTTTTAAAATTATGCATGCTGGGCTTGGCGGCCATCTTTTCATAATTTACAAAAATTTCTATCTACTCAAGTATATAGTCAAAATCAAAAATTGTTTCTTAAGCAGACATTTTAAGCTTTTTCTTTATGGACTTTTATTTGCAGAATTTTATCTCATAAAACAATATTGATTTACTTAAAGAATTCACCTTGTAATTTATTTCATTGTGTAATTAATTATTTAAAAGCAATGGAAATCCTTTTCTTTTCTCAAATTATAAATTTTTTTCAATTTGTCTGTTTACAGTTGAAAATCAAAGTTCGACATTTTACTAAAGAGTACATTTTATGCGTTTCCTTGATGGAAATATATGCTTAGAAATTCATGTGTTAAGATAATGGTGACATATCTTCGCCATTCCTCTTATGATTGCTTTTTTAGAGTAATTTGTCATTTTATATTGGCAGAATAAACTTCCTTTCTAAAAATAAAAATCTTTTAAAATTTATTTGTCCGTAGTTAAAATCAGAAGTACTAAATTGTTATTAATGCAAACATATTACGCTTTCTTTTCGAACTTGGGTGCTTAGAGATTTGTGTAAAATTCAGAAAGATGGCTGCCAACCCATCATCCATAATTTTAAAACATTTGAATTTTCAGAAACACGTTATGATGTAATTAGTATGGGAGAAAAGGATTTCTATCAACATATACGAAGGCACTCGACTTACAGATCGTAATTTTTTTTAATGGAACATGTTAAATAAGAACCATAATATAAGCTTGGAAATTCGATAATATCACGCCATTTTTTAGCCACCAGTTTGACCCCCAGTTTTTTAGCTTGTTTTTTTTTTCTGAAAAGTTGTTTTTTGGTGAATTTACATTACATATAGCAAGATATCGATTTTTATAAAATTTGAATTATTTCAAAAGTTTCAAAAAAAAAAAAAAGATTAATAACTAATTGCAGCTAATAAAAGTCCTTAAATTTTATTACATATTTGGCTACAGACAGTAATCTTATTTCCCGAAGTAACGAAATTTTGTTAAAGATTTTAGGAAGTATTGGAAAGTGTTTCATAATCTAAGCTTAATGCATGATTTTTCATATTTGTTACTATTAAAGTACGAAACCCTAAAAAGGACGAAAAACATCGCCTTTTTCAAAGTACCAAAACACAAATGATATGAAATTAAGATTTTTTTTCGTCTTTTTGAGTGAACCAAATATTCCAAACTATGTTATATAGGAAAAAATAATGTTTATATTCAAAAGTGATATTTGAATTTTGAATTTAAAAATTCACCTCGCTAAAGCGTGAATTAAAAAGATTAAGTGCTTCTTGTATGATAAAACTTTAAATTATGCACATAGAAAACTTTTTTTGAACAAAATAGAGTCATCCTAGAGCTGGAGTCAGGAAGGGTCATTATGACCACTTTATACATTTTCATCACTGTTATTTTTTATATATTTTTTTCTGTTTGAAAAAGTGGTATTCTTTGTAAATAGGAAGGAACTTTGACCGTTTAAGAACACTTCTAAAGAGATGTTCGAGAAGAGAAGTTTTAATTCTCATAGCTCCCCTCTTTATTAAGTTAAATGGTTGGTTATAATTACCCCATCAAAAACTCACAATCACAAAAGTTTGGGGGTAGTTAAAACCACTAGTGGGGAAATTATGACCACTATATTTCTAAGTTATACTTGCCTATACAATTTTTTGGGGGTAATTAAGGCAATTAGAACACCTAATTGAAAAATCCTTTTATCAACAATTTTAGTAGACGTATTTATAAAAAAACTATCGTTTATCAAAAATTTATCAAAACGTTTATAAAAAAATTTTGAAAGAACATCTAAAATGAAAAATACATTATGAGGTTAATATCTAAGCGTAAAACAAAATTTTACCATACACAGTTTTCTCCAGTATAGCGGTAGTCACAATTATCCCTTGATCATAATTATCCCATCTGACCCTACTTCTAAATTAAAACTAAAATATACATACCGTTTTTTTTTTTTTTTTTAGCACGTAACTATAAAGAAATGCATATTTGGATATTTTTTTTAAGCTGTAGTTTACAAAGATTGAAAGAAACAGTGCACATATATTTTTATAACCTTTATAATGTACTGATAGACTACTAGAAAGCATATTTTGAAGTTTCAATATTTATGAATCTTCAGTTAAACTGACTGTCTATAAATGATTATAACTTAAGAAGTAATGCCTATTTTTAAATGTTTTTTTTTCATATTGTTGAGAAATTTAAGAAAATGCACAAAATCATAGAAAAAGGAAACTGATTTTTGAAAAGGGGAAATGTGTTCCTTAAAATGCATACTTGTCTTCTTTTACATTGCAGCGTTCTGCTGTACCACAAAATTTCTCTCGGTGATTTCACATGAAATAAACTGAATCTGAAGGCAAGAACTAGGTAGTGTCTATTTGGTATCTCCTGGAACCAGAAAACTGGCGCATGCGCATCTACCGTTCTCTCGCTCGCCAGCTTTGTGATTCCAGGGGATAACATGTAGACGCTACCTACATGTTATCCCCTAGAATCACAAAACTGGCACATGCGCCTGGCACATTTATATTAATATTACTATATAATAATTAATTAATAAGTAATATTAATATTTACATGTTGCATCATAATTTATTAATAATAATGCTAATTACATTATATAATAATAAATTGCAGCTAAAAAACAAAATGTATGTAGTTTTAATTACAAATGCCAAATTTTAAAAAAATATAAATAACATAATTATTATATAAATATATTATATTATACAAATATATTATATAATAATTATGTAATATTTTTATATAATTATTAATTAATACTATATAAAGAATGTAATTATTAATTAATAAGTATTTATTTACAGGAAGGCTATAATTGATTTTTTAATATAAATTATACACAATTATATTAATATTATATAATAATTAATTTTTTGTAAATATAATTATGTAATATATTTATATAATTATTGATAATTAATTATTAAAATTTATACAATAATTAATTATTAATAATTAAACTTTGAAAAATATTTTTATAACTTTAACATTATAAATGATAATATAATTATTATTATTTTTGTAAATATATTATATAATAAATTAATTGATAATTAATTATATAAAAAATAATTGATAATTAAGTATAAATAATTGAACTTTGAAAAATATTTATATAACTTTTATTATATTAATATCACAATATAATAATCAATTAATATGTAATATTAATATTTACATGTTGCATAATAATTTATTAATAATAATTACATTATATAATTGTTAATTATTAAGCACACACTACACAAATTATTCCATATGCACTGGTTCTTTAAAAAACACTTTATTAAAGGAATAACACTCACTCGCAGCTCACTGCTGCGTTATCGTCTGCACTTATCTCAAAAACAACTTTAGAATAAAAACAGAAAAAAAACTTAACTTCTCTTCACTTCCTGTACACTGAGATTTTAATTATAGGTAGCACGGTATCGTCTGCCTACATGGAACAATAATAATTAATTGCAGCTAAAAACAAAATGTATGTAGTTCTGATTACAAATGCCAATTTGTTTAAAATATAAATAATATAATAATAATTATTATTATAATATAATTATTATTATTATATATACATTATATAATTACTACATAAAAATATTCTATGATAATTATGTAATATATTCATATAATTATTAATTAATAACTCTATAGTAATCACATAATTATTAATTAATAAGTGTATAATAATTATGTAATTATTAACTGCATTTCTAATACTATATAAATAATATAATTCATAATTAATAAGTATTTATTTACAGAAAGCTATAATTGATTTTTCAATATAAATTATACATAATTATATGAATATTATTATGTAATAAATTAATAAATTTTTTAATAATAAGATTAATAATATTATATAATAATTAATTGCAGTTTGAAAAACAAATGTATGTAGTTTTAATTACAAAATAACAATTTTAAAAAAATAATATAATTAGTATTATTTTTGTAAATATATCATATAATAAATTAATTGATAATTAATTATTAATATTTATACGATAATTAATTATATAAAAAATAATTGATAATTAATTATAAATAATTTAACATTGAAAAATATTTATATAACTTTAACAAAAATCTAATTTTTCAAAAAGTTAATTTATTCTGTTTTCAAACTTTACAGAGATCCCCGCTTACCGGGGTTCGAACCCACTATCTCCGGTTCCCAGACAGACACCATACGAATCACGCCATCGCGTTTTCAGAAATTTCGTCGCTTAAAATAAAATGCTTAACAAAACAGCAGAAGTAGTGTTCTCAAAGTTGGAATCGCAAAGCTGGCGAGCGAGAGAACGGTAGATGCGCATGCGCCAGTTTTCTGGATCCAGGAGATACCAAATAGACACTACCCAAGAACTGTAAGGAAAGGGTATGTTTACAAACAAACACATCCGACAACCAATCTACTACTACATTTTTGTCATAACGATCATTGTAGGATTCATCTTGGCGACGTAGGCGAGTTGTATTAAGGTATACACTATGTGGAGCGCATTTTAATACTTTTAAACTATTTCGCATTTTATGAAATTGATATGTTACTGATATTTACTACAAGTTATTTCCTGTATATAGAAAGCAGATAGTACCGGGTGATCCAAAAATCAGAATGAATTTTAAAAATGAATAATTCGAAAATGAATCAAGATATAAATATACGGTTTGCAACAAACAGATGAAAAAGAAACCGGGTTTTGTGTGGCAACGAAAAAATAGTTCTGTTGGCGACCAACAGATGGCGTTGTCGGATTTCTGATGTAGGATCATGCAAAGTAACAACTGTATCAAAAGGAACAATAGAAGAAGGTAATGGTAGTCGAAGCTTGTATGCATCGAAATGCTGTCCATAGTTGAGAAAGCCCTCTTAGTTAAACTGTATTACAAGAATTCGGAAAGTGCCATTGCGGCATTGCAAGCATATCACTGCAGAAGGATATGCGAGATATCAAAAGACCAATAACTTTTTCTGCAATGAACAAAATGATGAAGAAATTTGAAGCTACAGGCATTTTGGCGTCAGGTAAAAGAAGTGGACACCCCTCAACAGCCAGCCGCAGCTGTTGCCACGACAGTAGAACAGACGGTGCAATTCATGTCGGCGGTTTCTGCGCATGGAGAGTGTAATGCTCAAGAAATTTCGAGACAAACAGGAGTGTCGTACGGAAGTATCTGGAGAAAACAGCGAAAAACTTTGCAACGGTATCCCTACAAGTTGCAACATAAACAAGAACTGAATCCCCCACCCCCGACTTCGACTCTCGCCGTGATTTAGCGAATTTGGTATTCAATAAGATGGGAGAGCAGCACGACTAGCTTCACCCAGTTTTTTGGGTGGAAGAAGTGAATTTCACACTCTCTGACGCTGTTAACACAAACAATTGTCGAGTGTTAACCACAGAAAATCTACATGCATTTGTTGAGGTACCCTTCACCAGCCTAAACTGACAATCTAGTGTGGCTTCACTGCTATTTCACAACTGGTCGATTTTCTATCAAGGAAGTCACAGAGTCGGGTTTCAAAACAGTTTCTGACACTGGTCAGCGATATGCAGCACTGTTACAGAACAACATTATTTCTGAAATGCAAGCGCGACAGACACTCCAAACAATCATATTAAGCAAGATGGAGCACCATTTCATATTGCTCTGCTTGTGCAACACCTACTACGCTCAATATTTGGGGAGGATCGCATTATCAATCGCTACTTTAATTACGCATCGCCTCCAAGATCTCCGGATGGACCCACCTATGCCTTTTAACTATGGGGATTCTGAAAGTCAAAAGCGTACCGCGACTAACCAGCATCACTAGCAGCACTGAAAGAGGCCATCTTCCAAAATGTGTCTGCTGTAATGCAAGAAATGCTACTAAATGCTGTGAACGGTGGTGCCTCCTCTCACATCTGTACTTCTGAATGATGGACAGCACACTGAACATTTACTGTAACACTAATTAGCAGTAATTAAAATCACTCGTAAGTTGACAGCATTTTTCATTTGTAAATCATCCTTTGGTCCAATACAACACTATAGCGCCATCTGTTGGTCGCCAACAGAACTATTTTTTTTTTGTTGATAAACCAAAACCCGGTTTCTTTTCCATCCGTTTATTCCAAACCGTATCTTTGCATCAGGATTCGTGAATATTTTATAAATATTGCTACAGTATGAACGCACCTCATTTTCTACGTTTGATGTGCAATTTCCAACTTTTTTTTTCGTTCTAAGATCATTTTGTCTCGTCACAGTGTAGAAAATTACGAAAAAACAAATGCATATTTTAATTGTTCTATTCGACTTTTTAATGTCCACAGGGTATATATTTTTAAAAAAATCGATGATTTGTTAAAAATTGTGTAGGACAAATTTTACTAAAATAGCTTAAACAATGTTATGGAATTCATTCACCAATATTCAAAAATCGCCGTGAAACTTAAAACACGCTACATATTTCATTATAAAATGAACAATATTAGTCCAAATGATGAAAAACAAATTCTATTTACCAGTTTTAAAAATTCACTAAAAAACGCTTTAACCGCATTAAAAAATACACAGTAAAAATTTCATTAGACTAAAAGTTTGAAACTGTTTTTTTTCTTAGACTGTCAAAAAATCTGTGCGATATTCTGAGAAAGTTAAAAATCACGTTGAAAATCGCATGAAAAAACGCTATAAAACAAAAGTCACGGAATGCAAAATTTAATATTCAGACTAAAAGTTCGAAAAATAATTACTTTTGTAAATGTACAAAAATCACTGTGAAACTCAAAAAAGTCATTAAAAATTGCTTAAAATTGAAAAACCAAGAGAAAAATTCAAGGGAATAAAGTTTATTATATGAGGGATTCTGAACCATTGCAGACCAAGTCCATTTTATTTAAAAATGAAATAATCAATTTATGAAGTGAATTTAATCTCTTTTCTCTTCACCCACAGTAAATTAGGTGTGTAAACAAACATTCAAGACAATTTGTAAAAAGCCCCCTCATACACTATATGGCTAAGGGTGACCGGCTACTTGCGATTTTAGACATTTTGTTAAATAACTAGAAAAATACACGAGGAATTATCCTGAAACTCTAAGTGTATAAACATAATAGTACAGATCATGCATTTCCGTGAAGATTTCCCCCCGAAATTCCATAAAGGGACCGTCAACAAATTGAAAAAAACGAAAGTCTTTTGAATAACCCTGTCAAAACCAATGTAACAAAAGCACTCAAACTGCAGATTATAATTGACTGGCTTATTATAATAAACTGTGTTCATTTTTTATACGAATAGCATGTATACTGGTAAAAAAATTAAGGATTTTATAAAAACAATCCCAAATTTTTCCAGGTTTTTTTTCTTATAATTTGCACATTTCTTAATATAAAATAATGTTCTTCTCTGGAAACATGACAAGACATTGTACACAACACCCTGTAATCAGAATTAAAAAATAATAAAAATTGTATTAAAAATGAGAAGGTTTACTGAATAATATTTCAATGCGCATACGTAAACGCAATCAAGACTTCATTTACATATTGTGTTAGCTAAATGCATAGAGCAACTTTTGTAAAAGTCTCAAAAACATAACTCGAAAATTCTGAAAGTGGTCATCGAAAGAAAAAACTGAAAGTCCATTGTTCCCAAAATGAAGCAAAACGATGAGGGGCTGTGTCAATTTATCCATTGATTAATGTCAATTTAGAAAACACAATATAGCTCGTACAATTATATTTGGATACAACTCCTCATTTTTTTTGCTTCATTTTGCGAACTACGGATTTTAAGCTTATTCTACCGACAATCACTCTAAGAAATTTCACGTTATGTTGAGTTTTTTACAAAAGTTTCTCTATCGTTTAGCTAATACAGTATGGAATAAAATTTTGATAGCGCCTATGCAGGCACAATGAAAACTTATTTAGTAAACCTGCTCATTTTTCATACAATCATTATTAGTATATTTTAATTTTGTTTACAGGGTATTAGGTACAATTTTATTTTTCATATTTTCGGAAAAGAACATTATTTTATATTAAGAACTCTACAAATTATAAGCAAAAAACTTTGGGACTGTTTTTTAAAAACCATAATTTCTCTTCGAGTATAGATGCTATCTGCATAAAAATCAACACAATTTACCACAATAAGCCACTTAATGATAATCTACAGTTTGAACGGTTTTGCTGCTTTAGTTTTCACAGGATTATCCTAAAGATATTCGTTTTTTTAATTTGTAGGTGGTCCCCTGGGAAGTTTCAGAAAAAATCTTCACTGAAATGTATGACTTATACTATCATGTTTACACACTTAGAATTTTAGAACAATTCCTCATGTATTTTTCTAGATGTTTAACAAAATGTCTAAAATTGCAAGTAGCCGGTTACCTTTGGCATTATAGTGCATTAGTAGGAAACTTTGAAACCGAATTCTTCATACCAATGTAAAACAGAAATCCCCGCCAAATGCAAAATAAAACTAAAATCTGCATAAAAACTAAAAAATCCAACTATAAATTCCAAATAAATTTTATTTAAAAGAGGAAAAAAATTACTGTATTGGGCAAAAGATTAAAACAGGATCGTTTTTATTAATGTAGAAAAATTGTCTTGAAAAGCAAAAAAAGTTGAAAATTGCATACAAATTTAAATAAAAAATTAAATAAAAAAACTCTACAATCGGGCTTGAATGAGCATTATTTTAAATGTAGGGGGATCTTCTTCCAAAATTTTGTAGTTCTCCTGGCAGCATCCACTTTAGAACAAATCAGATGGACATACACGCAGACTTCAATCTTTATTATTACAGGTGAATGTAGGGGGGATGGAAGGGTAAATTAACTTTAAGAAGTAATAAGAGAAATGATTAAGTCATTCCTGTATTTTTTTTTATTAAGTTATTGATTATTCAGTTGCAATTTTCTTTTGTAGACTGTATAAATAAAAAAAAATCTGGTTTATGTTTTAAACAGATTAATGTTCCCCTTATTCTTCAGTCAACTAATTTTCTAGAGCATAAATTAGCAAACCATTTTTAAATATCTGAATACAGTCAAATTAGAACAAAACAGATGGACACACATGCAAGTTTCTTTTGTTATTTTTATAAATGAATATAGAGAGGGGGAAATGGGAAGGTGAATTAACTTTGAGAAGTGATAGGAGAAAAGATTAAGCCATTCCTGAAAATTTTTTTATTATTATTAATATGATTATTCGGCTGCAACTTTCTTTTATACACTGCATAAGAAATATAAAATCTGGTTGAAGTTTTAGACTGATTAATGTTCCCTTTTTTCTTCAGTCAACTGATTTTCTAGAGCATAAATTAGCAAACCATTTTTAAATATCTGAATACAGTCACTTTCCTTCTCTCGAATTCGTGTAATTGTCAAAATGTTATTGTTTACTTTCATGATTGTTGTCATTGTTAGTGGAATGTATCCAGTAGACTTCAAGTACTCATTTGAAACCTCAACAGGTTCATCATTTAAGATCCTACATGTTAGATTACCTTCTAAATACACTGATAGGTTTTCGCTTCCACCAGAGAACCTATAAATGCTCACCATTTCAAAACGTTCCAGATGGACGGAGGATCTTATCACCTGCCATTCTTCATCTTCATAATAGTTTGTCTTTGATAAAGCTTTCAGATCCGAAATATCAATTTTAGATTTCCCTTGAATACCAACCCATGTTGCACATTTAAGCAGGCTCCCTTTCTTCAATTTTATTATCTTCATATTGTTAACATTTAGAGCTGAAATATCTTGAATGCACATATCTTCTGTAATTTCTGCTTGAAATTTCTTATAATCTAACGAATTGTTGTTCGCATCATCTACATATATATTTGGAAGATTTAAGAAAAAATTTGATAACTGGTTGCTACTGTTCTCAGATTGGAAGCTGGATTGTTGTTCACTTTTAAGGCTTTCATTTACAGGAACTTGTTCGTTATTAAAAGTTTTTTCTATTCCCGATTTTTCCTCAGAGTCTATTTTTTCAGGAATATTAGCATCAGCCTTGTTTGCGGAACCTTTCCAGGATTCTTTTTTCACTGTAATATTGTTTCCGTTAACTGTTCCATTCTCAGTTTTAATTTTGGGAAATGAAACATTTTTAACGGAGGAAGGTAAGTTTTCTTGTATAGATGTGCATGACTGAGAAGATACTTTATGCTGATTTTAAAGAAAAAGGTCTTCACTTTTATGTAATATTTCATTTTCTGACTTTGACTGTTTGACAGAATGGTGAGATGTAAGTCCATTATTATAAATATAAGAAAATTCATCAAATTTTCTAACATCGGTGGAAAAATTAGTTAAATTTTCTTTTACAGTTATGCATGAGTTAGAAGCTGATTTATCCTGATTTTTAAAAGAAGATTTTTTATCTTTCTGCATCATTTTCTTTTCAGACTTTGACGTTTGAACATGATGATGGGATTTATTACTGTTTTTGAAAATATCCAAAAAGGGAGCAATATCTTGAATATCTGTCGAGGAAAAAGTTGTTCTTTGATCAGAACTAAAAGAATTAGCTGTGATTCCAACAAAATCAAGAGATGTGGTGGCACATTTATCAGTGGTAATCTTATTTATTATATAGTGTGGAGGCTCTTTAGAAGTCTTGCTTTGTAAACTTGTTTTCAATGTTTTACAGTCTGTTTCTTTTATCTGATTCTTTTTTAAAATATCTGGTAGTTCAACCTCTTCTTGTACAAATTTCTTATAATCTGTATCATTTTCTGTTTGGTTATTAACTTTGTATTGAGCAACATTTTCAAAACTATCTTTATTTCTTTTCATATTATCTATAAATCTTGAACGCTTTTTCTGGTTTTCATCCCTTTTTGTATTGGAATCAGAAACAGATTTTGTCAGATTTTCCCCAAAACTCTCTGTAGTATTTTCAAGATCATGTGTATCAGTCCTTTTTGTACAATGAACTGAATTTTCTTTGATAATTATTTGATGGATTTGATTGTCAGATTGGGTTTTCAAAACGCCTATTTCTCTTGATTGAGTCAAAATTAAGTTTAAAAGATCTGTATCACTAGCATGTTTTTGTTTCTTTGTTATTTTCTTTTCATCAAAATATTCGCTTACATTTTCTGGTTGCTTAATATATTCCTTGACATTATGCTTAGGAAGAGAAATTTCAGGCAGAGATGTTTTTAAGCCTTTAATAAATCGATCTAAATCTTCGTTGCCTTTTATGCAATCAGTTATTTCATTTTTCTTCAGATTATTAGATTGATTCTGATCTGAAGACTCGTGATTACTCAAGAGATCCTTATTTCTCGAAACATTCTGATCAAAATTAAGTTTGATAGAATTTGATTCTTCGGGTTTTATATCATTCTTTTTAATTTTATAAAGATCAGTATCACACAAACGCCCATTTATATTTCTTTTATTTTCTAATAAACTACTTTTTTCTAAACTTTTGATTTCATCTGAACTGTTATACTTATTAATATAATATTTCTCAAATTTATCCGTTTGAGTGTTACAGTCACTTTTTAAACTTCTGTCTCTGCATGAAATAGCACTATTTGTAAAACAATCGTTAACGGTATGCGGCATTTCTTTTTCATTCTCTGAGCCTGAATCTTGAAAATCATCTCTATTGCTAATGGAAGTAAAGGAAGGGGAAACATTTCTGTCAATATTGATGTTATTTATGTTAAATGACATTTCATCGCTAGCTGATTTTTTCTGATGGTCGTTTTCGATTTTTAAATTGCTTTTTGTGGATGAAATAGCACAATCTGAAAAGAAATTGTTAGCAATGTTCGTCATTTCTTTTTCATTCTCTGAACTCGAATACATATATTTCTTATTCTGCAAATCATCTTTATTTATAATGTACGTAAATGTAGGCGAAGCATCTCTACCGTTAATGGTGTTATTTATTCTTAACAATTTTTCATCGCTAACTGATTTAGTCTGATTACGATTTTCAACTTTTAAATTGCTGTCGCTAAATAAAGTAGCATCATCTGATTGAGATTTTCTGACAAAGTTTTCTATTTCTTTTATATAATCTGGATCTAAATCATTCTTATTTTTCATGAAATCATCTTTAACGACTACGTAAGAATCGAATAAAGAAATATTTATAATACTGCTGATACTATTCTTGTTTCGTAGTATTTTGTCTTTATCAGCCAATAAAAATGTATCGCTTTTTGAAGTGTAAGACTGACATGGAGTTTTAATTCCTTTTAAAATGTAAGTTCTGTCTGTGTTTTCCATCCACAGATAATTTTCGATATCATGAATAGAGTCCGTTAAGGAACTATTAGTAGGTTCTTGATACTTTTCTAATTCAAAAGTACTGTCACTTCTACAAGTTTTCACTTCTATATTCCCTCCAGAAGCAAATTCGTCAGATTTCGAATTATTAGAATCACAGATTACATTATCAGAGTGGAACTTTTGGGTTCTACCAAATGAAAGATCATCCTCAAAGTATTGTTCATATTCCTGTAACTCAAAATTAAAATCACACAAAGCAGTCTGATTACTATTATTTAAATAGCCATCATTTGTTTGTCTTCCTTTGTAACCAACACAAGATACCCAAGGACTTTTGTATTTCACACAATATCCTGAACTTGTATAAAGTGCAACTTCAGGAAGAATCTCTTCCCGGTGCTTTGTCGTTTTATCATAATTGACTCTTGATTCTGGGTCAAGTAGCATATTTTTGGCTCTGTTTATGTCACGTGAAACTTTTTGAGCTACTGACTGATACTCTTCAAATTCATCAGGGTTCCATATGTTTAGCATTCTAGTAGCAGCTTCTTCTATTTCGCTTTTCGAAGCTCCACTATGTATGCGAAGAACTTTATAAGGATTCATATTATTTATCTATATGGTTAAACTATGGCATGCAAAATGATACTGTCAATAATAAAATTATGCAATGCTTATCTATTACATGTTTCATAAATATTAGAGTTGGATGCAAAAAATAAATAATTGTTTTATCACTTCAACAATAGCTTTAACAATCATTGTTAAATTATTTTAATAAAGATTTACAACATGAGTTTATCTATTGATCAAACTCATTCTTATTTTTCCAACAATGATTAATGCGCAATAATGAAAAAGGAGAAACTGCATATGTATGGAAATATACCATGGAAATATACTCATATACCAGGCTATTGACAATGGCCTTGACGACGAATTTGGTGATATGTGTGAAGACTTGGATATTACACGGTTGAAAAAGTGAAACTTTTGCTCCATCGTCACTCCACCACTTTTATAAAATATCTGCTAATAATCTACCAATGAGAATGCTTCATAATCCAGTAAAGTAATCGTTTTTTGTAAAAGCGGTGGAGTGATGATCCAGCAAAAGTTTCAAATTTTTAACAGTGTATAATGACAAATATGGTCGTCATGTAATTATCAGAAAATTTCGAGAAATGAGAGCTCGACGATGAAAATAAAAGATATTTTCCAGAAATTTCTTGAACGTCATAAGTATTAATCTTCAGATGGCAAGAATGCACACGTTTATTTAAAAAATGCATTAATGCATATTAAAGATAGACTGGGTCCAAAATTATACATTTCACTAGCAGATGTAGATGATTAATTGGAAATAAAAAAAAAGATGGTAGAAAAAAATAAATAACAAAAAAAATATTAAAACGTATGGAAAAAAAGAAAGAAACAATTAATAACATATTAATAATCCTTCCAAATTGTATGAAAAAACAATAGATAAATCCAAAAGCTATATTATCGTTACATATAACAGATGAATTAAACAATTAAGCTGTTTAATTACAACGGTTAAAGTTTATTTATTATACACTCGTATATATATATAAATGAATTGCAGAACTTCCTACATAGGAAGATGGTTAAATACAGGGGTTATCAAACTATGTTATGCGCACCAGTACTGGTGCGTGAAGTTCTTGTTTACTCGTATACGAAAGTGCGATACTGGTACATGAAATGAAATAAAAAATACAGCTCAATCCTCTGATCCTCTGTCTTGATGTGTCAACTCACTGGCTCAATGTTGCCTGCTCTCTGTTTTTATTGCGTTGACAGCGTTTTGCTTTCTCTTATTTTTATGTAATTTGGATTTGAATTTTTAGACAAATGGAATTAATGCTTCAGTAAATGTGGGCAGAATTTTCATTCACCCTAAAAAAAATAAAATTTTTGTTCTACTATTCTGTTGTATATGTTTGTATTACTTACTTCAAGGTAGATCTTCGATCTCGCATTATTCAGAAATTTATTTTCAGAATGTATTGAATTTCTTATGTAGATTATTCATGATTAAAATTTGTTATGTAATGATAATGCATAATAAATTTTATTATTATTATTAATTAGATTATATATGATACTATTGATATAAGCATAGTATTCATAAAAAAAATGATGAACAAAGAGACTTAAGGTGTTTATTTTTTCCTTATGTTTAATAAAGAGTTTATGTTCTCTAATTAAGTGCATTTATATTTTACCCCCAAAAATAATACATTTCATACTTGTTTTTCTACATTAGACTTGACATTTTGTTTTGGTGGTACACGGAAGTATGAATTTCTATTTAGTGGTAGGTTTGTCGGAAACTTTATGAACCCCTGATATAGAAGGACCTTTTAATACACATTTATTGTTTAATATCCAGATTCTTAAAGATATTTTTATACTTACGATTATCTTTCTCATATTACCTCGGAATTTTGCTGAGAAAAAAGACATCTGATACACTTTTTCTTTCGCAATTAAAAGAGCGGGAAAGCTAAATTTTATTTCTTACTTACATTAAATTTTAGATTTTACAATTTTATTTTAAAGTTTCCAATAACTGTTCTGGATTGGAAGACACTGCTTGTGCTTTGACCACTCTTTTTAGAAAAAAAAATCGATTAATTTTACCAAACATTAGTTGATGGGGGAGGGGACTGAACTCATTTCCCTTTTAACGTTTTGGTTACTTTCTTCACTTCAAAGTGTCTTAGTAATAAATAGAATCCAAATTACAATTTAAAAGTTTAAGCTTCCTATTCAAAGATTTTGTGACGGTTGCACTTGCCTATACTTCTGTCGATATTTATTATTAATTAAAGTACCGTAAAATGGGGTGAATAGGAACGAAACTTCCCGATCATACAAATAAATTCATTACAAATATATGTGATGATATTTTTAGTAGCCATTTTTTTATAAGAAGGTAATAACAATAAGAGTTGGGAAATTCAGTTTCGACATGTTGACACTACTACTAGGGTATATAAAAAAACTTCAAGGGGCTCCTCAAAACACTCATTTTGTCAACGTCTTCAAAACTTCGTCTGTAACTACAGTATTTTTCGTATTCTAAACCTAAGAGAGGGAATTTTTAATTAATGATAGTCCTGTAAACGATATGCTGTATTAAATTCTACTTATTTCTAAATTACACAATGAAAAAATGAAAAATGGCTTGTAACATCAGAGGTTTAAGATTTATGGGGTGAATCGGAACACATATTCTCTCATGGTTTATTTTTCTATACAGTAATAGTTTACTGTAATATATGAAAACATATGTGTGAATATGTATTGTAACAATATTTTGTTCGTTCTAATTATTTGAAGAGTTTAAAGGTGCCAAGAAATTGCTTGGTTAAAAAAAAAGTCAACGCCTAATCCAACAGACATGGAACACACAATAAAAGAATTTAAAAATAGCAAATTAGTTAGAAAAACATCACAAAATTATTCTCTGACATCCACATCATTACACAAACATCTCAAAATGAAAAAACAATTAAAAAAGAGAGGAATGCAAACAGTACTAAGGGCTGGGGATGAGGGCGCATTAGTAGATCGTATTAATACATGCAGCGATTGGGGCTATTCAATATTTTCACTTACCCAATGACTACTAGTAAAGCAGAGCTGCCAACTTCTACGCCTATTTAAATCGCATAAACATGTTTGGAACCACAAAAAATTTTTAGTAAAATGTATGCCAAATATAGGCAATGTTATGTATTACACTCCGTATTGTTAATTATCTATTAAAATTTCTGATTCTAATATGTTTATTAGTCTGTAAATAGGCGTAGTAGTTGGCAGCCATGGTAAAGGATAACACAGAACAGGGTTGAATTTGTATTAAATTCTACTTCTACAATTCGAATATAATTTCTTAAAATAAATTTTAATTTCTCTTGATTTCAAAATTGTTTTCTAATTTTTAAAAAATTATATCTTTACTTGTATGTAAAATAAAGGCTTGATTCAAAATAGCTATGCGTTCCTACTCCTCCCTTATCATTATTACCTGTTTTTATTAAACCTATTAAAGTCTGAATCGGAAAAAATTAAAGATTATAACATTTATTCCGATTCATCCCTATCTGCGGGGTGAATCGGAACATCATTAAAAAATTATATAATATGTATATAAACAGTAAAAATGTTTCGTTTTTGCTTAAAAAGTAAAGAACAAAACAAGACCGAAGTTTCCAGTAGAAAAATAAAAAAATTAAAAAATCAGTTGTTGCTTTTTTTTAACGTCAAAGTTGAAAAGTGTTCCGATTCACCCCATTTTACGGTAGAGGAAAAATAGATGAAACTTGAATAATTTATGCTAAAATGATTTCCTTCCCTCTAACTTTGTTGACTGAGAATATCACTTTATGAGAATCGACATTTCTTTTAACCATTTATCTATTTAACACTAATTCTGTTTTTGATGTTTTTCAACTATAATAGAAAAAGTTAGAAACAGGAAAACTTATATGGCTATCGGATCTTTGAAGTAATTGATTTCTCATGATTTCAATAAAAAATTTTGCATTAATGAACTTATTCTGAAGGCGAGTCAAACACTTTAAAATACTGAAAAATGTCTAGTTGTAGATTAAAGAACAAATTCCTTTATGTTATTACGGAAGAATATTTTTCTGGTACTCACATTTTCTTTTTTTTTCTGAAAAATAAAAATTTTCTGAATTGCCTGTCTTGTTATTTTAAATACACTTTTCTTTTCTTTTTTTTTCTTGTTTTAATTATTTTCATCGAAAAAGCAAATTATTATAGAATTTAGATCAATGAAATGTTACATGGAAATTTAAAATAACGTTCACGAAAATGCAATTAGTGCTTTGTATGTAAAAAACGTAAATACAGGGTGATTATAATTAAAGATTAAGTTTCAAAACGCTCTTAAAAACGAAGTATTGTTTAGAATGACGTCAGAATTGAACGGCGTATCACTAAAGAAATGGAAAGAACATGAACTAAAATAAATAAATAAATAAAAATAAATAAATAAATAGATAAAAAGTTCCAAATTATAGCAAAAGATGGGGCTGTAAGCGTCAGACTTTCAAATACAAAGGAGAAATCATATTGTAAACCCTATTATAAAAAAATTCTTTTGATTAGAAGAAATTAAAAGTCAACTATGATTAAAATCGTGAACAATTTTCGTAATGGCATGATAAATTCTGTCTTAATTTTCATGTTGCGCTAGTATCTCTAATACAATTCAAGATTTTTACTTTAATTAAAAGACGCAAAATGTAAATATCTGAAAGCCAGCCATTACTAATTAAGATGTGGATACAATCCAGATAGTTTAATCGAAAGTGCCCCAACTTTTGCCCCGATTTTTGTTAAATTAATGTCAGAGAATTTTATAAATACTTCACCTTCTGTCATTAACAGCATGTTTAAAAATCTTTTTCTTTTAATGAGCCATTTTAAGTGATTTGTTTTCATCTTTCGGCTTAAGATGTTATATAATCCTACTGCCCCAATACACTAGATCTAAAGAAACATTATATACCTATAAATTTTAAATAAGATACATTTCATTTTCATGCTTGGAAACATTTTTCACAGACTTAATTATTTGAGCTGAGTCACTTTACAAATAAATACGCGATAACTTATTTGTAGGTTATATCAACTATTTATTAAAGTTACATGTACAGATGAAGTAAAATGTATCGGACTAAATACATTAGCAATCCCATTCATTTTCCTTCACCTTATATATAACTGTCGGTTGAAGTGCAATGAATGAACTCTGATATTGACCCAGTCTTGTCTGTCCCTCCCAAATTAGCTCTTTGATGGTTTTTACTTCCGGAATATTACTTTCAAAATTTTTCAGAGAAGTCCTCTTTGGTTAGGATCCATTTTCTAATGAGTTCTTTAGTCAGGATCAGACGTCGGAAGAATTGCTTTTTTATTGTAACTATAACTATTATCCAGGAAATGTAGTTAACATATAAATAGCCCTATTTGTTTTAAAAAGTTGCAACCACAACCTAATTTTCAAAAATAAACACTTCTTTGTACATTCAGATTTGTAGAAACACTCAATTTAGGCTTGATACTGAAATTTTATGTGTAATTTTTGTGTATAAAAAAATAACGCGCGAATGAGTTTTTTAATTTTAAAATTAGAAAATTACAATAAAAGAACTCTAAATTCAAACAATTAATAAACAGGAAAAAATAAACAATAACGAATAAACTGTTAAGTATTGCCAACAAGGAAATTAAATCCTTTCATGGGTTTTAATTGATTCTAGCAGCAGGTGTCAAAGGAAAAAATCTACTACTTTATGCGATGCTATATAATGCAAGTTATATTTGCTATTGAAAATCGCAAATTGTGCAATAAAACAACTTTTTTACAAAAGGGGTAATTTATTCATGTTATTTGTATAATAGCACATTTCATCCCACTGAAATAGCATTAAAAATAACGTTGGATTTTTCTACAAACTACTGATTTTTTCTATCACTATATTCATTGAACTACCTTGTTCAAAATGTAATGTACTGCACTACAAATAACTGTAAAAATTTTTTTAAAAAGCACAAAAGTAAAAGTACAGTAGTTACTACTTGAAACTACCATATTTTTCTCTACCGGTAGCATGCTATTTCCAATTTCGGTTCAGACAACATTGATACAAGCAACCAACTCTTACATCTGTGTATTTTCGACTCTGAAAGATTGCTGACAATGTACACTTACTATAAAGGATCGAAATAAAAATAATAACAGTTTCTTTTCAAGTTAAGCATATATATATTTAGGGAAAGAAAGAAAAAAAGTGTCATGCAAAAACTATGCATATTATAATAAATATTTTTCTAGATTTGTATTATCTTAAAAATTGAGCAGATTGTCAGCTATGGGCACCCATACTAACTACAATTTAAAATCAATAATAATAAGCATAACTATCAAAACTGTATATGTTTTATTTTTCAACTATAGAACTTCCTGTTCTGCAAAGTAAAGTATCATTTTTATAAACTGATATGGATTCTTTCTTTCCTCTTCGAGTCACTTCTGTAGTGATAACACAATTGTTAGCTGCTATAACAGTTGAAGCACAGATATTTCCAACTGCAGGCAAATCATCATGCTTCAGCTCGTTGGAGTACACATCTTGCTTTTCGCCTTTCACGATTTTCACTCTCAGCTGGTCATTTACGAAGACCTCAATGGAATCAGTTTCCGATCCAAAAGTATAGACTGTTTTTATATCTACTCCAGCGGTTCGAGTTACTGCTGACACATTTTGCTCAGACCTGGAAGAGTTTGCTTTGTTTGAAGACGTATGACTTGATTCTCTAAAAATTAAATAATAGAATAAAATTAGAAGTCAAATCAATAAACTACAACATATTAATCCATACGCGTCATTAGTGCATAAATGCGCTGATTTTTTCTGGTCTATATAATAAAAACGAACATATGGAGATAAATGTTTTAAAAAAATTCGTAACAGAAATTATGTGTTAGATTTGAAATTTCCTATTTTCAAATTTTTGTTTATGCTCCCACGGAACTCTTAAGTATCATTAATGAAAACACAATATAAAATTTACTTAATTCATCTACTAATAAAGATGTAGAATCAGCCGAAGCAAAGTTATTTTAATGTGGTTATTTTATCTAACATTGACACGGCTTTAAAATTTCTTCGGTTAAAAAACTATTTCACGAAATATTTTTCAAAAACAAAACGCTTTTCAGAACAAATAGGATCACAATACGTTTATTTATATTGTTCTTGTGAGAAATGGGAGCTTTGCATAACCGTATTTTTTATTAATTAATCTAAATATTCTTGCAAATACTTTGCACAAAAAAGGAAAAAAGAAACTGTAAAACCGATTTATTAAATCATTTTTGTTTAAAACTTTATCTAAAAAACAATTTTTTTTTTACATAAGTTATTTCGTATATCTTCAGAAATTAAAGAACATAATTGTTAAAAAGAACAAATTCTGATTTAGAATTCGGGATTTAAAGAGTTAAGAGGCGTAAAACAAATAAGTATTTAAGCAAGCATGTATAGCATATTATTGTGTTTATAATGGCCAATTCTCAACACAAGGGATATCAGCCATAAGGGAGGGTGCCATTCTTGGGAGCCTTTCTAAGGGAACCTAACCGTCCAAATCCAAGACAAAGAAATCCAAGGTTCGAAGAAAACCTCCAAAACTCCGAACGTTTAGACCGACGGGTGCGATCGGTTTCAAACACAGTATTTGACATCTACTTGCTTCGAAAGCAGAGCCTCTCAGCCACTGGTGGAGTCGTAAACAAATAGAGTGAAAAAGTATTATAGCCTAGTAGTGAACCAGGGTCATTGACATCACTGGCCAATGTTCTATCACTGCGCATCTTGGGCCGTTACTAACCATATAGGGATGGGCATTATTTATCGTATTAGGATAAATAACAGTGTTACTACTCTAGAACCTAATATTGCATTAATATGTTACTGAAAAGTCCCTGTTAAATAAATAACACATGGTTCTTAATGACAGCCTCTTCCTTCACTTGTTTTAATCAAGATTTCATTTTTTGTACCTCTAAAAAAGAATAATATTCATTAAAAACGCCCTTAAGCGTTTCTTTTCAGACGTTTGCCGAACAATGTTGAATGTCCGGGCTGGGTGCCCGGACAGCGCCCCCCCCCTTCCTGCTTGCGCAGACCCATTCACAATTATTTAAAAAAATTGCGTCCCCACCCCCTTATTAAAACACCCTTAAAAACCCTTATTAAAAAAAATCTCACAATTATACACTCTAAGATAAAAACGTGTCTAAAACGGAATTTAAAACTGCCTTATAGGCTTCCGTTTTAGAAGGTTTTACTATATAAAATAAGATATTGTTTGTATCCAGCAAGTACAGCCCGGACAGCCCCCCCCCCTGCTTGCGCAGACCCATTCACAATTATTTAAAAAAATTGCGTCCCCCCCTTATTAAAACACCCTTAAAACCCTTATTAAAAAAATCTCACAATTATACACTCTAAGATAAAAACCTGTCTAAAACGGAATTTAAAACTGTTTTATAGGCTTCGTTTTAGAAGGTTTTACTATATAAAATAAGTTATTGTTTGTACCAGCAAGTACAGCCCGGACAGCCCCCCCCCCTGCTTGCGCAGACCCATTCACAATTATTTAAAAAATTTACGTTCCCCCCCCATTATTAAAACACCCTTAAAAACCCTTATTAAAAAAATCTCACAATTATACACTCTAAGATAAAAAACTGTCTAAAACGGAATTTAAAACTGTTTTATAGGATTCCGTTTTAGAAGGTTTTACTATATAAAATAAGATATTGTTTGTATCCAGCAAGTACAGTCCGGACAGCCCCCCCCCCCTGCTTGCGCAGATTCATTCACAATAATTTAAAAAATTTGCGTCCCCCCGCCTTATTAAAACATCTTTAAAAACCCTTATTTAAAAAAATCTCATAATTATACACTCTAAGATAAAAACCTGTCTAAAACGGAATTTAAAACTGTTTTATAAGCTTCCGTTTTAGTAGGTTTTACTATATAAAATAAGATATTGTTTATACCCAGCAAGTTCAGGTTAAAAATTCTGGGCACCCACCCGTTCAAAAGGCTGGTTACGCCTATGCAACCACAGAAGAAATAATTCCTTAATATTCGCTAATTCAATAACTGTTAGATTTTTCACCAGATTTTCAATTCAGTTCAGTTATGTAGTTCTTTTCTGTTAGATTTTCCACCCGTTTTTTAATAAACGTAGTTTTTTACATTACAAAAGAACATGTTATCGCTTCGAAACTGCTGTTTATTTTCAAACGTTTGTTACAAATTATTTGACAACCTTGAAAAGTGCTGAGTAATACACATTATCTAAGGATAATTTTGTTATCGTCAACGACTTTTGATTTAAAGTTTCGTTTCCTGTTTAGTTTTTATTAGCGGTTGTTGAAGAAAGAGGATAAATAAAAAATGATTTCGTCTCTTTTTTATTAAATATCAGAAAGACCGAATTTGAGATTTCTGGATTTGATTTCTAAAGGGCTCTGCTGGGGGGGGGATTCACCCCTTAAACATACACCTTCAAATTTCGCTTATTTAGTTCTCTCATTTTTAATATGACACCCCCCTCCTTTCGGTGACTCACCTAATTTTGCTCATTTCTTCACTTCATTTCAATCTTTAAAAGGCTATAACTTTGCTTCTATGGGAGCTAAAGCGGAGAAAAAAAATTCTAGCATAGCTAACTTTTACTCGCCATTCTTTTTGCTATTTCAATTTTCCGGTTTTTCCCTATAGGACCATTTTTTGGGAGGGGGGCAGGGGGGGGGGCGTTTCTCATTTTTTGATGTAATATGTCTATCGAAAGCTTATGCTTCATACATTACAAATCTAGCATAAAAAATTTTCTTATGTTATTCTGGGTCACGTTACGGACCCACAATGGGTTGAAATTTAAATTTCTCAAACTTCTTCAAGGTTTTTTGGCAAATTGGCATCAGAAAAAAATTGTGCCATCATGATGTGTGTATGACATCTGCGCCATATAAATATTATTCAGTCTTTTTTTATTGCAATTTTTTTATGTAAAACAATACGCATTATTTTTCATGCACAATTGCGCATTAAATGAAAATTGTAATGTAATTTTTGTAGTAGTACTTTATAATAATGAATAAAAAAACACATTATTTAAAAGTATTTCCTGCACAATAAAATGTTTCCTGACGATTACAAAAAAATATGTCCTGACAATTTAAAAAATAAAAACGTAATTGTCCAAGTTTTCACTTCTGTCGCCACTCCAAAAATGTCACTTTTTTTAGGGGGGGGGGGTGAAAATTTTGTGGAAATAAGTCTTATTTTTTATTTATGTATGGATCCATATAAAAAAGTATGAGCTAGTGAACTTTGGAACCATTTTAATACAACTCATATTCCAAATATTAAAATAATTGAGAAAAATTATTAAAAAATTATTTTCAATTTAATCATTTTTATACTAAATAAATGCAATTCAATTTCTTATAAATTGAATCTGGAATGTTTAGATAAGATTTTAATATTTACAAAATATAAAATACAGTATAATATATGTAGAGGTAATTTAGCCCCAGAAACCACAAGACTTCGACTGACAATGTATGTGCATAGTTTCAATAACTGGGCGAAGTTCAAATGCCCATCCCAGGAAAATATTTGCAAGCTAAGTGCAATATGGAAAAGTGTGAAAGCTCGAAGATTTTGCGAGAGAGATGCCCTTGATCTGCGGTGCAGAGCAGATGGGTTTCCTGCACGCCCGAGTTTTTAACGGAACGGGATTCCGTTTTAGAACTGTGTAAAAGGGATCGATTGATACCCATATTAACTTTAATCAGTTATGTTTGTGTTCATTTTATACTTTACTTAGCCTAGAATTGTATATGTGCCAGTTATATAATCAAGAGCTTATTTTTAATTAAATATTAATTCAGTGAAATATTGGAACTGTTTACTTATTTCAAACACCCGTTTTTCGTCAGCCCCACTTCTACAAATTTTGGGGGCTCGCCCTGGATGAACCAGTGGACTTGTAAGAACTTTTCATAGTAATTTGGCATTAATAGGATGAACCAGTGGACTTCTGCTCGGTGATAAAATTGGATATTCCCTGCTACTCCAATGATTGCTGGAATCGTCGCTGTTTTTACGAAGAAAAGAAAGAGTCATTTAGCTGCTTCCACCGGTGTTCGGGAAGAAAACAGTGCTGTTGCGGTGCCACAAGAAAAAACGACTCGTAGTGCGTTTTTTTTTTACGAGTCCCGAAGCTAGCGCGAGTGCAACGAATTTGTGATTTTTTGTGCAACGAATTTGTAATTTTTTGCGCAACGATTTTGTGGATTTTTTGTGCTACGAAGGGTTTATGCTGTTCAAGAACCCTCGCTGTGATTTTTTTTTTTTTTTTTGCGAGGCGATTTTTGCGCGAGTGAAATATTTTCGAAGCCAGTGATACAGGGCTGAAATGTCCTAGTATTTTAGTATTTTCAAGCCCGATGCATTTTTTTAGGGCTTATATTTTTTAACATATACAGATATGTATTAAGATATTGATCAATCTATATCGAGTGTTTTCATAATTATCATATCTATATTGTTTGAAGTTATTAATATATTTTGTATTATTTTTGTATGTGAGAACAGAGGATATCCACAATGAAGTAAGTGGTTTTTTCCCATAAATGGTAATTAAATATAAAACTTATAGCATCTTGCTTTTATTTTAAACATTAAAGAATTTTGTTTTGTAATGTGAGTTTATGAATAGAAAATAATTTTGCTTATATAATATTTTTATAAGATATTTTAGTATATTTGATAGAGTTTTTGTAGGAATAATGGCATATTTGGTAAGGGCAAAGAAAATAGACTTATTGTCAGTGTTAAATGAATTGGGGCTGAGTGCTGAGGAAAGCGCGACAAAAGTTCAGTTAGCCGACATAATAACCAAATCGGACGGTTATAATGAAGACATAGTCAAAAACTTATTAGACGGTCTCGTTAGCGAACGGTTAGAACAAGATAAAAATAAAGAAATAGAGGAAAACGAAAAAAAAGCATATGAATTAAAAAAATTAGAGTTAGAACTTAGCGCAAAAAACAAATCCGAAATGATGCTTAACGCCGGAGTGAAAACTCCTGATGTTTTAAAATTAATCGCGAGATATGATACCAGTGAAGAAATAAGTATATATCTCACGTTGTTCGAAAGAAAAATAAAAAGATTAGGAGTAGAAAAGGAGAATTGGGTAACTTATTTGCTAGGTCTGTTACCATTAGAAATAGTTAATATAATAGGTCGCGAAAATGAGGAACTCTCGAATGATTATGATTACGTTAAACAGTTATTATTGAAAAGATTCAAGCTTAGTGCGGAACAGTTTCGACAGAAATTCTTTGGCCACAGAAAAAAAAGTTCAGCGTCTTGGCGCGATTACTCATTTGAACTTACGAATTTTTTAGAACAATGGTTGACAGGTCTGAACATTTCGTCTTTTGAAGATTTAAAAAACCTTCTAGTTATTGACCAAATAAGGAAAAAATTACCATCGGAAGTAAGGGAGCATTTTATTGATGACTTGCCTAAGTTTACAAAGGTCTCAGATTTTATAAGTAAACTTGATGATTATGAGGCGGCCCGTAATATTGTTAGGAAGAATTCGGAAGTAAAAAATAGCGATAGTAAACGTTTTTCTCAGAACATAGAGAACAAAAGTTTTGGCCGGAAGAACAATTTTTCCCAAAACAACAAGAACGGGGTAAGGAATAATTATAACCCTTTTAAAACTAAATGTTTTTATTGCAATGAATTTGTCTCTCATAAATCGAATCAGTGTCCTCGCAGAATGGATGGAAATAAAAGTAATCACTACGGTTTAAATAACACGAAAGCGGTGAACGCCATGAGTAATAAATTTTGTCCGTCGGATAAAATTGTTAAAAGTATTGAAATTAAAGGGAAACGCGTAAATTGTTTTGTTGATAGTGGGTCAGATGTGACAATGATAAACAATGAACTTTATAGAATTTTGGGAAGGCCTAATTTAAGTAAGAATGATGTGAAATTGACAGGTATTAGTGGTGATGGAGTAATTCCTTCAGGTTTTTTCAATACTAATATAAAAATTGATGATGTTAGTGTAAATTGCGATGTGTACGTTTTGCAGGATTTAAAATATGAAATGCTTCTCGGAAATAACTGTTTGAATAAATTAAATTTCGAAATATCAAACAATGGCTTAAAAGTGACGGGTAAGCGGAACGATGAAAAAAGTTACAATGTAAACGTTGTTACGAAGATGCCCTTAGGAATTCCAAAGATAGGCACGGTCAAAGATGTTAAAAACATTCTCACGGTTAAATCTGACTTGCGGTTAGATGTTGAAGAGGTTCCCAGGCCCGACCTACATTTGCGGTTGAATTCTTCAAACACACCCATGACTGAAAATTCTTTAGATGATTCTCATGAACCTGAATCTGTTTGCTTAGCAGAAATAGCTAATGCGGTTAATGTAAATGAAATCGATATGACGCATATTGCCGACTGCGGTTTAAGGGAAGAATTAATTAATTTGATTACGAATTATAAGCCTGAGAAAACGAAAAGTGTTGACTTGAAAGTTAAGATAGTGTTAAGCGATGACATACCAGTAGTACAAAGACCGAGGCGATTAGCGATTGCTGAACAAGAATTTGTTGATACACAAATAGGAGATTGGCTTGATAAGGGTATTATAAGAGAAAGTTGTTCAAATTATGCTACACCAATTGTTTTAGCGAAAAAGAAAAATGGAGACTACCGATTATGCGTAGATTATAGAAAACTTAACAAAAATTAGAGATAATTATCCCCTTCCAGTAATAGATGATATTTTAGATGAGATTGGACAGAGTAAGGTGTTCAGTACATTAGATTTGAAAAATGGATTTTTTCACGTAGAGGTTGATGAGGATAGTAAAAAGTTTACTTCGTTTGTTACGAATAATCAACAATTCGAGTACAATGTAATTCCATTCGGTTTAAATGTCGCTCCACAAGTTTTCCAACGTTACATATATGCATGCCTTAAAGAATTAATAAGAGATAGAACGATTTCCGTGTACTTAGACGATATAATTGTCCCTGCGCAGACTGAAGAAGAGGCGCTTTCTAAATTGAAACGCGTGTTTCAGGTAGCATCAGAGTATGGCCTCGAGTTTAATTTTCCTAAATGTCAGTTTTTGAAGATAAAAATCGAATTCTTAGGATACGTAATTGAGAATGGAACAATTCGACCTTCCGAAACTCATGTTATAGCTGTTACAAAATTTCCTGAACCAAAAGATAAAAAGCAACTCCAGAGTTTTTTGGGACTTACCGGATATTTCAGGAAGTATATCGCTGATTATGCTAGAATTGCTAGACCTTTGAGTGATCTTTTAAAAATGGAAAATGAGTTCAATTTCGGACCAAGTCAAAAAGAAGCTTTCCAAATTTGAAAAAATAAACTGTCTAGTAAGCCAGTATTACACATATTTAGAAAAGGGGCGGAAACGGAATTACATACGGATGCTAGTAGTTTAGGTTTCGGAGCAATCTTGTTCCAAAAAGATGATTACGGAAATTTACATCCAGTTCATTTCATGAGCAAGAAAACAACGCCCGCTCAAGCGAAATATAGTAGTTATGAGCTCGAAGCACTTGCTGTCATCGAAGCATTAAAGAAATTTCGAACTTATTTGTTAGGAAATAAATTTAAAATAATAACCGATTGTTCTGCTTTTCAAAAAACCTTAGAGAAAAAAGATCTTACACCTAAAGTTGCGCGGTGGGCATTATTTCTTCAAGAATTTGACTACCAAATTGTTCACAGAGCCGGAAATCAAATGAAACATGTTGATGCATTGGGTCGTAACACGGTTTTAACTTTAACGCGTTCACAGGATGAACTTACTGCAAAATTGACTAAAGCGCAAAACGAAGATGATTACATTCAAACTATAAAAACATTAGTTGAAAAAAACGAAAGTAATAATTATTTTGTTAGGCGAAATATTGTGTACAAATATGAAAACGATAGAGAATTAATTATGGTGCCAGAAATCATGCAAAGGGAAATTATTCGTGAAATTCACAATAAGGGACATTATGCTGTTGCTAAAACTGAAGCGATCGTGAAACAGGATTATTATATCCCTAACCTTCGAAAACAGATCGAAAGTGTGATAGGAAATTGTATTGAGTGCATACTATGTAATAGGAAACAAGGTAAAGGTGAAGGATTGCTAAATCCCATCCCTAAACAAGATACGCCACTTCAAACTTACCATATCGATCATTTAGGTCCGCTACCTTCGACAAACAAAAATTATAATTTTATTTTCTCTGTAGTGGACGCTTTCACAAAATTTGTGTGGTTTTATCCTGTCAAAACAACATCCGCTAAGGAGGTGATTTCGAAATTAAAAATTCAACAAGCAGTATTTGGAAATCCAGAACGTATAATTAGCGATCGTGGAGCCGCTTTTACTTCAAATGAATTTAAGGAGTATCTCGAAGATGAAAAGATAGAACACGTTTTAATTACGACAGGTATACCGAGGGGAAACGGCCAGGTAGAGCGATCACAGAAAACGCTCATAAATATCCTGAGTAAATTATCCGTCGATGATCCGACGAAATGGTATAAATATGTGCCAACCGTACAACGAATAATGAACAGTACGATTTCGCGTAGCACTCAGTATACCCCTTTTGAGTTATTAACAGGAGTAAAATTAAGGGATAAGGAGGATTTAAATATTAAACGAATTATTGATGAGGAACATGAAAACGCGTTCATGGAAGAAAGACTTAACAATAGAAATATTGCTAAGCAAAACATTCTAAAAATCCAGGAAGAAAATAGTAAAAGTTTTAATCGTAAGCGGAAAAAAGCAAGGTGTTATAAAATTGGTGATCTAGTTGCCATAAAAAGAACCCAATTTGGGGTCGGCATGAAATTACGCATTAAATATTTTGGTCCTTACAAAGTGATCAAAATCAAAAGCAATGACAGGTACGATGTCGAAAAAGTAGGCTTCCAAGAGGGTCCAAGAGTGACATCGACTGCAGCTGACTGCATGAAACCATGGGTTTCTACACCCTAAAATATGATGTTTTTCAAGTATTTCTTTTATGTGTTTTTTTTGTTGGTGTTTATTTGTTTATGTATCGCCATATAGTGTTTTATGACTCCAAGTACACCCATTTAACGTTATTTTTTAGACATTATTTTATGCAAGAAAAAAAAAACTGAACTGTGACTGAAAAAAAAAAACTTTTAATAGTTTATGAACACTTGGACTAGCACCAGACTTTTTATTATTATTATTAGTTTTTCGGTGATTTAATATGGAATTTTAGTGTTTGTGTTTTGTGATTTCACTATTTTTATGAAAGTCGTATGGAGTCTGATCTGGAGCTTATAGTTGGTATTAAGCTCTGTGAGGGCACAGATAGGTCAGGATGGACGAGATGTAGAGGTAATTTAGCCCCAGAAACCACAAGACTTCGACTGACAATGTATGTGCATAGTTTCAATAACTGGGCGAAGTTCAAATGCCCATCCCAGGAAAATATTTGCAAGCTAAGTGCAATATGGAAAAGTGTGAAAGCTCGAAGATTTTGCAAGAGAGATGCCCTTGATCTGCGGTGCAGAGCAGATGGGTTTCCTGCACGCCCGAGTTTTTAACGGAACGGGATTCCGTTTTCGAACTGTGTAAAAGGGATCGATTGATACCCATATTAACTTTAATCAGTTATGTTTGTGTTCATTTTATACTTTACTTAGCCTAGAATTGTATATGTGCCAGTTATATAATCAAGAGCTTATTTTTAATTAAATATTCATTCAGTGAAATATTGGAACTGTTTACTTATTTCAAACACCCGTTTTTCGTCCGCCCCACTTCTACATATATTAGGCTTACAGCTTTCTGAAAGACATAAATATAGTAGGATAAAATTTAGATGAGTTCAAAGTATTAGAATATTTTATTTTGCCGAACAATATTACCTTATTAATATGAAGTAAATGGTAGTTAATTTTTTGTAGCACCCTCTTTTGCTTTCATAATAGCGTACAATCGATCTTGCATACTATACATATCTGCTATTATAAAACTAGTAAAAAAAACTGAGTCTGGAAAAAATTTCATTCTCTACCATCTGTCCTATCTCATAAGTCTCTTTGTCCTATCAGTTAATATTTGTTTTATGTTTTGCAGCTGCTCTAGTAGTGGCAGCACGCGTTGACTTGCTGTACGAAAATTCAGTAATGCATTTCATCTCAGATTTTAAAACATCAACAGTGCTGATTGAGAAAACGAGGTATACGGAAAATGGATTTTTGAAAAATTCGTTTTCCTCTGTATGTTAAAGAAAGTTTTCTTAATATGTTCTCTTGTACTTTCTAATTTTCCTATTTTTCGTATTTCCTATAAGATACATTATTTTATATTCAAAAATATATGTGCCTATAGATATTTTCTTAAATGTTGTTGCCCCACCAGTGGCTGAGAGATTCTGCCCTCAAAACTGGTAGACGGCAGGCGCTGGATTAGAACAAAACCCAATCGCGCTCGTCAGCCCAATCATTCGGAGTTTTCCGTGGTTTTCTTCGAACTTTGGATTTCCTTGCGTAAATACGGGTTGGGTTCCCTTAGAAAAACCCCCCTCCCCCCACGGAGGGCACCCCCTTAGGGCCCATATCCCATGTGTTGTCCGTTTGGCAGCATATTTAGCAATTGTTTATAAATTGTTTATTGTATCCTGTTACAAAAATAACAGGATGT
This sequence comes from Maratus speculifer, assembly GCA_964019185.1. NCBI lineage: Eukaryota > Metazoa > Arthropoda > Arachnida > Araneae > Salticidae > Maratus > Maratus speculifer. Next base: position 229,999,169 of record OZ025290.1, read on the forward strand.
TACAACCTGTTACCAGTGCTACTGTGGAATGATGTAACCTGTTAACCAAAAATAACCATATTTCCCATCTCTACATAGCACTTCTCACTCTGACATATTAATTAAATACTTTAAGTTAAAGGCGTGAGAAACATTCTATAAAAATGTTCAAAATTATTTATAGGTTTTTTTCTCATATGTAGGTTATCAGTGAGTGCCAAATACACAAACGCGTGTTTGCCACATTTACACATAAAAAATAATTGTGTACGTAAATTGTTTAAAGCCAGAACTTCTAAACTGCCGTTTATTCCGGCATATAACACGCCATGTCATATAACACGCATCACTAATTTCAGAGTACATATTTTTATTTCAACAAATTACTGCTGTAAAATCGCATAAAGTTTTGCCCAGAAAGCAGTGTTAGCAGTTGACTACTTATTTTAAATTCAGATTTCTTGATTGGCACCAGTTTATTTAAATTGTAAAAATCTTATTTAATAAAATATAAAATAAGGCAAAATCAATCAATCAATTTCACCGTTTAAAAAAAGTGGTGACAATCAAATATATGAATTTTTATAACAGTTTCCCACTGCCAACATTTCACAAGAACAAACCAAAAATGTCAGATTTCGCTCATTTTCAGATAATAAGTCTTTTCTTTGTGACATGCGAACGCAGTCGTTTCCAGTCTGATCAATTTCTAGCGTTTGCAATAAATAAATCCATGTAAATATATCTCTATAAATTTAGAAAGATTTATTTTTATGTTTTAATATTAACCATTTTCTATTCGGAGTACAACATGCACCCGGAAAAATTATATATATATATATATATATATATATATATATATATATATATATGGAGATTCTTCTTTAAAAAGTTCTTTTGAACACATAAGTAAATAAACTCGGAGGTAAATTAAATTCTGACACCGTTTTTAAACTTTTAAATGACTTATATTAAACGTTAATATTTACAAAAAAGATATTTAGATAAGACTATTTACAAAGCAAACAATCATAACTCTAATTAATCAATTACATCTTATATGGGAACTCGTCTTCATCTTACGTTCTTTTTACACCAACTTAAAACTAAAAAACATTCCATTCTCCTTTCTTCCGTTCAGTTCTTTTTTCTACCGCTTAAATCGTCTGGCTGCTTAGGAATTAATAGTTTCTTCAAAATCGTCTGCCTCACTGAGAGCCTGTTCATCAGAGTTGCGATGCGTAGAAAATAATATGCAGATCTAATAGTGGAGGAGATTTCCCATATTTCGGCCATACTGATGAGACATTCGTCCTCGAATGTATTCTTGTTGGCTGGAAACAGCAGCTGGATCATCTGAAAAGATAAAGAAAAAAAAACACAGCAGCATCCAAAGTCTAAATTGAAAAAAAGAAGTCATCATCCAAATTGTTTATCAAAGCTTAGATTATTTCTTGAAAAAATTCATATATTTTTTTTTCGCGTCTTTTTGTCTTCTCTTTCTTACGTCCTTTCATCTTCTTTTATCTTACGTCTTTTCGTCTTCTTCTTTCATACGTCTTTTCATCTTCTATTACCTTACGTCATTTCGTCTTTTCTTTCTTACGTCTTCCGTCTTCTTTTATCTTACGTCTTTTCGTCTTCTTTCATACGTCTTTTCATCTTCTTTTACCTTACGTCTTTTCGTCTTTTCGAGAATAAAGTTAAAATTCTATTAGTTGTCAGTCCAGAGGTTTGTCATAGTTGGTATAGTGTCACAATCGGTGAAATTCTTTTTTTTTTAAGCTTCGTCCGTCCACGGCTTCATGTACTCTGCACATGTACTGGTGACCATGGGTCCTTCGTTGAATCCAAGTTTCTTTACATCGTAGGTGTCATTATTTTTTACTTTTATGACTTTGTACGGACCTAAATATTTTGGTTTTAATTTCAAACCTGGACCTTGTTGTGTGCGTTTTATAGCAACCACATCATTAATCTTAAATTTGTTAGCTTTCTTTCGTCTGAGGTTGTAAGTTTTACGGTTCTCTTCTTGGACTTTTAAAATCTGTTTTTTAGCATTTTTTCTCATATCTTCGCGATTATTTGTAAAATCAGATTGTATTTCAGCATTCAGAAGACTAGTAATTTCAATGTTATTTTTTAGTTTCATTTTAGTACCAAACATCAATTCAAAAGGAGTTGTGCTTATACTTCTCTGAAAAGTCGAATTTATCACCTGTTGGACGTTGCTTACATGTGTATACCATTTTTTAGGATTATCGACAGACAATTTAGACAGAACAGATATTATGACAGAATTTAGACGCTCAACTTGGCCGTTAGACCTGGGTAATCCAGTGGTAATCGGGATATGTTTAATATTTTCATTGATGCAATAATCTTCAAAAGCTTTAGAGGTAAATGCAGGACCTTTATCTGATATAATTCGAACTGGATTTCCAAAGATAGATTTTTGGATTTCTAATTTAGAAATTACTTCGGCAGCATCGGTAGATTTTGTGGGATACAACCAAACAAATTTTGTGAATGCGTCAATGACCGAAAGGATATGTTTGTAATTTTTATTAGTGCTTTCTAATGGACCTAAGTGATCAACATGGTACGTATGTAATGGAGCTTCTTCTTTTTCTATTGGGTGAAGTAAGCCTTCTTGTTTAGTACATTTTCTATTAACTAAAATACAGGGAACACAATTTGCTATACATTTCTCAATTTTTTGTTTAACTTTAGGGATGTAAAAATCATTTTCTAAACTTTTCTCTGTTCTTGCAACTGCGTAATGACCTTTTTCGTGAGCGGCCTTGATTATATTCATATGCATGTCTTCCGGTACAACTAATAAATCATTACCATTAACACATTTATAAAGAACATCATTTTTAACTAGATAATCATCATAAGATTTCACCTTTAGGATTTCTTTTATTGTTTTAATATGGTCATCGGTTTCTTGAACTTGGATAATTTTTAAAGTTAAGCTATCTTGGATTACCATACAAATAGCGTACCTACTTAATGCATCGACATGTCTCATACTGCTACCCTGTCTATGTTCAATAACATAATCAAAATCGGATAACATTATTGCCCATCTAGCTATTTTTGTACTCATTTCTTTTTTATCCATAGTCATTTTAAATGCATTACAATCGGTTACAATTTTAAATGGGATACCTAGCACATATACTCTAAACTTTTTCAGGGCTTCAATTACAGCTAAAACTTCTAATTCGTAACTAGTGTACCTCCGTTCAGCTTTGGTGGTTTTTTTACTTGCGAAATAAACTGGATGAAATTGATTATCTACTGGAGATTGTTGCATTAAAACAGCTCCATAGCCATCAATACTGGCATCACAATGGATTTCGGTCGCACTTTTGGGATTGTAAATTAAAAGTACTGGTTCTGACGACAAAATACGTTTGAGTTCATTAAAAGCTCTTTGTTCTTCTATATCGAATTTAAATTTTGAATCTTTTCTTAGCAGGTCACTTAACGGTTTAGCTATAACCGAATAATTTCTTATAAATTTTCGAAAGTATCCTGTCAATCCTAAATAACTTTGAACATCTTTGGTACACTTTGGTTCGGGAAAATTTATTACTGCTTTAGTCTTCAGTGGAGAGGGATACAATTTACCATTTATGATTCTATACCCCAAGAAATCAATTTCACGCTTCAAAAAATTGCATTTTTTAAGATTTAATTCTAATCCATATTCCGATGCAGTTTCGAGTACAAGTTTTAATTTTTCTAGACCTTCAGCTTCGTTTTTAGCAGGTATTATTAAATCATCCATATAAATGACAACAATGTGATCTTTTAATAGGTTTCGAAATACATTATAAATATACTTTTGAAAAACACTAGGGCTATTGGTCAACCCGAATGGACATTTCAAAAATTCGTATTGTCCTTCATGAGTAACAAACGAGGTGTATTTCCGCGAGTCTTCTTCAACATCTACATGAAAGAAACCGTTTTTCAAATCTATGGTGGTAAATACTTCGGCAGAATGTAATTGGTCTATTACATCATCAATAACTGGCAAGGGGAAATGCTCGCGTACTGTCTTTTTGTTAAGACATCTATAATCAACACAAAGTCTCATTGTGTTATTTTTTTTCTTGACTAAAACAACCGGCGAAGAAAAATTAGAAGAACTTTCTCGAATTATTCCCTGAGCTAGCCACTCCTCAATTTGGTTTTCGACTATTTTTTTCTCGCATGGCGGTAATCTTCGAGGAGAAGAACAAACTGGGATTTCGTCAGTTAAATTAATTTTCATTTTAACATCTACTGTTTTAGTTTTAATTGGTACATAATTTTCAATTAAAGAGTATAACTCTGAACGTAATTTTTTGTCAGCAATGTGAGTTAAATCAATTTTAGGCTCATCCAAAACATTTACAATATTAACTAAAAAGTCATTAGACCGAACTTCAGCTTTAAACAGTTTCACTTTATTCTCAGAAATAGTTAATATACCTTGATGAATAACATCAGTGCCAATAATTAAATCGAAATTAATGCAACTGTCCTTAACGACAAAAATAGTATCTTTAAATTTTGAACCATCTACTTCGATTTCTGAATTGAAACAACCTTCTGGTTTAATTGAGGCTTTTCCTAGACCGGTCAAAGAGATACTCGTAGGTTTTAATTCTACAAAGTTCTTCAAATTATCATAAATACTTTTCTTTAACAAAGTCTTTTGGCTACCAGTATCTATTAAAGAGATTAAACGCAAAGAATAAAGCTTTATCTCTTTCAGAATTAAATCTTGGGATGTAATAATGTTTACTTGTGACTGAGCATTTTTAACACTTGTATCTTTAGATTTATTACATTGAAATGATTTATGACCATAAGCGTTACAAGCAAAACAAAGCGGCCCTTTATCTTTATTTACACAGTTAATACTCTTATGATTATTCCCGCCACAATTAAAACAACGCATATTTGGCTTTACAGGCTTAAATTTGTTCTTAACTTCAACTTCGGATTTAATTTTAGGCTTAGCTCCTTCATATTTATGAAATTTTGCATTTTCATACTCCGATCTTATTTTTTCATAAATCTTTAATTTTTGTTTAAATTCAGCAATATTGGGACAACCATACAAAAAAGATTTTTTAGAAATGGAGTCATTAATTCCATTTATTACATACTGAATAAGGGCAGAATCTTCAATATTGCCTTTTGAACATAATTGTTTCATATTTAAAAAATATTCATCTAACGATTCATGTGGTCTAATTTTTCTTTTGGACAGCAATTCGTGTAATTCAGCTGAATTGCACGTTTGACCAAATTCAGATATGAGTAGGGCTTTTAATTTAGACCACGAATTAATATTTGTTTCACTTTCAAGAAATAATTTTGCTTTGCCTGTCATACGGCGTTTAGCCAAAATCAATTTGTGCAAATCACTAACGTTAAATAATGAAACAATATCTTCAAAATCGGCAATCCATTTATTAATATTTTGTACTTGAGTACCTTCAAACATTGTAATCATACTTTCAATATCATTAATAGAAATGCTTGGTTTAATAACATAATCAGGAATCAGAATTTTCTGATTTTCATTACTTTCACAATTAGAACTACCAGAATCATTTCTCATATTATTCTCAAAAACAGTTGAAATATTTTTAGTTTTATCTTGTAAATCATCATTAAATTCATCGACACTTTCGTCATCACTAAGAGTACCTACATCGGCTATCATATTAATTTTTAAAATATTAAAATCACATAAACTAGAAGTTATTCTGGCAGCAATTTCATCAAAAGTTCCCGAATTATTTATACACAAAACATTGCAAATGGTAATTAAGTCGTTAACAGAAAAATTATCTTTAATTTCTTTGAATTTAGTTTGATATTCATCGGAATCTACTTCAAACGTAAACCCAGTAAAATTCCGAATTCTACGTCGATTATTTCTGTCACCGATTTCTCCAAAAATTAATTTGTGCAATATCTTAATACTAGCTGATTTTTCAGTTTTCAAAGAAAACTCTAATTCCTTTAAATCAACTAATTTTTCCATTATTGAAAAGAAAAATGAAATAATAAACTCACTTCATAATCAGATGCTCAGCTTCACACACTTTGATTTCACTTTCATCGCAAAATTTTACCTCTTCTGAAATAGCTTTGTAGGCTTGACATTCCATCACAGTTCTAAAAAATATCGGCTTCCAAGATATTAAAAAATATATATTTCCATCTCTGTGGGCGTGCGTCTGTATCTCACTTACTGAGACCATTATTTATGGATATTCTTCTTTAAAAAGTTCTTTTGAACACATAAGTAAATAAACTCGGAGGTAAATTAAATTCTGACACCGTTTTTAAACTTTTAAATGACTTATATTAAACGTTAATATTTACAAAAAAGATATTTAGATAAGACTATTTACAAAGCAAACAATCATAACTCTAATTAATCAATTACATCTTATACGGGAACTCGTCTTCATCTTACGTTCTTTTTACACCAACTTAAAAATAAAAAACATTCCATTATCCTTTCTTCCGTTCAGTTCTTTTTTCTACCGCTTAAATCGTCTGGCTGCTTAGGAATTAATAGTTTCTTCAAAATCGTCTGCCTCACTGAGAGCCTGTTCATCAGAGTTGCGATGCGTAGAAAATAATATGCAGATCTAATAGTGGAGGAGATTTCCCATATATATATATATATATATATATTAGTTAAATGTGTGTTATTTACAAATAAGTGGGTTTTATGTTCATTCGATATTTATCTACAGCAATACAGCAACATAAAGTAAAATATAGGCTTCATGTTTAAATAAAAATTTCGAGTACCGCAATCGCAACAGAAAAATAATTTTTTTAAGTATGAAAATGTTGATCGAGAAAATTGATGCTGCTATTTACAATATATAAAGGTAATTCAAACACAAAAATATTTAGTTTAAAAGTTTGGACTTTAAAGAAATTTAGGTACAAAGCTTATTTATATATAAGAAGTCAGACACGTCCCCATGAATTTGACATTTGCGTCTCATGTTGGAAGAGGTTAAAGGTATTAAATAAAAGATTAGAGACATAAATATATTCAGCAAAGTATAATGTATTTTAATTGCACTAAATCTCATAAAGACACTCATATTTTCGAAATAATATTTTAACATTTCTGTTTTCAAAAATATATTTATGCATACAACAAAAAGCATAAACTAAAGAAACAATATCAATAAATTAAATTAAAATTAATTAATTAAAACTTGAAAATAGATAAAACCAAAGTTTTCCGAACCAGAGCCGAGTAGCTCTATGTGGTCCTTCCCTAGAGATCACTTACAATTTCCCGATTTAAAAAAATAACCAAGTGGCAACCAACCGCTACGACAACCCGCAAGTCGAAACAGCCAAGCGAGAGGGACGCAAGACCAAACCACAACAAAGAACTTCATAAAATCTTTGCTGCGGCCTGATAATTTATCATCCGAGGAATATTTTGACATGTCCGATATTCAAAGAACCGTCTACAGTAGAATGGAAATGTCACAAAACAAATATGATGCAGTCAAATAGGCCAAACCCACCAGGCCCACCACCGCTGAACAACGGGTCCGTCAGCAGCAAAATGAACGATTGGTGTTCTGTAAAATGCTTGCCGAAATATCTTTCTCCATATGATACAGCTAATTAAGGACTGTTCAGCAAACAAGGCAAAACTATTGCTCTAACAAGCAGAAAGCTACATGCATCCTAGAGTACCATTAGGCATTGCGGCTCAAGGGAAGCGTAATAAAATCTCCCACAGGTATCGAATGAAAGCTCTAGATACACTAGCTTGAGGCCTACGAAAGCAGAACGAACGAAAATTGATAAATGGAAATAAATTTGCTGTCTCATAAATATTAAGATATTTTATATACTTTTAAATTATTGTCTAATGGTGGATCCATTTGCTAACGACAACAAATAGCTTGCATGTTGTTTATTAAACAAGGTGTTCTGGCTTAATATGAAACCAACTTCATTCGATGATTTTTTTTTTCAACTCAAGAACGTTTGAAAACTACATTCGAGATGCATATACACGTCAAACGAGAATGTCCGAAAGAGTCTCAACTGGATTTAAAATCAGGATTAAATACGAGGCACGCCATGACATGAGCATTGTGATTAACAAACGATCTTTTTGCGAATCTTGATATATGAATCGGTGCATTAGCATATTTGTACAAATAATTCTTATCTCCAAGAGCTTCAGCAATTGCCAATAAATGACCATCGATGACTTCTATATAGTCTTTAGATGTCTGTTTACCTTTTAGAAAAAAGATATTTATATTTCCATTAAAAGAGAAGGCACCTCAAACCATTACAGAACCTCCCCCTTTTTGCTTAGTGAAGAAGGTTCGCGGTTCATCTTAAATCGTGCCGATGGGAAATATAATCATCTGGGGTATCCAAGTTAATTATCTTTTCATCTGAAAAAATGACTTGCATTTATTTATTTTTTCCAATGTATATGGTGTTTAACCCAGCCTAGCTATCGTTCTTTTTGGGTTTTTTTTCTCTAAAGGAAATCTACACACATGCCATCGCGCAATATTTTTGCTTTCTTTTATGTAACAATGTTCTGGGTCCTTTGAGACCATACATCTCGTTAAGAAACTTGTTAGAGTGATATTTTTTGCGACAAAACAAGTCGCATGATATTGCGATCGAGTTTTTAATTAGCATTTTTCGGTTTGCCAGATCGGTTTCTCAAATTTAAATTATAAATTATATGATAAAACTTTATAAACTGCAGCTCTGGTCCTCTCAGTTTTTTTTAAATTTTTAATATTGATGAAATTATTATTCCGTTAGCGTAAAATCCACTCATTTTGAAAATCTCATTTTTAGAAATTTCAATGTTCAGCGGCATTTTTGCAATTGGAAGAAGTCAATGAACTTTGTTCGTCTGGGTACTTAAAGCATATTTTTGCGCGTGCGCACTATTTCTGTACGCGTATACATTGGAAAAAAAATTGCATATGAAGCAGTTTCAAATTTGTTTTATATTTATAAGACAGCCTAAAACTTTTATTTTTTATAATTCGAGTCGAAATTATTTAATTTAAATTTAAATCCCTATAACAGATTCATTTTATTCTTCTTAATATGAGGTTAAAATTTAATTTCTTGTACTGAGTTAATAAAATGTAATTTAAAAAACATCTGTGCCTTTATATTTAAGAGACTCACTCCAAAAGGATTATTTTTTTCCGATATTAAGTATTCAAAATACCATAATAGTTTTTAATGCTTTTTATGCTTTGATACAAATATTAACATACAAAGAAAATATTATTGAGTTTGGAATGCTTCGATAAAAAAAAGAAAAAACTCAAATGTACATCATAAAACAAAAACATGCTCATGTGTAACACTGACGTAACTTTAATTGTGGCTAGTACCTGACTATTAATTTTCTCTTTTATAGTAATTTTTAAAACTTCGCGCAGTATCAATTTTTACACTGTACAATGGAGGAAAATGTTATTTCAAATGCAAATTGTGTGAAAATGTATATTAAATTACTGATTTTTTACATTTTTTTTTTATAATTTTCGAAAATGAATTTAAAGAGATCAATCTATATCGCGTGCTGCCCGATTATGAAAGATTAAACAAAATGTAATCCCATACGTAATTGAACCAGAAATCCGTATCAAAATAAATCAACGGAATGAGTGATTAAAATTATCATAATCGAAAATGTGGCAGCAAGTAACTATCTTCGGCAATTTCTTCGTCTTTTAACCTATGCCACATGTCTATGGATTTACTAAATTTCAAAGCTTAATTTGAACAAATAATTATTAACTTAAAATACTTTCTATTTATCGTAATGGATAATCTAAAATAATATATTAAATATAAATTACTTATTACAATTTCCATTTTAAAAATAAAAATGTTTTCTCTTATGATCTGTAGCCCGTGAAAGTCAGTGTCGATAACTCATTTAAAACATTCATAAACTCAATAAAAACTCATATTTAAAAAAACTCTATGAACTGTATATTTATTTAACTAGCTCACAACTCAGCCGCTCATGGCTACGTTCTCTTAAAACACTCTATTAACTCAAAAAAACAAACACAGACGATAAAAATCGTTGCCAAAAATACAGAATAAATACGACCGAACATACCGGCCCCCGTTGAATGATTTTCATTCAACCACAATTATAATACATTATTACACATGAAATTTTTAAATAAATAATACAACACATACTAATAAACAATAAATAGCAAATTAAAATGAATAACAATTACTTTTCCAAGGGTAATAAACATATTTTTGACACTGGTCTCTTAAAAAACCCTCTTTGTGTTTTCACTTTTACTACTCTAATAATTCCATCATTACCTGGAAACAACTCTACAATTCTACCTAGAGGCCAATTGCAAATAGCAACATTGTCCTCCTTTATAATTACTAAATCATTTATTTTTACATTTTGTTTTTCAAACATCTAAAATTCTGCAATCATTTTATAGTGATGTACACTCATGACATCTATCACTCAAATTAAATTTACTCTAAATGATGCAAGAATTTATCTCATTTCTCATATTTTATCTCAAAAAATAACTCAGAAATACTTTATTTTAAAAGTATTTAAATGTTAAGAAACTCGAATTTATCAATAAAAAAACTCAAACCTCCAGAACAAAATGGATGTCATTAAATAACTTAAATAGCATATATGCACTCTCAATACACATTTTGTATTAATATTTACTTTGATGACACATAATATATTCAATCAAATAAGAATTATCTCAATTTTACATATGTACACGCAAAATAACTATAAACCAACTATTTATAACTCAAAATAACATATAAAACACATTGCATTAAAAAAATATATAAACTTTTTACAATATTTATAACATAAAATAAGCAAGAATTATAAATTGTTTTTCTATACATTGCAAGACTATTTTAAGGCCAAAACTTCTGTCTTAACTGAAAAAGTAAAGCTTGTGGGCCTAAATGTAAATATCGTTTATGAAAATATTCTACTATCATCTAAGTTTACTTTTATTATGTAGTAAAATTGGAAATTTTTGGTTATCATTTAAGTTACTGTTTGCTAACCTAACTCCTACTCTAAGAAGACCTGCTTTATCAAGAAATGGGTGAAGATTTCTTATCTGACTATTATTATTTACCTCACCTGATTTTTGCAAGGATTTTATTTCCTTGTCAAAAAATTCTCGTTGAACACTTTTTAACAAAAAAGTTTCTGCCTTGTTAAGCTCCTCGATGTCTAAAGGACACTCTTTTCTTTCTTTTTTACAAATGCTAAGAAACCTGAAAATAAATCCTAAAATACGAATTATCTTACAATAATTATTACTTAAATCAATTATATCATGCACAAAGGTATTATTAGAAACTGTAAAAAAAGACATGTTTTTAAAGTCATTAGTTTTAAAGTTTTTCAGTTCTTTTGAAAAGTCACTGGAATCAACTGCTTCAGGTATGGTTGTATTTGGATAGTCTTTTCCTTTTAGGAACATTGGGCCACTCCACCACAGCTCATTTGAGATTAGCTTATCAGGATTATTTCCTCTTGTTAGAAGGTCTGCTGGGTTATGTTGAGAAGGAACATGTCGCCACTGCATCCCTTCAGTTAGCTCTTGTATTGTTGAAATTCTGTTCGCAACAAATGTTTTTAGTATGTACGGTTCTTTTTTAATCCATGACAATACTATCATAGAATCTGACCATAAGAAGATTTTGTTTATGCTGATCTTGAGAGCAGAAATCACACGTTTAATTAGTTTTGATAATAAAACAGCTGCACACAGCTCAAGTTTGGGAACAGTTAATTGCTTTAAGGGGGAAACTCTTGATTTACTTGTCACTAATTTCACTGACATTTCTCCAGATTCTGATACTGATTTGCAGTAAATTACTGCACCATAGGCTGCTTCGGAAGCATCGCTGAAACCATGTAACTCGATTATAATAGCATTTTTCAATAAAATACACCTACTAATTTCAATTTTGTTAATTAACTGTAGATTATCTGAAAACTCTCCCCATTCCTTAGCTTCTTTTTCCGGTAACAAGTCATCCCAATTTAATTGCAATAACCACAATTTCTGCATAAATATTTTCGCTTTAATTATAATAGGAGATACTAATCCAAGAGGATCAAACAAACTTGATATAATTGATAACACTTGTCTTTTAGTGACATTTATCTCATTATGAATTTTTACATCGAAACTTAAACAATCTTTTCTCGATTTCCACAAGACACCTAATGTTTTGGATTCTTCTGAATCACCAAAGGGATATATTTTGTCATTTGTTTGGTAAAGTTGTGGAGCATTACTGCACCATTTATGTAATAACATTCCTCCGCTTTTTAAAATTTCTATTAATTGATTTTGGAGCTCTAATGCAGAACTTAAAGAATCAGATCCAGATAAGATGTCATCCATATACATGTCTTCTCTCAGCACGGGTACTGCTAAAGGAAACTTGCTTTCTTCATCCCTAGACAATTGAAGTAGTGTTCTCATGGCCAAAAAGGGTGCACTAACAGTACCATAAGTAACAGTAATTAGTTCAAAATTCTTTATTGGTTCGTTTATACCTTCTTTCCATAAAATTTTTTGTAGTTTCCTTTGATCTGGATGAATAGAAATTGCTCTATACATTTTTTGAATATCTGCAGTGAAAGCGATGATGTATTTTCTAAATCTCACCATAATTGAGAATAAATCATCTTGTATTACACCCCCATTATACTGAATAGAATTTAGTGAGTTTCCTTTTGTCGTTAAAGAAGAGGCGTTAAAAACTACTCTCAAAGGTGTTGACATACTTTTTTCTATTCCTCTATACACTCCAAGGTGGGGAATGTAATAGGATCCATTTTCTTCCTCGCTTTCGTTAACTTCGATCATGTGGCCTAACTGTTGGTATTCTTTCAAAAAATCGGATTATTCATTTAAAATCCTCGGGATCCCTTGCTAAGCGATTCCATAAAGAATTCAATTTTTTAATTGCTATCTGTTTAGAACTTCCTAATGTAGTTGGATCTTGTTTTAGGGGCATTTTAACAACATATCTGCCGCTTTTTTCTCGGGTATAATTTTCTATGAAATGTTTTTCACAAATTAAAGTCTCTTTGCTTTTTGGTTTTTCTATCTCGATATTTTCTATTTCCCAGAATTTTCGAAGTGTTTCATCTAAGTTAGTTTCTTTCTTTATTAAACCACAATGAACTTTATTTTCATTTTCTATTGGAAAACTTCCAGATACTACAAAACCGAAAACTGTGTCTTGCAGAATAAGATCAGAATTATTAATACGAATCTGGCCCGGTTTTAAAAGTTCATAGAAAATTCCTGCTCCGAGAAGCATATCTACATGTTCTGGGATATTAAATCTCTCATCTGCTAATATTACGTTAGGGAAATCCTGTGCTGAAATTTCAATTGGACGCGAAGGGGTTAAATCTGCAGTTATTTTTGGAACTATCAAGAAATCTAAATTTTTTACAAAACTTCCATCTCTATTGCTTATTGATGCATTAACTTTATGATTTATTACTAAGGTGGCATTATTTAGACCTGACACCAAAATGTTTGTTCTCTCTTTTTTCAAATTCATCATGTCTATTAAATGGCGGGATAGAAAATTAGACTCGCTGCCTACATCTAACAAACACTTTACTCTATATTTAGATCCTGATTCATCAATTAGAAAACACATAACCGTTGAAAGTAAAACTTTATTCTTTTTATTCGAATAGTTACTAATAAAAGTTTTCTGAACGAACTCTTCTGCATTAGCGTTTAACATTGACGTGCCATAATTTGCTAGTCTTGAATCTGAACATTCTCCTACATTTATTTTACCTTGTATATTATGTTCTGAAGAAACATATTCTTTCACATATGTATTATTTGTTTTGGGAAAATGAATAGTTTTATGATGTCGTTTCTTGCAGAAACAAATGTTCTTTGATGTACAATTGGCTACTGGGTGTAAATTTAAACAATTGAAACATAACTTGTTACATTTTATTACATTTACTCTCTCATTAACAGATAACTTTAAATAATCTGGACACTTTGAAAGATGGTGCTGTTTGTGGCACAAAATACAGTTTAATGTTTTAACATCAGTTAAAAATACTTTATTTACACTTTTGGGATTATACTTTCGATTAACACTAAAATTCTCAGTAAGAGATTTTCCGCTTGATGTAAAATATAAATCAATTTCACGGCCTAATTCTTCTGGCAAAAACCATTTATCTCCTTGTCTCACACTAATGTGAGAAGCAGTCTCCTTATCTAATGTTTCATATAATTTATCTGACACAATCAATTGTTTTAGACTCTCGAAATCGGACACATTTCTTAAATTTAGATAATAATTCCAATTGGTCATCAGTCGTGAAGCGAATTGTACATGAGTCTCATTTGGTAGTTTAAAAGCTTTTCTAAATTGTTCTAGGCAAAAATAAGGTGTTGGTTGAAGTTCTTTTAAGACTATTTCTTTTAATTTTTCATAATTCTCGATATCTGTATCGTGTAAATAAGTTAAAATGTTAGACGCTTTGTCACCTAATAAATTCAGCAGAATTTCTGCTTTATTTTCTTCCGAAACATTTTTAATTTTGAAAGCCCATTTCTAAAGAAGAAAAGAAAAAACCCCATCCTTCAGGCTTAGTTGGAACTTTTACAGTCAAAGTTTTAATACTTTTTATTATTTGATCTAACGATTCCATTTTTACTTCACTTTCAGTAATAACAGATTTAGTTTCAGATTTAATTTTAGCTAGTTCCAATTCATTTTTTGATCGTTCAAGTTTAATCTTTTCAAGATCAAACTGCTTTTGCTCCATATCAATTCGCAATTTGCTCTTCATTTTTACGACTCTCAATTATGGTGTTAGCTATTTCTGTTACAAAATCTGGTTTATTTTTATATATTTCGCTATTTTCAATAATATTGTTTAAATCAGCTATAGTCATTTTATCATTAATATTTAAATTTATTTCAGTGGCTATTTGCCTTAAATCCTCCTTTTTTGCTCCTTTAAACATTTTTTTAAAATTTATATATAACAGTACAGATAAGAAAAATCACTTTCACTTACTTTAAAATATTCTTCTCGTATTCAACTTCTCATTTCACCAATCATACTTCTTGAATTCGAATAATTCAGAAAGTTACGCGTTGCACTTTATTATCGCTGATCCTTCGTGGTCGGCGGACCACAAATTATGTCGATAACTCATTTAAAACATTCATAAACTCAATAAAAACTCATATTTAAAATAACTCTATGAACTGTATATTTATTTAACTAGCTCACAACTCAGCCGCTCATGACTACGTTCTCTTAAAACAGTCAGATTGGAGAAAGTAGTTCATGTAATTGAAATGCACGGAAATTTACTAAATAAATTTATATCATATAACATATTTTATACAATCTTCAAACAAAAATCAACTAGGAAAGCTGTAAATACTAATTCTATATTAGATTAAAGCATTCAAAACATTTTAGAATAGGGTGTCAACAGATCATCGAAAAAAGTAGTAGTAAAAAAAAAGAGAAGGTGCCAAAATTTTTATAGAAGACTTTATCTAAATTAACCGTGTGATTAAATAAGACGATTTTCTCTATAAAAATCAAAAATATTGGTATTTCGTCTGTTATTTAAGTGCTTTTTCCCAGATCTGTCGATTACATGCCTACTCCGCATAATAAAATTAAAAAAGTTAAAGATAATATAAAATTAAAAAATAAATTTTACCTGTTGACTTTCATCATAACATTTTCTCGCACATTTTTCTTATCTAAATCAGGTGACACTGTAGGATTTTCATCAGACGTTATCTGATTTTCTGAAGTTGTTCTCTTGTCTGACTCCTCTCCCGAAGAGTTATTTGACATTTTTGAGTTTTCTTTACGTTTGGGATTGTTTTTGGAATTAGTTTCCGGCATATTATGCCTAGAATCTTTAGATGGACTTTGCGACATTCCTGAGTGTTCTTTGTCTTTGAGATTGTTTTTGGAATTCGATGCCGAAGACTTACGAATAGAACCTTTAGAAGAATTACGGGATAGTTTTGTGTTTCCTTTGTCACAGGGATTGTTTTTGGAATTAACTGTTCGTGAATGTTTGCATTCGTTCGCTGAATATTCCAACTCTTCATCATCCGTGGTTTGTGCAGAAGTATGAGAATCTTTTGAATCTATTCCCTCTCCCAGGGTTAAAAGTCTATTTAAATTTGAATATGATGAACTTGGAATAAGTGATCTCTCTGAAGCTTCAGATGATATTTCTTCTTCCGAAGGGATTTCTACTGTTTCGTTATTCGTGCTCGCAGCTGTTTCATCGTCTTTACGATGATGAGGTAAACTTAATCTTCGATCACTGACTTTATCCCCAACAGTACTTCCTATATTGGCGGGCACAGTGTTTCTTCTTGACTTCTGTATTTTATCTACTAGTTTTGAATGTTTGATTATTTCGTCGATTTCTTCTGGCAGCAAAGAATATTTTCTTGTTTCATCTGTTTCGAAATCTTGTCTTAAATAGGAGTGTGATGATTTTCTATCAGATGAAACTGTTGGCATACCTTCATCAGATTTCGCTACCATTCTCGGAATTATTTTTACCTCGTCGCTTAGTTTTATGATTCTTTTCCGTTTTTCAGCGATACTTTTATCTGTGTCTCCTCTTTTGCTCAAACTGGACTTTAACTGACTGTTATTTTCAACCTCAGAAACGTTACGTACATTAGGCTTTGTTTTTCTCCTTGAAAAATAATCTTGTATTATTTCATGTGAATCTACATGCTTCAATATTTCATCTTTTTCGAGTGATTTATTTTCATTTGAAAGAAATACTGTATCTTTTCTACTATATATTTTTAAATCTTGTTTTAAATTTGATGATGTTTTATTGAATGGGCTACTTTTATGATTAGTACTTATGGCGTCTTGGCTATCTGCAGGAATAATGGAAATTTCATCTTTAAGTCTTACAGAAGTCTTAGCATTTTGTTGACCGAATTTTTCATATTCAAGAGCACTTCTAGTGCCAGTATCTCTTTTTCTTTCCGAAAGGTGTTTTCTAGCAAGTTGAACTGAATCTACGTGCTTTAATTCTATCCCGTTTTTTGAAAACTCTTTTTCTGTTGAAGAAGTCTGAATTTCCTTAGGTACTAACATTTGTTGGTTTCCAATGCCTTGATTTCTGTAAACACTTTTTGAATCTACCGCAAAATCTGTTTCATAATTTTCATTTACTAAATTTTCTTTTAATCTATTAAAAAGTTTAGTTTTTTCTTCTGATGGATCAGCTTGCCGTTTTCTTTCTTTCATGATATCAATCACTTCTTTTGAATTTTTTTCACAAACTGGTTTATTGGAAGCATTTTTTCCCGTTTTCACATTATGGGAGATATCTGTGCCTTTATATTTCTTGGGATTTAAGCTATCCGTGAAAAGGGAGCTATCATGCTGTTTCAGATTAATGTCTGTATTAGACGGAAACTGCAAGTTTTTGACAGATTCAGATTTTCTAATAGGTTCTGCAGTATCCTTCATACTGAGCGGGAGTTGATAATTTGCATGATTAATTGTTGATTCAGAACCGTAAACCGATTCGATATTAGGTTTCCCTTTCACTTGAGCCACCTTTTCCATTGCAGCTATTGAGCTTTCGAGCTTTTCATAATCTAACTCACCTGGTATTTTTACAGTATCCAACGCTTCAATACTTTCTGAAAACTGTAACGGTATAAAGTCTGTTCTTTTCGTCAATGCTTGCCCACTGAAATCTCTTTTGAAGTCATGTTCTATATCATATTCAAATCTCTGTAGAGGATCTGCCAGCACTGCCTGAGCTTTTCTTATTTGAGATAACATTTCAGATCGCTTGTTAAAACTCAAACCTCGTTTCTTATTCAACACGGAAATCAATCTGTCAGCAGCTTCTTCTATTTCTTTCTGTGAAGCTGTAGGTTCAACTGATAGGATTTTGTAATAATCGTCAGACATTTTGCAAATTTTGGAGGTTTACTTATCGATAAATTTTGTGGATATTTATGAAAAATGTCCGCGTATGAACAATCTTCAACAATAAAATGATCACAACAATCTATGAACGACAATCACTGTATAACAATGAGTAAACTGTTTAAATTTGAAAATAAAACTGTCCCACTATTTAATTGTTAATTTTTAACTACTACATTGTTAAGAATCATACATATAGTTTAGTTACAATTCTGTAACCATTGTTATGTTCCTATTCCAGTAGCTTTGTTTATTCTTATACATGCACAAGAAGAAATATTGCATTCATAAAAACTCCCGATTTCAGATTTTTGGTGGTATACAAAATTTGAGATGTCCTGATAGCGATTTTACTATTTTGAACCGATGTTTGATAGCGTCTATCTATCTCTCTATATGTTACACATATTTTATGTACGTTATAGCTCAAGACTTAATGTCACGGAATTCCATAAAATTTCCATTTTGAGTTGAGTTTTGACATAAACCAGAGCTGTTTTGATTAATATTTGGATCCAAAAGAAATAATCTAATTTGTTAGGTAGAAACTTTTTCATAACATTTCTGAAAATTCTTGGTTTCAAATGTCCCTTTTTTATTTCAGAAGTATTTCTGTAAATCACTAAATTACATTCGTTTATTGCTTGCTTCCCCGTCTATGGTTTCTGCAGATATTTCTACTAAAAAAAGTCGATTAGTCATTTAAGTAGTCGATGGCATGGAGTAGGTCTAATAAATGATTAGTTAGAGTGCAGATCTCGAAGAATCATAAACCGATTAAATCAAAGAAAGAGATCACACCCATTTTGGCCGAATTCGGATATGATAAATATCTCTTTCTTACAGACTACTTTTGTTATGTATTCGATAACTATAGCTATATGAATTGTAGCGGTATCGTAATAGAATGATTTATTCAGTTTATTTAAGCTGTTTTTTTAAACTGATTATGCCCGCACATTTTTTACTTTGTGAAAACGGTTTATTTATTTATTGAATTCTTACCCTGTTGTTTGGAATCTGAGAAAAATTCAAGCTTTCATTTAAAATAAATAGATAAATAAAAGAAATTCTGAGAAGCCTTTTACTTACTAGACATTTTCTGGTTATTTTTTAAATATGAAGAAATATGCTCGTACATTTATTAAATGATTTTTTTTTTTGGGGGGGGGGGCGGAAATGAAGTGCTCATACATGCGAATGGTCGATGCTTTATCGATTTATGTGCGTTTTTCAGGCTGCTACAATACGAGGTTGTTAATATTTTTTTTATGTATCTGAAAGCGTTTATACATGTATTAGTGATTGCGCTTTCATGAAATTTCGTGCGTTTTTAACCTGCTACACGAAGGGATTTCAGGATCCAATAAAGTACTTTTTATCGTTTCCGTGAGTGGAAGGCGCTCATACAAGCATTTGTGTTTCCGGCTTTGGCGAATTTCGTGCGATTTTGAGACTGCTACATGGCGAGTTTGCTACATACAGTGAATATTTGGAAGAGAAGAAGGGAGGGGGAGGTTATGAGCACAAAACGGTTATAAATGTGTTAGTGATCACCGCTTTAAAAAGTTTCGTGTATTTCAGATATTGCTATAAAATGAAGTTGCTGCCTGTAGGGATTTTCTTTTGCTGTGTTTGACGATGAGCGCGACGGTGTAATATATATATATATATATTATATATATATATAATTGCTTCAGAGACATTAACAGACGAATGTTGAAACAAAGTTATTGAGTTTTTTTCATTTATTATCAAAGTGCAATATGCAGTTTAACTTCTTTCTTTAATGATGACCAAAATATCTTTGAGCGATTTTTAACACTAGGCAGATGTTTACTGACATCTGCTGTATTAACCCTTCACTGCACGATTTTTCTTTTCTTCATGAAAAAAATATTTTAATTAGTTTAGATAGTCACAAATGCAGGAAAAATAATAAAAAAAAATCTGAATTCATATACATTTTTTAATATGGATTTTTGTGGTATGTGCCATATGTGTCCCAAAGCACACAAGGAGATAGTTACATTTTTATACCAAATGTGGCCTGAGACTCACAATATTGGTGTATTATATGTACAAAAATGGTATAATCTGTATTAATATTTTATTGCAGGTATTTAACCCTTTAAGGTGCAAGCAATTGTTTTTCTGTAATATTCAGTTCACACCAGAATATTTAATTTTTTTTTTAAATATAGAAATCAGTTTTGAAACTCTTTTTTTTTTTTTCCCCTCCAAAGTTAGAAATATAAAATTTAATGAAAAGCTTCTGCTGCGAATCTTGATTAATATCAGGTGGTATATAACATATCCCACAGTCCTAATACACTCTGTCAGAGACCATAATTCAAAAAGTCTATCATGGCCCTGGTTTTAGGAATTTCTTTAGTATTGTCATTAAAATGTGAAAATTGTCGGATTTTTTTTTCAAATTCTTTGATAGACATTGTCTCTTTAATTGTTTGGTTACCTAATACTTTACTTCAGTATTATCCGTAATGGAAATTTGTAAAGGTTGACAAGAATACTTTTGTATGATGTGTATACGTGTCTTTTCTGAAATAAGATTCAAAAGTTCAAGGTTTAAAAAAAAGGGAAAAATGATAGGGAGTCTCCACAGCCATAATTTCAGCACTTAAGGAGTTAATTTCTCTATATTTTATTTGCGTTTCAGGAGATTGTCATTCTTTTGTAACTTTTTTCTATCAACACTGGATCCAGATGGGATATCAGCAGCACCTGAAAGAATAAACAATCTTTCTCTAAAATGATGCTTCTCATTATATATATATATCCAGTGCTGAATTCAGAGTGTTAGGGAGAGGGGCATTCGTCATTCACATGTACTACACAGATAATTGGGAAATTTGTTTAGAAATTCAATACTCTTCCTGCCACATACACACACTCCCGGCACATAGCAATGCCCCTCATGCGGAAAAACGTCTAATTTCAACATTGTTGAATTTCACTAGTCGATTTTAACTTTTATATAGTACTTTTAATGAAATTTATATTTATTTTAATATTTAATATGAAAACTTATCTCCTGCGGCAGATTAATCCATTTCTCGATCACATTTATTATTATCGTGCAGTCAATGTCTGATTCATATCAAGAAATAGCATTTTCAGTTCTTTTTTTAGCTGGAATGTAAGTTGAATCTTCCCAGTTATCACCGGAAACTCAAAAAACTGATCGTCATTATCAGATGTAAATAATATTGCATTGATTTAATCTTGCGTTAGCCCTTTGCGCGCCATTTCTCATTAGAATCTTTTATTAGCTTTATGTCCTATGTTCCGTATCTGTCACAAACACAAAAACACGATTCTAAGCTGATGTACTGAAATATTTTAGTTTTAAACAACCTGAATTACAAATATTTGATATACTCGATTGTCTAAAATTTTATCTTGCGATACTTTCAATATTTTTATGTGAAAATGTTCAACCAAATTCTACTGTTGTATACGACGTAGACTAAAAATTGTTTTCGGAAATTAAAATTTAATAGCTAGTGACGTACTGCCATCAAGTGAGAAAAACTGGCACAAAACTTTTGGTTTAAATGTTCTAGTTATGGCGCAAAGCTCAGATAAATTAAATTTAAGATCCTTAGGAAAATAGAAGGATTTTATCGTTATGTTCCATATTTGGCACACCGTGCAGTGAAGGGTTAAAGTAACGTATGCAAGTAGTTCAAAATAGAATTTCATTTTTCGATTTTTTTCCAGCTTTGAAGGCGTTGTGCCCAACTGCACGATTATGCAATTAGTTTTTTAAAATATGAATTTTAGTTATTTCCCTCTAAGCATCTGGAACGTAATATTCCGTATACTGAGCTCCAGTTTTCACTGCAATATAAGCAATATTTAAAATACTATAATTCTATAGATTTTATGAATTTTCAATACATCGAAAAATGATTTGTACTCTGGTGGATTACATTCATTTTTATAATAAATTTTTTTAATAATGTTGGAAGAATCATATTTTTTTAACATTAAAACAAAATGTTGAGAAAACAACATTACAATTTTACCCTTTTGCAAGACGCTTGGAGGGTTAAAATTTACCATTAAATGCAGGTCCTTTTAAGGCTTATGGATAGGAAACTTTTTATACTTTAAAAGTAACTAAACGTCCGTATTTTAATGCAATTTTTTTTAGAAAATATCAATAGACCAGATTTACATCACTTACAGAAATTTTAAAACGTTACACAAGGAGTAGAAATATTTTTTTCAAAATAAAATATCGACAAAAAAAATCGACGGAATCACTGCGGTTTCTTTCGATTTCGACTAAAAGTTTTCCTTCTTAAACATCCATATTTTTCAATGAAATTAAAAAAAAAAAAAAAAAGACTTGGTTTTAGTTATATATACGATCCATTAAAATTTCTGAGAATTCAGACAATAATAACAATCTATTTTGCTAAGCTAATAAAATCAACGCAAAATAAGGAAAAAAAGGAAAAAAAAAGAAAGAAAATGAAAACCATAACACTTCGTTACTGAACCTTAATTTAGGGTCTCAGGTAAAGCTATTTGCAGCGTAGTTCTCTAACGCATTAGATTTCTAAACGGAAGGTCTCTGGTTCGATATTTGATAAAACTAAAGTTGTTGTTTTTTTTTTTTTTAGCTTGCAATTTTAAGGGATTATAATTATTTTTGATTTTAAAACAACTCAATTATTTGAGAAAAAAGTGCACATAAATGAATCGAATAATAATAATTATAAATAAAAGTTACATTTTAAATAGTCCAATCACTTTAAATGTATTTTTTTTTTTTTATTAAAAAGGTTTTTATTAGTATTATTTGTGCCTCTTGCTAGAGGGTAAAAAACTGTCTAAAAATATAAAATGATACTAACTTTTCCATACAAAGAGTCCGTCAAGGTGCAACAATTCCAATGTAGGGTCCCCATCAGAAGTAAAATTCAATAAAACCAGCTTAGTAAGAAACACAGACCAGTGATAAAAACTTTTTTTTATGCAGGATCTTTAAATTGCACAAAGCTTAATTACAATTTTTAAAGAATGGAGGAGGACAGAAACCTGTTTTATATTGTATTTTTTATTGTTTATTGCAGGATTGCGTTATAAACAAGCTTTACTCTATTAAAAGATAAATTTGTTGGATATTGCCTTTTTTAAATATCTATATAGTAGTATTTGATTGCAATTTTATTATTTTTCTTTCAGTACTACAGTTTATTATACATTTGTAATTACTTTTTCATCTAATAATAT
Source organism: Maratus speculifer (assembly GCA_964019185.1). Classification (NCBI taxonomy): domain Eukaryota; kingdom Metazoa; phylum Arthropoda; class Arachnida; order Araneae; family Salticidae; genus Maratus; species Maratus speculifer. The sequence continues at coordinate 230,022,540 of OZ025290.1, forward strand.
TAAATAAAAAATTAAAATATTCAAAAAATAATTAAATTTTAATTGAATTCATCAATTATTTTTAAATAAACGATTTTAAAATGTGAGACAAATAAAAATTTTAAACCTTAACCTGTGATTGTACGCAACTTTCCAACTGAACAAGAGTCGGGCCTGGTAACTTGAACAATATTTATCCACTTCTTCCCATCTCCGTACAGAACTCAAATACAAATTCCAGGTTCATTTAACCATATTATTACGGGTCCAGGCAACGCCGGGCGGGACAGCCAGTTAATAATAAATAATGTGCGCACGAAATAATGTTTGTTTAGTAAAGTAAATATCAGTTACTAAAGTTACTAATTAGTAAAGTAAATATCAATAATTTTATTCTGTTTGAATACTAGAAAGCTCCGTGTAGAAGCGCATTTTATTGATTATAAAAATTAAGGACCAGATCTATTTACACAGCATTCTTAAATATAATTTATATATATATATACATATATGTTACCGTTAAAGTGTATAATTCGTTATTTCATAAAATATCTAGTTATTTCATGACATAAATAACAGCAACTGTTAAAGTATGCAAAATTATTAAATTTTACAATTTAACTAGTTATTTTATGCAATAACGATTGTCTAACAGTTAAAGAATTTAAGTCGGCAGGCAAAAACCGTTTGAACCTATTATATCTGGTTTTAATCAGTTTTGAATCTTTTCTGGCTGGTTTCTACGTCATTAACTATAATTGCGAGTGCATATTTTGCCGATGTATGTATACGTATTGAACTTGCATAAATTGTAAGCAAATATTTATTTTAGCATATTTCATTTGGGATTATTCAAATATTTTTGCATTTTTTAACCCCTTCAGGGGCGGTGGGATATATCATATCCCACTGATTTAAAGTCTTGAAATTGCTTTCCGTTATATATACATATATATATATATTTCAAATTTCCGATGGGAGTTCAGAATTATACAAACGCAATTGCTTGCCCCTTAATGGGTTAAGCAATGATTTCAACAGGTATGAGAGATCAATCAGTAAATAAGATAAATTTTAATGGAATAGCAGTTGGAACTTTGTTGAATAAGCGTGAAACTAAGAAAAATAGTGCTATGCTTACTCGTGAAAAATTATTAAATTCGATACAAGTTAACTGTGCCTAAGCAGCACAGAAAAAAATCCATGTGACTAATGGTTAGTCCAGACTTTTGATATCCTAGAAGTTCAGGAGATAGAAAATTTGATTTTTGCAATTAACAGATGCAAAACCTGGTGTCATATTTTATTTCTCAAGGGATATTCTGTTCGCTACTTTTTATATCACCTGGATAAAGCGACAGAAGTAATATGATTGTCATATTACGGCAATCCTTGTTTTTATAAATAATGTAATTAAAATAAAGGTATTTCATAAATTTTAAATTAATCCCTCATAGCATGCATGGTCACAGTGACGTCATACTGACGTCACTGTGAATCACTTTGGTCACATCACATCTGTGACCAAATTGCCACCACTCAGTGACGTCACATTGTGACTGAGATGTGACTTTTTTAAAATCTTTAGAAAAATTATAAAAAAGTCTTCAAAACATGTTATTTACTTTAAAAAACATGTTTCTGGCAATTTAAATATCGTTGCTTTTGTCACAGTTTCGTCACAACGTCAATGTCAAATTAGTCACAAATGACACATTTTTCACAAATTTGTCACATTGTGACCACTTTGTGAAACGTCACAAAAGAGCTCTAAAACGGCCATAACGACTTCACATTTTAGTCACTGTGACTTCACGTGACGCCACATCGACAATCGATGGTCATAAAGTCACAATGTGACTTCACAACGACGTCGATGTGACGGCACCATGCCTTACGGGATGTGCTCTTGCATTATTAATTTGAAAAGTTTATAAAAGGTTATTATTAAGTAACATAATTATTCCTGTCAGCATGTGATTTTTAAATAATATTTAAAATTATTATTTCTTTTGTAAGTAGTATTTATATTCTGTGATTGGGATATAATTTTCTAATATTTTTAAAACAGTTTAAATGTTTCTACCAACAGGGCAAAGTAATCTAAAGCTTTTTCCATGCGAACTTGTCACGTCTGTTACACAGGACAATCGCTATGCTTGTTGGCCACTGTTATTTTCGAAAAGTTTGCTTCGCCTTATTCAATTGATGAGACATATCCGATAAAATAAGTCACATTTTTTCTGTTCTAAAATACTGGTAGCTAAAAAACGTAGCATGTTACAGACATGACTAGTTCGCATAGAACTAGCTCTAATAATAATGTAAATATGAGTTATAAAATTTTAAACATAAATTTTTCTTGACCAAATTCTGTTATTTTGTATTACTTTTAATTACTCTATATTTTTTTGTACTATTTACTAAATCACATTAATAATTTGAAATGTATTTTTCGAATGTAACTATTTATCATCATTTAATTTATAATACAACTGATTTTTTTTTTATGCTAACTTGTTTATTTTACACTTTAACGATTAGGCAATCATTATTCTATAAAATAACTAGTCAAATCCTAGAATCCAATAACTTTACACACTTTAACGGATTTGGCTAGTTATTTCATGAAATAACAAGGTATTTTATGAAATAACTGAATTATACGTTTTAACGGTTAATATGTAAAAAAGTTATTTTAAGATATTTATGTTTTGGCTCAAAAAGTAATAACGCTTAATAACACCAAAATTAACGTAAAAGTACAACAAGGAATATCATTACAAGAACAATTAAGTAAAACAGCGCATTTTACGTGAGAATTTTCAATAGGAGTAAAACATAATCTTTGAATCGTCAGTAAGTCATCTTAGTTTCTGCACAGAAACAAAAAAATAATAATTTCTTCGATTTTTTTTAAACAATGATTAACATCCCCCTCCTTTCGTGTACATAAAATATCGATTTTATTTTAAAATCAATCACATTTTAATGCTAAAATCGAGTTTTTTTAATCGAGTAACGCTTAGCTTTGATGTTTAAATAGTGCCAACAAAAAAAGCCACTCTCTTCTTTTCAAATCAGATCTCACCCTGCCAAACAAATATTATTTGATGGGTTGGTTGGTTGGTTGATTTTTGTCGTCCGATTATCTACGCTAGGGATATAGGACCAGGGGGAGTGCCCTCCGTGGGGGTCTTTCTAAGGGAACCTAACCCGTATTTACGCAATGTTCGAAGAAAACCACGGAAAACTCCGAACGGTTAGGCCGACAGCCGCGATTGGGTTCGAACCCAGCACCTGCCGTCTACCAGTTGAGAGGTCCCAACCTCTCGGCCACTGGTGGGGCATTATTTGATGGGATTACAGCCAATCGGAAGGCTTTTAAATTAGCTTTTTCTTGATAGTTTTCTATTCCGATCTGAATAAGGAATGTTTTGGGTTCCGCTTTTATATAAGGTAATTTACTTCTAGCAAACTAGTTTTATGCTATAAAATGTCTCTTTTTGGTAAAACCGATACTGATTAAGAACTAACACACTCCTCCAAAAATATGTTCTTCTATTGAGTTAATAATTTATTATTTTGAGTCAACAGTGTATGTTGTCAGGAACGGTCTTTCTCTGGTATGTTAATATAAAAGAAAACATATGTGGCTGGTTTTACAGACCTAATCCCTGTATATTCATGCAAGTGTTTTAAAAAAATAAGAAAATCAATTAACTATTTACTATATTATAACATTAGCATGCATAATTTATACCTAACAAATTCTGATTTTTTAAATTTTTAATTCATTAGCTATTTTAATTTGATAAAGTAAAATGTTTAGTGCATTTTTTCTACTTCATTTTAAACATAGTACTTGCGATGGACCTTCGAAGAGAACTTCCCCTGACAATTTATACCGGCTTTATTCAATCTTTATTTATTTAATCGACTTAGTATATCAGAGTTTACTATGTTTTGACGCTTAATTAACTTAAACGTTGTGATTCATTTATAGTTGCAACCATATAGAATATTTTGCGATTTATCATCTGCGACTAGCTGACATAAAAATTTATTAAAATTAATGTATTAATTTATAATAAGTTATGCTAACAAATAACTAAAGATAGATCTAAAGAAAAATTTAATCCAAATAAACTTCACATAGACTACAGATCGAGCCATCTAGCTCTATTTGAAAAAAAGAAATATATCCTCATACAACATTTAAATTTATTCGACTTTTTTTGAATGGCTATATTTTTTTGAACTGAACAATATTTTATTCAAGTTTCGAAATTTAAAAAATCAGCTGAGACTGTTTTACGCCATTACAATACCACTATTTCCGCATAAGTAATTTTTATTGTAATTAATCACTGATGACTTTGATTAAATAAAAAACAGATCATTGTATGAAAATAGTGATATTCTAAATACCAGAACACAATCACTCCCTACAAAACACATCCGACTTAAACTCTACAATGTTTGTTTCTTGTTTTAATTATACTGATGAAATATCAGTTATCCTTCTTCTGTCTGGCAATTTCGAAGTACTTTATATTCGCTTTTTTTTCAACTTTCAATAAATTTCAAAAGTTCTGTCATAAATATATCTGGAAAATCTTGATGTATAAGATGACCAGCACCACCCACGCATATTTTAACAGCTCTAGGGAAGTACCTTGGAATCGATTCGTCCTTGCCCCTGTAACAAATTAAAGAAAACTTATGAATAGCACATTCATTATAAAGTATAGCTTTTGTTTTTAAGTGGATATGTAACTTTGCTTTTCTAAATCAAAAAGTACTTTTCGGAACCGCGGTAAGTAATCTAAATATATTTAATATAACAAAAGCTGATAAAAATTAAATTCTAAAATGTTTAGTGTTGCCATTTGGCAACATTTTAATTTTTTTTTTAACATTGTTCAGATTATAATATAGTATTTGACACACTTTAGTTTTCTTCTAAATTTTGATTAAAAGTTGACATGATGGCTTTAACACTTTTCAAGTTGAAATGTGACGTTTTTAATATTTTCTTGTTCAATATATAGTTATTACATATTAATTTTTTATAGTGATTGATGGGTGATTAAAAAAATTGCACTAAAGTATTAAAATGAAAAAGTGTAGTGCATACTTCATGAGGTTCAAAAAACAAGCGAAAATTAAAAATATTCGAAAAAGACATTTTACAGCATCCCTTTTGCTTTAAATGATATAGAGTTGCAATCTAAAATCATCTTAAACATTTTGTGTTTTTTCAATACATCCGTATATTCTAAATGACAAAACTTCAAATTATAAACTATATGGCCACTAATCACCGGAAACATTTAATTTTAGACATTTTGTACAACATTTAAAGATGTATTTGTTGGATTTTTTCTGGAGCTTAAGAAATATGTGAATAAAATAAAGGCATATTTATCAACGGCAATTGGATAAAAAAAAAATATATATATATATATATATATATATATCCAAAAATATTTGGAATCACTTTATAAAGTAAAATGAACAAAATGATCTATTACCTATAGATTACAAGTATATGAATAGTTTGCGATATATTAAATCATTTGAAGATGAATAAAACGTATATTCATGAAGATATACCGATTTTTTTTAAGTTAAAAAAATTCTTACATATTTTTTGGTTATATTATCAGGACTTTTTGTCTAATTTAATGCCAGTTTTAGGAAACTTGACAAAATGTAATAAACAAATAATAATAAATAATAATGCAGTAGAAATAACAATAATATATAATATATCTATGGAACAACTTATAAAAATATAATGAAACATAATAAAAATTGAGAAAGACATCGTTAGTGAGCGAAGTTTATTTGTTCTCTAAATGCTTTTGAATGATAAGGAATTTTCCACAAATTCTCAATTTTTATAGTCTACCTTCACCAAAGGAGTTGGAACGTAATGTAGACGAGTAGAAAAAAAAAGCTTAGATTTTGATATTTTTTTCTTAGAAGAGACTCGTGGTGATGGTGTTCCAAGGAGAACTAAAAAATCAATGAAAAATTATTATTAAAAAAAATAAAAATTAAAAAGACAATCTATGGAAAATCCCTTATCATTTAGCTGTTTTTGTTTTTAGAGACCAATTAATAATGATCTCAGTCTATCCCCGATATCTTTCTGAATTTTCACGATATTTGATTGGATTTTTTCTATGAATTGAACAATAAGGTTGACTATCAAATCATAAAACAGAAAAAAAAAATGTCGTGCGCGCATGCGCAGATAAAAAATATTTCATACATTTGCTTCGTCAAATGTTTAATATATTTAAATTCCAATTGCACTATGTTATTTATATTATATTTTTTCAAGTTTTTTGAAGGTGGGATTAAATTCGGTAAAAACTTTGTATGATATAAACAAAAAATGTACGATTTTTTATTAACTTTCTAAAAAAATTGACATATTTCCACGAAAATACGTTCCTTCTGATCAAATCGTCGTTAATAAAGTGGAACATATTCTTTATATTTCAAAAGTTCCAGAAAATACAACAGGTATATTTTTAAATATTCTGCAAAATGTGATCATGTTCGATCATTCTACACTACAGTTTGTAGTAATGTTGTAATGTAGTAATGTTGCCTATTATCGGTTACAATAAGATATTTTGCAAAAATAATGTTTGAAATTTTTCTTCCGTGACCATTTCGGGGGACCAATAATAAGCGCTAAATGTTATCACATAAATACCATTGATTGTTTCGGAAATAAGTCGACGTTCTAAGATGAAACCGTAGCAAGATTGATATATTCGCCTTCTTCACTTTCTTCGTTGGGTGAGAATGTTTGCGGGATCAAACCTCACAAGGATGGGTTTTTATTTAAAATTAATTGTTTTATTTAAAATTTATTCTTAAACAAATTAGCTTTTAAAAAATTTGGTATTTATAATTATAAAGTACACTAGCAAGGAAAGTTTACCTCTCAGATTGCAAAATATAAAAGTAAACCATTTTTTTTTTTTTTTTTTTTTTTTTTTTTTTTTTTTTTTTTTTTTTTAGATTGGACTCTTACAATAGCAAAAATCTTTTTTATTTTAAAAGTATCAATTTTGAATTCAAATAAATGTTTTAAATGTTTTAAAGGCGATATTTTCGTATCAGTCAATAATAGCCGAAGAAGTCGATAAAATTTTTATTTCTTGCAATCATTTTCAATTCTGGTCATTTCGATTGTTTAAACACGCAATTTGATTACACGCCTGTTAAATTTCTCTTTTATTTATGTTATTTTATATTACTAATGAAGTTTTAACTTTATTATGAATTATCATCTTCTATACTGAACTATTTGCATTAACAGTGAAACCGGATTTATCTTCCATAATCATCTGCACGTGGTAGATTGAAAAAATATGCTTGATAGTTATTTTAAAAATCTTAACAAATGAGCAAATTACGATAAGGTTTTCAAACAAAATGTAATGCAGATTTTAAACAAGTTGGATTTGTAAATAAATTTTTCTTCTCTATTCGATGAGACCGTATAAAAACTGAAAATATGCTATGATTAGATGTTTAAAAAACCTAGTTAAAACTTAGTTATTTGCTGTTGACAGTGTGGAAATGACGTCAGAGTTTCGGTCAAACACGTTTATACTTTATAACATGCATTAATAGAGCAAATTGTAAGAAAAACATTTTAAAAAGTTGCAAAAAGTTAAAAATTTTAGAAATGTAGTTATAAAACTTTTATAATTCTTTTTTTTTCTATAAGAATTTTCTATAAAATAATTTTTCTTTAAAAAAAAATATTTGATATTAAGTCATAAAACTTGTTCAAACCCTGTTGAGTCTCATAAAAAATGATTAAACTTAAACACAGTGAAACCTCCTCTCTGAACGACCATTTTTTTTCATGGAACAAAATTTATTCCCATAAGCTCAATATTAATTTTATCTCCATTCAGAGACTATTCTAAAACTCTCTCCATGAGCCAACACATTCTTTTCAGAAAATGAAACAAATTTCTTTTTTTCTTTGATCGCTTGAAGAGGGTTTTATTGGAAAAATAATTCAAAAGAGCACATTATTCATCAAACTTCTAAATTAAGTTTAGATTTTTCTCCCGGTAATTTTTAAGTATTTAAACCCCTTTGTGCATTTTTAGTCAATAAATTTAACTCTAATGACGAATTATGACGTTAATAAATTTCCCTATTTTATTCTGTCAGGAAACACTCAAAAAAATAGATGAAGTAATGAAATCAACATTTTTTGTTCCCGTCAAAAAAAAAAAAAAAAAAAAAAAAAAAAAAAAAAAAACTTATATTTGTTTATTGAACTTTGAAAGATCTTGGAAATAAAAGTTATGAAAGATAAAACCGAAAAATCAAAGTAAATATCAATGTGTTCATTTTTTAAACCTACAATAATTAACTTATGTAATTAACTTTTTTTTTTGATATTCAAATTTTGACATTTTTTCCTAATGTGAAAAATAAATTTTAGTAACATTTAATTGTTAACTTGTTTCAACAATTAAAATCTAGATTCATATATGAGCTCGATTAAGAGACTACATTTCGGAGAGATCAATTTTTATTGGAATAGAACGCTGTCGCTTTAGGGAGGTTTTACTGTATATTATTTATAACACATTTAGTATATGCTTACACTTCGAAAAAAGATTCACTGCCGTACAAAAATAAAGCTTCTCCCTTGTATGCACCTGATAAAGTACAGGATGATTTATTGTTAAGCATATCTTCTAACACATCCAAGTTAGCTTGCCATTGATATCCATCGTCTGTTTTCTTTAAGGGTAGAGTATCTACAGCATATAGGAAACCACGAGCTTTTCCTGCCTGAATTACACATTAAACATTATTTTATAATGACATTACATCGCTGAGAAATATATGCATGATTAAAAGAAAACCCAATGAAACACACTACTAAATATGCATTTAAAATCATAACATATGAATTGAAATGTCAAAAAACTAGAAAAATAAATGCACTTACAATCTAGTTTATATTTAAATAATCAATGAAGAATTGCTGCTAATTCTGAAATTGCATAGTTTTCCGAAAATAGAAAAAATAGCAAAATACACATCAAAATGTGCAGTTAAAACGATAATATATGAATTAAAAAATCCAATTGCATTAAAATAAGGAAAAATTAGTGCGCCAAGCAAAAATTGTCAAATATTATCCAACACTTTTAGAATATTAAATAAAACTTCATCGTTTAATATGATGAAAATATCTAAATAAATAATTTAGTAAACGCATATTACACTTAAAATTACATTTCAATATTTAACGCCCATAGCAAGAAAGGTATTAAGAATCTTTTTCGCAACCCTGTATATAATCCATAGATTTTTATAGAATCTGCGCACAGTAATATTTATTTTAATTAAAAGCACTTAACACCTTTGGGTATTCACCACAGAATTGTCTGCCAAAGGATGAAAAGGAAAAGTCTGTTAAGGATTTGTACTCATTTTTTTTACTACTAATCCTTTATAAAATCTATTGATTTTTATAATCGCTATAAGTTAGGCTAAACTTAATTCAGGCAAAAACGCAAAACTGTACTAAAAAAACACTGCCAGAAATTATCATCGATATACGACAATGTATTATACAGTTCTTTTTCTACTAACATCTTCTAGTATGTTAAATACAGGTCTGCTGGAAAAGGTACATCTCAATTCAAAACTGCTTTTAAGTAATTTATATACTTACAGAGTATTTTTAAAATTTTTTCGTGTATCCTTGTATATGATTAAAGAACTTGTAGTAAGAAGTTTGGAAAAAGTTAGTTAAACTTAGAAAAATATACTATAATTGAAAAAGCTATTCCAGCAATTATCGCTACAGTACTGTAACCGAAATCGTTTGCATATCTCTGTAATTGAACGTTAAATTCCTATTAGTAATAAGAAATTGTCTCGTATATCAGATCCTGAGAATACTAGAACGAAATATGTCAGATATTTTTTGAGCTATGTTTGACGAAAGCGTTTTATATTTATTGTAGCAGAGCCCGAAAAAATCTTGCCTTATATATTAGTCTTTGCTTAGCTAAGAAAACAATTCAACAAACAGAGAATGTGGTAATGTTAGATCACAGTTTCCACTTCAAGAACAATATTCATAATGGAAAGGCGTATTTATCTAAGTGGTGTTTAAAAAAAAGCACGTGATACCTGTGGATAAAACCAGTAAAAAATAGCGAATATAGATTTGAAAAAACGATCGACAAATGCCAAAATTTCAAGTCAAATTAGCTATTCATTTTCTGTAAAGTTATGGTATACATTTTAAATTTTACAACGAAAAAAAATCATAAAAGTATGAAGATTGTACTGCTAAAATAAACGTTTTTTAATTCGAAAAAAATAAATATATTCACTTAAATCCCAATTTAACTAGATATTTGATATTGTAATCTGTTATGGATATTCGAAAATTCATATTAGCTATTTTCTGACGCATTCGAGATATAACTTTCATCAGAAATAAAAAAATACCTCAATACGGAAATTGCCTTTGCAAATTAGAGATTTTGTTTTTTGTTTTACTCTATATATATCTCATCTGAAATTATTAAACTCATTCTCTATAAACAAATTTTAAAACTGTTACTCAAAATTTACAAAACAACAAAGACAATGTTTACAATAACCTTAACAATTACCCTAACATTCTCGAGAGTTAGGCTTGCGGAAACGTCCACGAATGTCAAAATTACAAATGTTGAGATTATCTTCTAGTGCATAAAAGAGGATAACGTTTTAGTATATTTTTCAATGAAAAAAGAACCAATTAAAATGTAAAAAAAAAAAAAAAAAAAAAAAAAAAAAAAAAAAACATATATATATATATATATATATATATATATATATATATATATATATATATATATATATATATATATATATTTAGCGTAACAATGTACATGCTGTAAATAAATTTAAATAATTATAAACATATGATTGTACAAAGTTTAATTATTTGTTGATTACTGAAAAAATGTATTGATATATTTTTTTCACTGTTTTTCGGAACAGGTTTTTTTGTTTATGAATTCCATGTAAAAAAAAAAATTGTTATTTCGATCTTTTTTTTTTTTTTTTTTTTTTTTTTTTTGTAAATTTAAGGTTTTTTTATCAAGTATGGATTGCATTCAATTGCTTTCTGCACAAGTTGTTTTGGAAGCTTTAAAATTTCCCATACAATTTTTTCAGAAAAAAATTCATTTGCATTTAAAATTTCAAATAAAAAAAAAATAGGATTTTTTTTTTCATTAAGTCAAGTTTCTAGTTACTTGGAATTGCTGCTTTTTAGCATCATTTTGGATTTCTCGGAATTACCGGTTTATATTTTGAATTTTAAAAAAATTAGGATTTTTTTAAAATATTTAGCATAAAGTCATGTTTCGGGTTTCTCGGAATTGCTGCTTTCTATTTTGACTCAATATAAGGGTTCAAAGCTTCGGAACTTTCACTATGCAATTCACTGCAGCAGTCCACTGTCAAATATTTTATGAAACTGCTACAAAAAAACGAGTTTACTTTATGTAAGGTAACCTGGGGTAATAACACCACGTTAAGGTTCTACCAATTTTCACGGCTCAGTTTTAGTTTGTATTTTTCAAACAAATATAGGATTTGATACAGCAACTCATTGACTATCTATATAAAAAAATAATTTAACAGATATGTATTCATAAAAAGTAATAGCGTGATTTCTTGACCAATGCTATTTGGCGTTATTACCCACCTATATAGGTAATAACGCCATGCAAACAAAACTATGAAATAAGATGGAATAATTGCATGTAGATTGCCCAATTCTAAAAATACACTGTACAAACTTAGAAATTGACAAATTGCATTCTAAGATATTGAAAACGTTCAATTTTTTATGAAAGTGTAAGAAAAATAAAGGTGTGGTGTGTGTGTGGGGGGGGGGGGGGAGGATGAATCAAAAGAATATCAGACCGTGAGCTTCTTTTTGCTTAAAAAAGACCGCTTAAATAGAATTATTAGAAACATTGAACAGTTTTAACTGTGTTTATTTGAATCAGTATTTAGGATGTAGCTCGGCCACTGTAGGGAATCAACCGGGGTATTAATGCCAAGGATTGGCGTTATTACCCCGTTATAGTTATTGCGCTGTACATTTTAAATTACAAATTATCTCGAGAAGATATTCAAAATCTTCAACAACATTTTGAAAGTCCATGAAATGTACTACAAATTTATGTAATTAATAAAGTATTTCCGGATAAAAAATAGTTTTCAAATCACAAAACGTATCTCGCAAATTTTAGATCAAGTGTTTATTTTAGTTGCTTGTAAAAACAATAAGGCCTAAAAATGAAACAAATTAACTTTAAGCTGGTTTTTTTGCGATTTATATGACTTAAAACTCTTCTGCGCAGAGCACATGGGTGTCATTTACCAGATTATTTCATAATTATGCAAAATATTAGCACTTGGCGTTATTACCCCGGCTGGTGTTATAACACCAGACTACCTTATATATATATATATATATATATATATATATAAATTATAAAACAAAACTCGTGCATAAGTAAATCAAGTATTCATGAATGTTAAAATGTTCCTCATATTTTATAGCGTGACTTTTAAAAATTGGCGAATTTTAAAGAATTACTGTGTCTTATGTAATGTCAGGAGGCAGACTTGTATGAAACCAGAAACTTTCTGTGCACGTAAATATTGGGTTAAAAACTTTCTGTAAATTTCATGCTTAACTGTGTGTACATTAACAGTATGTACATTTAATGAATTCGCATTTTTTATGCAACTCATGGGTGTAATTCGCGTTTGTTACGTAATTCATGGGTGAAATTTGCGTTTTTCAAGCGATTCATGGACGAATTTCGTAATTTTTACGTGATTCATGGTCGAAATTGTTTTTTACACGATTCATAGACGAAGTTCAAATTTTTTATGCAACTCATGTATGAAATTTGCATTTTTTACGTGATTTTATTGATGAAATTAACTTTTTTACGCACTTCATGGTCTTGATTCGCGTTTTTTATGCAAATCATTCACAAAATTTGCATTTCACACGTGATTCATGGATGAAATTCGAGTTTTTTATGCGATTCATGGACAAAATTTGCGTTTTTCCGCGATAATTTGACGAAATCAGAGTTTGTTTCTTTAAACAAATGACGAAATTGATTTTTTACGACAACTGACTGTCAAAATTCATGATTTTTGGTGTCTTTTGGCTTCCGAAATTTTGGCATCAAATGCCTTAAATTATTGGAAAATTTGAAAATCGGCCTTACTTTTAATTGTGCTTTAACAATAAGTAATCTATACATATAATAAAACAGTAGGACCCGGTGTGTCTGTACATTGAAGATAATTGACAAAAATGGAGTCAGGGCGATAAAAGAAAACCAATGAAACACAAAAAATTTTTTTTTGAATTTTTTGTCTGTCTGTCTGTCTGTCTGTCTGTCTGTCTGTTTGTTCGAGGTTATCTTCGTAAATACTGAATGGATTTTTATGCGGTTTTCACTAATGAAGAATGCACACTCCCGGGCAGTGTATAGGCTTTGTTTCATCAAAATCGGACAACAGACAAAAAAGTAACAAAAAGAAACAAAAGAAACTATTAGGTGCGCTGCTCACGTTTTTTAGTACATAACGTTTTTTGGTACATATAAAATCCAATAGATGTCACTGTGCGATTTTAAAACGCGCTATCGTTATGTTTTCGCCAGTCTACTTAAGTATGAGAAAGTTTCAAGCTGGCTGTCGTTCCATGTGGTTTAGTCGGTAGAACGTCAGTGCGCCATACTGATGGCCCGGGTTCGATTCCCAGCATGGAATTTTTTTTCACTATGTTGGCATTAACGCCTATAAGCAATTAAAAGAATTTGAAATATTGTATTCAAGGCGAATTTTCTCTCTGGGAAAATTTCCTTGCATTAATATGTCAGTGTAATTTTTTTTTCGATTTAATTTTTTTTTTCGAAACTTTGTTTTTCTTAAAAAATTACAGTAAATATTTGATATTTCCCAACGTTTTTTGAATGATCGACTTGCTTTTTTTTTTTTAATGTATGTCTGAACCTTATCTAACTACTTCTTCAAGATTTCTTTAGATAAACCGACCAGCGTAGCGGGCGAAGGCCGTTAGTTCGTATATAAAATTGGGGGAATATTTTTAATTTTTTGGTACTAAAAAAAGTTACAAAAATAAAAATTGTTTATTTCCCAAAATTTTCTACAAAGTTCATAAAATTTTCTGCGGATGGCATGCGCGCATGCATCTACAACTCTCAGAGGAGGTACTTACAGAGAATGTGAAAACAAGATTAACTCAGACAACATGAGTACTTACTTTAAAAATAGAACTTATGAAGTCGTAAACAGCTTGCTTCGCAGTTAGCTCATCTGCATTAGGTGGTATAGCTCTTAGTGACTTGCGTAATAAAGTGATGGTCTGACCAACAGTGTTTTTCACAGACGGAGAATAATTTTCAACCACCATATCTTCAACAAACAATTTCTCTACTTTATTAGGCTGAAAAAAAAGTGGAGAAATAATTAACACCAATCATATTTCTTGCCCAAATCCCATAATTTCTTCCATTTGCCTTATTTAAAAAAATTAAATATTCATCTAAAACTCAAATATGAATGTCTTCTCAAAAATTAATATTTCGAAGGAATTTATCGATTACAACCTTCCTATGTAATATATATATATTACAAATTTAAAATTTTTTCGCCAAAACTAACCTTTATGCTATCTTAATTTTCTTATAATAATATTTCGTACTTACTTCAAATTATTAAATTAAAATCTTGTTTCTAAATCTAATCTGTTAATCCTTATGCAGACGATATAAATTCTTAATTTGCCTTAAAAAACATTAATCCAGTATGCGTAAATTTAAAAAGATGGCTCTAAATTAAAAATATTCTTAATTAAAACTTTATTTCTTAATATTCCAAATAAAACTGATTTCTTCTATGTTTTTATCAACCCTTTTTAAGAAAGTCTTATTAAATTTATTCCAAACCCATACTTTTAAAAAATATCATTATTTTATTTTATCTATTTATTTATTTTTCCGCCGTCAACGATAATTTGCATATTAATAAATTCATTTCTTTTCTTTTTCTCTTAAAATTAATCATGTATAAAAATCGTCTGCCTAAGATATTTAAAATTCTGAGTCAATTATAAATTGGTTAAATAATTTTTTTTAAAAATAAATTTATCGTCTGTTTAAAATAATCTCGTAGCTGGACAAGAATTCTGTTTACATAAAATAATGATGGTTAGAGATGACAGAATGTTCCAGAACTTTCTTTTTAGTTTAAAAGGGGGAAGTCTCGAGATGAGAAGAAGATTCTTCTGAAGATTTCTTGGGTTGCTTTTTCGATGAGGACAGCTCGCTGAAATAATGATGGAATTTTTGCAAAAAGGAGCTTTTCCTTCCTCATTATCACGAATTTAATAAATGAATTTACAGCAGCCCATGACTAATTATTGGATCTTCTACATTTATTTATTATTTTTGTTTTTTCCCTCGCTTGCCATGACTGTGTGTTTCTTTTTAACCAGTGGAAATAATTCGAGTTCTCCTGAAATCGTCACAACTAATCGAAAAGTCGCACAGGATAGGTAATGCCTGTGCTAGTGCCTGTTTCGGATTTTGAAATGAATCTACTGAAGAAGTAAAATGCTATGTAAATGAATCTAATGAATCTACTGAAACGAAGTGATGACAAAAATATGAATCGCCGAAAATTTTTCTCGCCATGGTTGAAAGTGTTATTAAGCAAGAATTGCCATTATCTTTTGAGTCCTCGAGTGAATGTAACAGAGGAGATTTTAATGTTAAACAGCTTTCTGTCCGAGTGGTTTGAAAGATTTCTTCTAAATATCTCGTGAATTCCTGAGGCCTGATATTCCACCTTTTTGCTGTTTATGTGTAACTGATGACTCAAGATAATCATGGTCATAATGACAAATTTTTGAAAATTAATAACTTCAAAGTGGTGAGTATGCGAAAGGTATTTGATGAGGAATTTAATGAAGAATGGAATTATTATAGTTCAGAAAAAGGGATTCAAAAAAATTGTTGTACCAATGTCATTAAGAAGAAAATTACTCCATATTGCTCATGATAATTTTGGACATTTAGGGATTCAAAAAATGCTTAATTTAATATCTCCCAACTATTATTGGCCTAATATGACAATAGACATTACAGAATTTGTTAAACATTGCGATACCTGTCAGAAAAATAAAAAACCAAAACAGAAAAGATTCGGCTTATTACAAGCTATGCCAGCAACAGATCAACCTTTTGAATGTCTTTCTATTGATACTGTTGGTGGATTTAACTATTACAACTCAACAAAAAAATTCTTACACATAATAATAGATCATGCAACTAGATTTGTTTGGGCTTTTCCCTCCAAAAATGTTACCACTGAAACATACACTAACTGTTTAAAACAAATTTTCAATATCAAAGCACCTCAAAAAATACTTAGTGACAGACATAAATCTTTCAGATCTCCAAGATTTAAGAAATTCCTTAGAAATCATCATGTTCAACAGCGTTTTACATCCGCACATCATCCTCAGACCAATGGAAAGGTAGAGCGCGTTAATCAGACTATAGTTACCAGGCTTAAATGTAAAGTTAATTCCACTTCTTCTAAAATACCTTGGACTAGATTATTAAACCAAGTCATCGAAGAATACAACAATACGCCCCATTCTATCACCAAGTTCCCACCTGCCTATTTATTTTATGGTCAATTGCCTTATGAATCTCCTTTAAAACAAAACTATTACCCACCAGTAGACAAAGCCCTCAAAATTGCGAAAGCGCAAACTCAGGAATTTCACCTTAAAAGTAAAAGACTCTATGATCGACATTTTGTCGAATGCCCATTAAAAATACAAGACTCTGTAATTTATGAAGAATTTAAATACCCTAACACTCGAAAATTAGAACCTACTTTCTCTGGACCATATAAAATTATAAATAAACTTTCTGATGTAACTTATGAAATAGATAAATTTAATTATGAGACAGGACAGAATTCCGTTATTGTGCATGTTTCTAAATTAAGACCCTATTTTTCACCCGAAGATTTTAAACTGTTTCATGAGCAACCCAAAAAACAAACAAAACCTCAGATACAATCACAATCACGAGATCAAACTAAAGTCAAGACAATAGATTAAATTTTAATTCTTAGTCTTTAAATATTTTATCACCATAATTTTCAACATCAGCAGGTATGTTCTTGGAGGCCTACAAGAATATTACTTGTTTTTGGGAGTTTTTGGGGTTAAATTGGGCTCCTTATGCAGGCATAAGGTGAACACTTTGATTGTAAAAGCTTTCAAATTGATGTTGATAAATTAAATTTAAGGGTGTTTAAGTCTAACTATATTTACTCATATATTTGACCTTAGTATTATTCTATTTATTCAGCAGATATTTATGTTATAACAGTTATAAAATCTAATGATTCTACTCAAACCTATAACATAATATGTGATTTTCAGTGATTGTGAAAACTACAGCTATTAAAAGTTTTTCAAAAAAGCACACTATTTTTATTTCCATTTCTCAATTAAGAATGACACCTTTTATTCCTATTTGTATTCTATTATTGAAGTTTATAAACCATGTGTGGATAAAACATTATTCTACATTTGACATTGAAAACTTATAACCAAATTTGACAATTTTGTAAAAGAGTATCAGAGAGGAATTATTGTAAGGAAATACTGGTTGAGAGTCCATTTTCTAAATAGTTAGATTTAATTTTATTTGGATTTTGGAATTATTATGATTTTTTTTATTTATGCTTTCGGCTAGCAAAAAATACTTTCTTATGCTATTAGAAGATAAGAAAATTATTTAGTTGCTATGTAATTATTTTTATCCTCAACCAATATTTTCCCTATCAATAATAAACAAATAGTGATATTTTCTTTTGATTATACTCTTGTTTTACTATTATTATTATTATTATGATTTCTATAATGAAGTTTAGTATTAATTATACTCTTATTGAAAAATATTAGGATATGGAGTCTTATTATATTATTACTTATTATTGTTGTTATTGTTATTATTTAAATTTTTCTATATTATTTATTATTGATATTGAGAGTGATGCTATTTATTATTGAAAAATTGATATATTACTGAAAGATGTTGGATCCAACATAACATAAAGAACAAAGATTAAACTAGATTTGGAGATATTTAATTAATGAGACTGTATTCACTGGACATTGAAAAAGACTCTTTTATATATTCTTGAAAGACTTTTTTCATTTAAAGGACTTATTTAAAATAAACTATGCATTAAATCATTGTAGTTATTTAAACTTCCATGAGAACGAACTTTTATTGTTTTTATTATATTTTTATCTCTTGCTTATTAATATTCATAACTTATTTACTGTTATTATATGTATTATCTCCTATGCACTTACAAATGGTAAGTGATGTTGTAACATTATTGTATTTCTTTCAGGGAAATGCTCCTACCTAAATTTAATTCAGAATTATTTTCTCTTAACTATTTTATTTTAATCGCTAATATTTTTTATATTGCGTTAATTTTCTTTTCTTCCATCTCTTGGCTTCCTGAGTTTGACAGTTTTATTCCAAAATTTAACTTTTCTAAATTATTATATTTCTGTTGTCTGAACTTGTAGTTTTATTTAACTATCAATTTCATACAAAGTCTTGGGGAGGGGGGATAATATTACAAATTTAAAATTTTTTCGCCAAAACTAACCTTTATACTATCTTAATTTTCTTATAATAATATTTCGTACTTACTTCAAATTATTAAATTAAAATCTTGTTTCTAAATCTAATCTGTTAATCCTTATGCAGACGATATAAATTCTTAATTTGCCTTAAAAAACATTAATCCAGTATGCGTAAATTTAAAAAGATGGCTCTAAATTAAAAATATTCTTAATTAAAACTTTATTTCTTAATATTCCAAATAAAACTGATTTCTTCTATGTTTTTATCAACCCTTTTTAAGAAAGTATTATTAAATTTATTCCAAACCCATACTTTTAAAAAATATCATTATTTTATTTTATCTATTTATTTATTTTTCCGCCGTCAACGATAATTTGCATATTAATAAATTCATTTCTTTTCTTTTTCTCTTAAAATTAATCATGTATAAAAATCGTCTGCCTAAGATATTTAAAATTCTGAGTCAATTATAAATTGGTTAAATAATTTTTTTTTTAAATAAATTTATCGTCTGTTTAAAATAATCTCGTAGCTGGACAAGAATTCTGTTTACATAAAATAATGATGGTTAGAGATGACAGAATGTTCCAGAACTTTCTTTTTAGTTTAAAAGGGGGAAGTCTCGAGATGAGAAGAAGATTCTTCTGAAGATTTCTTGGGTTGCTTTTTCGATGAGGACAGCTCGCTGAAATAATGATGGAATTTTTGCAAAAAGGAGCTTTTCCTTCCTCATTATCACGAATTTAATAAATGAATTTACAGCAGCCCATGACTAATTATTGGCTCTTCTACATTTATTTATTATTTTTGTTTTTTCCCTCGCTTGCCATGACTGTGTGTTTCTTTTTAACCAGTGGAAATAATTCGAGTTCTCCTGAAATCGTCACATATATGAATGGCTTTTAAAAATTACAAGATATGAAACTTAAAAGTTTATTATTATTTATCTATAATAATTATAAATATAAAATTAGTGAAATGTTTATCCGGTAGGTCATACATTATGTATACAGAAACTCTAAACAATTGTTCATAATCTTAACAATAGATTGTGATATGCATCTGAACTTGCAAAAAAGCCCTATAAAGATTGAGTATAAAGCAGGACCAACCGTATAATTTTCACGCTTGAATAAGTTTAGATGTATAAACGTGGAAAAAAGTATAGGGGCACAAAGTTTTTAAACTAGTTTGGATTGTCTCACAAACTGAGACATCGCAATCTATTAAGTAATTTGTGAACTATTTGCCTAAAATTAAGCAAATATTCCCATTAATTGAGCAAAATTTCATTATTTTTATCATAAACATATCACGAATTTAATCTTTATACTTATTACAATAAAGGAATTTATGACAGTTCTAGAGATATTGAATTTAATCATACATAATTTAGTTAGATAGTGACTAGTTTAGTACATATTAGGCTTGTTGTATGTAACACATTAACTGGTGTTCTTATGCTGTATTTTCCCTGTGATATCTATATCTTTTAATTTACGGAATAGCATCTCATAAAACCTCACATTTAGACACATCTTGATTTAAGTAGATACGTATTAAGTTTGAATATATATTGTTCAACATGTGACCCTTCTGTTCTTTTTCAGAAATTTCATTTTTTTTCAGGAATCAGCATATTATTTCAAGAATTAATGAACTAAACGTCATTCGCATCTCCAGAAACTGCCTTGTTTGATAAAATATTGCATTTAATAGAAGTTTAATGAAAAAAATGTATAACTTCAAATAATCTCAAAGATTTCGTAAGCTCTAGCAATTGGTCATTTCGTTAATTTTATTTTACAAGGTCATTTCAAATATTATTAATATATTTATTAATTTATTTTAAGAGAGGGGGGGGGGTACTCTATTTGTCGTTCTGATCAAATCGTCATTGATAAATATCTTATTCGTTATAATCCTGAAGTTTCAGAAAAATCGGAGAAATATATCTCTAAATATTCGACAAAATATCTAATACAATTGTCCTGTGGTTAATGGCTATATAGTGTAAATATAAATATGTACTGTCGGCGCTCGTGAATTCGAACTCGTCAGGACCGCAAGAAATGCTTGACTTATCCAGAGTTCGAATTATGGAAAGTATGATAGGAAAGCATGTTTAAAAGGGACTATTACAAAAAAAATCTTGTTATAGTCATTTTCTTCGGCTTTTATCATTAGAATATGACTTAATATTAAATTGAATGATATACATATATATACACTAGCAAAAGCCATGCTTTGTTTGGATTCGCGAAGTATTATGCTATAAGATAAATATTTGAAAGTAATAATATATTTTTTAAATTACTTTTCATCTTTATTAAGCAAAAATGTAATTTTATGTTTCGAAGCATTTTAATTTTAAAATGTACTTTAACCAAATAACTAAGAATTTCCTCAGATTGTTTATTTATGATATAAGACTGGTATAAATAAAAATATTTTCGAAGTAGAATTATACAAAATATTAATTTTATTTGTTTACAATTCTTTTATTGCCACTTCACAAAAAATAATGTAATTCTTTTAAAATTCACAAATATCGTCTGCTTAAATGATTTCAGAAAATAAGAATAAATTGTGTATTTGAATTCATAACACAGAAAAATACTTTTATAATTGAATGTTAATAAGAGAATTTTCACAAATTTTAATTCATTAAAAATATGCTGTAATTTTTCTAAAAAAAGTATTTTATAAATTTTATAAAAGAAATCATGAAACTATACATAGTTAAAAGGAATACACATAGTTTGAAAATCTGAAAGCAGTTTTTGAGATATTTTGTCAGAATAATGAAAATATATTTTATTTATTTAATGATGATTCTAGCTATAATTACTGACCCCCTGATTTAAGTTTTTTTCCTAAAACGTACGTGTTTTACTTTTTATTTGAAAAAATGCGTTCGTAATGGAAAAGCATGTAAAATAAATTAATTAAAATAATAATTTTTTGAAAAGTATTTCTGTAAAAAAATAATATTCTGCAAATCTACAGATCATAATTTATATTTGAGTTTAATTTCAAGTCAAAATACTGCATAGTTTTTTTGTAAAGTGTACGACAAAATGTCATTTGAGTGACCTAGTAGAGGATTCGCTTCGCTCATCCTAATAAACTAATTAAGAGATTAGGAACAAGCATAATGGAAGAAGGGATGGACATATCATTGATGGACAGATGGGGAACGGATATCAAACGTTTGGGATTATATGTATAAGAGTTCAGAACAATTCTGACAAAAATAAAAGAAAGAAAATTATTTCAATGATCTAAAATTCCATAAGAAAGTAAGGAAAAAAGAAAAATCGAAACTCCCTTTAGTACGAATTAAATGTCAAGAGAAAATGAATTTGAATTAATAAAAAAAATTAACTCTATTCTGTCATTAAAAATTTTGGAATCGAAGATTCGATTTATCCGATTTCGAATTAACGAGCGCTGACTATATATAAATACATATTACATATTATATTAAATTTATTAATATATCACTTATTATTTTAAGTCAAAATATTGACAATGAATTTAAAAATTTGTCATTCCTCATAAGAAGTCAAAAAATAAATTTATTAAAACTCTTTACAGATTTTTAAAAAATTACTCACGGGTGGAAATTTACCTTAGATAAAGCATATACTATAGCTGTTTTTCCACCCATGCTGTGACCTACAAGAATAGCCTTTGGAATGTCATGATCAGTCATGAATTCGTCAAGATCTGCTGAAAGGAAGTCAAAGTCCATGTCATCGCTCCACGGACTTTCTCCATGATTTCTAGCATCTAAAGCGTATACCTGTTTGTCGGAATAAAAGTAAATTGTTAGCCAGCTTTTTTTTTAATAGTTACATTCCATTATAGAGAAACTTTACATTAGAATTCATAGGTAAAAAATTAAATTAAGAGGACCATCATCAAATTCATTTCTAAGGAGAGAGTGTTTCCTTTTCAGCAATTTTGTTTATTTTTTTAAATATGGTTCATGTGGTGAAATCACTGCATTTCAATGTTCGATTAAAATTGTATTTAAAAAAATGCACAATTAATTAAATTTTTTTTAAAAAGTATAAAAATTTGAGTTCTTTAAAAACTCCACTTCTTTTTTATAATTTATATTTTTGATTGTAGCTCGTTCTAATGACTGGACTGGCACAAAGTTTTATAAATGAACTAAAAAAACCATAAGAAAAAAAGATTACAACAACAACAACAACAACAACAACAACAACAACAAAAATAGTTCCAATCACCACCGATAGGGAGAAATTTGGCACTGTGGTAATTTATGCAGTTGAGAATTAAAATAAAATACAGGCAATAAATGAAAATATAAATTTTTGCTTTCGCAAGCGACATTAACGACAATAGTTAGTTAAACCGATAAATGCATGTGAAAAACTCCGAGATACAATTTCAGGTCAAATTGAAAAATGAATCTCACATTACTGTAGCCCGCATTACTTGTGAAGTTGTATTATTGTAACCAGTGTAGTGTGTCAGCCGCTCCTCGATTATTTATAACACGCCATAAACTGCGCAAAGGACATTTATCACTTAATGCATTGAAAGCAGTGTTTCTTAAATTCGAAGAAATATACTCGCTAGTAATTCGGCTAGGCAGAGGAAGTCCCGGTGTCAGAAAATGTGATAATGGATATTGCAACTGCGATCAACGATAGGTCACAGAGTACCTCTGCTCTTTTAAGTAGCAGCGCACGGGGTGTTGCACGAGAGTTGGATTTACATATTTCAACAGTATGGAAAGTCTTGCAGCGATTTCTACACTATTATCCATACAAGATCAGCTGCTTGCAACAACTTCTACACAATAATTACGATAAATGACTGACATTTGCTCTCAAATTTCTTGCAGGAATGAAAATTGATGATGCTTTCCCGTGGAGAATTTTATGTGGAGATGAGGCAATTTTTTTTCTAAATGAGTCTGTTATCATAACTGTAGAATTTAGACCACTGAACAACCTCATACAGTTCTAGAAACTCACCAAATTTCACTGTTTGGTGTGGCTTTACAGGCAAATCCACCCTTGGAGCATTATTTTTTGAGAATTACTATGACAGGACCAGTGACGTATACCATTAACACAGAAAGATATTATAATATACTTACTAATTTTGTCGATTTACAACTTCAACAGAGACAATGCCTGGATCATATACTTTTTATGCAGGATGTTGCACCACCACATATTGATGTAAAAGTGCAGCAGCTTTTGCGCTGTCACTTCACTGACCAAAGAGTTGTCAGTTGTTGGTTTCAATATGGTTTCTGGATTTAAAGCCATACGATTTTTGGCTCTGGGGTTATTTGAAATCGAAAGCTTATCTTGCGGGAGTAATAAATTAGATTAGCTTAAAAGACAACTTAATACATGCAGTAAGGCATATATGACAGGTTACGCTCGGCCATCGAAATTGTTGTACAAAGAATGCAAGGTGTGGTGCAAGAAAACGGTAGTCACATTGGATGTGGTCGAATTCCTCGTCGGGAAATTGAACATCATGTATAAAACATGACATTTTATTCAAATTACTAATTTTCTCTGTTTCTAATGTTTCTGTTCAATGTACAGCGCCAAATTTTCCCCTATCGGTGGTGATTGGAACTTTTTTATTCGAAGTTTTTTTTTTCCTTTTTTTTAGGAGGGGGTTATTTATAAAATTTTGTATCATTTCAGTTATTAAAACGGGCTACTGGCAGCTTTGAATAGCGTTAATTAAAATAAACACACTGTATATTAGTTTGGGTTTTTTTATATGTAGATGTCTCCATAAGCAAAACTTATATACAATATTTAAAAATAGACTTTATTTCCAATTGTTTGGCACTAGTAATTTTTGCCTACAATAAATTGTTTGAGATTTAGTAAGAGGGTTTTTTTCCAGGACTTTACATTACAAAAGTTAACTGTGAAACTTATGTCTTTTTCCAGCATTTATAGATTGGTTTATGCATAAAATATGAATGCAGATTTACAAGCAGGAGCAAAATCATATCACTCATACATGAAAGGGAAGTTCTGAATAACAATAGACAGATAAGTATAAATATTTGCTAAAAATAAATAATATAATGCTATTTTAAATTAAATCATTTTATATTTACGAAATTCCAAATATGCATAACTTTCTGCCTGTTTTGTCTGCAATATCCGGGCCAAAATTCTTCCAAGTTTTTCGAGAGTCCAATCTTCCATGTAATAATATGACAGGGGATTTATTTTGATCCTCTTCAGAAGATGGTAGATATACGTCATAAGCTACTTTCATTTCTAGTAAAATATTAATACATAATGAGTTACTAATTTTTAACGAAACTAAATGGATCAGCAATGATAATCATAAATAAAAACAAAATGAGACTTGATGCTAAATATATAGTACAGTACAAATCAAAAGATTAAGCACAGTATGGAATTTCCAAATAAAATTTTATTATTGATTGAAAGTTACTTTCCTTTCACATGAATTACAATTTGAAGTTTTAAAAAGATACATAATAGATTTAAACATTAAAATTTATTTTAAATAATAAAATTTATCAAAAAAACAAAAACAAGTGTGTCAACAGTTTAAGAACAGTATACTTCCTCAGTCTTCAGTAGAACAAAAATAAAAGAAATTAATACTGTATTATTGTTTATTTCTGCTGTATTATTTTAAGTATATGGTTTTTCTTCGATAAAATGAGTTCTGTGTTATTTCTGGTTCAATTTTCAACTATACGTCTTCAATTTCATCTTTCAAATCTTTAACTGAAGAATACTTCTTTTCATTTGGATAAACTGCTTTAGGGAGAATACTACACATATTTTCTATGGGATTTAAATCAGGGATAATTGCTAGCTATTTAAAACACATATTTTTTTTTAACTTAAGCTAAGTTGAAGTTGAGTTTGAGGCATAGATCGAAGCATTATCAAGTGAAAATAACCATTTTTTCTCACTCCAAAACCTGAGAAACAAGTAGAAAATGATTGGCAAATGTCTCTTGATGGTTTTCAGCATTTTCACGACTTCTGATGAATGCTAGAGACGTTTGATCATTGAAAGGAATAGCCCCTATACCATTACCACGTACCACCATGTTGTCTGCTCAATATACACCTAGGTTCTTTGCATATTTAAATGCATCAGGACCATCGAGATTACAACATTTTTTCATCACTGAATGTGACATTCTGCCACTTGTCACCAAATGATTTACATTTTCTTTAGCCAATGTGATTTAGCTTCTTTATGGCGTTATTTCAATTACTGTAACCCAGTCATTTTATGTTTTTTGATGTATTCTGATCCTAAAACTCTTCTATGAACCATTTTTTTTTCGATATGTACTCCGAATGCACGTTTTATTTGCAAATGAGAGTAGTTATTAGTTGAAGCTATATTTCTGACTCTTAAAGTAAATCAGTCTTTTATGGTCTTCATTAACGTAACTTTTGTTTGAAATCATTACCACTACCTAAAACTTGAAGAATATCTCGTTTCGATCTTTTTAATGCACTTGCAATTTCAGAAATAGACTCAAGTTTTGCTCTTATACTCCAAATATTTTTCGTCTCCTCCTATGAAAGTTCTTTTGACTTAGACATTTTGTACTAACTAAAAAATAACAACTTTCTCCTTCTTATACACCCATAAATAGTTAGCGTGCGGAACCGTTTACATGAGATTGTAAAATCTGCATAAAAATATTTTTGTGCTTAAACTTTTGACACGGTTATTTTTGTTCTATTCTTAAACTACATTATTTAAAATAAAATTTAAAAGATAACTTTATTCTATATGAAGTTAAAACTGCTATTATTAACATATACAAGACAGACATTGTAGTAAAGTGAATATTTAAAGTTCTATTTTTAAATTGTTATTGTGCTTAAACTTTTGACACGCATTATAGTATATAAAATAGTTTCTGAAATACCAGAAAATCTACTAAATTGCAGATAGGACTTTGTAATATTAAGCCTATACCAGCTCAGCACAAAACCAGTAATATATTTTTTTCACATATTCAGCAAAAAATTCGGATTAAAAACATAGTTTTAGCCACTCTTGTACAGATTTAGAGCCAAATAAAAGTCTGGGCAAACCAATGCTTTAAATCATGCTTAAATTAAAACAGGAGGTGAATGACACCGTATCTTTACTAATGACTTATGATCATGGGATTTTGATAGCAGTACTAGCAAAAATATTCCAGATTATTTGAAATATACGGGAAAATACCGTCATTTCTATATTACACAGCTGGATTGAGTAAATAGTTGTAGGAAAATATTCAGAAAAAGAAGAATTATTTTATGATTACTTTCGAAATGTCTGATAAGACACTTATGATGACCAATTAAATATGGCCGGAAACTAATTTGTAAAATAGTATACTTTCTAAGGCCCTGAATTGTTTTTGTATATACTACTGAACAAAAACTTACGAAACAATATTTCTTACAAACAAGTTTAAAAATCAGCGAAATAAATTCTTAGTAAAAATAATTATCTGAAAAAAGTCGATTATAAAGAAAGACTATGTATTAAAAATATAATAAAGATGATAATTTCAAAAAGTTTCAATAAGTAATACTTCTCTAGATATATAGGATGTCAACTCTCAACAGTGGCTAATGGCTAATTCTTAAACCAAAAGTCATAGATATATAGTTCCAAATACAAAGGTATTTTTAATGAGGTAAAGAAATATTTTAAAAGCTATTTAGGTTAAAAGAAATATTTCTTTAAAAAATTACAAAATTTTATATAGCCTTTCGGTTCTATAAGTTACATTTAGTAAAAATTCTTTGTTACCTTTACAAATAAGACACAAAAAGTCCCGTTTTTCTATGATTAAAATTAACCGAATAAAAGCTGTTTAAATTTGGGGCGTATTTTTTGCCGCAAATTAGGGGGTCATTCACAATTTAGTAGAAATGTAATTTCGTGAGATATATTTTAAAAATGGTTGAGAATAAAATTAACACTGCAATATAAATTTAAAATCTTTAGTCATTGTGATATATTAATGCAAAATATACAATTTGTAATAAATATATATAAAAAAAGAAAAACAGATTTTTTATTGAATAAAATGATGAAAATTAACAGCCTCAAAACTTTACAAAACGATACATATTTTAAAATGTTATTTGGTTATACTTGCTTGCAAAAATTGGGTATCATATTTCATAGCTTTTGATAATTCATTCTTGTGTGTGTACGCTGTATCACTGAATCTGAACATGACTTTCATATTTAACCATCAGGTAATGATTTTTTTGCGAATCATAAACTTTAAAAAAGACAAATTAGCGAAATTTCATACCATAAAATAGATGTGATTGCTGTGTTTTTAATTTTTGATTATTGATTTTTATGTATTTTTTACCGCTGAATACGAAAATGACCTTGATTTTTAACATTCACGTCAGGAATTTTCGCAAATTGTAAATTCCAAAGTTAAAGTTGAATTGCTTCCCCCACCTTATAAGACCCCTCATCTGCTTAGCTGTAAGAATTTCAGTATAATCCAAAACAGTGAATAAATTATTGAATAAATAAAATTTAAAAAGCTTTAAATCTGTTTTATAATATCAGATTTTCGCTGTATTTTAACTTTGACATTTATGACTTGCAAAATATTTCTAACGTGATGGTTAAAAATGAAAGTCATTTTCAGATTCAGTGCTAAAAAAGTACATAAAAATTATTTATCAAAAGTGTAAAACACAACCACCACCTCTATTTTAAAATATCCAATTTTTGTTATTTTTCAAATTTGACAATTTGTGAATTCCGAAAAAACTTACATGATGAGTAAAAAATTAAGATGATTTTCTCACTCAGTATTAAAAAGTACGTAAATGTTAAAAAAAAAAAAAAAAAAAAAAAAAAAAAACAGACTCTATCAGTAAACCATCACAGTCTTTTGTTATTTAATCTAAAACTTTTTCTTAAACTTCTTAGCGGTATGTTCTCCAAATATTTTTTGTGTTATACTGTAAAATAAATATAAATTGTAACCACCGAAAAGCATAATAATATTGGATTGTCATAGGACTTACGTCAATATATATTATTTAATCTCAATCGGGTATTTGTAACTGAATTAAAGATTGAGTACAAATGTTGAACAGGAAAAACATACATACGATCGTTGAAGTTAAATAAAAACCATTTAAAAATAGCATAATGTTTGTTAAAAGAAATCATGAAAAGTCTTAAATAATTGCAAAATAGAATACATGTTAAAATACAATTATTTTTGCCAATTCGAAACTTAATAAAATCTAACTTAATCTTAATACTTGTGCGATTTCTTTCAAAGTGAAGTATACGCGTGAAATAATAGCTCTTCAAATACTTTAAACACTTAGTATATGACCTCTTAAACTATGTTCGAACTCATTTGTATTAATGACAAAAAAGTATAAGTCATGCATTTTTAAAGTTTCATAACTCGGCCAATTTAAGTGCTATGTCAACTGGACTTTTTTGTCTTACTTATCAGTGTAATAGCAAAATTTTACTAAATATAACTTATAGGTCTGCGGACCGTATAAAAATTTAACTTTCGTAAATTTTTAAGAAACGTTTTTATTGTCGCAAATCACTTTAAAAATATTTCTTCACCTCATTTAAAACATTTTTGTAATTAGATCTATATATCTATGACTAACGATTTAAGAATTAGTCACTGGATACCGTTCAGAGTGGACACCTTGTATAAATATAAAATTAAACCTATGCTTAAATTTTTATACTTTTTTCAAATCAAATGGGTATTTTTTTCAGATTTTTTTTTTTTTTTTTTTTTTTTTTTTAAAGGTGTGATTTGTTACTCTACCAAACTTATTAAGATAAGCTTAGGGATGTGACCACTCTCGTACAGACTAACGATCAAATAAAATTCTGGGCTCGACAATACTTTGAATTAAAAAATAAATGCTTAAAATAAAATAGATGATGAATAATACTGTATTTTAATGACCTACGATCATGAGATTTTGAGAACAGTACTAGGAAAAATATTCCTGTTTATGTGAAATATACGAGAATTTTCTGTTTTACACAGCTCTATTGAGTTAAATATGAGAAAAATAAAAATTATACAATTATATTTTAATGAACTTCTAAATGAATTTTTCTTTTAAATTTATTAGTAACGGTACTAATTTAGACATAAAAAAGGAGTTCCTTACTAAAATATTTAAAGGCACTACAGATAGAAAATTTCCATTACAGTCCTTATTTAAAAACGTACTCAACAATAACTTCGATAGTCATTTCCTGGCTAATGCAGGTGATTGCCGCGCATGTACCCTTTTAAGGGGGCCGCACAATGGGAATAATCAAAATTTTCATTAAAAAGGCAAATGGTTAAAATTAGCCAAAAGTGACTAAAATTCGCACATTTAAAAATATTTAGGAATGGATTGCGGTTTCCTTCCCTGTCTGATTTCTGCTTTCTATATCTTCTCCACCCATGCAAAATATAACTATGTCATTAAAAAACTAATGATTAAAAATTTATTACAAAAACTTAGCTTTCTATTCGTCTCAAAAGAAATTCTTCATTAATGTTTTCCTCTTAGCGTGTGAAGTTAAATCCATTAATTACGATCACTTTTTGGCTTTTTTTATGATCGCTTTTTTCTTTTAGACATCTAGTAGTTTCGTAGGTAAGCAAGGTAAAAGTTTGCAAAGAAATACTCGTATCAGCCAATCTATCATTTTTCAATTATTAACATACCAGTATTTTTTCTTAAAATAATGACCACCTTTTTGTGATACACTGCACAGAGTACGGAACAGAGAATCAACTTTCATACACTGTAAAGGCAACTTGTTTAACATGGGATTACGCATAGACAATAGCGACACGAGCGGACCACTCTGAAACTACGATCATAACATAAGAGAGGTTGCTAATTCGGCGAAACATCGCTTCCTTGGCGACAAATGATAAGGGTAAAAAGAAAAAAAAATACAGCGACTGCTTGCTGCTTCTTGTTTTGAAATTTATGAAAGAATTATTTTAATATGAAATAACTTTGACGTATTCGTCTCGCAAACAATACATGTGTCTCTTCTTAACATAAAGACCTAATAATTTAAACTTGAAAATTCAAAAACAATAACAGTAAAAATTACGAATCAATATAAGCGCGGAAATCTAAGATCAAATAGCATAAGCACGTCTGCAAAGATAATCAAATCAGCATTCAGCAAGAAGTACCAAGCCAGAATATGGTTACAGTTAAACAGAAATCACGAGGATAAAAATCGCCAACGCGATGGTTTAGTTTTTAAGTGATCCACTGAGGGCGCTCTTTTCAAGGTGAGTTGAGGCTCTGTCCGTACTCTGTGATACACTGTATACAGATGTGAGCAGTAGTATCAGATATGAATTTTGTGCATACATAAAATATGTATGAAGTTTAGCCAGGATTCGAAATGCATTAGAGCAAACTGGAAGAATGTTTCGGTTCATGAAATTATGCTAAAATCGTTCAAATTCGTAAAATTATTAAAACACATTATTACAGTTCGAGAAAAGCATATCCCTTTCGATTCAAATTCATCTAAAAAAATGGATAGTTAAAACATGCGGAGATGCATATAGCATCACTATTATAAGCAGCAACTCACACCAGAGAACAGAAAATGCTCAGTGTCACACTTACGGCAATTAAGAAATGTTTTAATCGCAACCCCCAAGGAATCTCGAGAAAAAAAGCCTTAAAGTTTATGGAATTTAACACAAGCCTCGGACCATCTTCTTGTAAATTAAATTAATCAATTTACGTTGAAATTGGGTCCATAGAACATGAGAAAATAATTCGCCGGCAAGTGGAGGAAAATTAACCCCTCCCTGTAAATTTAACTAACTATGGTTAATTATAACATGATATTTAATTTACGGATGAAATTCCTCCCTCATCTCTAAAGTTAACCATTTAACTTAATTCGATTTTTAATTTACGACTGTAATGAATTAACATAAGTCGAAAAGGAAGATTAATATTTGAAGTTGGGCGTAGGTGTGCTATAAGGAATATTTTTAGTAGATTATGAAGTAGTCGTAGGACCCTAGAACTATTTTAATGAGAATTGCAAGGGAATCTTATTATTTCTAAAAAAGCTGTTCCAAGAGCCCTAAGAAGACAATTAAAATGCAATTAAGATAATGAAATTATAAAGTTATTAATTGAAATTTTAATCTTTGGTGTTACGTAATGAAAAATCAACAAAAACTGCGTCACTATGACACTAGTATAATTTTTGTTTTCAATGTCACATAATTTACATGCATACTTTTAATATTCACTATTTTAAAAATATTTTAACATGCAATAGGTTATTAATAAGCAATAAACATATACCCAATCCTAATGTCACATTTGCAAGTTACAATTTTGCATTTAAACATTCGCACTGTTTCCTTGGAATTCTAATCTCAGTGCCGGCGAAATCCAGAAATTAACTTTTAGAGGTGTTTATAGTAAAATATTTAGTTTTAGCAAAGAAATATATCATATTTATCCATTTTTACTATGGCATAATTTTCATCCACAAAAGCTCTTTGAGATTAGTGTCTCAATCTGAGTGGATTAAAAAATATATTGAAACGTAATAGCTGTAAGTAAAAAAAAAAAAAAAAATTGACGTCATTTTTCTCTCAAAAGTTTTTAAAAAGTTATTTTTACTTCTAATACAAAAATGACATCCGTAGTGATATGGTAATTCCTATTATTTCTCTTCTCTCTTCAACAATACAAGTAATCCAATCGCCATAAACGTGAAGAAATTTTCAAAAGAACTTACATTTAAAATTCAAATTCAAAAAGAGGATTATTTTAAAAAATATGGAGAGTGGCCACATCTAAAAAAATGTCTTCATAAAAAGAAAAAAAAATCGAAACTGGTTTTGTAAAAAGTTTAGCCAGATGGCTATAAAATAGCCTTGTCTTTCAAACATATAGATAATTTAGATTAGAGGTCTGCACGAGCCCGGACCGACTCTTAGAAATAAAAATTTGGCCCGTCCTGATACAAAACTTAAAATTTCGCCCCGAGCCCGGTTAGACTCGTGTAAAAAAAGCATGGCCCGGCCGGATAAAAAAGTTAAAAGTTCGGCCCAAGACCGACCCGACCCGGAAAAAAATTAAAATCTCGGCCCGAGTGAATTTCTACAAAATATCGATTTTTACATCCATTTGGTTAAAAATTTGCCCTGTATATATGAGGAGTTCTGGACAAAAACCTTAACTTTTTTTCTTTCATTTTTATAATTTTCATTTTTATAGAAATGCCGCGGGTCGCGATGTTTATTTTTTTTTAATGAATTTGTATTTTCCGTATGCATGTTTTTCAGTTATTATTAATATTGTCAATACATATTCCATGTACTGAAGTGTTAGAAACCTGAAAAATGGTGTACAATAAAATCCTCTAAGATGGAATTGCATATAAAAGAAAGAAAAGTGTGTTATGGACAAGTACCCTTCTTAGCAAGTGTAAATGTATTACATATCTTTTCATGCATATTAGTATATTAATTTTTCATGATCAACACGTTTTTTGCTCAAAGCAAGATTCACAGGTAGTTTTTTTTTTTCACTTTTTTTTTACAATATTTTATCTGAGCTATATTTTAGTTAGAGAAAAATCTACAATTATTTAAAAATAATAATAATAACTTTTAATTGTAGAATAATGGCGATTAAAAAATGTGTGCATTTTTTGCAAAAATATTTTGGCCAGGCCTTTTTTTACTGACCTGTAAACGGTCCAGGGCACGCGGAGAGAATGGTTTTCATACGGGCTGTGTCAAAAATAGAAATAAAAAATTTCGACCGCGAAGACTACGAATGAGACAAGTCCCAGGTCTGTACAGAAAAACATTTTAGGTCCGACCCTAGAAGATTAGAGATCAGGTCCAGTCCGGCCCGAGAGTCTTGAACGAAAATAGGCCCGATCCTGACCCGCGGGCAGGGTCGGGCTTGGACTTCGCGTCGTGCAGGTCTCTAACTTAGATAACTTTAATGACAATGTGATGACAAATTAAAATAAATAAATATGAGTAAATCAATTCTATGTTGTTAAAAACAATGAGCTAATACTGCGTTAATACTCACTAAAATGCTTTTTCATGATATTAATACAAATAAAATGTTATATTAAAGCAGACACAGAAGCATAAAAATCTTACTTTTTAATTAGTTTTGGAGAGGGATACAGGTGTAGTCTTTGACACAGCAGATTTTCTTTAAATGAGTCATCATAATGAACATAAACTTTATTATCTCAAAAGTTGAGATAAATGCATTCTATTGCTTTCATGATTCGACGATATCAGTCTGTTATCAACAATGCATTTTCTTGCCCTTCTCAAATGTTTTGAAGATGATTTTGTTCCATTTGAGAGGATCTGGGACACAAATATCTTCAAATTTTCATTAAAAAATTGTATTATTTTTTTTTCTTAAAATTCTGTTTAAATAATGTTTCTATTTTAATTAGAACAAAAAATATTATTTTTTTCTCTTTTTGGTTTATTTTCAAAATCTACCTTTAAAGCAAATGGTTGTCATAGAAATGATTTCTTGAGGAAAAACATTTTTTTTTTCAAGATGGGTTTTTTCAACATTTCTTCTATTTAAAATGTTATATGGCAAGAACTGTTAGAGATAAGTGGTTCAAACTTGAAACATGCCTTTCAATTGTTTTACTCTCATTGTGATTCACCAAATTAAAAAAAAAATAGATTTTTTTAATTACATCTTTTTTTACATTAAATATTTAAAAAAAATTATAAATTACTATTTTTTTAAAATGCTGAATAACTATTAAAACTTATATATTTCTGTCTATTTAAATGGAAAAATAATAAAATTCTACAAGCAATATTTCGAGATATAACGATTTTAAATTACCGCCCTTTTTTATAATTTTAAATTTATTTATTCTTTACTCTTATGAGAAGTTTTATAATGTGATTTTGTTTATAAATAATACGATTAACCATCACAAAAAAATCAAAATTTAAACTCAATAAATAAAAAATTATTTTAAAATGTGCCTTGGACCCCTTTAATTACTAAGAAGAATTTATTTAATTTTTCAATAGTGACTTAATTTCTAATATTATAAACTGAAAGTACTATTACTACCAAGGCATTCAGTCAAAACGCAGCCTAGTTGAAGTGCTGAAATTTGTGAGGAAATCAGCGTAAGACAATTGTCGACTGCTGTGCTTAACCTTTAACTGATGTGACAGAAATTGTTCTGTAAGACCGTAACATGAAAAAATGAGTAAAAGACATGATTAAGTCATAACATTCTGTTTTTGTATTTAACTTTTTGCAGTAGACTATTATAATTAAAATTCATCTATTTAAAAGTATCTGGTGATAATAATTAAGTTCCAAATGAAAGAAAATTTTGGCGGTGTTTGTAGTTTAACTGAAAATTACAAGTTAAACTAAAAAAATTGAAAATAAAACCCAGTGATCTGTTAGACTGGTAATATTCGTTAAAGATTAATAAAATGGAAAACACAAAAAATGCAGGTAATGAAATAAAAATTTTGTAAATATAATTCATATAGAATAATTGCATATTTCTGAAGCATGTATGACATAAAAGACATTAAACTTTAAAGAAAATAAAATAAAAATCTGCTCAAGTTTAAAAAGAATAAGCTTAAGCGGTTACTGCTATTGTAAACGTCTCTCCTCACCACACTAAATATATATTTTGTATATGCTGTGTTCTTCTAATATTTGGCAAAAATGCAACTGAGTTTCTACTAGTTTTTAAAAATAATCTAATATTTCCATTCATTTGCTCATATGTGCGAATGACCAGCGACTGGCTGATAAAATTTGCATTATTTGTTTTGAAATTTGTTCTCATAAATAAAATTCAAAAGTCAGTAGTATCAAAAATCTAAATAAGTGTTATTCATTATTTGGACAGTTCTTGATCAGTTACAGCGATCATATTAGTCAAATTCATGACACATAATGAGAATTATAGTGTTTTTAGGTATGTGCAGACTTGACACACGGTGCAGTGAAGTGTTAAAACATTTCTTCATAGATGATAAACAGAATTCAAACTACTCCTGTACAGTGGCCAATTTATTCGCAAAATCTCGGATAAAACTCATTTTTTGCCTTTCTTCTTTTGTATTTTGACCGGGTCAATTGTTGTTAAAATGAAATCTGTGCTACAGAGATTTTGTTATATTTCCTTCCTTTTTAAGTTTTAGAAGTAAATTAATATGATCGCTACAT
Source organism: Maratus speculifer (assembly GCA_964019185.1). NCBI lineage: Eukaryota > Metazoa > Arthropoda > Arachnida > Araneae > Salticidae > Maratus > Maratus speculifer. The sequence goes on from OZ025290.1 coordinate 230,058,682, forward strand.
TTCTTAATGAAAGTCCTATAACAGGTAAAAATGAAATTAGCATATATTAAGTAGCAAAAAATTATAAGTGTATAGCTTTTTTAATTATTCTTTTCTCATTAATTGATCAATCGAAGAAATTAATCTAAAATTCAAAAATTAATCTTTAAAATGTTAGGCTTAATAGTACAAAAGCCGATAGCACAAAAACTTTAGGTATTGAGTGCAAGAAAAACACACTTTATTTTTTGAAAGAGTAGTGATAGGGAAATCTAATGATCCATATCTGCCGGAAGTGAAGTGGTGCAAAAAGTGGTTACTTTTTGGTTAACCAAAAAGTAAAACAATCAGGGCTTGACTCGTAGGCTTACCAACCATTGTATTTGAGATACAATCGAAGGTATAAAATAATTGTACGGTAAACACAATAATAAGTCTAGGAGTAAACTACTAGTGATATTAATTTTTGGCTTATGCACCACTTCATTTCTGGCAGACATGGATCATTAGATTCCCCTATTGCTATTTTTCCATAATATAAAGGTTTTTTTTCTGGTGCTGGATACCTTAGGCTTTTGTGCTGACGACTCTTGGACTATAAGCTGTGATTAAAAGTAATTGATATTAAATTATTATTTGAAATAAACAAGATGGAAGTGGATTATTTTAACTTACTGTTACTGTTTCCAACTAATCAAAACCTACATTTTTACATTTTCTAATAAAAAAAAACATAAAATTGCTTTTCTTACAGAAAGCAGATGACAACAATGTGACAACAGGTACTCCAACATTAAAACAAAAATATTGTGTCTAGTGCTACGCGTCAAACTCATTTCTGAGGTGGCGTAATATATTAAAAATTGAACAACTACTGCTGCGATCACCCTAATCAGGAAACTACCACAATAGTGTAATAATGAAAAAATATAAATATGTAGCAATTAAAAAGGCACATTGAAACAATTTTTTTGTCGCATAAATTATTTCCTCTCGTTTCCTCATTATCGAAATATAAAATATAAAATTTTGCAAATTAAAAACAATAACGCTAAGAACGTAAGGTTTTCTGCCAGACAGCGAGCGAAACAGTTCATAGTAAAACAGTAGTATCCACCATTCTTATCAATTAGAAGTTCTTTAGCCAAATTATCCGTACCATGTCAATTTATTCAGCTTTGAATCCAGATTTTGAATATAGAACCAATAAAACGGAAGGCTGCAGCACAGAAAAATCGCCTCATCGAGTTCACAGCTGAAATTGCAGAACTAGTTATAACTTGATTCATGTATTAAAACGCATTCGTTCTGTCAAGTTTTATTTTGGTGAAACAAAAACTTGAACCCAGGGCTGACACAGGCAGCTATTTTTTTAATTCTGACTAGCACCAGTTTTACTAAACAGAATTCCTTAACACACACTTTGACAACATTTGCAAGAAAAATATAATTCAAAGTTTTTATTAGAAAAATATTGGTTCGAACAGAATATAAAAATATTCGCCTGCGGCAGCCCTCGAAACCCGATTTCAGACGTAGACTCGCAGATTTACTATTGTCTTTTGTATTTAAGTCCTCCATGTTTAGATACCTTAGGATGCAGGAAAACACAATAATAAACCTACGAGTCTACAGCTAAAATTGGGTATCCAGGTTCGCACACCAAACATTTGTAACTAGAAAAAAAACTTGGAAAGATCCTCTTTATTTTTATATATCATTTATCATAATATGTGTAAAATTTTGAAAATATGATTTTTTATAATCCAGTCATTCATTTGTGTTAACCCTGTATATCTCTATAATGCGGAGACGAGATAAAATAATTTACCTATGAGAAAATGTATTTCAATATACTCTTTCAATTTTCTCGATTGTTTCGATTTATATTTCGATTTCGATTACTTAGTTTTTTTTTTTTTCATTTTTACACTATGGGGTAATTTTTTAATAAGAATCTAACTGTCAGAATAGTTGATTGTAATACCATATAGACAGTGAAGGTAGATATGTATTTTAAGAGACCTAGAGTTAACAAAAACATACAGGTTACTTTTATGAATTCCAACGTACAGTTAAAACCTCTTCGTGCTTTTTTTTCAGCGAAATAATTAGGCAAGTACATCTTTTTTTAAAGTACACAAAAAAGACAAAGTTATTATATAAGTATATTTCTTTAAAAAGATTCTTACACACGCGAAAAGACGTAGAATTATTTATTTTGTAGATGCAATGTTACAATTTAATACTCTCCTTCATTATTTATACAAAAAACGTGGAAATCTCAAGCTTTTGACACAGAGATAAATGTGAAAATATTTGGCTATTTCATTATCTGTTAATCTTTTTTAAAGCTTGATTACTTACAATCATAATTAACTATTATATCCTTTATATGACATATTTCACATTAAAAAAAATTATCGCTAAAAATGTTTTCATATTAACATTGAAGATCAATTGAAGCAATTCTAAATATTCATCATCACGAAAGTTTGAGCTAAATCAAATCATTTTTTATTTACTTTTCGTAATAAGAATAAGCTATCGATATTCTAAGAACATTAAGTTACAGAAAATCGTAGCTGTGTATCATACAATGTAAATTTATTTCCAAGTTTTGGCCAGCGATTCATATGTTTAGCCAGTGACCGGTAAAAATCTGTTATTTTATATATGTTTTCGTCGAATTAAATGTACTTTTCTTCTTCTTATTTTTTTTCTTGTTTGGTAATTTCGATAAGACCTTTTCTTTTAATGAGGCAATTACATTCTTCTCCAATTACTTCAAAAAGCTGTTCAACAATCAACATTTTCCGCTGGAGTAACTAACTTAGAATCTTCACTTGATATTCTCAAATTTCTTTACTAGCTTAAAATCAATTATCGTAAACTACAGAAAATAAGCCCCCTTTAGCAGACAGGCAATTCTAATAATTTTAAGAGAAACTTATAATTAGAACTTTAATGAAATAGATAGGTAAAATTAGGAGGGAATGGAGATATAGTTGTAATTTATAAATTTTCCAACATTCATACAATTAGCAAAATGAATGAGGGGGGGGGGCTTATATTTTGAGGGAATTTATTTCCGGTGCTTTACGGGCGCATTTTACTTCTGTTACCTATTACAACTATTACGGATTGTGCAATTTAATCTACTGTTTTCGGAGTAATTCTTTACAGCTGATAGTGGAATTACAATCTATTTGTTAAATTCGACTAAATTTTTCATAAAGGTCTTCTGGAAATAGATAATATCTTATTACAGTTAAATACATTATTACAGATAATGTAATTCCTCTTCTTCTAAATCAGATCTTAAATCATTATCCCGAAACAGTTCAAAGAAATCAAGTCTCATAAATTCATTTATTTATTATTTATCCTTACTAGAATTAAACGTATATTTCCTATTCATAATCTTGATTAAGAACTTTTAACTCTCCTCTAACCAACCAACTTTTACTGAGAATCAGATGCATTTTTCTCTTTTTTCTTTTGAAAAAAGGACAAAAAGTTTCTTTTATTCCTTTTCTTTCCTTTCTTTTTTTCCTGTTCAGTGCTTTGTGCATAGTTCGATATATATGAATCTTCATTGGAAACTACAATCAGATCATCCATCGAGATTACTTGAAATCCATAATCGCTTAAAAGGGAATCTAAAAATAAAGACAAATATTAAATTTAGTACAAATTAGGAGGGGGAGTCTAAAAAAAAAGTTTTCCCTGGCATCTGTGTAACAGAGGTGTATATGAAAGTCGAATAATATAATGAGACATGAAAGATAGGACACAACTTTGTCAATCTAAATACGAAGCAAGTTGAGACATGTGTCATACCGCTTGATAAGCTGCAAAAAGCCCTCCAGGAAAAAAAATCAGGATTTGCATATGGACAAGCTGTTAAATACTTCGTCCGTATGCAAAGCTCTGAGTTTTTCCTAAAGGGCTTTTTGGAGCTTATCAAAAGATGTGAAAAATGTCTCAATATGCTTGGTAAGTGTATGGAAAAATAAAGATATGTCTTATCTTTAACGTCTCGTTCTATTTTTTGGCTTTCATATATACCTCTGTCAAAAGACGCCAAGGGAAAATTATTTTCAGACTCCCCCACGTACATTTATTATCAGCTATAGAATTTCCTTTTCAAGATACTTTTCAATGGCTGATAAATGAAACTGAACAATATTGCACATGGCTTTCATATACACCTCTGTCAACAGACGCCAAGGGAAATTTATTTTCAGACTCCCCCACGTACATTTATTATCAGCTATAGAATTTCCTTTTCAAGATATTTTTCAATGGCTGATAAATGAAAATGAACAATATTGCACATGGCTTTCATATACACCTCTGTCAACAGACGCCAAGGGAAATTTATTTTCAGACTCCCCCACGTACATTTATTACCAGCTATAGAATTTCCTTTTCAAGATACTTTTCAATGGCTGATAAATGAAACTGAACAATGTTGCACAAAAATATTTTATTTATGTCCAAACAAACTGTTTGTCCCTCATAAAATTAAATATAGTTTCTTCTTTGGTTATCTCGATAAATGCATGGAAGATAACCACCACCCAGTGAATTTGTCGTGTGAATCTGGTAATGATGCTCTGCGATTCTCTATTTCGAAAAACTCCTCAGCAATTTCCGCTGAATCAACTGATTGATCAGCTTGGTGTGAAACTGTACCATGATCATAATAATGTCGTGAATAATGGGAAATAGAACGTCCAACTAAGCCATAAGAGCTATCACAATCTTTCCAAGATGTATCTAAAAATGAAGGTAAATAACATATAAATTTTAAATTATATTAATAATTATGTAATTGGATCATGTGATAATCTATAGAAAAATAAATCATTTTTGCTGTAGGGGAACTGGGGTACATTGATACTTGAGGCACATTGATACACCCCCCTGTACAGCACACAGGGTCATTACAGGAAGTTTCACAACAGCTCCAAAAGGTGATACTAGTGAAATTAACTACATACAGAAAGTTTAGGAATGATTCAATAATTTGATGAAATGGGATGGGTGATTAATTGTTTTTGTAGGTAAAAAGTAAATTTGAGTTGTACAATCGAAATGGTATTATACAACTGTTCCAGTATTTTCAACCGAAAAGAATACCCTACCTGGCAAGTAAAGCTACTCTTTATCAGTTCCTTATTCTTTATTGTTAGATAAATTATGAAGTGTTGGATTTGCGACTTAGTTTATTCAAAATGGCCGTATGGGGCACATTGATACAGTCTTTGTCGGGGCACATTGATACAACCTAAATCCTTTTCTAGTTCATTTTTTCATTTTTTTTTTTACCATACACTCCTTAATTCAACCATTTTTCGTCAAAAATTTCTACTATTAGTTTTTTATTGAAGTGAAATAGCTCTAATTTCTTTATATTAGAACATTTTATAGAATTTTTGCAAACAGAAGACGTACAAACTTGCACAATATCTAGTGCTAGTAGAATTAACAAAAGAAATGGACGGCAGCCAGGCAAATCTCAAATTTATATCGATTCTCAAGAGAAAAAAGTATTATCGACATGTGAAATGTTAAGTAAGAGAAACAAGCTGCAGAACAATACAGGATAATTATATTATAAACATAAAAAACTGTTTGTAAACCGATTTATAAACAGAAGACCTGGCAATTCTTCCACCTTTCCTAAGGAAGAAGATAATTCTGGGGTTAAAATGCCAGATATGACAAAGTTACCACAGCCAACAAACAGACAAGGAACAGCCAGAACATCAGGTCATTATACATTTCATTTTGATTGCTTTAATATCGCTTACAAATAAATTGTGTGCTATTTTAATGTCTATAAATATATATATAATGGTTTGCTAACTATTTTTCTATGAAAAATATGCATTGGTGTTATTTTGTCTCCATTTTTCCCAGACGTGTCAAAGTGTATCAATCTGCCCCAGGGATGGGGCACATTGATACAAATTACTTTTTTTGATTTTTTTAAAATTACATGCAAAAATAACATATAAAACAGCGATTGTACATTTTTATAACACACTACACAGGGTTTGCTGACATCACATAGAAAAATAACTTGAAATTTCTGCTTTCTAGACACCAAAAAATATTTTTGACAATAGCTGTATCAATGTCCCCCAGTTCCCCCTACATGTTAATTTCTTTTTCACAGAATATATACAGTGGTGGCCAAAATTGTGGACACTTTTGGCCACCTTTCATTACAAAAAGTAATAAAGCTTTCATTACAAAAAGTAAAAAAACTATCTATTGCAGCCGCCCAGGGAAAGCCCATCAAAAAATTTTGCTATATATTTGTCTATCATGACCCCTAGATCCCAAAACCAACCTCCGTTGAAATGCTGACTTACATATATGCAGATATATCCATATATGTACAGATATATAGATATAACTCTCGAATTTATGAAACAATTTAAATGAAATTTTTTATATGAATAGTAAGAATATTAATGTCTCGAACGGGTTTGTTGGCCATCTTCTTTCAAAATAGTGGCTATTTGATTCTTTTGAAAATTTTATGTTTTTTAAGTTTGTATACTTATAGAAAAAGTTTCGTTTCACAAAATGCAAACTCTTATATATAATTTTAAACAGAATGTAAGAAACATCAAAAGACATTTTAAAGTCACGCAATGTGAGTTAATAACATAAAACATTTTAAAGAAAAAGTTAGAAAACATAAAAATTTCCATAAGTGTCCACAAATTCAAATGGCCTCAATTTTGAAACAAGATGGAGGTTGAAGCTAGCCAACGAACTCGGTCAAGACATTAGTACTTCAGCTATGCACATAAAGAATTTTATTCAAATTGGTTCATAAATTCGAGAGTTACAGCACGAAAAATTTCAGATATCCATATCTATATATATATGAATATATATACATATATAATACATATATCTAGGTCAACATTTCAACGGAGGGTGGTTTTGGGATCTAGGGGTTATGATTGACGAAAATATAGCAAAATGTACCGACGGGCTTTCCCCGAACGGTTGCAATAGGTAGTTTTTTTTTTACTTTTTGTAATGAAAGTTACCTAAAAGTGTACACAATTTTATATATGTATATGTGTATTTTATGGATTTTTGAAAATAGAACTTATAAAACATACTCATTTGTTGAAAATTAATGATTTGTGAATATTTTCCTTATTTTTTAAATAAACGGGAGTATACTTCTATAGTTAATTTTGCCATAAGTTGTTCCTGATTATACTTTTCGTGTAAATCATGCAACATGTGGCGCTGCTATGCTGCATTTTTTAGCAGTGTTGAATTCAGACATTTTTCTCCGAGAGGGATTTCTTTAATTCTGGAGCTAAACATTCTAGAGTTTCGGGGTGAGGAGTTGAAGTGTTGTACGATTCTCTCGTTTTAGTCACAATTCCTACATGCGCGTAGCCAGGGGGGGTGCCGTGGGTGCCCGGGCACCCCCCCGCTCGCGCAGATCCAAGATTGATTATTTTAAAAAATCAAAATTTATAAAAGAAAAAAGAAGAAAAATGTAAGCAAAGTTAGTTCAATTAGTTAATCAAAACTAACAGTCTTAGTTTTGAAATGTGCAGGGCCGTAGCTAAGGGGGCGCTATGGGCGGCTCAGCCCCCCCCAAAATATTTTGAGCCCCCCCCCCTCCCCTGAAAAAGATTCCAAGGTCACTCAATGAATTTCTCATTCGAAAATTCAAATAAAATTCTGTTCAAAAAAATAATTTAGTTTTGAGACCCGTTCACAATTTTGCAGAATTGCTAAATTGTATCTAAAATAAGTAATTCAACACTCCCTCACCTTATTTGTACATATGAAGCTAACATGATGTTTAATTTTGCACCCGTTATACACTCAAAAATTTCATCATCATATACTTTCTTTTGTATAGAATGAAGTTATTATAAGTGAATAAAGTTTGTATAGAATTAAGTTTAATAAGAAACAGTACCTACAATGTGAATATGCATTAATTTATCTTCCTGCGTCAGAGAGAGAAAAAAAATATGACCCCCCCCTACAATCTCTTGAGCCCCCCCCCCCCCCCCCCCCCATGGTTCACTTCTAACTACGGCCCTGGAAATGTGATAAAAGAAGAGACCTTGATTCTTTCTTTTTTTCTTTTTAAGAAAATTATTTTATTCATCTTTTTTAAAATTAGAATATTTACTAGAATCTGTATTAATCACAGTAAATCAAAAAAGTTGGTTTTATAATCCCAATTTGATGTCGTTTCTTTATGGAATTTTTTTAACACCTTTCTATTGCATGCATATTTCCATAAAAAATTAGAGTAAATTCTCGACAAGGATAGAAACTACTATTTACATATTTGCTTTTGTTATCGAAAGTCTAGATAGAAGCCCCCCCCCCCCAAAAAAAAGTGAAAGGAAATACAGATGCACCATGTGATTAGCCTGGAGAACGGAGGGGGGGGTGGAAGGTTGTACAAACTAGAGACGAGACAGGCTCAGCCCCAGCACGAAAGCCCGAGCCCCGGGAACGTGGGGGGGGGGGGGGGTCGGGCTCTGTTTTCATTTTAGTGCTCAGACCCGGGGGGGGCTCGGGCTCATTCTTTGTGAGAATTAAAAAACATTTATGTGTAGAAGAGATTGAAATAACTACTATTTTCCTTTTAAAATTATTTATTCTTTTTCAAGTCATTTCAGTGTTATTTTGATCAAAACGAAAGAAAAATAAAAATAATTTTTTTATATATTTCAATAGTTGATTGTTGCTTCAAAAGAAAATTTGTGATGTATGGAGATTTATGTCTACTGCATTTCCGTCGACGATTAATTGATAAGGTGCCTATCAAAATAATCATAAAAAATAAATTAGCTTCTGGTTAGATTTTCGTTTGAGGCAGAGGATATTTTTTAATTCGATCGTTTATTTATTTATTTTGTTAGAGAATGATTTCTTCGTTTTTGATGCAGACTAGATGCTTGAGGTTTGCAAATTATTTGATTGTGCACGAATCATAATCGTTCTTCATATGATAACAGCATTGTGATTTTTTTTTTCTGTTTGTCATCATGAATTTTGCTTATGTTGAGGATTTCCCTTCGTAAGTAAACATATTTTACATTTTATTCCGATCGAAAACATTCGATTAATGTTTCTTCTTTTCCCATAAAAACAACGAAACTTTAAGATAACTGTATCAATGTTTTAATTTGCGCTGATTTTAAGGTTCTCGCCAGTCATGAGGAATTGTTAAAATAATGAATTGATTATAAATAAATGTACAGGGGATGTAGTGGAGGTTATACTGGGGTACACGCCGTATACCTTCTGGATTTTTTTTTTTTTAAGGAACACCGTATAACCTTCTGTTTCTCATGAAACCCATAGGATGTACCCTCTAGAGCTGGCCTGTCCAACCTTTCAGTAACCAGGGGCGCATCTTGACTTTTGGCATTCCATGAAGGCCGCCATTATTTACGTGACTGAAAACATGTGGCAATAATATCGCATATTATTAGTATACGCCCACGTCTTGACATAATGCAAACGAATGGTATAGCGGTAAAGAAAAGACCCCTATAGTTCTGGAGTTACACTTATTCAATTTCAAATTCTACGTTTTTTAATGAGATTATATCAAAAATATTTGTAGAGTAAGGTGCTGGAAATTTTTATCGCATCTATAATAACAATAATAATGAATAAATAATTATAAAAATCAAAGATATTGCTAGGTTTCTTTTAGGATGTGAAAATACGGTTTGATTTATTTTGAAGTCGTGGATTAGTTTTATGAAAAGTACAAAGACAGACAAGCATTATGGGGACCAAATCATGTGGATGGTTTCAGAGGGATAATCCGGAAGTGCTTTCATAGATGGAAATCATTTTGCATTGTTTATTATTTTTTCTAAGCAATATTATAGAAAAAATAAAGAAAAAACTCCAAAATTTCAAAAGTCAAGAAAGAAAAATCAAACTTTTTTATCTTTCATATAAAACAGCCAATGGGCCAGTGAGACAAAAGTAAACAGAAAAAAAGAAGAGCTTCCATGCACATGTATCTTCAAAGGGGAGAGGGGCTTGTGAAAACGCTTATTTTTCTCTTACTTCTTGGGTATAAAAATAAATATCTTCAACTAAATATTGCAAAACTATACATGATTAGTTTTTCAAAGTATGTTTCTGTTTTTTAATGTAGAACGGCAAGCCGACAACATGCCAAAAACAGATTTTAAAAATATCTCTGATAAAATATTAATGATTTTAAAGAAAACATTCTTTATAATGGAATTTTAATTCTAAAATATTTAATAACAGGAAATTTTCAAAAGGGCGCCAAGAAAATCATCAAAGGGAGCCATGGCGCCCGCGGGCGCCGCGTTGGACAGCCCTGCTCTAGAGTATACTCTGTGCCTTGAGCATATACTCTCTGCGTCGATCGTGTAATCTGTGGTTTTTTTACGACTACATCCCTGAAGATGTACTCTTTTTATTGGAAATTGAAAAAGTTTTTTGATTCTTCAGCATACAAATAGTAATTTCTATAACCACTATCCATTTATTCATTACACTTCTTTAATATGTCCATAAAATTTTCTTCTTAAAGGACAAGAAATATGGGAATCATTTTAGGTATGAAGGATATTTTTATTTGATACCAAATCGCTCTTTTCATAAGCCTGAATTTAAAATTTTATTTAATAGTAAATTTTATAAGAAATTTTTTAAAATGGGATATCACATTTAAAACAATTTTGAAATATCATTAAATCTTTTATTTATTTATTTATTTATTTTTGTATACTTTTTGTATCGGGCTCGGGCTCCAATGTACTAAAAATCTTTGGGGCGCGGGTTTCAAAAATCGAGCCCGAATTCATCTCTAGTACAAATCTGTGCTTCCTCTGAAAATAAGAAATGATGCTAAGTAAAATTCAAATTAATATGGAGGTTGGTTTGTTGGTTTACTAAATTTCATTTTTTGGGATCATATTTTGACATTCGTACGGGCTCATTTTTTTTTTTTTTTTAACGTGGAAATTTTATTTATTCATGAGTAGAAAATATAATAGCTATTTTTCACTTTAAATTGCATACTACAAGTTATTTTAATGCTACTTTGATCAAAATGACAGGTGAACTAAAGTCGTGCTTATTTATTTTAGTATTTCATTGCTGTTATGAAAATTTGTGATAATTACAGATTTATGTTTACGGATATCATTTTATATCTATCATGTTTTATCTATGTTTATATATCTTTTTCTTATCCATTCGCAGCGTCTTGCGAAAGGGGTAGCGTAGAGGGCAGCTGCCCCGGCGTGGAACTTTAGGGGACGTCAAATTTATACTACCAACGTCATTTTTGGCCTGTTACAAGAAAAAGTTCGGTGGAGGGGGCGCCAAATTGTAACTTTGCCCCGGGCGTAGCTTTCTCTTCGCACGCCCTGTCCATTAGATTTAGTTTTAAGCAACTTCTCATCCTTCTTCACGCAATGAAAAATTGCGTTTGGGTCTTTTTTTAAACATGTTCCACACATTTATACATTCCGCAAAAAACCTGCCTAAAACGGAAATTTAATAGGTTTTATGGGGTTTTGTTTTATTAGGTTTTATTACATAAGATGTTGTTTGTACCCAACATATTCAGGTTAAAAAATTTGGGCACCCTCCCCTTCAAAAGGCTGGCTACGCCTATGTCCTAAAATATGAAATCTTCCTGAGGAACATTTCAAGTTTTCGGGGAGGATGACCTTCTGTACCACGCCTTGAATTGAACACTGTTTTTCAAGATTTACATGATGTTAGCGATAATATCTCAAGAACTAAAGAAAAGAATTTCATGAAACTTAATATTCTATTTTTCAGTTGTTCTTGATTAGTTTTTTGTGTAAGTCATATAACATTGTGCAGTACATTTTTACGATATTCATGATAGCTATAGCTCAAAACTGATCCACGAAATTTATCAAAATTCATATTCTGTTACACCTTCACATTAATGAATCCTTATGGATTTTCATTATGTACTGCCCAACAGGTGTTGCTTTTATGTTCTTTGAACTGGGAATTTCGGTTAGCAGACATCTAAGAAGGTATGAACCGGAACTCAATGATATTTCGGAAAATGCAATGCTTATATTTTCTTTTAAAATTCACATTCTTCAATGAATCTATACGTTTTGAATACACATGATTGGCATAAGTTATCACTTAAATTTGACACTCTGAAGCTGAATTTTTAATTTTTAATATGTATGAGATAGAAGAAAGTTTTGGGATTGGCACGTCTGACTACTTTACCTACATCTTTTGAAGGAAATTAAAAATGGGTTGGTTTTAGATACATCGATTAAAAAATGCATAGAATTTATTAAATCGAATCGGCCATAATATCGATTAAACGGGTTTAAAAAATTGAAATCGTGCATCATAAGTGTATCCTTCCTAAACTACTAGAAACTACTATCATGTCACCTGTATAAGATCTGATTTCTTTACAAGCTTATAAAAGATCATTATACATTCATCGATCTTTACTATAACAAAATACCTGGATTCATGAAAATTTTCAAATTCCGGTTATCGGCGTATTTAAACTTTTTAGTGGTCAGATAATCCGAAAAACAGGTTTTTAGAAAATGTTTGTTTGTACGTAGTACAAACATTGCGAGCACTCTATCTCAAAAACTAATAAACGGGATATAATAAATCTTATTATTGATGTTATCTTTGATGTAAATTGGTTCTAATTAGTTTTATTTGTAAATCGCCTAACAAGTGGCGCTGCAATGTTGCATTTTTCACGATTCCCATCTCAAGAACTAATCCACAGATTTTTATCAAGCATCAGATTCAGTTAGTCCTTGATATGAGTTCATATTGATAACGTCTTTGTGTAAATCTTTCAAAAGGGGACACTGCTATGACGCGTTTTCCAGGATTTCTGCAACAGCTCTATCTCAAGAGTTAATGGACAAATTTTTATCAAACATCACATTCAGTTAAACGCTGACATAAGTTGTTGCTGAATAGTTTTTAGTGTAAATCATTCAAAGGTGTATCTACTGTGCTGCAATTACTAGTATTTACACTATTTTAGCGGTAGTCATATCTCAAGAACTAATGTACGGAATTTTATTTCTATAGAATCATTATGATGGGCATGCATTGCCATTTATTTTTGGCACTTTGATAACGAAATTTGACCTTTTATCTACCGACGGTACTTATAAGTACCATTAAAATTATTTATTGTAAAATTCTATTGAAACGTCAATTAGTTGTAATACTGTTTAGAATGAGTTACAGATACATTACTTTATTTTGTTCCAAAAGCATTATTGGTTATACAAAAAAAAATATTTTTAAAAGTATAATTCTTTTTACTTTTGTATCTTTCCAGCTTTCTAGTCAATGAGGGAAGGCTGATGGGGATTTTTAAATTCAAAAATATTTCTATATTTATAATGTAAGAACATCATACTTGTACAATTTAAAAATTCTACAAAATACCAAGAAAACAATTTAAAATAAAATATTTGAGTGGGGTTATAAATATTGCACAAAATGTCAAAATCCTTGTAAATTCAAATTTAATTAATCCATCTAAATCTTTCAATCCTTCTGAAATACTTCAAAAATGTATTAAAGGATTATGTAATTCTTTTAATTTAGTTAAATAATTTACGTAAAATGCTTTAGAATGTAAAATTTTCATGAATTCATAATTCCGTAGATAAAGGGTTAATATGTATGAGATAGAAGAAAGTTTTGGGGAAATGGTATATTCCACTAGTATTTTATAAACATTAGCAACTTTTTTTCGTATTTTATATGTCAGTAAAATATTGTTTAAATAAAAAAATTTAAAAATGTACATTTTAATCTTTTATCATTTCTACTATTTCAACCTGTCTGATTTTTGTATTAATTAACATATGCTAGCTCATTATATTTTAATAAAGTTCCACTGCTCGCAAAAATTTATGTATACAAACTTAACATAAAAATTTGCAAAATGGGCATAAAATGAGTCTTGAAACAGAAATTCACGAGTCTTAATAATATTGATAAGACTCGAGATCAGAAGTTAATGTAAAATTCTAGAAGTATTTCTCCTAAGAAAATAAGATTTCATCTTGCAATCTGTATCTAGGGATTTTTCTTAATAAACTCTACTTCCAACACCATGACGAAATCTCGTTTGATGACCCTCAAAATGCTTTTTACATCTAGAATTCATGAAACGGATTTTCACTATAATTTATCAATTGATTCACTGGCATCCAAAAGTAAAGCAACAAACATTTATTACAATAATTACTATTTGAAAGAAAGTGATGTAAAAATTAGATCTACTATATATTGAGTCTATATCGTGTCCTTTTTATGTCATAAATATAAAGAAGTAACATAATCACTTCGTGAACATGATGGTGACATGACGGTGAACATATCGGTGATATTTTACTTTCGTGCCAAATGTATGACGACCCCAGATACAATGAACATACTTGTTATTCTCACATGACCGTTATTTGGAAACTACATTATGAAGTTTTTACGTGCTTTGCATAGTGATGAATCACCAAATGACGTCACAGTAAGTCACATGATGATTATCTCTGTGACCTACATTTGAAGACTTCACTGTAAAGTCATCATAAGCACTGAAGATGATTTTATAACTTTATAATATTACTTCATTTTGCTGTTGCTTTTTAACAAAACAATTATTATAGTGACTTAACTATGCAGTGTTCAAATGACGATTCCATGAGAATTACAAGATGATTTCATTGCAACTCGCGACTGTAACAAAATAACATCAGCAGTGAGTTTTAATATAGCCACGAAAACACATTTAATTGAGAATATGATGAAACATATCACATTTTAGTTCAATGTTAATGACTGTGACATTTGTGACCATTTGTGAGTTTAGAGTGAGCATATAAATTACTTTACTGTTGGGATTGCACCTATTTCCTAACCTAATATTTATATAACTTACCTTTGTATATTCTCAATTAACAAAATTAGCACTTTGCATTTGTTGCTTAACTCTTGGATTTTATTAAATTAATTATACGAATATGCTTATTCCTTTGAACACAAAATGCTCACTCACATAAACGTTACCTTTTTGTAGTAATTGGTCACCATAATATTTTTTTAGAATTCCAATTTTTACTTAGTGATAGTGAAAAATTGTTGATTTTACAGTATAATACTGACAGCTGAGGTGCCAGTTCATAAAATCATTCAATTTGTAAAATAACCAGTAATATACCTTCGTTTTAGTGAATTCAACAGTGCATTACTTGCTGTTAATTTTATTGTTTTTTACCGTAAATTTTACAGTTATAAACTGGCGCCCCTGTTGCTAGTACTATACTGTAAAATCAACAATTATTTTTTGCAGTTCAAAACGTAAAAAAAACTATAAGTTTTCTAATCTTTTCAGGAATACTATATTGTGTCTAATTATCTTTTTTGAGATTGTTGAAAAATATTCGTTTTCAATACGTACCTTCATTGCCTTCAGACTCAGAAACTTCATTTTCCATTAGTGCAACATTTGTTTTGATGTTTGATACAGATTCCATACCATTTAACTTATGTTCAGTTGCTTCCGTGCAAGTACCCGAAGATTATATTGTACATGGGGTATTAATTGAGTTAGAAATATATTGCTCAGTTTCTTCTACACAGAGAACCAAAGATGTGGTCGTGTTTGGTTCATAAACTGTGTTGAAAGTATGCTGCTCTGCTGATTCTACAGAACTAACTAAAGATTTCGTTGTGCTTTTATTGTTAATTAAGTTCGAAGTATGCTCTTCTATCGATTCTACAGAACTAACTAAAGATTCCGTTGTGCTTTTATTGTTAATTAAGTTCGAAGTATGCTCTTCTATCGATTTTAAACAATTAACTGAAGATTCTTTCGTGCTTTTTGAAGTAGTTGTATTAGAAGTATGCTGCCATTCAGTCAATTCTTTACAAGTAGTATTGGATGTATTAATTCTACTGGAAGTATTAACTAGTCTAAGTAGGTCTAGTGAAACTGAAGAAGAGGTAATATAAGCTTCAGAATTTTTCAGTTCTGTCAGCCGGCTGTCGCTGGAGTAGGGCAGAATTCCTTTTGAAATCAAAATTTTCTGCACTAAATGATGAAAAAGCTGAAATGTAAAAATTATTCTTACTAATCCAATAAAATTAAATTGTTAAAATATTAAAAAGTGGGTACTTAAATTTCTTACAATAGTGACGTTTTTGTTTTCTTTAGCACTGACTTCAATGCAATCTAAGTTTTCATTTCGGGCAAAAGTTTTTACATCATTCACAGCTACAGATCTTTTGCTTCCATCCTCTGCTTTGTTTGCAGCTGCAATTACAAAATTAAAAAATAAACAAGAATTGAATTGCAAATTAGATGTTTGCAGCTAAAAAAAAGTAACATGCTTCTATTAATATAAATATACAAATTATCTGAGGAGATATTATTAAAGTACAGTAAACTCTCGATTGTCCACGAATCAAAACTGCAATTTTTGAAAAATGTCCCCAAAAAGGAAAAGAGTTGTATAACAATTCACGATAAATTAAAATTGATTTATCAAGGATTAGATCCAGGCTACGAGCGTGTAACTCAAGAAGAAACTGTAGAAAAAACGTTAGGTGTCAATTTTGAAGACAGCGATTAAGAAGATAGTAAAAAAATAAAGAAAGTTAACCACGACACAGCTTTAGCTTACATTGAAAGCTTTACACAGTATTTAGAGGAAGAATATGACGCATCACTTTGCAATAGACTAATTCGAAAAGACTTCAATCCCAAACAAAAAAGAAATGTATCAATATAAAAAGAAAAAAAAAGAAAAGAAAGGAAAAGAAATGTTGACTGATTTCTCAAAGAAGCAAATCTACAAATTTTTAAGAAGAGAATAATTTCATTATTCCTTAAATAATAAGTATGTTTTTATTACCTATATTTATTTATTTTTCCACTTTTTTCTCTCTCTTTTATTATTTTGGCATCATATTTCTTTTCCACCTGGGTTCTTTCAGCTACCACCACCTGTCGCACTCTTTGTAATCTCCTGCCTCTTTCTTTCACTTTATATCCACTTTTCTCTTCCACCTGGGTTTTTTCAGATAGCGCCACCTGTTGCTCTCTTTTTCATCTCCTTCTTCTTTTTTTCACTTTATCTCGACTCTGTGCCCTTACGGAATACGTGTCAGTTTAGCGGATGATGAGCTGTTATTGTTGTAGCTCGAAACGCGTTCTACTTTATTTTTATTTTATGGTGATTTGACAAAGTGTTTTACTTGATTTATTAATTGTCACTAGTGTTCACGGTGTTTATTCACTATGGAAATATAGAGCATTTACGCATTGAAAGGATCTGATATGGAAACAAATTAATTTAAATGTTCTTCCTAAGTTAAATTTTGTCAAGTTATTTTCATTTTGTCTTTTATGATAAAAACATCCGACTAGCACCATCTTCCTCTTGCCGGACTACAAAACTGTAATTTTGCATGTTTGCATAGCGGTATAAAATATAATTAACTGCAAGGGTTTAAAAGTCTAGGTAGCAGTGAGCAATCCCTCATCATAATATTTTAAGAGTTTTTTCGTCTAAATTTTTGTAAGAAATAATGAAATTCAGTGCGAGAGTCTGTACGCTGGCGCCTAGACATTTACACCCCCTAGTGAACTGAATAACATAGTTTCAAAGGAATGATCAATCATGGATTCCCAACCTTGAAATTCCACCGTTTATCCCACACATCAAACAGACGTATACTCTTAAAATGTTGGTTATTCAACAGGAAAAATTAATGGGGTTGAAAAAAAATTGAATATTATTGTATAATATAAAGGTACTGAAAATTGCACGTCGAATTGGTTTAAGATCGACATAAGAGTGATAATCAAGTGTTAAAGGGGAAAAAAGGCTGTGAAAAGAAATAATACCTTAAAAAAGAAAAAAGAAAATAAAAGAAATGTAAAAAATTAATGGCGGGAGTATAAATAAAAAATGAAGACTGTCAATAGATTAATAAATGGAAAAAAACCTATTTATAATAATCCCATAAAAATAAATTCATCTTTCAGAGCTATGTAAAAGTATCTTTATAAAAGTATCAATCACTTTTATAAAGTAATGATTACACAAACAATACCGAATTAATCGGATAGTTAAATTATTATATATAGAATAGGATAGTTAAATTATTATTTGCCTTCAAACTAGGTATGCTAAAATAAAACCATCATACCAGCAACACCATCTCAGTTGTATTAAAATCGCATAAGAATCACATTTCCCAGAAGAAGGAATTTCTTCCATATGCAGATAACCTTGAAAAAAAAATGTTCATTCGGTTTGGTGAAGTGAAAATCAATTTCTATAATAAACTGGACCAGTTATACAGTGGAATCCTGGAAACTCGTCTACCGATATCTCACCTTACGTACAACTCGACAATAACTTTTCTAACCTCTTCGTTACTGATTATCAATACAATATTATTGATTATTACTGAATTAGATCTTCTTCAATTTGATTTCAGTGCCGGAGATTTAATCTAAGATGTCCTGGGATAATTACATCAATGTGGGTAATAACGCAAAGTTCTAATATTAAGCATAATTATGAAGGAAGCCGAAAAATGGCACATACGGGATCTGCGCAGAAGGGTTCTGACAAGGAAGGTCTCCATTGGGGGCATACTCAGAATTTTTTTAAAAAAATAAAAATTAAACTACTCATGTAGGTAATAAAGGATCAGTGATAATTAGCGGCGGAATTACATTATTAGATATGTAAAAAAAATAAAATAGTTTGGAACAATTGGCGTGAAAAGCTGAAAGCGACGCGGGATTTGGCGAGCAGTGCATTTCCTCGCCAAAAGCAGACGATTCTAACGAATCTGAAAATTGATTTTAATTGACTTCACTGTTAAAAATCTGTAGCATTTACTGCAACGTCACTCCACTACTTTTATAGAATATCTCTCTTCTGATCAATGAGAATGCATAGCACGGTGAATTGACCGCGTCATACACTGTTAAAAATCTGCTGCATTTTGTTGCAACGCACTCCACCGCTTGTATATAATATCTCTATTCCAACCAATGAGAAAGCTCCATTTCACAGCCAAGTAACCGTTTTCTATACAAGCAAGGGAGTGCGTTGCAACAAAATGCAGCAGATTTTTAACAGTGTATTTTTCAATTTGGAACAATTTTAATCAATTTAAATTGTGTTTTAAATGATAAAATATATTAATTTCATTTTGTTATAAGTACATATAAACGTATATGACAAAATTACACTTAAAGTAAAGTAAAAATGCAAAACTAAAATTACTTAAAGTAAACTTATTTAAATAAATTGAACATAGAAAGTTTTTTCTTTAAAAAGTATTCGAAGCGTAAAAGCGTATTTTTCAAAATTTCGTTTTTTCGCCAACCGGAGATAAATCGTCAAATAAACGAAATTTTTATTATTTTTTTACGGACGTTATAAGGAGGTTCCGCCGAATTTTTTTTATAAACATACATAACTATATGAGAAGAACATTCTGTAATTTTTTCAGATTTTTCTGAGTATGCCCGTATGGAGACCTTCCTTGTGAGTCATCTGAATCACAAACAACCGTTAAAAGTTAATTTGTTCTCTTTGTAGATCTTATCGCTGGAAGAAGCGCGTAAAAGTCAACGCCAAATCTATAATTTGCAAGGTAAGTTTTGTGATCTGAAGATTATATATTTATTAGGACATACTTTATTTATTATATAAATTTGTACAGTATTTCATGTGCTTTCAAAATGTTGTGAAATATTTTAAATGTGTTCGCGAGACATTTTGTAGTTAATATATACTGCACAATAAGTAAACCGACATAATAACATAATATACTGGCGTAATCACTCTGATTGATTATTTTCAGTTTTGAAATTACTTCCGAAGAGGTTTTAATTTTTATTTTATGCTTGAGAAAGCATTATTCTCATAGTAGAAAACCAAAAAGGATAAAGAGAAATTTGTATGTCCAGAGTGCTGTTATTTTTTTTCCATACTTGTTAATTCAGAGATCTGTAGAGTTTGTATCTTTAAAATTGGTCAACTTACATGCTATTAATCAATCTAATTTTATAGTTTTGTTTGTATGGAGATATTAATTAACTAAATGGCTAATAATGCCAAAAGCATTGGTCAAGAAAATACGCCATTACATTTTATGAATACATATCTTCAAAAAATATTCTTTCTTGTATATATAGTCAATAAGTTACTGTATCAGATCCTATATTTGTTTGAAAGAAAAAAAACTAAAACTAAACAGTAATAATTGGCAGAGCCTTAACATGGCGTTATTACCACAGGATAACTAATTTGGATTATTTCGAATCTTGGATATCGAAACATATCATTCTAAGATGGTGGTCTACGTATGTGGACGCAGGGCGCGAAGATGTTAATCACTATAATATATTTGAACTCAAGCAGAACATTAAATTTGAAACAATGCAGTGAATCTTTGCAATAATGGTATTTGAATATGATAGTTAAGGTAACTAGTTTTCTTTTGAAAAGTTTTTTCATTTCGTATATATATTTTTGTTACAACTGTAATTCGTAGATATTGTGATCTATATTCAATATAATAATACTCATTTATGATGATAATTGGTTATGTTGTTGTGGTAGAGTATGGAATTTAATTTTTTAAATAATCTACGCATCGTGCACAGTTTTTTATTACACAGGAATGAAATTGAATACAATCGTGTATGCACTTTTATTAGGTAAAAGTGTAATCCATATAGTATAATAATTAAGTGGTTAAAAACACTAATTAGTTTGCAGGATAAAGATAAATGACCATCTAAATTCCAATTCAATTCTCCGGTAAGCATTGTTGAACGAAAAATATAATAGAAGATTATTTATCAGAATAAAAGTCAGTAAAATATTATGATTTTGGAATATTCCATCTTCTATTCCAGAAAACTCAACTTTGCCGAAATCTTGTCACATTTTCAGTCCACAATTGGCCAAGTTTTCAATGATCTATCTTATTGGGCAGCTGTTTAATGCATTATAGATAATGACAATAGGAATTTTAAAAGTTATATAATAATTATACACTTTTATTTGAAAATACAATTATATTGAAATAGTATTGCTCATGTTATTCAACACAATGGCTTTCATTCAATTTGTATGAGAAAAATCCAAATGGTTAAACCAACATAAGAATTTTTTATATAAATACCTATTAAAATTTCAGCATTTTTGTTCGCTTCTTTAAATCCCTTTAACCATTTTGACACAGCTGTAAATGTATTGGCATTTTGCACGTCATAGATGCACAATACTCCATCAGCTATATGGTAGTAACTAAAAGTATAAATTACTTTATATAAATTAACATAATGCAACTAGAAAGGAAATTTTAACTGTCTTAAATATATATATAGTAGGGGGAACTAAGGCACATTGATACAGTTTTTTTCTATGGATTTTTTTTGGGGTGAAGAAAGTAGAAAATTCAAGTTTTTTTTTTTTCCATGTGGTGACAGAAAAACTTGCGTAGTATGTTATAAAAATGTACAATCATTGTTTTATATAATATTTTTGCATGTAATTTTTAAAAAAAATTAAAAAAAAGTCATTTGTATCAATGTGCCCCATCCCTGGGGCAGATTGATACACTTCATGGGACAGTTTGATACGTTTGAGAAAATGGCGACAAAATAACACCAATGCACATTTTTCATAGAAAATAAGTTAGGAAACCATTTTATATTTTTATAGATCTTCAAATCGCTCGCAATTTATTTTTAAGCAATATTAAAGCAATCAAAATTAAATGTATAATGACCTGATGTTCTGGCTGTTCCTTGTCTGATTGTTGGCAGTGGTAACTTTGTCATGTCTAGCACTTCAACCCCAGCATTATCTTCTTTCTTAAGAAAGATGAAAAATTACCTGGTTTTCTGTTTATAAATAGGTTTATAAACAGAAAATAAAGGATAATTATAGTAAAAATTCTGTTTATAATATAATTATCCTTTTCTGTTTTCCAATTTGTTTCTTTTACTTAACATTTCTCATGTCGAAAATACATTTTCTCTGAAGAATCGATATAAATTCGAAATTTGCCAGACTGCCATCCTTTTCTTTTATTAGTTCTACTAGTACTAGCTTTTTGGGAAGTTCGTAGGTTTTCTGTTTGCAAAAATACTATAAAATGTTCTAATATAAAAAATTAGAGCTATTTTACTTTTTTGGTGAAATTTTTGGTGAAACATTGATGGACTAAGGAGTGTATGGTAAAGAAAAATAATATTAGGTAATGAAAAAATAAACTAAAAAAGGATTTAGGTTGTATCAATGTGCCCCGACATAGAGTGTATCAATGTGCCCCATACAGCTATTTTGAATAAAATGAGTCTCAAATCCAACTCTTCATAATTTACCTAACAATAAAGAATGAGGAACTGATAAAGAGTAGCTTTACTTGCCAGGGAGAATATTCTTTTCAATTGAAAATACTGGAACAGGCCATACCATTTCAATTAAACAACTCAAATTTACTTCTGAGCTACAAAAACAATAAATCACATGTCCCATTTCATCAAACTACTGAATCATGCCAAGACACTCTGTGTGTAGTTGTGTACACTAGTATCACCTTTTGGAGCTGTTTTGAAACTTCATGTAATGACCCTGCGAGCTGTAGAGGGAGTGTATCAATGTGCCCCAGTTCCCCCTGCATGTATATCTGTACAGATATGCACCTAAGTTATGAGCAATTATAAAACTAAAGTTCGAAAACAAAATATAACAACCAAACAAAAACATGTATGATATGAAAATGTACCGTAATTTCGGGTGTATAAGCCGCAGATCAAACAATTCTTTTTCGACCCAGAATTTTTTAAGAAACAAATATAGCTAGTTAGATCGCCGCAAATATTTGTCTTCAAACACTAAATAAGATTTCTGGGTCCAAAAAGAATTGTTTGATATGCGGCTTATACACCCGAAATTACGGTAGGTTATCCCATCTTATCATAGTACAACAGTTAATCCCTAAACTAACTCAGAAATATTCCTTCTTATTCCTAGTAATACTCGAAAACAGTCAATGAATTAAACTAATTAAAACAAATTACTTTTTAAAACAAACATAAAAATACTTATTGAAAATTTTTTTACTGTTTATATGTTTAACAGTTTGTATGGCCCATCGTTTTTCTCATAGATACATTCAGCTAACAAGGGCCTGTATTAATGCAAGAAATTTAACCCTAGTTGCAACAATATTCTTAAAATAAGAATGTGGCATCTGAAAATAGAGAAAATGCGAATTAAAGTTACCCTGAAACTATGTATAAGAGTGAGATAGAATCGATATATCCTGGCAGCTCATATGGATGAGCATTGGTGCACAGAACCAATGACTCAGGTTTTAACCCTGGCCCGGATAAGTTTCCATTCTGTTGTTTTTACGCCTTTTTAGCAATGTAAATCAAAATTCATGAATTAAAAACTCAGATATCTACAAGTTTGGTATCTTGATAGAAATAAATTTAATTTTCAATGCTCCTTAAAAGAAAATAATGATAATCTTACCCTTTGACGAAATTATAATATGCTTCTCGACCTGCTGTGTCCCATAAGATGAGTTTGACTAGAATATTTTCTACTTCTGTGACTTTT
Organism: Maratus speculifer; assembly: GCA_964019185.1. Taxonomy (NCBI): domain Eukaryota; kingdom Metazoa; phylum Arthropoda; class Arachnida; order Araneae; family Salticidae; genus Maratus; species Maratus speculifer. The sequence continues at coordinate 230,082,414 of OZ025290.1, forward strand.
TCGTACTTATGTATACTTCTTTTTAATGGTGACTCTATAAATATAAAACACATTTGGTCAGGTTTGGTTTAAAAAAAATAAATAAATACTTTAATAATTACTTATTATAGAAGATTATTTATTTTCGACATCTGTTTTTAAATATTTATTTAAACTTTTAAATTTGAGTTTCTTTACAATAGACATATATAAAGAGGTATATTTTAATGAAATTTTTTGAAGTAAATTTAAATGGTGACAGTTAGGTGATTCGATTGTTCGAAAAAAAGAATAATTGAGATAATTATATTTTCACAGGTGGCAATAAAATTTTTAATTTTATTGCCACCTGTGAAAAAATATATATTTTTTTAATTTAGAATAAACAGTGTTTGAGAATATTTTCAAAGATATTAAAGATACCTCTGTACCTTTCATTGGTAAAATTTATTCTTCTATTAAAACAAAGCATACTTTTTAACACTTTCCAATGAGCTTGAAATGTATTTATGACTTGAGTTTGTCTGGTTGTTTGATTCAACTACCGAAATATACTCGGACTGCTTTATAGCTACTATTTGTTATTGAAGTTTCTGTATCATGATTAATATTGAAAATGAAATGCGTACTTTTCAAATTCACTTATACAGGCACTAAAAAGTTCTCTTTTACATTACGGTGAACAGGGAAAAATCATTGGAAATGAGTGTTTCACCGATTTCCATTGTTGGACTTCCTGTCACGCTTTCAAACACTTCATGGCAACGATTATTTCTTCTTTTGTTTCTCCCACCCATTCGGATTTTCACGAATCTTATCTTATTTAAAAAAATTCTAATAATCTTGTCAATGATCTCTCATCATCTCATTTTCGCTTTTCAACTTGGAAATTACTTTTGCAATTTTTTTCTTGTCTCTTTTCATTTTTTGGTTTAAAAAAATCATTTTTTTCTCTGAATTTTTATTATTATTATTGATTATTTTTAATTAATTATTTCTTTTGTTTATTTCTTTTATGTACTTTAATGTCTTATGTTTGTTAATTTTTTCTGTCATTGTGGCAACACTTTTCAATTCTGCATGTGCTTCTTTGTGATTGTCACTGTTTCCTTTCCCCCCTTTCTGTTCACTTTTGACCTTGTCCCCTTACAGCCACAGGTTTAGAGTAGTTGACTGAAATATTATATTTACCAGTTCGAATGATTGATCGAATGATGTGTTTTACTTTGATTTTATGAAGTTTTACATACAGTTTTAATATTTTAATTAAGTTTTAATGATGTTGCACTATTCCATACAGAATAAAATCTTTATGCATTTCCGAGATACTTTTTGTAGAATATGGACTACAAAGCATTTGTCATTTGTTTACAGATCACACAAAAGTGTTCCGTTATGCAATAGTTTACGAGAAAAAGTTGTTTGCGGTGTATTTAATAACATTACATTTTATCTCAAATTTAAAGAAATTCACATGTATTACTGAGGTGCACTATTAGAAACTTTCTCTAAAATAGCATTTGCGTAGCATTTGTTGCTCATTTACAGCTACACACGAGAAATTCGATTGGAATGAATGAGTAGCAATTACTCGAAATGCTTTCTAATTTCTGTTATACATTTTAAAATTTAACTTAATTTATGCATCTTCAGTTCCACCTGCAGCCAAGAGATTCTGCTTTCAAAACTGGTAGATGAAAGATACTGGATTCGAACTCAGTTTTGTCCGTCGATCTAATCAGTCGGCGTTATCAGTGGATTTCCTCAAACCTTGGATAACTTCGCATAAATACGAGTTAGGTTCCTTTAAAAAGACTCTCACAGATGGAACTCCCCTATTCCTTCGTGTAGATAGACGGCCATCATAAACACCATTACTACCGCCTGTTGTTCATGTACAAGGCTACGCAAAATGGTTGATAAGTGTTAGTGTCTATACATGTGAATTCATGAAGAGTGTTTTTTAATTGTGGTATGTATGTTCTTGTTGAAATATATTAATTATACTAACAGATATTTGGGAAATATAACTAAATTCATATGGAAGTCCAGGCAAAGAAATAGATCTATTGCCATTTACTGTTTCTGAAAGTATATTTTTAATTGTGTTGTGCGTTTATTACCTGAATGAAATTTTTGTTTATATGCTCTAAATAGAAAAATATTTTTACTATATAGGACTTTAAAAAAAAGAAAAGAAAAATCGAGAGCATTTATGTCAATTAACGATATGGACATAAAAGGAAAATTTCAACCATGTGATATACTTTTCTAACTGAACTGAAATTGATCATGCTACACAGTATCACCAGATTCACAGATCATACATCGGTCTGTACAAAATAATTCGACAATTTTCTTACTATTGACGATATTTGCTGAAAATGAATTTTTAAATGTGTTATTTTTTATTCTAAATTGTTTATCTATATATATTCTTAAGGGTAAAGATTCAATGAATTTTTTATGATGTTTTCAAAAAATTTTATTATCTATGTTTGTCCCGTGAATTTTCAGTCTTTTCAATTCATGAAACTAAAATATTTTCAGGCAACATTTATTTAATTTTCATTCCACAGCTCACTTCATTTCAGTTATTTTTTTTTTCATATATTAACTTAAAAATATTTTCATATTATTATTTATTCAGACACACACATAATAAACACACAATAAACACATCCGACACACACACAATATTCAGTGCGCTGTTAATCTTTTTTTCATATTTGCTCCAATTTTGTTATTTACTGTTTTAATTTTAGATTTATTAGATAGTTATTTCCCATCGCTTATTATTTATTTATAAATTGTAGATTTACAATGTAACTGTTTTCTGCAAGGCGACACGCCGCGCACCTACACTGTTAAAAATAAAGGTGACGAACCGGTTGCATTTGACTCTCAGGGGTGAAAAGGTTAAATCACTTGGCATCAGCGGGCTTGAAAATGTGTTTGGGGTGTCATTGGGTGTTTCACGCTAATTAGGGTGGCCCGCATAGCATACCGTTGCAAGATTTTCACCCCTTAGTCATTTGCGCATGCTCTGTAACGTGTATCCTTGCACTTCAACTCGCTGTTACTGGTGAATCAACACAGCAATTTTTTCCTACGATGACTATCACCGCTATACTCTATCCCAAGTTTGTTTAGAACTTCGGATGGCTAACTTTTGGCGAGCTTTTTTATATAAAGCAACCTTTGAATTTCAGGACATATGAACATTTCAGGGAGACTTTAAAGGTGAGCTTGATGGCCGAGTGGATAGGGCGGTGAGCTTGTAATCCGACGTTCTGCGTTCGAATCCATCGAGGGCCGAAAGTCGGTTAATATATTTTTTAATTTTTTATCATTGGGCACTCTGGATTAAGGGTGCCATCTTTTCACCCTAATTAAAGGTGCTATTTTAGCTCCTTTAGGGGTGTCATCAGTGAGACAAGCCTTTCACCCTTAAAAGGTGCAATGTGTCACCATTAGTTTTAACAGTGTATTAATTAAAATCTCAATGACCACAATCCGAAAAGAAATTAATCGTATGGAAATACTGTGTTGGAGAAGTGTGTATCCGAGAAAGCGGATGATATTGTGTTTTAATAAAGTGATATAAATAGACCAGTTACTTATAAATATTTCAGTTAAAGTGTAAGAGTTTCACATTAAAAAAGATTTATGCATTGTTATGTATGTATATTTGTTACTGTAACTTCGATGTAAATAATGTTTAAATCTGTATAAAATTAGATTTTACAATTAAATAAAATTATACAATATAAATACAATAAATGAGATTATCACTTATCAACTAGTGAACAATATTGCTGATTTGTCATGCTTCGACAATGATATTCCGTGCAGCCTTTTAACCTATAGAGATTTTTGAGATGAGTAAAAATATTAAAAATCGTAATATTGACTTATCAAGATAAATTTTTAAATATTTTAGTCTAACTTGTATATGTAGGCAAAAAATTAATAATAATAAATATTTATGCTAAAAATTTCATCATAGCAAAATATTTCAGTTTTATTAAAAATGTGGAATCGGGGAAATTAGGTAAAAAATCTGCGTATGAAAATAACTCGTATTTTAATCTCCATACAAAACGAGAAATCATCCGTAAAGTAGTTTAGGGGTTATGTATCTATAAAGTTTTGAACTCATCATGTTAAATTAATTTTTAATAGCTTCAAAACTAACTGCAACATTTGTAGTTTTGGAAACAAATATAAAATTTCTTAAACGAATGATGTATAATTTTATTTATCAGCATAATTGAAACTTTCAGAAATTGATTTTCGTTAGAATAAATAAATTTTGGAAATATTAATATATTTTTATAAATATTAATTTCATAGTTTATAAATTATAAAATTAGAATACGAAAAAAAGTTCAATTATGACCTATAAAAAATTATTAAAATCGGTTTTATAGAAACTTTAAATGTACCAATTCAAAATTACAGCTTATTCCCTCAAATTGTTTTTGAATTGTGTTTAAAAACTACACGCATTGTAGTTTATTTCGCAACTATTAAAAATGAGTTTACCATAAGGAATTTAAAATTTTAAAACAGCATACGTCCTAAACTACTTTGCCGAACGACTTTCTAATGCTATCCCAAGGTAATACCTCGGAAGAATCCAAATATTATGCCAAAATTACTCGCTCGTATTGAAACTTCAAAGTTTGTAATTAGTTCTATGTTAAGACAACCGCCTGAACTTATTTCTTTAAACATAAACCGAAAGAAAATGTGCTATTTTGAATAATAATATAGTTCCTGAGAATAGTTATGTTTATTTTTCTCTGTCACAAAATACAGTTTTACTCACCTTTAAACTTATTTTCAACAAATCTTTCTATGAGGGATGTTTTTCCAACATCTAAAAATTGAAAGGAACGTTATGAATCATATAAATCAGCCATAATTCAGTAAAATCTGAATTAACACCTAATTTATCTATAATAGAAACATATTAAGATTTTGTTGAAAAATATTACACAATTACATATACTAATGTTTAATTCTGTATAAAAAGAATTTTCTTTTTATACAGAATTAAACTCATTCTTCTCATGATCTCATCTCATTCCGTTTTCAAACATTTTTGTATAGTTCTCTAGTCAGATATAAATTTAAAAAATAAAAATTATTATTTCACTTCATTTATTAGGTCAGATTTCACTAGCAATAAATTACTCTAGATTTAATATGATCTCATCTCATCTGTGAAGTTATGTTTTAACACTTCTCATCCGGCAAAATTTCGTCTAAAAAAATCCTGATAAATTCTAAGCCATACTTTCTTCCCATCGAACTTATCTTTATTTCACAATAAACAGTATACTAAATAACAATAAATGGTTTTATTTATTAAGGATGTACTAGTAAAAAATAAATGGTAGCAATAAAATATAAAAAGGTTACTAAAGTAGTAGAAAAAGAGAATGTGTAAATGAAACTCCTTAAAAAATGACTTGGAAACTTTCGCTGACAAAAACGGGATATAGTTGAACACATAAGAACATATATATATAGTTTATGGTCCTATGAAATTACAAAATCCAATCTTTTTGTTGTAGACAGTAGTAATACTATGTATTATGCTTTTAAATGCTATAAAAAGTTCTGTCAAGAAATTTGGATGCAAACCGATGGAAAATAGTAAATCAACTTAGCTTATTTCTGTTTGATAATATACATAACGTATAATTGAATTAGGTTTATATTAAAATTGATCATTTTACAGTCTAAATTAATGAAAGTTGCTGTTATTTGTACAAAAAATGTTCTGATCAGTAATTGCTCTGGGTGCGAGCGATAAATACCGATCACTGAAATTTTTGAATTAAAAAAACTTTAAATAATATTTTAATAAAAAACTATTATTTATTGAATAGACACATGGTAAAACTTCAACCGTTCTAAATTCTGTTACATCTATAATAACTTTAAAGATATTTAGCTGTTAGTGTTTTTTGATCGAAAATCACCCCAGTCCATCCTATATACTAAATCTTCTCCTAAAATTATCAAACAGTGAAATTTTTTTTCAATTCCGTTTAATAGAACTCAAGTTAAAGCGGTCTGAACAAAATTCGTATTTTTCTTTTATATGCATAGTAAACTGGTCGTTGGGGGGGGGGGGGGCACCATAATACTTATCCATCATGGATAAGTATTATGTAAATAAAATATGGAAACAAAACATGTGTAAACTATGCATAAAGAGCATCGCAATTCAAAATAAATTTAAACGTATATTTAAAATATTTTAGCAGATAGTAATGCCCTATTAATGAATTGTTGATGAACCAATTTCGACAATACTTAAGTAGTACCAAATTTCGTAAAAGACACATCCTTATAACTCCAAAAGTAATAATCATGTTAATTAAAAGTTTACTGAGTCAGATTAAGCATCTTATATTCAATTAAAATACATCTGAATTGAAATTTGAATGAAATGCAGAGTCATGCAAAATCGAAGAATGTGGAAAGTTAGATTACAAATATCTAAGCCTTTAATTATCCGATCGACTTCGTTGATTATGCAAAATTTGAGTTATTTTATTGTTTTTTACATTCACTACTTGAAAGAAAAGAATTTAAAAATATTTATACATCTTACATCAGAACAAATATTTCGAGAGTCCGAAAAAAATAGTTTCAGATAATCGAGGTTACTGATATTCTATAGGCTTCTTCTCGTTATTACGTACTAAGTATACACCAGATTTCAAGTCTCTATCTCAATTTGTTTGGGAGGATAGACACTTTATAGACACTTTACAGACACACAGACAGACGGACGACAATTTTTTAATCTAAAAATATGTTTTCGAAATCTCTAGTGCCATTTGGTGTAAATCCGTCAAAATTTTTTTTTCGATTTTCAAAACGATTGCAATATTTACCCCATACTACGTATGATGGGTAAGTAATAAACAGTACAGAATTATGTGATTTAAGAACAGTGCACTGATGAACTAAAGAGATATTATCTTGTTTATGTTTATTAATAATGTATTACAATTTTCTTCAATTTTCTTAATTTACAATCACAAGAATCTGAGCTAAATACAGCTTATAAAAGCTAAAATTTTAATTTGCATATTACACATAATTTATGATAGAGAATACGCAAAAGATCTTTTCTACATTTATTATATTCGCATTTAGATAACAAATACCCTACAATATATGGCATCCCTTTGTCAGAGTTCACATCTTGTCATCAAAATATAATTTACAAACTACATCATTAAAAACCATTTACGGGAGTATGGGACATATTTCAAAATAATTTTAATTCATTGAGTTACAATTTAGAATTTTTTGTGATGGTTAACCATATTGTTTGTAAACAAAATCACATGATAAAATTTCTCATATATATATTTTTTTATTTAAATTTGAAATGTATTAAAAGAGTGGGGCAATTTAAAATCGTTATAACTCAAAATATTATTCGTGGAATTTCAGTTTGTTTTCCTTTAAATGAACAATATTATATAAGCTTTAATTTTTATTCAGTATTTTAAAAAATATTAATTTATATAAAAATTAAAAAAAACTTTGAAAAATCGTATTTTTAAAAGTATATATTTTTTTTCGAATTTTCGTAATCTGAATTTTAAAAAAACAATTGAAAAAAAATATTCCAAATTTGAACCCTTCGCCTTTAACGGTTCTGGAAGTATAACAATTAAAACAGGGTAAATGGTGAAAAAATCATATCATACAGAAAAACGCATTTTTCAAAAGAAATCATTTCCATTAACAGCCATTCCTTAAAAGCCGGATTTTAAAACAAGCCAAAACTAAAAAATTAACATTTCCCGTTCCAATTAAGATAAAACACGGTTTAAACGTCATTTTATAAGCAGGAAAGAAAAACAAAAAACTGTAAAAATTTCTTTTATCGAATATCTGAAGAGTTAAGTGCTCCGAACCCCCTTAAAATGTTGAAAGCCATGTAAATGATATAAATGTAATACATAAAATAAATCATTAATAAGAAATAAACAGAAATTTCACTTACCAGATTCACCTAATAAAATGATTGTCACATTATAATCTGATTCCATAATCCCGAGTATTTTTTTCATCAATTTTCTTTATAAGTAACTACGATAAATTTAGTTTCGTTTTTTAAATTATTTTTTAATTGCATTGAGCTGTTATGCATAGTATTATTTCTAATAAAGACACCTTCTTAACGTTATCGAATCTTAACATAGCTAGCAAACCTGCAGCAGTAAAAATCATACTACAATATCTTCTAATCGGTACATTGCTCAAAACTATTTACTTTTTAAGTTAATTTTATTGGCTAAACATGACGATATGAATTATCAGTCGACTTTGTTTTCGCTTTAAACAAAAGGAAACATTCAGAACGAAAAAAGCAAGCATAGATGAATTTATTGATAAATGTATCGGTTTCATTTTCCAGCTTTTGAGATGTAAGTATGTCATTGATTCATAAAAATTAAAAACACTTGCCAAAACTTCCGGCATTGGATTCAAGCTCATGCTGACATACTTGCATTAAATAATGAGAAAAAAAGACTAAGCTCTCGGTTTGATTCGAATGCCGCAGCAATTTTAATATATTCATTCGAATTTACCGATTAAAGAAATTCCCAAATGTCAGTTTGGGATTTTTAATAGAGTGATATCTTTTAATGGTTTTGTCACGAGATAAAAAAAAAATAATAACTAGGACTTCCCTCAGAGGGATTAGTCTGAGAGATATTGCTGAAAACGTATACTTAATAATAATTTGCAAAAAGTAAAAAAAAAAAAGAAAAAGAAAAAGAAAAAAAGAAAAAAGAAAAAAGAAAAAAGAAAAAATACCACATTTAAAGAAAAAAAAATTGCAATTTAACAAATTACAACGACTATTTGGAAAATAGTATTTTCAAAGACTATAATTTTAGGTTTATAAATGATTTCTATATTTAAAAAAATAATGATAATATCATTTTTAAGAGGATCAAAACGTAGTTTACGTAATAACAGAGTTATTTTGACTGGACATTTGGAGTCGCGTTAATATTCCTGAGCCAATAATGAACAAATATTAAATGGAAATTTCAGCTTAACAATTTTCGGTAGTGTAAATTTTTAAATTTCTAAACATCGCACATTTTCAATATTTACACCGTCGCACAAAGAAAAAAGTTTACTTTTAAATGCAACTTGCTCGAAACCTATATCTAAATTTGTTGTTGAGTTATTAGTTTTTTGTTAGTTTTCAATACTTTTTTGTCATCGTGGCAACAGAAGTATTCCATTTCTAGACATTAAGGATAAACCAATCAGAAAACGAATGAAATAAAAGGCAGGAGTATTCCATTTTTGGACACTAAACATAGATCAATCAGAAAACGAATAAAACGAAATAAGTTGCGGAATTCAACCAATAAAAACATCCATACATACTTCAGATTTTCCAAATGTTTACCAAGAACAACTATTTTCCAAATAGTTAATTAAAAAAATGAGATGTTATTTTTAATTGATTATATAGCACCACAAATTTAAATGACTAAAATGAGCAAAGTAATTGGTAGAAATGCAAAATATTATATAAAAATTCCTATACACGGTTAAAAAATGGGAAAGCACACTATGCAAAACAGCCTTGCATGGGTATAAAATTGGAAGCACGCAATTCATTAAAAGTAATGCAGATAATAAAACACTAAAATATCTTGAATCGGAATTTGAACTCTTTAAAATGACGTAAAAAATATAAACAGCACAAAAATTACATAAATCATGATAGTTGAGTAGAATGAGGGAATTTTTTTACATAATGTGTGGTCCCCTTAGATAGTTAATACAGAAATGTTAACATTATAATATATATATCTGTTTTTTATGGATACGATAAGGTTCTCGATAAGAATTTAGGGAATTCTCTCTTTAAAAAATCATTTATAAAAATCCCCAAAACGCGTTCGAGTGAGTTGCAGATATGCTCAATCGGATTTAAGCGGATAGTGCATGCTTGTCACTACATACACTATTTTTCTTTCTTTTCAAACTTGTTCTCATGAAGTTAAGCAGTATTTCACTGTAGCTTGCATTAAATAAAAGGAATATACAATGCCTGTACTATAAGATACGAACGAGATTTGGATATCTCGTCTGCATAAGCCTTGAGCTGTCAAAATGTCACCACAAGTGATTTATAAATATGCACAAATTTTCCCGCAAGACATGCTGGCTCAAATACGCCAATATGAACTCGATTATGCAGTTTTACCCCAAATTTTTTTTTTAAATAGCCTGCTAGTGACAACTGAGAAAATGATAAAATAACCAGATTAGTAAAGCTGGAAAATTAATGTCCCTCCACTTTGTAACATTTTGTAATGGAATTCTTTTGTGGTGCAATGTAAATGAATAATAAATATTCTTTGTGCGGCATGCAAGTACAAAATATATATTCTAGTGCTCCTCATAAATGCATATCAAGTTCATTATGCTTCAATGGGCACGTAACATCATTAAAATGTTCTTGGAGTTATTTCATCCCATCAGCCACAATGTAACGGACTACTTTTGACTGTCACTGTATTCGAACTATTTATCCAATTTTACTAAAATTTAAAATGACTCAACAAAATTTGGCAACAAATATATATTTAAAATTTAAAACGATTCAGTTGGACAGTTTCTGTGCTGTTCTATGCGGACAGAGAGACGAACGGTTCAGACGACGACTATATGTACTATGTATTTATATAATTACGATTGCACTTTAAAAACAGTTAAAATTCAAAGGACATGCCATTTCCAGCAATCATTGTTTAAAGACACTTTTGTAACCGATTTCTTTTGTGTGTCCCTGTAAACGGATTAAAAATGATATGAATGACCTGTTCAAACGTAATCATAATGAAGTTAAGCGATTTATAAAAGTTTCAATACATTTGCAATAGTGAATTGAATTAAAATACTTTAACTATTTTTCTTATAGACCATAATGAAATGGAAAACTTTTAAATGCCCCTGCAATTAAACTATTAATCTCACGTACTTCATATGCAATACCAAACATGCCTAGGGGACCCTAAATAAGGTTTACCTAAGATCTAAATAAGGTCTAAATTGCATAAAAATTCGAGAATATTTGCAGATGTTAAAGTGTGGACAGATGGACAGACTATTCGAATGCATACACTTTTCAACTTTGTTGAAAAATGAAAAAAAAGCAACCGATTCATTTAATGCATAAAAGTAAAATAAATAAATAAATAAAATTTCGCCAAAACAGCCAGGACAAGATTTGGAACTCTTCCACATAATTGGCAGCAAAATATCGTTATTTTGCATGACATGCTAATTCGGCAATTGTTTTTTTTTCTATATTAATTTAATCTGTATTTAATCGTGTTTTTATTTATTGTTACTTCCTTTTTAAAATAATAGATAATAATTCAAAAGTGATTTTTCCCAAATTTGCGCCAAAAGAAATACTGTACTACTTAGTTATCCCGTCGACCAATTTTGCCAAACGATACAAATCGCCAAACTAACAGGAACTTATACATGTTGAAAACATTTTTATTTTAAATAATAGAAGAACAAATAAATTAGTAAAACATTAACAAAAAGTCGAAATAAAATCACTTTATGATGTTTTAAGCGCACGTATCGTGTTTAATTCATTGAATGTGACATTCACGGTCATCCATTGTTGGCTTTTAATCTTATAATTTGGCGATATATTTTTTTTTTTTTGGTCGGTGGCATAACCAAGTAGTACTCAAATACAGGGTGTATCTAAACTACTGGGCAAAACTTTAAGGGGTGATAGTACACATCAAGACAAACAATATTAAATGGGAAACAAAGGGTCCCAAACGTCTTCTGAAGGAGGTATTCGCCATCAAAGTTTAGGGTCCAAGATTTAAAATGATTATAACAAACGGAAAAATTAGTCGATTCGCTTGCGGTTTTCACGAAAACTATTCTTTATGTCATTATTGTCTTGAAAATAAATTTTAAAGATAAATTTCAAAAAATGCCGATAGAGGGCGCTTTAGACTTTGGAGTAACGCATAACTATTTTTTACGGTTATTGTTTAAATCTCATTAAATATTTTTAGATGTTTAGACAAAAATTTAAATTTTGAGCTCAAAATGTGTGGTTAAGTAGCGCAAACTGAACTGTGTTTAATGAGAGTGGATAGGTTCAAATTTCAAATGATTATAAACAAGTAAGAAAAATCATCCGTTAAGCATAGATTATGAAGCACTTTCCAACACTTAATGAAATCTTTAACAAATCTTTGTTATTTAAGGAAATAATAGTGTATAGCCAAATATACCCAAATATGTATTCCAGTACATTAGAACAGCCCTGTATTTCATATGTGAATTCATATAATGGGAAAATTTAGCTTAGCAAGAAAATACCCAGTAGCTTGAAATTTCTTTTTCAGCAATTCATACTATTAGATGGAAACATACTTGGATACTTTTGTTCAGCCCTGTAGTTTACATTGTACCTTTATTACACGTCAGCATTAGGCTAAAATTTATTGTTAACTAAAACACTTTTAAAACAACTGAAATCACATTCTCATAAATCATCATTCATAGGCGTCCATGTCCCGAATTCTTTGCATGGCCCTGTATATCCCTTTATCTATATTCTGCAAACATTTCTCAGTAAATTGAATGAAGGTCAGCGTAAAAATGCATAGTTTATTTAAGAACCACGTTTAGATAATTTACGCTCATATTCAGTAACGTTGGTGAGCTCTTTTGGGTAGCCCTGCATATCAACTATAACATTTATACACACCATATAATGTGCATATATTTAGCGAAATATAAACGCGAATATCATAATTAAAATGCATTTCATCCCTTCATCAGCCATCATCAGACACATATACGGTACTTCGGAAAAAATATACTATTTGAAATCTTTTGTGTGGCCTTGTAGATGCTATGTACTTCATATTATGCAAGACAGTAGCGTATAATTTATATTAAGCTTCAGTGACATATATCAATTTTATTATGCATGAAAAAGCTTAATATATTTAAAATATGTCACACACAATTCCCCCCTTTACCATTATCTAATGGAATTCTTTTGTGTGGCCCTGTAAATGAATAATAGCTATATTTTCACCTTATATTTTATAGAATGCATATTTTAATATGTTTGACAAGGTATAACATCTTTAAAATTCCTTTGAAATGATTTTTCCCCATAGACCGTAATGTAATAGGAAACTTTTGATTCGCCCTATAGATAAACTAATCATGGTAGAAATTCATTTTCGATAGGACGTATGCTAGGGTAAACGTCAATAATGTCCTAAAATTTCATGGTAATACGAGTATATTAACGATTTTTCCCAATGGGCCGTAATGTAATGGAAAACTTTTGATTCGCCCTGTAGATAAACTAATCATAATAGAAACTTCATTTTCAATAGGGTTCGTGCTAGGGTAAACATCAATAACGTCCTAAAATTTCATGCCAATCCGAGTATATTAACGATTTTTCCCCATAGGCCGTAATGTAATGGGAAACTTTTGATTCGCCCTGTAGATAAACTAATCATGGTAGAAACTTCATTTTCAATAGGACTTGTGCTAGGGTAAACGTCAATAACATCGTAAAATTTCATGGCAATCCGAGTATATTAACGATTTTTCCTCATAGGCCGTAATGTAATGGGAAACTTTTGATTCTCTCTGTAGATAAACTAATCATGATAGATACTTCATTTTCAATAGGGTTCGTGCTAGGGTAAACCTCAATAACGTATAAAAATCTCATAGCAATCCGAGTATATTTACGGGAGTTAGAGCGCGGACAGACGGCCATCCGGCCTGACGGCCAGACGAGACGAATGCACACTGATAAAAATTTGACTCATTTGCTACAGCGCCACTCCACCGCTTTTATAGAAAACGGTTTACTGTGTTATGGAGCATTCTCGTTGGTCATAAAAGAGATATTCTATAAAAGCTGTGGAGTGACGCTGCAGCAAATGGGTCAAATTTTTAACAGTGCATAAGCACTTTTCAACTTTGTTGGAAAGTGCTAAAAACATAAAAATTGGTCAATTGATTTGCGGTTTTCACTAAAATTATTCTTTATGTCAGCATCGTGTTAAAAATAAATTATACAGATAAATTTCAAAAAAATGTTGATAAAGAGCGCTTTAGACTTTGAAGTAATATACAATTATTTTATACCGTTATTTTTTGCATCTCATTAAGTTTTTTTGAAGCTTAGACATAAACTTAAATTTTGTGCTGAAAATCTGAATCGTTGAGAGTAGTTAAGGAGCGCTAACTGAACTGCGTTCAATGGGGGGGGGGGGAGGTTCAAATCTCAAATTATTATAAAAAACGGAATAATTGGTCGATTCGTTTGCGGTATTCTCTAAAACCATTCTCTATGTCAGTGTTTCCTTGAAAATAAATTTTAAAGATTAATTTCAAAAAATTCCGTTAGAGGGCGCCTTAAACTTTAGAGTAACCAACAACTATTGTTAACCGTGATTTTTTTTATCTAAATAAATGTTTTAAAAGCTTAGACTTAAATTTTGAACTCAAAATCTGAATCGTTTTGATTAATTAAGTAGCGAAAAATTTAACTGTGTTCGTAGGGTGGTCAGGGTAACATTTCAACTCCTGAATACAGTTCAGTTTGCCCTTCTTAACTCCTCCCATCGATTCAGAATTTGAGCTCAAAATTTAAGTCTAAGATTTTGCAAGCATTTAATTGGATACAAAAAATAACAGTTAAAAATTGTTGTTGGTTACTCTAAAGTTTAAGGCGCCCTCTAACAGAATTTTTTGAAATTTAATTTTAAAATTTATTTTCAAGAAAATACTGACATAAAGAATGGTTTTAGAGAAACCCCAAACAAATCGACCAATTTGTCTGTTTTGTATAATCATTTGAAATTTGAACTTTCCCACCCCCATTGAACACCGTTCAGTTAGCGCTACTTAACCACTCTCAACGATTCAAATTCTCAGCACAAAATTTAAGTTTATGTCTAAGCTTCAAAAAAATTAACGAGATGCAAAAAATAACGGTAAAAATAGTTAGACGTTAATCCAAAGTCTAAAGCGCCCTCTATCGACATTTTTTGAAAGGAGGTGGGTCAATAAGGGCCATTTTTTGCTCATCAGCACCTAAACGTGTCATACATTTTTTTTCATTAGTATACCTCATAACAAGCAAGAAAATAATAATATCTGAAATGAAAATTTAATAATTGATGGAAAAATGAAATATAGATTTAAGTAAATATTATGTGTATTAATGAACATAAACACTATTTTCATTAGTTTTGATCCATATATTCAATAATAAATACAACAATGAATGTAAATTTAAGATGAATGGAGCTTACTAAGATTATTATTTCAATTTATGAAATATCGGAAATAATCAATAACAAAAAAATAATAATAATAGTCATACAGTTTCAGACCTTTTGGACAATGTGTTTTAGATTATTTCCTTTATTGATTGCTTCACCAGAATCACTAATGGACCATCCAGCGGCCGCGTCTTGTATAGTATATGAACATATTCAATATTTGTTTTTTTAATTTTGATCGAGCTATGGCACATTATAGTAGTAATGTAAGCCAGAAACCATAATATGAAAACAACTTGCACCCAACACGCTACGACACTTTCGCGTACTTTACACTGACAGTTCCATTATGTTATGATGTTTCTCTGTGTTTTTATCCAAATATTATAGGTTTTAGAAATCGTGCGCTGAAAAATCTAATTTTGGTTTCGAGAGGTGTGCCTTAGCATCCTCTGTGGAAAACTGTTGCTACTTATTTAAGAATCTTGGCATTTTATGTTCAATATCCATTTCGTGCAGTTCCAAACAATCCCGGTAAAATATATCAATACTCTCAACATCGTTTGGCTTAAGGCACTCTCTGATATTATATGAATATTTTTTAATATGTTTGTAAGTATATTAGCGTACTTGTTCTTTGTTTCTGCGAAGTAAATAATGAAGACATCCAAAATGTAATTTGAAGTAATGACTAATACCATATGCTTAACGAAAGGTCTTGATTTGTATATCCAGAAAGAATGTCTCTGAAAGGAATAGTTCAAACTCTTCTAGATATAAATGTATGTGCTATCAAAAGCAATCATCACAGTATCATTGTCGTCATCCGGAATAAACAATCTTCCTGCTGAAGGCCTCGCATATTTTTCAATAACTTGTGTTCTGGTGATATGTTCCAAACTACGGTGTTTTAGATCAACGTTCTCAATCACAGTCTGTTTTTCATATTTTACAGAAGATATTATTATTTTTCTTATATTGAATAATGTAGACAGAACACCATGATACAGACCATTTCTAAGTTTTACAAGTAAAACTGCAAAGCAAGTACGAGATGTCCTCTTTATTGAGGAACGTATTTTGGACTTTACAAGTTTAAAGATATAGTTAAAATCAGACATAAATATACCCATGAGAATATAATAATAGATTTCGGAAAAGTGCTCCCGTGTATCAAAATTGAGGCCATCTTTGCTACATTTCTGATATTGTTTTAAATATTTTCATGCATCGTATTTCATACATCGATGTATTCTCACTTACAGGACATTAATCTTGCAGAGTCAATTTACCGATAAGGTAATATGAGTTTTACAGCATCGTTTTTGCGACGAAATAGATTCTAGTTTCTGTAAAAGTTTGAGTTTCAATAGCTTTTGCTACAACAACGAAGCACTTTTTAGCTTTTCATATTATAAACAAGTGTTAGAGTTGTGAAAATGAGATATTGATTTAAATGTAAATTAGGTTTCTTATTTGTGGTCTCATCGACAGTAATCGTTGACGTCCTATCTCTTATTCTTACATCAGAAGAAGAAATAGAAGTATTTAGAGCCTGGAGAGCACGAAATACATATTATTTGTATTTAGAGCACTACGTAAAATCATTCTGTAAATCTCAGTTTTTCGAATATCTAAGTATCTATATAACTTTTTTGTCAGAACAGATACGAAAAGCTTTCTGCGAGACTTTACAACAATGACATTGGCATCCAAGCATTATATGAAAACAATTTTAGAAAACAACATTGACATTTGAACAACGTTAATACTTTTTAAGTACGGCAAAAGAAGTCTGAACGCTCTTCGATAGTAGTGCATTTGATTCTCTCACATAATACATTTTTTTCTTTAATAGGTAGAAGTGCACACTGAACCCAAATTAAATAATGCTCATATAAAAGCTTATAAAGAGTAGAATAATTGCATGTCAAAATTAACTGGGTTCATCGAGCGCTTCTTAGTAAAAAATTCATTCAAAGACACAAAAAACGTTAAAAATGCAGAAAAAAGCCAAAACACTCTACTTTCGGGCTATAATTGCCATGACTTACTATTTTATTTATCACGCAAAACTTATATCAAACAAAAATACATATCTCTAACTTTACAAAGCCACAGAACAATCATCTGAATTTGAAACTTTTTTTTCCGGGTATATAATGGGCGAAAAATAGCCTTTATTGAGCCACCTCCTTTATGTTTATAATTTATTTTCAAGACAATACTGATATAAAGAATAGTTTTAGTGAAAACCGCAAATCAATTGACCAATTATTTTATTTTTTTGTAAACATTTGAAATTTGAACCTACCCACTCCCATTGAACACAGTTCAGTTTGCACTACTTAATCACAGATTTTGAGCTCAAAATTTAAGTTTATGTCTAAACTTCTAAAAAAATTAATGCGATGCAAAAAATATGGTAAAAAATAATTGTTCGTTACTCCAAAGTCTAAAGTGCCCTCTATCGGCATTTTTTGAAATTTATCTTTATAATTTATTTTCAAGACAATACTGACATAAAGAATAGTTTTCGTGAAAACCGCAAACGAATCGACCAATTTTTCCGTTTTATATAATCATTTCAAATTTTGGACCCTAAATTTTGATGGCGCATATCTCCTTCGGAAGACGTTTGGGACACTTAGTTTCCCATTTTATATTATTTGTCTTGATGTCTACTATCACCCCTTAAAGATTTGACCAGTTGTTTAGATACACCCTGTATGTATATGATATTTCTATCCTATTTTCATAGTACTTTTCCATTAATACCTTCACTTCGAAGTTTATATAAATCTTGGTGCAGTTTGGGCTTCAGAAAGTCAGATTTCATATCTGATGAACGTTTATTCTTATTTTTACACATAAATATGGCGCAGATGACATATAGGAACCAAGTTGGCACGATTTTTTCTATCGCCAAATTGGTGAAAACTTTGATTTTGAATTTTGCTGTAACTGTTAATATTTTCGATTTATTGTGATATGTATATTATTTATTATATGGTACAACTAGGTTATCCCGTCGACCAAAAAATTATCGCCAAACTATAAGATTAAATGCCAATAATGGATGATCGTGAATGTCACATTCAGTGACATTAAATGCGATTTACGTGCTTAAAATGTCATTAAGTGATTTTTATTTCGTCTTTTTATTAATATTCTGCTATTTATTTGTTTTTTCGTTATTTAAAATAAAAATTATGTCAATATGTATAATTTGGCTATTAGTTTGGCGATTTGTATAATTTGGCGAAATTGGTCGACAGGATAACAGAGTAGTACCTATTATATATTTTTTTTTCTTTTTATTAGGTTTATTATTTATATCTTTTATTTATTGCTTCAACTATTGTTACTTTTTTGGTACTATTTGATTATACTGTCGTCGACCAAAAAAGTATCACCAAACTATAAAATTAAGTGCCAGTAATGGATGATCGGGGATGTCTCATTCAATCGCATTAATCAGGATACATGTGTTTAATCCTCTCAGGGACAAGGTATTTTTGCTCCAAAAATAGTCAATTAATTAATTTCCACCGCAATTCACAAAAAAATTTAGTTGAAAATAATTAAAAGCGTTTCGTCACGTTTATTATGAGATCAAAATTGTACTAAAAAATTACAGGTGCCAGTTGGCAATTAAAGCATTTTGGCTTTTTCTTTTTAATTAATGAAAAAAAAATCCTTTTCCAGTTTGTTTCTTAAGTTTAAATATGATTTATTGTATTTAAATAAAAATTGTTTACATATTTCCTTTGCTCCATGTGCTTGAATTTAGAAATCTAATGAGAATCCAACTTGTGAAAATGACGCATATTAAATTTTCGTGACGTATTAGCCAAATTGTGCGTTTTTATCAGTTTTTTTAAATATAATTTTAAAACGATTTGGATCTTATTTGTCGTAGTAAGTGCGTTCAGTAGGTTACCTTCATAGGTACCTTCTGGTAGAACTAGAATCAAAATCCGTCAAGTATTTTTTGAGATTTCCTTGACGAAAGAATTTTGTTTGACATTTAATATTGTTACGTACTATGTGTATTAGCCTTCGCTTCGCTGAGAAAACTATTTACTCCATGTACTCTAATTCGGTTGTCTACAAAAATATCCAGCCGTTGAAAAATGACGCACACCAAGTTTCTGTGACGTATGCAGATAAACTGTACTTTTTATCAGTTTTTTGAATATATTTTTAAATTATTTGGAACTAATTTTTGAAAGTAGGTGCATTCAGCAGGTTACCTTCATAGGTACCTTCTGGTACAAACAGAATCGAAATCCGACAAGTATTTTTTGAGATTTACTTGTCGAAAGAATTTTTTTTTTTTTACTTTTAATATCGTTACGTACTATGTGTATAAGACTTCGCTTCGATCAGACAACTAGTCAGACGTGGTAATCTCAAAACTTTCTTCTATCTTATGCATGTTAATACTTCCAGAAAAATGCAGCATAGCGGTACCACCGGTTGGGTGGTTAAAACTAAAATCTAGTCAGCAACAACTTATGTCAATTTATAACTGAATTTGAAGTTTGATGAAAATACGTGCATTAGTTTTCGAAATAAAGCTAATGCAAAATTCTTAAAATAATCTCCATAACAACACCACTTGTTGGGTGATGTACATAAAAAATAATCATGATTTATTTTTTATCAGGTACTAACTGGATCTGAAGTTTCATGAAAATTCATGCATTTGTTCTTGCGATACATTTATTGCGAAATCGTTAAAAATGCAGAACAGCAGGACTATCTATAAAGCTATTTACACGAAAAGCTAAACAACACTAATCTACATCAGTGACTGACTGAATCTGAAGTTTTAGAAAATTTCATGCGTTAGTTCTTGAAATAGAGCTATTGCGATAATCATGAATAATGCTGTATGGCAGCGCCCCTGTTGAACGATTTGCACCAAAATGTAATCGGCAATATGTGTTATCCAGGACTAACTAAACGTAAAGTTTTAGGAAAATCCATACATTAGTTCTTGAAATGTGGCTATTGTGAAAAAACACTGATAATACTAGCTATAATTAATATTTAAAATAATACACTTTGTATAAATCACCATTAAACGAAAATAACAAATCAGAACGCGACTGCTTTGTTATTTTCGTTTATTGGTGATTTATACAAAATGTATTATTTTAATTATTGTGAAAATTATCAATAATGCAGCATACCAGCGCCACCTGTTGAGTGATATACACCAAAAACTAATAAATTCTAGTTATTTCAAGGTCTCACAGAATCTGAAGTTTTGTGAAAATCCATGCATTAGTTTTCGAGATAGAGCTACAGTCGAACCTCTATATAACGAAACTCCATGCATCGAATTTCTCCATATAACGAATTTTTAGTAAGAACGGTCCCCTTTTCACAGGATTACATTAAAAACAGACTCTATATAGCGAAATATCTATCTCCATATAACGAATTTTTTCATAAATTGATCTTAATTTATTCAGTTTTAAAAAAGCTTCGAAATCATATGGAATCAATTTTCCATCACTTATTTTTGATTTATCGTTCAGTGGAGAAGTTTTTTTTTAATAAATATTACTTCTCTTCTTATTCTTTAAATCTAACAAGTTCATCCCACCTCCCACACACCTTTCAACATCCTTCTCAAAACACAGTCAATTGAATTGTTACACATATAAGAGAGGAATCAATGAGAGCACATAAGAGAGACCTTCAAATGGAGGAAAATATCAACTACAATTTTTCATTTCTTGCTAAAATTTGAGAATTTTTTTTGAGAGCGTAACAATTGTAATTTTAAAATCAAAACAACAAAAAATTACAGATTTCTTCCTCTGAAATTTATGTAAGTCTTCCTCATTTGATTTTCATTAAGCTTTCAAATAAATGTCTTTTCTCTTTTTTGAAACTGCTTAAATAAGTAAGAAATAAAATGTTAGGTTAATATATACTTTTAAACATTTCAAATTCTTAATTAAAAAGATCAAAAATAATATTTGTTCAACATTTACACATTAAATACTATTTTTAACATCATACTCTATACATCGAATTTCTCTATATAACGAATTTTTTACTGGAACGATGGATTTCGTTATATAGAGGCTCGACTGTATTTCAATAATCACGAATAACGCACCATGGTAGCGCCACCTGTTGAACGATTTGCATCAAAACATTATCAGAACCATGTTATATGAAGCACTTCTGTTATATGAAATTTCAGGAACATCCATGCATTAGTTCTTGAGATATAACTATTTTGGAAATTGTGAATAATGCTGCATATCAGCGCCACCTTTTGAACGATATACATCAAAAACTAATCATTTCTAGTTTATATCAAGGTCTAACAGAATTTACGGTTTTGTGAAATTCTGTGCATTAGTTCTTGAGATAGTGTCCACAATATTTTATCACATACAGACAGACTCATAGAAAGACATTTCGTAAAAACATGTTTTTGATGATCTCTAACCCCTAAAACGTGTAAATCCATCGAAAACCAGAATTCAAAAATTTTCATGAATACAATACTTTCTTCTTGTAAAATCAGAATAAAGTAAAAATACTTTTTAATCCAATAGTTCATGAAATATTCGCAATGAGAAAAATAACAAAGAGATTTGAATTTTTTTACAAAAATTAGTGGAAATAAATAATTTTAACTACAATAAAAGTAGAAATAGAAACTCCCCCTCTCTCAAATCCTGTGGGATGAAAAGAGGATATGAGCAGGGCTTAGATGGGAGTTTACAGGAGTATAATAGTCAATACACCGGTTTTGCTATCAAACAAAATAATATTCTTGATAAACAACAATTTTCTTAGCGCAACTTTCGGTTGCATTTGCTACTAACAAATAGGTTCAGATAGATTACGAATTTAACTACTTATTTCACGAATAAAAACTAAACCAAAATTTGAAACAAACCTAGTTTAATAATTTTATCTGGCCGTTTTTGACGAATTTTAATTTCATTTTTTCTGCAAGAGTTGGTTTTATCAATTTCGTATTAATGTGATTTCTTTCTTTCTACAACCAACCTTCCCTCTCTTTTTTCTTTTTTAACATTTTCCAACAAAGTTGAAATGATTTCGGTTTGTCCGACCTCTAACTCCTGCAAATATACTCGGATTGCCTTAAAATTTTTTAATGTTACTGAGGTTTACCCTATCACAAACCCTATTTCAAATGAAGTATCTAGCATGATTAGTTTATTTACAGGGGTTAAAAAATCGTTTCAAATGAATTTTTAAAATGCTACATTTTGTCAAACATATTAAAATCTATCTGCATTTACGAAGCATTTAAATTTTTTACTGTCCCCTATGGAGTTTCGGGGGGAAAATATTCACGGTAATGTATGACTTGTAATATTATGAAAGACGGTAGTATTCCTGTGACGCAGCCTTAAGCCTAAAATCGTATCGTAGAATTGTCGAAGGACGGAACTAGTATATACAGCTAGTTTGAGATCAAAGGGAATGCGGAAAGCCGCCTTTTAATAACTCAGCAAATATAGCTCACATTGTTCTGATTTTTTTAAAAAGAGTCATATCTGCAGTCTAATTCTATTTTGAATTTTTTACATTTCTACGTGCTTTATCTTTTAAGATCACGATACCATTTTTAAAATAAAAACGATGGTGTCTATGTCAAACATTTATATCTCAGAAACGACCTGGGTGATTTTTTAAAAATCATAGAAGGCGGCAGCCTTCAAGTGACGCAGCTTTAAATCTACCATCGTCAAAACCTACCATCGTCATAAGGGTAGATGCGGAACTTCATATATACAGCTAACTCAACTTCAAAGGAAATCGGAAAAGCCGCCTTCTAATAACTCAGCAAATATTGGTCAGAATGGTCCAATTTTTTTAATATAGTCTTATATTCCCAGTCTAATCCTATCCTATAATTTTTACATTTCTACGTGCCGTATATTTTTAGATCTCGATAACCATTTTTAAACTGAAAACGATGGTGTTTGTTCCTGATAATGAGATCTAGGAAACGGGCTGGGAGATTTTATTAAAACTTATATATAATATGAATCTCTTTAAGATAGAGGGAATAAGACTTGCCTAGTTTCTAGGAAAACTCTTGTTTGTTATATATTGGTCTTGGAAAATTGGACTATATTAGCTCGCGGATTACATGTTATTCTATGGGTTAGCAGACAGAGCCTGAGTGAAAAAGTTAACAGTTAAAAAGTCACAGTTAAAACACCCGAATCGAAGCAATAAATGTTTTTTAAACTACAAAAACATCTTATCATGTGCTTTAAAACATTCATTAAATATATACTAAATAAAATTTCTATTTATATTGCCTTTATTTTTCGTAAAGCAGAAAATATTACGTTTCTTATATTAGATATTTTTGCATTTTGTGGAAAAAATATTTTGAATCCTTTTTTAAAATAGGAAAATATTTTTTAATTATACATATTCAATATACTTTCGACTTATGATTTTTTTTTAAAGTTTACAAACAAAAATTATTTTTAATAATTTGTCCATGTATTCATACGCCTTTAGATAGTTTTGTTTTGAATCGTAATCGAATTCGCTGACGGTAAGAAGGTTCTCAAAGCTACGCGAGGCGTCAAAATTCAACTGTAAACATGGGATTAGAAATATGAAATATTAATAAAGCATGCCCCAAAGTAAGTACGAAATCTTAAATATCGAGGTAGTATATGATGTAATTATTCCCGACCCAGAGTATTTTTTATTTACGACAATTTTTTACTGTTTACATTATAAATACATGCTTCCTGACGTGTCTGTGGAGCGAAATACAAATTAAACAATTTACTATTTTATTTTGAGTTTTCTTCATAAATAAATAAATAAATAAACAAAATTTTTCGTTTTTAATGAAAATCCAGGTTAAATTTAAGGTATGACAAAATGAAAATTGTTCCCGATCCCGTGTGTAAAATAGTTTATTTGTGAATCGTTTGTATTTAAGTTAACGAAAATTGCCTCAAAACAACATCTTTTTCGAAATATGCATACCTATAGCTTGGTTTTGATTTTACATTCTTTTCAGATTAAAAAAAATCAAGCATCTCAGTATTTAAATTTTTATCAAAATTTTACTTTTTAAAATTTTCGGGACTTTCTAATGTAACTTATACTTTTTTCCCCCCTTATATTCAACTCTTATTCTTTCGTTACGCATATAAATAACGTTAAGAATGTTTTTAATTTAAGTGATAAAGGTTTGAAATTTCAAACTTTGATACTTGATTATAATCCTTTTCCATTCAAGTTCATTTGTGTAATAGAGACCAATTAGCAATGCAATTTTGTTTATCTTTTAAAGAAATTAAACAAAAATTCACATTATTAAAGACAGCACAAGTTAAATAAAAAGTTATGACATTATGGAAATTTGGATATGTTTATAAAATGATATACTTGTTTACAGGGGCGGATCCTGAGGATCATTTTGGGGGGGGGGGGGGCAATACCAAGAAGCATAGAATCAACATAGTCATAATTTCTGTTCATGATATACCTACTTGTACAGTTATTATTAAGCGAATGATTAAATGAAATGCTTTTTTCAAACGAAATAGGCTGTTTTTCTGCGACCTTTTGACTAAATTTGCACTCTTTTCGTGACTCTTTGACGGAATTCGCATTTTTTGGCATTTTTGACAAATCTCGCGTTTTTTGCCCGCAATACTGTCAAAATTCGGGGTTTTTCCGCAATCCTTTGACAAAATTGGCTCTTTTCTGCGATACGTTGGCAAAATTAGCAATGTTTTGCAACCCTTTGAGAAAAGTAGCTCATTTTTCTTCGACCTTTTGACGAAATTGAAATTTTTTCCACAACACTGACAAAACTCACTGTTTTCCAGCGATCCTATGTCAAAATAAGCGCTTTTTCCGTGACCTTTTGACAAAATTCGCACTTTTTCGCAGTGCTTTGATAAAATTAGTGCTTTTTCAGCAATCTTATGTTGAAGTTGGCGCTTTTTCAGCGATCCTATGTCGAAATTCACACTTTTTCCGCGATTTTTTACATACCTTTCTTAAAACCCTTTGACTAAATTAGCACTTTTCTGCGGCCTTTTGACGAAATTCGCTCTTTTCCACTATACTTTGACAAAATTAGCACTTTTTTGCAACCCTTTGAAAAAAGTAGCTAACTTTAGACAAATTTCATGCTTTCTCCTCGACCTTTTGACGAAATTCAAGCTTTTTCCACGACATTTTGACAAAACTCGCGCTTTCAGCGATCTTGTGTCAAAATTCGCATGTTTTAATGATCCTTTGTCGAAATTCTTTTTTTTTTTGTGCGACCTTTGACAAAATTCGTGCTTTTTCCACGATCTTTTGTAGAAATTTGCTCTTTTTCCGCGACACTTTGACAAAATTAGCACTTTTTAGCGACATTTTAATGAGATTCGCATTTTTTTTCATGAACAATAGAATGTCTCCGATGAAGTTGCAGAAAAAAGTCTGAATTCAACACTGGTTTGGAGGGGGGGAGCTATGCCCCCCCCCCCCAACAAATTTCATTTTGTCATACCTTTAATTTAACCTGCATTTTCATTAAAAATGAAATTTTTTTTTTTTTTTTTTTAAGAAAACTCAAAATAAAATAGTAAAATGTTTAATTTGTATTGCACTCCATAGATATACATCAGGAAGCACGTATTTATAATGTAAACAGCTAAAAAATTGTCGTAAATAAAAACAACTCTGGGTCGGGAATAATTATATCAGATATTACCTCGATATTTAGATTTCATACTTACTTTTGGGGATGCTTTATTAATTTTTTTCTCATCCCATGTTTACAATTGATTTTGATGTCAGTTTGACTGATCTCTGTGTATATATATGACCATTGGTCACTGCATAGGAAAATTGTGAATTTTTTTATTTAAACTTACCAAAGTTATTAATTCTGTGCAGTTTCAGCACCAATAATTAGATTCTAACAGAGAAAAATTTGTTTGAAAAGTTTTTCTCTCCAAATGGGGCATTAAAAATTGGGGTGTGCAAGTGCATGCCACATACATAACAACAAAAGTGGCAAGTCCTTAAAATTTTTTAGACTCCTTGGATTTTTTTGGCACAATCACTAACGTGTGTATAACCGCTGTGTGACCATTATAAAAAAAAAAAAAAAAATCGCTGGATTTACAAAAAATATTGAGCAAGAATCACTAAAATGCACAAATTTTGTCAATTACACAAACATTAATTCGTCTATGAACACAGTTTGCCCGTTGAAGCCAAAGAGACATCACTCGATTCACAAAAATTACTGTGCAAGAAACTCGTCAACACCACAATCATTAATGCGTGTATGCAGGGATGTGCAAAGAGAAAACTGCGGCCACCGCAAAGTCATTTGGCGCCCCCCCCTCCCACCCCACAAACTTTTTCTTGTGACAGGCTAAAAATGATTTTGGTAGTAAAAATTTGGAAAACTCAAAATTTCTGCACCCGGAGCGACCTCCCCCCCCCCCCCCCCTCCATTTCACACGGAGCTTCCTGTATGTGCTAAAAGCCATCATTAGATCCATGAAATTCGCTAATCACTGAAATATACGAAACCTATCAACATTGCAATCTCGCGTGTACAGAGGCCAGAGTTGTCCTATATTTCCTATATATCCTATATTTATAAAATAATCTTCAGAAATGTCCTATATTGTCCTATATTTCCTGTATTTATTTACTTTTTCATATATTTCGTATTAATGTCATTACCTGCTAGCATTTACAATTGCTTCTTTTTTTTTTTTTTTTTCCTCCGGTATCTCCATGCAGCAGCAATAGTTCAATCCTGCACATATTGCTCATACTTTCAGTCAGTACACAAAGTACAAATGAGAAGTAGGCTGTGGCATAGATTGCTGAATTTTTAAACATGACTTTGTACCCAGGGAGATTAAACATTGATGTCTCTGCTCAGTTTCCTAGGCTTTGGTGTCCATTTTTTTCTCTTTTGGATGTGACACCAGTAAAGAAATGGTTTTGAATGACTTGATGTTTTCATGTGCATCGGTTTGCTTGCTGAGTTAGTTCTAATGTTCAATGTGTTTTTGTGTTTCGCTGCAGCGCTGTGCGAAAGCGGTAGTCGCCCTGGCTGTGGAAATTTAGGGGGCGTCAAATTTATACTACAAATGTCATTTTTGGCCTGTCACAAGAAAAAGTTGGAGGGGGGAGGGGGGCACCAAACTGACACTTTGCCCCGGGCGCAGTTTTCTCTTCGCATATCCCTGTTACATTGTGATTTTTTTTAGTTTCTCTTATGCTTATCCTGTATTCAACTGCAATATATAATTTTTATTTATTTTAAATTTTATTTTAATCTAGAAAAGTATGTTTATCATAGAAGGCGGCAGCCTTCAAGTGACGCAGCTTTAAACCTACCATCGTCAAAACCTACCATCGTCATAAGGGTAGATGCGGAACTTCATATATACAGCTAACTCAACTTCAAAGGAAATCGGAAAAGCCGCCTTCTAATAACTCAGCAAATATTGGTCAGAATGGTCCAATTTTTTTAATATAGTCTTATATTCCCAGTCTAATCCTATCCTATAATTTTTACATTTCTACGTGCCATATATTTTTAGATCTCGATAACCATTTTTAAACTAAAAACGATGGTGTTTGTTCCTGATAATGAGATCTAGGAAACGGGCTGGGAGATTTTATTAAAACTTATATATAATATGAATCTCTTTAAGATAGAGGGAATAAGACTTGCCTTGTTTCTAGGAAAACTCTTGTTTGTTATATATTGATCTCGGAAAATTGGACTATATTAGCTCGTGGATTACATGTTATTCTATGGGTTAGCAGACGGAGACACTGCAAAAAGGCAAATGTAGTTATGGTCATAGTTAAAACACCTGCATCGAAGCAATAAATGTTTTTTAAACTACAAAAACATCTTATCATGTGCTTTAAAACATTCAATAAATATATACTAAATCAAATTTCTATTTATTTTGCCTTTATTTTTCGTAAGAAGAAAATATTACGTTTCTTACATTGGATATTTTTGCATTTTGTGGAAAAAATATTTTGAATCCTTTTTTAAAATAGGAAAGTATTTTTTAATTATGCATATTCAATATACTTTTCACTTATGATTTTCTTTTAAAGTTTACAAACAAAAATTATTTTTAATAAATTTGCTTTAGAATTCCATGTATTCATACGCCGTTTAGATAGTTTTGTTTTGAATCGTAATAGAATTCGCTGGCGGTAAGCTTTGTACTTGGCACTTGTTGTTTTTAGCATGTATGTTGTGTAATTTGCGAAATAATGGTTATTATGGTAATATAGGTATTGTGTTATTTGGAGAAACTGAAAGGCCCCCTTTTTTGGATAAAATAATATCGTGAATCCAAGTACACGAATCAAAACAAATTGATTCGTGCTGTATGTTGGCATGAAATATTCAATTTCAGGAGACGAACGTGAAGCTAAACCATCTATAATGAAAAAGAAAGGTAAATAAATATTTTTTGGCACTCATTATTAAAGTATTATTTAAAAAGTATAAGTGATGTATACATTAGTTAGCATGTTGATTTGATTTCAAACCAACATAAACTATCACAGAATGTGTAAACTATTGCTAAATTTTGGTAAACAAACAATATTTATAATTGACCAACAGTTTAACCAAGTGCTTGTGAATTCTAAAATTCTCAAAATAGATTGTTTTTAAGTTTATAGATGTCCTTATTATATGAATTAACAATAATTATATGAATTAATTAACAATACTAAGTTTTAAAGTGTTGTAAAAATTGTGCTTTTTTATTTCATTTATTAATTTCTGTGATTAATAACCCAGGATGTTAATTTTTAGATTAAAATTGCTTGAATATGTTATTCAAAATGCATTTATTACTTTTTCTTATGCATTTTTGTCGCTATTAATTTTCATTTTGAAACTGTGCCTTTTTAGCTTAGCTTAATGGCCAGTAAATCCAGGTTTTAAACAATTTTTAAAATAAGTAAGTGCACTTATTATTGGAAATTGTGAACAAACTAGTATTTATCAACAAATTACAGCAGTATTTTGATAATTCAAAAGAAAGTAATGAAGTTAATTTGTTCTTACATGCATTAGTGACTGTGGCTATAAAGATTTCAGAGATTTAAAAACAAATTAGTTGCACTCATTGTTTTTTTTCTTCATGTACACACAGTGCTTGTACAACATGCATTAGTGATTGCATTTTTAATTAATTTTGTGTATTTTATGGATTGTTGCACAGCAATTTTGCTGCAGCCTGAGTGTTTTGTTTTTGTTTTGTTTTCATGTGCTCTAAGTGCTATACATGCAGTAGTTGGACTGCTTTAACGAGTTTTATTTTAGCGAGTGAGAGTTTTAGGCCCTTTTTTTTCTAATATAAACGTTATTGTTTTAATGTATTTGTTTCACAATATTGTCACTGGATTTTTTTAGTTCAGGTATCACTCATTTCTTCCAGATATTGGGAATCTGCATGTTACCGCATAGTTTGCTGCATCTGTTAATTTTTGTTGTTTGTTTTCATATGGGCATAGTGCTCATACATTTGTTATTGACTGCGGCTTTGAGAAATTTCATGTGTTTTAGAGACCATTGCATAAGTTTGCTGCATCCAGTAATTTGACATGCACCCAGCTCTCATTATCCATTAGTGATTGTAGCTTTAACATGTTTCATGCATCCTATTATTTCATTAATAATTTCGAAATTCCATGTTTATATTTTAAAATGTTATTTAGCAGTTGCCACGGAGGTACTACAGCGCATCATTGTAGTCTGCATTAGACGCTGTTCAAAATAGAATTTTTTTTTTCTTTTTTTCTTCCTAAGAGTCTGATGATTTAAATCCAAGCGTGAAAAATTTTTTCTCAGATCACAAACCAAATACAAAAGTATTGTAATAGTTAATATTACGTTATAGAAATCAATAATCAAAATATAAAAGCATTAGCTTTACAGCTTAGAACATAGCGTTATTAATAAACTGCATTTATAAATTGGACATCTAAAATGGAAAATCTTAATATATTTTTATAATGTTAGAATTTACAAGCAATAAAAGTTGGGTAAGCAAATAATTCTTAACCAAATATTAATGATAACATTGGTTTAAAAAGAAATAACTTATACTTCTATGCTTTAATAATGAGTTTCATAAAATATAAATTTACCCCCTTTTTTTTTCTATAGATGTTTTAATTTCATATTCATTGTCTCGAAATTGAAGTATTTCTTTCTAACATTCTTTTACAAAAATGTTTGATAATTAACGCTTTTTTTATTAAAAAAAAAAAAAAAAAGGCCTTGTTTCTACTAATGAACACAAAATCCTCAAATAACTTTGAATCCATTATTTAAATAAATTGCATAACATACCTAAGAAGAAAACAAGATTAAATTTAATACAAGAAATTAAAAATTTTTAATTCAAATAATGTAAAGTTACTAACACACTAACAAATAAATATTTTAAAATACTAACAGCTAATAATGGGCGATAAATAATTACATTTTTTAGTTTTGTCATTTCTAAAATGTAATTGTTTAAATTCTATTTGAGTTGAACCTCATCCAAACCCTAAGAAATATTCTATCAAACCTTAATTAAATCTGGAAAAAAAAAAAAAAAAAAAAAATCTGACAATACACATTGACAAGCATAGTTGTATAATATAGACGCACACCATGTGCAGAAAATTTTATGAAGAAACAATTTTTATTTATTTATTTCGACAAAGAATTGCATTAAAAAAAAAAAGTGTATCTCAACAAAGAATCATGTAAAAAACCCCAACATTTCGAGAAAATACCACACGAAAAACATGAATTTCGTCCAAAGACCCCAAAAAAAAAAAAAAAAAAAAAAAAAAAAAAAAAATTCAATCCATGAATCGCATAAAAAATACAAATTCCATGAATCGCTAAAAAAAGAAAGCAAATTGCATAAAAAATGGGAATTATGTCCGCAAATTGCTTAAAATGTGAATTACGTCCATGAATCATGTAAAAAAGCGAGAATTATATTCATAAATTGTATGAAAAACGCAAATTACGTCTATGAATCGTGTAGTAAAACATGAATTATGTTCATAAATCGCTCAAAAAACACTAATTTTGGTGGCAGAAATCTGAAACGGAAATTACCTCTATAAAACGCATAAAAATAGCGACTTGCATTCATGAATTGCATAAAAAATGCAAATTACATCCATGAATTGCATAAAAACGTGAATTACATTCATAAATCACTCAAAAAATGCGAATCACTTCCATGAATTGTGCAAAAAAACACGAATAACGTTCAGAAATTGCAAAAAATGCGAATTACGTCCAAGAATTGGTTAAAAAAAGCGAATTACATTCATAAATCCTATAAAAACACAAATAATGTCAATAAATCGATCAAAAAACACAAATAGAAAGCTCAAAAGATGCAAATTAGATCTATGAATCGCATAAGTATAGCAAATTACGTCCATAAATCATGTAAAATGTAAATTACATTCATTAATCGCATAAAAATCTCGAATTATGTCCATGAATCACTCAAAAAAGGCGAATTGCATAAAAAACATGAATTGGGTTCACAAATCGCTCAAAACGTGAATTACGTCCATGAATTGTTTAAAAAAGTGAGAATTACATTCAGAAATTGTATGAAAAACACAAATTATGTCTATGAATCGTGTAGTAAAACGGGAATTATGTTCATAAATCGCTCAAAAAACACAAATTTTGGCAGCAGAAAGCTGAAACGCAAATTACATTCATAAATCACTCAAAAAATGCAACTCGCTTCCATGAATCGTGCAAAAAAATACTAATAACATTCATAAATTACAAAAAATGCGAATTAGGTCCAGCAATTGGTAAAAAAAGTGAATTACATTCATAAATCCTATAAAAACACAAATAACGTCAATAAATCGATCAAAAAACGCAAATTTCGTCGAGAGAAAGCTTAAATGAAAATTATGTCTACAAATCGCATAAATATAGCAAATTACACCCATAAATCATGTAAAATGTAAATTACATTCATTAATCGCATAAAAATCGCAAATTATGTCCATGAATCTCATAAAAAACGCGAATTGGGTCCACAAATCGCTCAAAACGTGAATTACGTCCATGAATTGTTTAAAAAACTGAGAATTACGTTCAGAAATTGTATGAAAAACACAAATTATGCCTATGAATTGTGTAGTAAAATGGGAATTGTGTTCATAAATCACTCAAAAAACACGAATTTTGGCAGCAGAAAGCTGAAACCCAAATTACGTCTATAAATCGCATAAAAATAGCGAAGAGTGTTTTGCATTCATGAATCGCTCAAAAAACACAAATTACGTCCATGAAACGCATAAAAACGTGAATTACATTCATAAATCACTCAAAAAATGCTAATCACTTCCATGAATCATGCAAAAAAACACTAAGAACGTTCATAAATTACAAAAAATGCGAATTACATCCAAGAATTGGTAAAAAAAGCAAATTACATTCATAAATCCAATAAAAACACAAATAACGTCAATAAATCGATCAAAAAACGCAAATTTCATCGATAGAAAGCTCAAAAGATGCAAATTATGTAAATTGTAAATTACATTCATTAATCGCATAGAAATCATGAAATATGTCCATGAATCGCTCAAAAAAAGCGAATTGCATAAAAAATGTGAATTATATCCACAAAACGTGAATTACATCCATGAATTGTCTAAAAAAGTGAGAATTATGTTCATAAATTGTATGAAAAATGCAAATTACGTCTATTATTTGTGTAGTAAAATGGGAATTATGTTCATAAATCGCTCAAAAAATACGAATTTTAGCAGCAGAAAGCTAAAATGCAAATCACGTCTATAAATCGCATAAAAATAGGGAATAGCATTTTGCATTCATGATTTGCATAAAAAACGCGAATTACATCTATGAATCGCTCAAAAAATACAAATTACATTCATGAATTGTATAAAAATGTGAATTATGTTCATAAATCACTCAAAAAATGTGAATCACTTCCATGCATCGTGCAAAAAAACATGAATAACATTCATAAATTGCAAAAAGTTGTGTAAAAGTGTTACGTCCAAGAGTTGTGTGAAAAAAGCGAATTACATTCATAAATCCTATAAAAACACAAATAACGTCAATAAATTGATCAAAAAACACAAATTTCGTCGACAGAAAGCTGAAAAAACATAAATTATGTCTATGAATTGCATAAAAATAGCAAATTATGTCCATAAATCATGTAAAATGTAAATTACATTCATTAATCACATAAAAATTGCGAATTATGTCCATAAATTGCTCAAAAATGCAAGTTACATTCATAAATCGCATAAAAAACACTAATGATGACCATGAATTGCGCAAAAAATGCGAATTACACCCAACATTAAATTAATTTGCAGAAAGTTTTTGGTTTTATACAAGTCTGCCAACAAGAACCTACAAGTTATCCTGAAACCCATTCTAAACCAACAAAAATTTAATGGAAAGATAAATTTGTCCAAGATAGACAAAATAATTTCCATTGACATACATTGACCAGAATCGAAAAATTCCTATTGAAATCTATCCTATACACTCCAAAACCAGAAAGAAAAAAATCCCTCCAAGAGTAACTCAATCTATCTGCTGCAAAATAAAAAACATTGAAATGCAACTGAACAAGAACCTGAAAATTACATTTCAAATCAAACCGAAACCAGATTCAACCCCCCCCCCCCCCCCCCAAAAAAAAAAAAAAAAAAAATCCAACCATATCTCGATTTGGGAAAGAAAACTTAATTTCCATAGATACGCGTGGTCAGAAATCTGGAAATTCCAATTAGTCTATGGGTTAGCAAACCTTAATTCAATCTTGAAAAAAAAAAAAAAAAAAAAAAAAATCTGACAAGCAGAGTTGTATAATATAGACGCACGCCATGTGCAGAAAATTTTATGAAGAAAGAATTTTTATTTATTTATTTCGACAAATTGCGTAAAAAAAAAGTATCTCAACAAAGAATCATGTAAAAAAACCCAACATTTCGTCAAAATACCACGTGAAAAACGTGAATTTCGTCCAAAGACCACAATAAAAACATTAATTAAATCCATGAATCGCATAAAAAATACAAATTCCATGCATGAATCGCATAAAAAATGTGAATTAAATGCATGAATCGCATAAAAAATGTGAACTACATCCATGAATCGCTAAAAAAAAAAGCAAATTGCATAAAAAATGGGAATTACGTCCACAAATTGTTTAAAATGTGAATTACGTCCATGAATCATGTAAAAAAGCAAGCATTATATTCATAAATTGTATGAAAAACGCAAATTACGTCTATGAATCATGTAGTAAAACATGAATTATGTTCATAAATTGCTCAAAAAACACGAATTTTGGCAGCAGAAATCTGAAACGGAAATTACCTCTATAAAACGCATAAAAATACCGAATTGCATAAAAAATGTGAATTACGTTCATGAATCGCTCAAAAAACGCAAATTACATCCATGAATTGCATAAAAATGTGAATTACGTTCATAAATCACTCAAAAAATGCGAATCACTTCCATGAATTGTGCAAAAAACACGAATAATGTTCATAAATTGCAAAAAATGCAAATTACGTCCCAGAATTGGTAAAAAAAAGCGAATTACATTCATAAATCCTATAAAAACACAAATAATGTCAATAAATCGATCAAAAAACACAAATAGAAAGCTCAAAAGATGCAAATTAGGTCTATGAATCGCATAAGTATAGCAAATTACGTCCATAAATCATGTAAAATGTAAATTACATTCATTAATCGCATAAAAATCTCGAATTATGTCCATGAATCACTCAAAAAAGGCGAATTGCATAAAAAACGTAAATTGGGTCCACAAATTGCTCAAAACGGGAATTACGTCCATGAATTGTTTAAAAAAGTGAGAATTACGTTCAGAAATTGTATGAAAAACACAAATTATGTCTATGAATCGTGTAGTAAATCGGGAATTATGTTCATAAATCGCTCAAAAAACACGAATTTTGGCAGCAGAAAGCTGAAACGCAAATTACGTTCATAAATCACTCATAAAATGCAAATCACTTCCATGAATCATGCAAAAAAATACTAATGACATTCATAAATTACAAAAAATGCGAATTAAGTCCAACAATTGGTAAAAAAAGCGAATTACATTCATAAATCCTATAAAAACACAAATAACATCAATAAATCGATCAAAAACATAAATTTCGTTGACAGAAAGCTCAAAAAATGCAAATTATGTCTACGAATTGCATAAATATAGCAAATTACATCTATGAATCATGTAAAATGTAAATTACATTCATTAATCGCATAAAAATCGTGAATTATGTCCATGAATCGCATAGAAAACGCAAATTGGGTCCACAAATCGTCAAAACGTGAATTACGTCCATGAATTGTTTTAAAAAGTGAGAACTACGTTCAGAAATTGTATGAGAAACACAAATTATGTCTATGAATCGTGTAGTAAAACGGAAATTATGTTCATAAATCGCTCAAAAAACACTAATTTTGGCAGCAGAAAGCTGAAACGCAAATTACATCTATAAATCGCATAAAAATAGCAAATAATGTTTTGCATTCATGAATTGCATAAAAAACGCAAATTACATTCATGAATCGCTCAAAAAACACAAATTACATCCATGAAACGCATAAAAACGTGAATTACATTCATAAATCGCTCAAAAAATGCAAATCACTTCCATGAATCATGCAAAAAAACACTAATAACGTTCATAAATTACAAAAAATGCAAATTACGTCCAAGAATTGGTAAAAAAAGCAAATTACATTCATAAATCCTATAAAAACATAAATAACGTCAATAAATCGATTAAAAAAACACAAATTTCATCAACAGAAAGCTGAAAAAACGCAAATTATGTCTATGAATTGCATAAAAATAGCAAATTACGTCCATAAATCATGTAAAATGTAAATTACATTCATTAATCGCATAAAAATTGCGAATTATGTCCATAAATTGCTTAAAAATGCAAATTACATTCATAAATCGCATAAAAAACACGAATGATGACCATGAATTGCGCAAAAAATGCGAATTACACCCAACATTAAATTAATTTGCAGAAAGTTTTTGGTTTTATACAAGTGTGCCAACAAGAACCTACAAGTTTTCCTGAAACCCATTCTAAACCAACAAAAATTTAATGGAAAGATAAATTTGTCCAAGAAAGACAAAATAATTTCCATTGACATACACTGACCAGAATCAAAAAATTCCTATTGAAATCTATCCTATACAATCCAAAACCAGAAAGAAAAAATCCCTCCAAGAGTAACTCAATCTATCTGCTGCAAAATAAAATACATTGAAATGCGACTGAACAAGAACCTGAAAATTACATTTGAAGTCAAACCGAAACCAGATTCAACCCCCCCCCCCCCCCCAAAAAAAAAAAAATTATCCGACCATATCTCGATTTGGGAAAGAAAACTTAATTTCCATAGATATGCGTGATCAGAAATCTGGAAATTACAATTAGTCTATCTTAAATCTAATCTGAACCTGAAAAAGGAAATTCCATATAACCGGAGCCCAGTATCTATACAGGACAAAATATTTTCCATTAAAGCGCAACCTGACCAGAACTTGAAAATTCCATTTGAATTGAACCTGATTGAAACCTGAAAAAAATTTCCATCGAACCTTAACCTAATCCGAAAAAGAGAAAATTATTTCTGCCGATACACATTGACAAGAGTCTGAAAGTTAACATGAAACCTAATCCAAACCCGAAAAGGAAAAAACAATGGAAACACAAGTCTGTCCAAGAAAGACCAAATAATTTCTGTCCACATACACCGACAAGAATTTCAATTGAAATCTATCCTAAACCCAGTTCAAACACTACCCCCCCCCCCCCCAAAAAAAAAAAAAAAAAATCCAATTGTAACCCAATTTATCTGCGACAAAATAATATACTTGAAATGCAACTCAACAAGAACCTGAAAATTCCATTTGAAGTCAATCTGAAACCAGATTCAATCCCCCCCCCCCAAAAAAAAAAAAAAAAAAAATTTAATCAAATCAAGATTTTAGAAAAAAAAGGAACAATTTATGTCGATATGTATTGACCAGATCATGGAAATTCCAATAGAAGTCTATCTCAAACCCGATCCGAATAACCTGAAACTCAATCCAATCCCTCCCCCCCCCCCAAAAAAAAAGTAAAATAAAAAAATTAGGAAATAAAAATCTGTTCAAGAAAGACAAAATAATTTCCGTCCCCATCCACTGACCAGAATTGAAAACTAGTACTTGAAATGCAACTCGGCAAGAACCTGAAAATTCCAATTCAAGTCAAACTGAATCAAGATTCAAACCCGAAAAAAAAAAAAAATTAACCAAATCAAGATTTTTAGAAAAAAAAATTATGTAAATAGGTACAGACTAGAGCATGGAAATTTTAATAAAATCTTAAACCCGATACAAACTCTCCCCCCCCCCTTACATAACTAACAAGAAGCCTTGATGACCCCACAAAACATAACTAACAGGAACGAAGAGTCATGCATACTGCATCGATTATGATGCATTTTCTGACTCATTCTGAATATTGTAAACTTATTGTCATTCATGTACAATAATTTTACCATTCTGTGCAAAAAAACAAAGCATAATTAACGAGAGTAAAAAATTTTCCATTAAACATATTTATGTACTTTCCATTTTATTCTGAATGCTTTAAACCTATCAGTTTCATCTTTGTACAGTAATCTTCCCATCCAAATCTCCCCCCCCCCCCCCCCTGTTAGTTTATATATGTTTTGTGCAAACAGCAAAACATAAATAAACTAACAAGAATGAAAAGTTACACATACAGTATAGATTATGAAACACTTTCCAACACATTTTCATTATTGTAAGCCTATCATTTTAATCCATTTGCAGTAATTTTACCACTCTATATAAAGAACAAATCATAATTAACAAGAAAGAAAAACCTGTGTGCAACATAGATTATGAAACACTTTCCAGCATATTCTGAATATTGTAACGGATATAGTCTTAATCAATCTGCAATATTACCAACCTATACAAAGGTTGAAACATAATTAACAAGAATCATGCACGCAGCATAGATTATGAAATACTTTCCAGCACATTCTGAATATTGTATTCCTGATCATTATCCATCTGCAGTATATGTATCATCATGTGTAAAGAATAAACATAGTTAACTAGAATGAGAAATGATACATACAGCATAGATTATGAAATCCTTTCTTAGAAATACAGTGCTGAATGTACATTACTTTCTTATCTTATACTAACGTACTTTACTACAGAGTTGTTTTTAACGAAATCAAGAAGCACAGCATATATTAATAATAAAATATGAAATATCTTTTTTTAAGTGGGTGGGGGAGGGGTAATTAAAGGTGATCAGAAATCATGAATATGAATTCTTTACATTAGTCTTTAATTTTTTGTTTTTATCTTTTTATTATTAACCTAAAAAAAGCACTGATATCAGTACAAAAAACCCTGAACGGGTTAAAAGCTTGTGACGCAGCACTTTATCTTATATATCTAAGAATTTTAAATTTGGGACTTAAAACTAATGATATCAAAATTTATGTGACGCTATGCTATTAATTAATATATACATATATTAAAATTTAATTCATTAAGGTTTTATCAATTACATCTTTCATAAATTCAAAATATGAATCTTAAAAGATATGATATCAAAATTTAAGTGACGCCTTGACGAGGCTTTAAACAATGTTTTAAAATTCCATTTATTTATTTATTGTCTAAATACATTTTCATATCTAAACAATACTTTTCATTTTCCAATACACTGTTAAATACATCACTTTCACTGAATATATATAATGCACTGAAATGTATTTATTTGAATAAATAGATTTATCTTTTGGGCTACGCTATCCAAAATCAAAAATAACGTTTGAATAAATATTTTTTGCGTCATTGTATCCAAAGTAAGTTAAATAGATGCAAATAGATACAATGACGCAAAAAATATGTATTCAAATGTTATTTTTGATTTTGGATAGCGTAGCCCAAAAGATAAATCTATTTATTCAAATAAATACATTTCAGTGCATTATATATATTCAGTGAAAGTGATGTATTTAACAGTGTATTGGAAAATGAAAAGTATTGTTTAGATATGAAAATGTATTTAGACAATAAATAAATAAATGGAATTTTAAAACATTGTTTAAAGCCTCGTCAAGGCGTCACTTAAATTTTGATATCATATCTTTTAAGATTCATATTTTGAATTTATGAAAGATGTAATTGATAAAACCTTAATGAATTAAATTTTAATATATGTATATATTAATTAATAGCATAGCGTCACATAAATTTTGATATCATTAGTTTTAAGTCCCAAATTTAAAATTCTTAGATATATAAGATAAAGTGCTGCGTCACAAGCTTTTAACCCGTTCAGGGTTTTTTGTACTGATTAATATACAATATGAATCTCTTTAAGATAAAGTGAATAAGACTTGTCTAGTTTCTAGGAAAACTCTTGTTTGTTATATATTGGTCTTGAAAAATTGGACTATATTTTTCGCATTTCTATGATGACCTTCAAGAAATGGAAATTTTTTATATCTGTTCTTAAATTAGCTTTCATACCGATTGTCTATGTATTTTTGAATAGCTTTCATTTTTTTTATTTTTATTTACATTAAATCTCTGACCACTAAAAGTTATTCGAGTAGTTTATGATTTTTATTTCATAGTTATACATTTTCATAAATTATTCCGCCTTTTTTAATCGTTTAGTTAGTTCTTAAATCTAAAATAATGACTGTGTATAAATTTTTGAGATGTACTGTTTATTCATGAAAATGTATCATGTTCGTGGATACTATTATAAGGTACCCTGGGGTAATAACGCCACGTTAAGGTTCTCCAATTTTCACGGCTCAGTTTTAGTTTGTATTTTTCAAACAAACACATGATCTCATACAGCAACTCATTGACGATCTATATAAAAAAAATAATTTAACAGATATGTATTCATAAAATATAATGGCGTGATTTCTTGACCAATGCTATTTGGCGTTATTACCTACCTATATGGGTAATAACGCCATGCAAACAAAACTATGAAATAGTTGCATGTAGATTGCCTAATTCTATAAATACAAACTCTACAAACTTAGAAATTGCAAATTGCATTCTAAGCTATTGAAAATGTTCAATTTTTTGTGAAAGTGTAAGAAAAATAAAGGTGTGGTGTGGGGGGGGGGGGGGGGATGAGGCAAAAGAATATGAGACCGTGAGTTTCTTTTTGCTTAAAAAGGACCGCTTAAATAGAATTATTAGAAACATTGCACAATTTTAACTGTGTTTATTTGAATCAGCATTTAGGATGTAGCTCGGCCACTGTAGGGAATCAACCGGGTTATTAATGCCAAGGATTGGCGTTATTACCCCGCTATAGTTATTGCGCTGTACATTTTAAATTACAAATTATCTCGAGAAGATATCCAAAATCCTCAACAACATTTTGAAAGTCCATGAAATGTACTACAAATTTATGTAATTAACAAAGTATTTCCGGATAAAAAAAAAAAGTCTTCACATCACAAAACGTATCTCGTAAATTTTAGATCAAGCGTTAATTTTAGTTGCTTGTAAAAACAATAAGACCTAAAAATGAAACAAATTAACTTGAAGCTGTTTTTTGCGATTTATATGATTCAAAACCCTTCTGCGCAGAGCACATGGGTGTCATTTACCAGATTATTTCATAATTATGCAAAATATTAGCACTTGGCGTTATTACACCGCCTGGCGTTATTACACCAGACCACCTTATATTGAATAATGAAATGAAAGTTAAACACGTTATAGATATTGATTATTGTACTAATGATTAATGTGTCAAAATTACATACAAAAACACGATAGTCATGATGAATCCATATCCCCTTCTGCTCATTTCGTTCCAAAATATACCCACGCAGAAAATAATTATCAGAAGAAAAATTCTTTTTTCCGATCACTTTCAAGAATTTACAGCACCACTGCAGAAGCCATATTCACAATATCTACTCGGTTCACATACAGAACATTTCAGATTGACTCGCTAGATTCAGACCACACTAATTTCTAATGTTTTGAAAGTGGCGATCGACCGCATCAAAAAAATCTATTTTTATATACACTAATTATATCACAATTTATTTAATATCATGAATAATTAAATGTATATTTAAATATGTACATATTTAAATAACTAATAAAAGATAAATGTAAATAATTTATGTACATTTATCTTTTTTAAATTTCTACAAACCTAATAAAGGTAGGCTTTTAATAATTTTTGTATTGTATGTGGGAATGTTTAATTTTTTTTTTTTTTTTTTTTGTCAGGTATAAGCATTTTGCTGTCATGAAAACGAATCCAGGTTCTTTGCAAAGGAATTTCAATAATGCATGAGATTCCTTAAAATAATATAGTTTAAAATTCTTTTTCATACCTTAAGTATTAAAAAAATTAAACTTTCCATTTTTTTCTATCAAATTGTTTTTATAACTTAATTAAATACTGAAAAATAAAATGCTTTTTTCTTCAAACTTTACGCGGCTTATTTGAACTAGGGTTCTTAGTTATTGAAGTCTGATAACACGCCTCATTTCTTTAGATAAGATTTTAGATTTCTTTAGATTCATTAGATAAAAATTTTAATTCATCGACCACCTCTTCCAAGGCATTTAAAATCAATATGGTCTAAAATGTACGAATCTGGCGAGCCAATCACAAACACTTTAAGATCTGATCCAAGTAGGTACTGTGAACAAGCTTGGAGCAATATATGACTATTGATAATTTATATCATTTCTATATCGATTTACTCAAAAGTTTTCTTGTTTTACTTAAGTTCTAGTGAAACCACATCGAAACAAAAAATATCGCCAAATTTTGTTACACCAATGATTATTCTGAGGAATATACACAGTTTGTCTGCATACTCTTGCAAACAAAGAATGTGTTAAGGTAATATGAGAAAATTTATTATAAAACCAGCATGAAAATTAATTTATAACATCTAAAAATAGTGGATGACTCACTCAAACTCAACTCGAATTTGTTTATAAATTTAACAGCATTTAAATTATTTTAACCATTTTATGCATACTATCTGAATCATACCAATAAATTCCACTTTAAAAGTGCCACCTTTAAAAGATACTTGGTTATTAACCTGTCTCTATTAATTTGAGTGAGTTTTGTATCACATCTGACCAAATTGTTTTGAAAATAAAATATTTTCTGTTCTATGTATGAATGACAATAAAATTAAAATTTCGTCCTAAAATTAGCTTGTTGTGTGTGTCATTTAATCATTTTGTCATAACAACTGGAAAAATCCTATACTTAAAGGTTAACGATATTTTCATAGATTTATCTTGCGTTTTAAGGCATGTAACTACGCTTCGAGTAACGCTCCCAATGGAAAAGGGATGAAAACAACATCGGCGTATAAGTAATAGAAAACTAAGATGCTTTTATATTCCAGATTGTAACTAACACTCTATACAGTGTTTCTAAATGAATGAATTTCAACTTTCAGTATATCCCCCTCAGGTCATATTTTACAAAATATCTTGAAATTATTTATCAATTTTATCAGCGCTAAAATTAACAGTAAAAAAAATAGGATAGTTGTTGGAATGAAAATTTTTTCGTTTTTAGCTAAATAAGATGCAAGTTATGCTTTTCAGTACTGATTGTCATGTGCTGTCACCGTTGTTTGTTTTCGTTACAAAAGTACACGAACATCCTGCGTATTAATTGTGTGGATAAATCATACATATGATGAATGAGAAATACCAGTAGTGTTACATATAGATAAAAGAAGAAAATAACAATCTTTATTAAAGATAAAAGATAAAAAGATAAAATAAGCTAAAAACAGCAAGGCAATATTAGCGAGCAGCCTGTTGCCATGTCATACCATAACAAAAAAAAAAAAAAAAAAAAAAAAAAAAAAAAGTTTGGCTGTATTCGAAAAAATACCAAATTATAGAATCCGGTTAATATTGCAATTACAGCGTCCCATACTATATTCCTTTAAATTCACATGTTATAACCATTTACAGGAAAAACAGCCAGT
This sequence comes from Maratus speculifer, assembly GCA_964019185.1. NCBI lineage: Eukaryota > Metazoa > Arthropoda > Arachnida > Araneae > Salticidae > Maratus > Maratus speculifer. The sequence goes on from OZ025290.1 coordinate 230,126,010, forward strand.
AGTGGCATCTTCATCAATAGATTCCCGTGTATTTGCGTCTTCCAATGTTAAATTATCAGTCTTTTCAGATTTTCCGTAATAGGTAAAATTGATTTCTGGTTCATTCTTTTTCTTGCTGGATTTTGTAGAACCTAAATAGAAAACAATGTTAACTCAGAAGGAAAGACCTTCATAGTTATATTCTCAGATCTTTGACAAAATAAAAAGTATTACTCATGTGGATATGAGGCGTAGAGAATCAGAATGGACTATCAAATTTTTGTGAAAAATAAATTTAGAATGTCAAAACATTGTATACCATAATGTCTAAAGTCTATAATAATTTTTATTAATTTTGGGACTATTTAAGTAATAGAGCCAATTTAATATATAATCCAACTTGCATAAAAAGTCGCCAGTGCAAGTTTGTATCAAGTTGCTTGGTCACTCTGACCAAGCACTCTGGCAAATCACCATTTCAAACCAAGCCGAAAAGGGTTTGACCAAAATTTGTTCGAAATTTTGAAAATTATTTCTCCCAAAATCATAGCTGGCAATGTTGGTCGACTCCTGATTATCAACGTCTCATATAAAAACATTGTGGAAAGAAACTAGAAGATGAAAATTTCTCTATATTTAGATATGACCTTTGAGAGATGTAATGAACATACGAAAAATGAATTTTTGTATATTTAATAAAAATGGCATATTTCCAGGACAATTCATACTTGGTCTGAAAAAACATTACACGTTCCAGATAATTTACATTTTATGCTAAAATCGATATTAATGTATGTTATCGAAATAGCTTCTGATATGTCACCACAAATTAAAGGAACACCAACACCTCAAACAGGCCGTAAATTGTACGTCAAACATAACAAAAAAGGTGCGTAATTTTTTAAGTATTGAGATCTTCGAGGAATAGCTGTTGTACTTTTATGCTAAAATGCATTACTATAGAATTTATTGCGATTACATATAAAGCTGAATAATACGACTACGAATAAACTCAGTAAATCCAATAAATAAAAAGACTTCATTTTAAATATGACGTAAAAATCATGGCAACCTAGAATCATTATCTGTCATGAAATTATTTACAAATTTAATGGAAAGAAAAAAATTTTATTAATGTAATTTTAAGTTTTGATTCGATTTTCATAAAAGTTTAAATAACTCAATACAATTTTACAACGATAATAACTGTTAAATTTCAAACCACTCGGTTGGATTATTTTGCCCTTAGAATTTACAAATTACATTCGCAATCAAAATGGTACAAAAATCTATTACTTAATATATTACTCTTATCTTTGTGTTTCCTTTTTATTTTGCAATTTCTCCTTTTTATAAAATAAGTTGTTGCAAGAATGCAATTATTTACAATCGAAATTTACTTTTAAACAACAGACTTTATTCAAAATTCATATAAAAAAGGATAAATGTACCGAAAGTGCTTGTAGGTTCAAATATATAATATAATTATTTAAAATACATTAGAAACATCTTTAAAATTCATCAAAAACTATTAAAAATCCAAAACGTTTTCAGCCATGACATGGACATTATCACAAGTTATTTAAATGTTGCTACCTTTATTGCGCTTATTCATTAATCGTCTAGAAACGATCATTGTCATTAAGTGTGGTACGGCAAATAACTTGTCAGATATAGGTATTCAAATTTCTAACAAAACAAGTTTTCATCTATTATGCAGCAATTCTTTTCAACCGTACATATCGTATGATAGTGCTTTGTTACAAGCTATATCTTTTATTAGCAATTATTTCAATAGATTCTTCTATAATGGTTTCATGGTAATTATTTGTACGAACGATAATCTTACATTTACTATAATTTCTTTTTATATGTTAAACTTTACCTAATCTGTATAACGCAGAATGGGGTTTATTTAATTGGCGATCTGCTTCATTTCCTTTAATTCTATCACGAAGTTTTCTCGTCGTCAAAATATACATACAGAAAATCTACATACATTTATCTACAGGGTGTCCAGCAAATAACACCCTGATTTCAAATTTAAATTTCTCGAAAACGAATATAGATAGAATTATGCGGTAATCGGTTTGATTATTAGGAAAGCTGTAAAAATGTTATACAGAAGTTTCGAAGGGTGATTATTTTGAAAAGATTATGTTCTGATTGCAAAGAATGTTTGATTTAACATTTTTCTTGCTTTAAATTGCTTGGTTTGAATGAGATTTTTGGCGGACAACGCCACATTTTAAAGTTTTTTGGAACCAAATTTTTGGAATTTCAGCAATTTTAAAAATTTAATTCTAAAAATATGTCTAAGTACCCCGAAAAACTCGTTCTCTACAAGCAATCTAAAGCAAGAAAAACGTCAAGTCAAGCATTATTTACAATCAGAACATAATCTTTTCAAAATATTCACCGTTCGAAACTTTAGTATAACATTTTTACAGCTTACCTAATAAAAAAAGGTTTACCGCATAGTTTTATCAATTTTTATTTTTGAGAAATTTAAAATTGAAATCAGGGTGTTATTTGCTGGACACCCTGTACATGCAGAAAATCTTTACTATCTTTTTTGAAAGGTATAATCTATGCTTCCAATCTATTGATTGCTTGACAAGACAAATTAATAAAACACATTAGTAGTAGTATATATATATAATAGACCACTTTATCAGGATTAGCTCAAACCCAACCTATAAATGTAAATATTAATAAATTCAAGATTATCTTTTGTGCAAATAATTACCAAGAAGGCAATATAGAAGAATCTATTGAAATAATTCCTAATAAAAAGGCATAGCTGGTAATGATTCATTATAAAACGACATCCATGGAGTTTGGAAAGGATTGCTACATAATAGATGCCTACTTGTTTTCTTAGAAATTAATACTTTAACTTATCTGCTGTGCAATCCTTAAATTACAACATTTTCTTCTAGAACATTCTAAAATAAGCGAAAAGAATAACATTAAAATAACCCTTAATGATGGCCGACTGATGGCTGAAAATGTTTTAGATTTGTAATGTATTTAAGATACTTCTAAATCTATTTTTTTTTTTATATGCATGCATCTACAAGTAACTAATACATTTACTTGTGTTTTTTGTATTTTTAATTATTTAACCCAAGGTGAATTTAGCACTAGAATTAACTTTCATTTATTAAAAAAGGTCAATTATCTTTTAAGTATTATCACAGGAATTGAAGCACTGTATTGTTTCTGCAGCTACTTGATTTTAAGATGAATAAAACCAATAATTTAACTGGTAGAATATCGTTTCCGTGCCAATATTTATAAGCGGCACTGTTATTAAAACTCATATAGTCAAGAAATTATCGGCTATAGTAATAAGTAGAATGCAGTGTTGTAGGGTATACGGGTTATATGCTGTTTATATTCTGGATTTTTTTAAAATTATTCATTTAATCTATATTCATGAAATAAATTTATAAGGCATATCATCTGCATATATTCTGTGGCTTTTTTATGATTAGAACAGTTATACTAAGACTCCAAGTGAAACAAACTTTCGCTTCTATCTATAGTTCAACTATAAATTAGCAATTGAACTGTAAGGATTGAAACATGCAACGGTCTATGAGAGTTTTAACAGTAGTTATGACAAACTAGTCATGCGAAGCCACACGCAGGCTAATTTTAAATCTTTGAAAACACTATTTTTAAATTTTTCGTTTGTATTTTAATATTTTTAATTCTTTGCATGGAATAGCTGAGGTCAGTCTTTAGCTGGTATAGATTTTTACAATTTTTTCCTTTGTATACCCTGTGCCTTTTTTAGGACTATATCATTAGTACTAAGACTCTAAACGAAACAAACTTTCAGTTGTATCTGTAGTTGAACAAAAAGTTACCAATTAAACAGTGAATATTTAAACACAGTCTGTGAGAATTTTAACAGTAAAAAAGACATACTAGTCATGTGAAGCCACACAAAGTCTAATTTTTAATCGATAAGAGCATTATTTTCAGATTTTTCGTTTGCATTTTAATATTTTTAATTTTTTGCATGAAATAACTGACGTCAATCTTTAACCAGTATAGGCTTTACTTTTTGATTTCGGTTGCATATTGTTTTAGGCTATTTTTACTCTCGGAGTCAGATTCAGAAGTGAAAATAACCTTACAAAAGAAAATCTACAACCAGAATTAAAACGTAAAAACTGGTCCGTTTAGAGATCGACCTCAGAAACCAATATTTAAAAAAAATAATTTTAAAATATGAAAACACAAGAAATTTTTTAAAATAACTTATACGATTAATATTAGTTTGCAAATGTTTTCGCTTGACTAGTGAAGGCTTTAAGTATTAAGAAATGAACTACTGAGCCAGGTGACACGCTAAAAATATTTATTTCAGATCTTTGCGGCAATGAAAGTATTTTAATAATTTAGAAATGCAAAGCAATTAGAATAATTAATATAAGATTTCATAATTAATATAAGATTTCACTTATTGTTTTAGAAGTTAAACTACTTAATCCTTTAATATAAATTACCTTTAGGATTGTGCTGCTGATCCCGAGGAGGTGGCAATAGTCCTCTGGCTACCAAAATTTTCTTTGTTATTGACTGGAATATCTAAATAGATTATGCAAAATTATTTTGATAGTATAACTATAAATGTAAAGAAACAATCTGATTTCACTAACTAAATATTTCCGGATTAATACAAAAATTAAACACGGCGTTGAGAACCAGAGTGGCCAATGTCATCAGATGCGATTTCAAGAATTGCTTTCAAAAATTGATTTTTTTCTTGTCAAACACTTTTAGGCCAGTTTTGAAAGTTGGAAACATACGATGATTAAATTGTCAGTGCCAAATAGACCAAGCCACATCGTACTCTTTTGCATTGGAAACATAATATCAAAGATACGTCAAACCATCTATTAAATTGCTATATCACTTGAATAACTTCGAAATTAATAAAATTCATTGTATGTATAACCAAATGATGGCATCGCATGCAATGCTATGACACTAATATTTCTCATAAAGGTGAGATAGTTCACCCTGTTTCTCAATTGCTCTTATATATATTAAACGTCACTAAGGCAGGAGCAAAAGGCCAGGAGATCAGAAATTTAAAGACTGGCGATAGGAACTGGAATATAAAATAAGTACTTACGCTATTGTTATCGGGTATTTGCCATTTAAAAACCCGATGGCGTTTTGCCTCTGTCCCCTTGTCCTATAATCAGACACCAATTTTAATTTGAAAGAGGACAATGTCTCTTTTTTGAACTAAGATCCACTTAAATTTTAGTATAACAAGAATAAGCACCCGACAATCGGCAAAAATTTGGATCAAAATTACGATAACTGTAAATAAAATATAGATAAAACTTATCACAGCCCATATCAATTTTATATGGTAAATGTTATCATTTTAAGGATTGGCGAGAAGCTCGTTTATTTTTATTATATAAACGCCATATTTTAGTGTATTATAAGTTTCTGGTAATTTAAACACTTATAACTCGAGCTGTATTTTTCATAGAACACCAATATTTTGTAATGTAAACATAATCTTTAAAAAATAGCAAGTTTATAAAGGGGCCTATAAATAATATAAAGGGATTAAAGAAGGCGAATTTCTCTTTAACAATATGCTAGTATTTAACACTTTTTTTCTCAGTTTTTTAAACAGGCTCGCCTAAATTTTACCATAGCGCAAATATAACTAACTCATAATCACAAACACTTGTAACTAAGATTCAAATTTTCGCATCCCACACAAATTTATATTAAAGCAATTCTTTTAAAAATAAAGAGGGAAGTTGATTTCCAATAAAAGCCACCATATTTTAATGTATTGTAAATGTAAAATCCTTCCAACTTCAAATAATTATAACTCGAGTTGTCATTATCATAGAACAATCTAATTTTGTATTGCAAACTCAATCTTAATAAAAGGTTACTGATATTTTTAACTGAAGTCCCCATTTTTTTTCTAGCGTAAATGTAGGAGTCAAATAAATACAAACACTCATAACTCGAATCCAAACTATCGAAGCACGAACAAATTTCGTATGAAACAAGTAACAGTTTTAAAATATAGAGTTAGTGGAGAGTTTGGATTTTTTATAAAGCTATGCATATTTTAATGTATAAAAATGTATGTATAATGTATATATGCATAAACTCCTAATAACTAAATATATATATATATATTTTGAGCTTTTATCGTCGTAGAACATTAAATTTTATTATTGTAAACTTAATCTTTATAAAACGATGACTTCTTAGATTATTTTTAATTGAAGTTTCATAAATTCTGGTATAGCACATATATGAGGCCACAAACACTAAAACGCATCGAAATTGTCACAGTTACAAATCCCGTATGGTTTAAATATTGTACGAAATTCCCGTGGTCTATGATAAATACGACTGCAGTTACAAATGTTGTCAGGTTTTATAATATACTAAAATATAAGGTCTATTATTAAAAAAAATTGATAGAGCTCACTCTCATCCTCACCTAAAACAATTTCGATCACAACACACAATTTGTGTGAGCTTGTTCATCATTCGGGGTTTCTTTGAACAGTAACATTAAAGTAGAACATCTCATAACTCGCAGACAACTAATATCCATAAAACTAAAACAAGTTTCCTCGGTGTCCTTATTTCTGTATTGCATACTTTGTTCCAATACTGTGGTAGTAAAAAAATGGAATTCATAACTTCACTGGAATCGAATTTAGGACATTTCCCTTTTTCATTCATAACAGTTTCCGTACAGACTCCAGGTTTTTTCTGACTTGCTGCTTCAATCAGGCTAAATTCTGTGTCATTCGGAAGATAAGAGTAGCCGGACACCATGAATTTTGTCGTCAATTAACTCCGCTGCTATGTTTGTATTACTAAACAGCGTATGATATATTTTGATGCTCTTATTTAGGCCACCATGGACATCAAAATATCAATTTTTTGTTGTTGTTTGGAGGCTTATCTCTCATAGGTGTCTTGCAACAATACTAGAAAGAATTTGAGAACCTCGTTCTCCCTCTATTTCATCCGAGATGTACATGTATTTAACATTATTTTTAAAGGAATGCACCCCAAAGTTATAAAGATATAAATTTCATTTCTAGTAAGCCATGGATGTTGAAAGCTTAAGAAAGAGATGTGATTTTTTCAAGTCGAATGTACAGCAGTAAGTTTCATTTGAGGCTTTAATTTTATCAGTTTTCATTTTCTCTCTCTAGCCTATTTAGCTTTTAGCAAGTGAAGCTCTAACTCGATTTCAAGACTTTTTCTAGGGATTTCATTATTTTTTGTCGAAAACTTGACTTATATGCCATCACATAATTTACATGTATCTGCACCTGGTAGCTTGAAGTGTAAATTAAACTTTGTGCTAAAGACTTTATAATGGAATTTTTCTTTTATGAATGTCCTATTTTTTTTTCATATATTCCTCTCTAGGTCGATGATATATTGTAGTTTTTTTTTTCTCGTAATGATTTTTTAAAGAAAAACGCCGTCGGCATGCTAACCGTTTGCTTACCATGGAGGGCGGCAGGTCATAAAAAACAATATTACTTTCCATTCTCAGTTTATCAATCTGATGATTCACAAGCATTTATTTTTTATCAAAAGCTTGAAATTGCTATTTATAAACTATACCCTTTTTTTATTAGCAATGAGGTAAGATTCATAAAAGAATTTACCACAAATGAAACAGTAGTACACTGATGATTGGACTTTATTAAATATGGTTGTGAAGGTTTCTTATATATTACTTCCCTAACTCTGAACACAGATGCAATTTTTGAGAAAGTATGTAATATGCAAGTCTGGTGCACTATGGCAGTAGATTCTACATAAACTATTTCATTTTTCAAAGTGGACTTGGTCTACTATGATTGTGAGCCCCTCAATTCATAGGCACTCCGAGATGGGTCGAACTCAACGGTGACCAATAGCTCGTCATTATTGATCCATGATTATAGTCGACCGTGGGGCTCTTGTCTGGGTCAAAGTTACCTGTACGAAATTCGGTGAGCCGATCTGTAACACTCTTAGTAAAACTAGAGCCAAATGCATTATCAGGGTAACTAGTGGTCAGGGTGAAACATGGTCAAAAAAGAGGAAATTACTAGTATTTTATCATAGAAAATACATAAATAATATAAAGGGATTTAAGAAGGCGAATTACTTTTTAACAATATACTAGTATTTAACGCCTTTTTTTACTCTTTTTCCCTGACCACTCGCTGCCCTGGCTATTAATGTTTTGTGCGATCTGCGATACCGTAGTCCCACGTAAGAACTCATGCTTTATAATATAGAAAACTTCTGATCTCCCATTTCGATAAGATTGATCTAAAAAATTATTTTTAGAGCTGAGAAAAATTTTTACAACAGTCAAAGATTGTAACATTATAATAGAAAAAAGAAAAAAACAGCCACAAAATATTAAATCAATGTTAAATAATAAGCTGTTAAAGTTGGCATCATTCAATACAAATTTCCTCCTTGATAATCTAATATTAAAAAAATTCAGAGAAGAAAGCTTCAATCTTACCAAGTCCACATTCTTTCCTGTTTTTGCACTCGCTTCTATATGCTGTAATTTTTCTTTTTCTATAAAATCTTGAACTTCAGATTCCGATACCAGTTTTTTGGTTGGATCTTCGTTTTTGTTGCCAACTAATAATGAAAAGAGAAGATCGTAAATATCTCATAATACATAGCTATGCTATTATTTGTGTATGGGTGTGTATGTGATATGTCTATTGAACAAACCTATAATAATTTCTGCCTCGTCATTTTCAGATCTTAATTCTCTTAACCATCTCGATAACTTGGAAAATGTAAGAGCGTCATTTACGTCATACATTAATAAAACTCCATCGGCCATCGCATAATATCTAAAATAGATAGAAGGAAATGTGAATTATAATTTTAAAATTTAGTATAAATTAAAAAATTCAAAGACAGTCTTGCATTTTTAGTTTAACTGTGAATTATAGCAACAATTCTATATCTGGAACTTAGAAACAAGAATGAAATTTGAAAAAAATATAAGAAATTATAGCGCTTTCCGTAGCATATCTTAATATATAAATAAAAACATTTTAAACCATTAACAACAATCACTTGTAAAAAGATTTTCAACTTTGAAAAAAAAAATAGGTCTTTATACATTTTTTTAAAAATTAACATTAATTCGGTAAAATATACACGAAATATGAAGTTAAAAGAAGTGATAGTGACAATTTCTTAATAGGTAATTTTTTCGCATGAAATTAGGATAATAATTCATACAAAATTAAATTGTGAGATAACAACGAACATCCTCTGTATTATCATTCATAATGTCATGCTATAAAGTTTTTGATGGACTTAGTGTTAGGACAATTTAAGACATAATAGAAGTGAATACTACAGTCAGCGATGTCGCACGTATCTTCAGTTACATTTCAAAGCTATTTTCGACTATATAATTTTCTCTTTTTCTTATTAAGTCAGTTAGAGACACATAGTTAAAAACATTTTCTTTCTAATAAATTTGTACTTTAAATGGCTTTTTCTCAAAATTATGTTTTTCGAAAACATTTTCTAACCGATTATCATATTTGAAGTTATAATCGTGGTAATTAAATAAAAATTTCAGACAATGTTTCAGAAGCTCTTTTTATTGTAAGAGACTAATGTTCTTTTTCATAAATATTTTGTCTAAAAAAAATTAAAGTTTGAGAATTATTTTACTCTTACCTGTGTGTATTGTTTCACTTATAGATTTTCTTTTAGATTTACTTCGTTTTGTCAAATGCAATCACAGGTGTTTTATGGAAAGAGAAGAATGAGATAATTGAATTTAAGTTTTCCAGAGATTAGCAATTATGGCCGAATTTTGACTAAAATTTAGATGAAATTACGCCATGCTCTAAATTTTTTGTATATTAGTAATTAATCTATTGTAAAATGTCAAGCTTTTATTTGGTGTTTATTTTAAAACCAAAAAATTATGAATATTTTCCAAAAATGAAGAAACATCAATTGTTAGTCACCTTAGTTTTTTTTTTTATGCATATCGTATTGCAAAATGTACTGCCAGTGAAAAAAACGCGGTTCCATACTTTTTTTTCATCAAAACATCCCATAACGAACAAAAAAGTACCATTCGATATAGATAATTACGTAGTCTTTTTTCTATGAATGCAGATTTTGAAATTTCTCGCAAAGATCGAGATGACCCTTTGACAGGAAATAATGTGTCTTTTATATATAAATGCTTTTTTTTAAATAGTGATCGTCTGATATTAAAAGTTTCATTTTAAAAAAAAATTAATATTCACTTTAATGCACTATTTTTATTCTCAGTACCGAATAAATCCTTCTATAGTAAAAAAAAACTAGCCTTAAAAGGAATGACTCCTGGAATGATGCTGATGTGGAAGATTTCCGGAACTAACGAATCCGGGTTGTCCACTCCTTCCATAAGTCGAATAGACCAATCAGGAAAGGGCTCCGTCTATGCATCGCCATATGGGTTACCATAAAAAGAGGAAAGGTTACCATCGCCAACAATCGCCAAGTTTGTCGCCAACTTGGTGATATATCGCCAAATTTGGCGACCAAAATTAGCTGTCAAAAGTGACGCCAATTTGGCGATAACTGTAATATTTCGCCAAATTTTTAATTTCTTTACAACATCGGTCGTTTGATACATCATTTGAGAGGTTTGCAACTGCTTATTCATTTAAAGGATGTCTTGTGTGTTATCCCCCATTCTGCTTCCCAGTGGGGACACATTTTTAATTTCTTTACAACACCAGTCGTGTTACACAAGATTTGAAAGGTCTGCAACTGCTTATTCATATTATGGATGTCTTGTGTGTCACCCCCACACACTGCTCTCCCCAAGAGGGTCACATTTTTAATTTCTTTACAACACCAGTTGTGTGACACATCATTTGAAAGGCCTGCAACTGCTTATTCATATTATGGATGTGTTGTGTGTTATCCCCCCCCTCTGCCCCCCAGGGGGGCACATTTTTAATTTCTTTACAACACCGATTGTGTGACACATCATTTGAGAGGTCTGCAACTGCTTATTCATATTATGAATGTCTTGTGTGTAACCCCCCCCCCCCCCTCTGCCCTCAGAGGGGGCGCATTTTGTAATTTCTTTACAACACCAATTGTGTGACACATCATTTGAAAGGTCTGCAACTGTTTATTCATTTTATGGATGTCTTGTGTGTCACCCCCATTCTGCCCATCAGGGGGGGCGCATTTTGTAATTTCTTTACAACACCAATTGTGTGACACATCATTTGAAAGGTCTGCAACTGTTTATTCATTTTATGGATGTCTTGTGTGTCACCCCCATTCTGCCCATCAGGGGGGCACATTTTTAATTTCTTTACAACACCAGTCGTGTGACATCATTTGAGAGGTCTGCAGCTGCTTATTCATATTATGGATGTCTTTTGTGTCGCCTCCCCCTCTGCCCCACAGGGGGCACATTTTTAATTTCTTTACAACACCAGTCGTGTGACACATCATTTGAAAGGTCTGCAACTGCTTATTCATACCATGGGATATTGGCAAGCGCAGCAAGCAGGGGTAGCCAATAATTTGGAATCGCGAAGCGATTACGAGGGGGGTTGGCGAGCATAGCGAGCAGGGGGGCGGGGCCCCCCTAGTTGCGTAAAAAAATAAAAAGAATAATAAAAAATTGAAAACAGATTAAAATAAGACTAAAAAAGAGTTATGCAGAACATCAGTGCCTGATATTATTTAGGCTTCATATCTCTTTGAAATTTTATTATATAGACATTCATTCTTTTCTAGTACATACAGATATACCCAACCCTACGTTGCATAGTTTTTTTTTTACAAAGTTTCAATATTTTTTAGCGAAGATTTCTTTTAATAATATAATACAGTTAATTCTTGTATTTATTATACTGAAATGTCTAAGCGTCAATAATACCCGCACTTGGCTGTTTATTAATACTTAGATGAGGACTATTTTGAACAACGCATCCATATTTGTTAGAAAACGTAATTTGCAATCGAACATTACTTCTTGAATCTCACTGGGGTAATTTGATAATAAAATACTACTAAGTGAGTCTTTAGTTTTTCCTTTCGGATCGATTAATCGTGTTGTAAGACTATGAAGTATTTCAATACCGTAAGAAATATATTTATCAATATATAAAACTAAACATAAGTGCTGAAGTTACCTTTTGATTAGGCTATTATACCTTTCTTGACCTGCAGTGTCCCATATAATGGCATTTGTTTTGACGTTTTCGACAGTTATCGGTTTGGAAAAATGGTCAACAAATGTGCTTTTTACTGAATCTGTAAAAAAAAAAAAAAATATTAAATAAAAAAAAATAACAAGAATTTAAATACCACGAGCAAATGTATCGTAAGCAAATTGAAACTCTAGCAGCAAGCTAATATTGGTCTCATTATATGGCAACACAATATTTGCCAATTTTAATGCAATATATATTTATCTAAATATTTCAAGGAAGTGCTATGTTCAAAAAAAGATATTGGATTGAAAATATTTTCAATGAAATAGCAATATTCGTTAAAATCTTGGTTAATACAGTAAATATTAGCAATGAAATGGCTAAATGTTTAATAATATTGCAACAAAATTGGCAATAAGTAAATAGCATCGAAATATTTGTAATAAAATGTCTTTGTGGTAGAAATACTGTTTTAACATCTTTTCAATGAGCATAATTTAAGGAAACTATTTTTTTTAACCACTGGTATTCCCACAAGGAAAATTTTTGTTTCATTTACGCATCAGAAATGCTTCAATTAAACAATTAATATTATCACAGTACAATTACTCATTCATTGCTGGCAACTTTAATGCGAAAAAAAAAATACATTGGAGTTGCCATGACACCAAATAGAGGTTCATCTCTTCATAGCTTTCTTACCTCCATTTTAATCTTCTTGCCCAAATGAGCCAGCTCACATTTCCGCTGCAAACAATACCCATTCTTCAATAACTGACTTTGCTATAACTAAAAACATTCCTTATCCAATCATAAATATTCTTTTTAAGACTAAATTCCAGTCCTCTCCCGGTCTCATTTAAAATCGACTTAATACTCTTTCTCCCTCTTTCGTTAGCATTGACTGATTGAAATTCACTAATTATCTTGGAAATACAGATATTATCCTAATATTAACAATACTGGTTATATTGATTCTGCTGTTGAATTAATAAATTCTAATATTATTAACGCTCAAAATTATTTTACAGTTCATTATTTAAGAACAATAATTATTATGCCCTTCCACGTTGTATTTATAACATGCGCAAACAGAGGAATAGGCTCCGGCGACTGTTCCAAAATTCTAGAGATCTCGCTCTTAAACCCTTTATCATTAGACTTTCTAATAAAATCAAAACTGTTCTTTGCAAAAAATTTAATAAATTTCCTTCAAAATATTTCTAGAAAGAATAATTCTTTCAAGGTCATTCAACATAAATAGAATTTTTAGTTCCATCCCTCCTCTTACTGCCTACGGTACTATTGCTTATTCAAAAGTTTTTTTTTTTTTTAAGTTGTGAAAGTCAAACCCTATAACAAAAGAACTATTAATCCAAATAACCTAAAATTTCACTAATATACTGCCAAAACTATAGAAATTTTTTAGGCATAAAAAAATGGCATTTTGAAAAACAACGGGAGGAACTTAGAGAAAAAGAAAACTTTATTACACACATCAAAAACATGCAGAGTGCAGTAATCGGGAAAAACATCATCGGGGACATCAGAAACAGAAATAAATAAAAATATGGGGTAAAACATTCGTAAAGAACTAGCGCAGAAGATTTTATTCACCGTTTTCAACGTCAATGGCATAGTCATTGAAAGGATTTCTTTAAGGAAAAAAATGCCTAAAGAATTCTTATTGCTTCGGCAGCATATTGGTGAAATCTCAGATTGTTTGGAAAAATGGTTCTTTTGATATATGTTTCAACATTCACGAGTTTAAAAGAAAACCCGGTATTAGCCAGAACTTATGATGATCATTTTCTTTCCAAGCCAAACCTCGATAATCAGGCTCATCTTGTCCAGATCAGTGGAACACCTCGATTTTTTTTTTTTTTTTTTTTTTTTTTTTTTTGGCAATCTCCTTCCCCCTGATGACATCCCCATCGTTAGTCAACCTACTGCTATCAAAAATATCAACGTTAAACTTAAAATACGAAAGACCCCTGGGTAGGATAAAATTTCCAATACTGCACTTAAAACTTCTTAATTTTATTATCTGTTTAACTCTTACCTACTCTATCTTTAAATATAATTACTCCCCAAAGCCTCGTAAGATCTCTATCATCTCTCTTATGCCCGAACCTGGCACTAACCTTTCCCACCCAAATAAATACAGACCTATTTCACTTCTACCTCAACTCAGTAAAGTTGTTGAATAAGTCATCAAGACCCAGTTACAACATTACATAGATTAAAATAGTACTCTTATGCCCAAGCAGTTTGACTTTAGACCTAAACACTCAACCCAACAACAGCTGATTCTTGTTGTAGCGTTTGAGTGAAAAACTCAACATGAAGGTACCAGCTGATGCAACATTTTTAGTCTCACAAAATCATTTGAAAAAATCTGGCATCCAAGTCTGATTTATAAATTGTTTAAACTTTAATTATCACTTATCTTTTTAATCCATTCTCACCTTTGTGACCGCTCTTTTCGCATACGATTAACATTATTCTCTGTGGTATTCTCTTAATTTTCAATGGAATTTATTAGAGCAGTGTCCTTGGCCCCCTTCTTTTCAACTTTTTTTTAGCGTCATTCTACACATTTACCTAGATATCTATGTGGACGATACTACAGTTTATGCGTCTGCGCACCACCTATGTGCAGACTCATATATACTTATTCATAGACTGGTATAATGTACAGCGCGTGTCTGTATTAAAGAAAGCAAAACCTCAGTCGCTTACTTCTCTAGAAAATTTGCATATCCTTGTAAACTTACCATCAATAATATTAGAATTCCCTGGTCTAATTCTGCTAAGTACCTGTAGGTCATTCTCGATGCATGACATTTTCGATCTATCAGGTAGGAATAGTTGCAGGAGTTTCAGGAGCTTAAACCCTTTTTTAGCTATTTGTAATAAATATTCCTTGTATAGTTCCATCATTTTACCTATTATGACATACGTCTACCGGTTTACCTATAATTCCTATAGGGACAATCTTAACAAATGACATAATAAACATATGCACATAATTTGTAATACTTCTCGTAATTTATGCAACCGTATTACTATCCATAGAGATCTTAATGTTATTATATTTAGGAAAAGAATAGTTGAATTTTCCAAAAGAATTCTATAAAAATCTTTTTAACATCTCCAATGAAATTATTGTTGAGCTATCCGATTAGGATGCCTTCGAGCTTTATCACCAAAAAAGACCCAAATTTTCCATGATTATGGGTGTTAAGGGATTCGAAGTTCCTCCTTATCTATTTTGTGTATATCTTCATACTTTAGTTAATTCGTTTTACTTTTCCATTTAAAAAACTGACTGATAACAAATTACGATCATTACCGTTACTCTGTAATAACAGTAATAATAGTAATAATAATAATAGTAATGAGATGATGACACTGAAAACTGGCTTTTTTTGGTCCTGCTATTTAATGCTATATATAACTATGATTGGCTTGCCATTATAAGATTTGTCCGTATTTTTCTTTTGTCTTAACTGTGCTTATATATTTTAAACTATTTACTTTGTCAAACTTTTAACAGTTTATTAATTTTTTTATTGTAAATTTTTAAATACTCTCGTATTTCATTTTTGATGTCACCTTTTTTATATAAAGCAATTACATATATACATTGTGAAATAATATTTATTTTTATTTAAAAATAAAATTTCATTACGTAGTTTATATATTATTGTTAAACTTTTATTTCCCCAATAGTTCATGTGTTATAATATATATATATATATATATATAGACTGGACGTAAACTTTGAGACAACTTTGAAGCATCACATGTTGTTCACACTGTTAAGCACTCTGATGAAATAATGCAGAATTTATAAAAGTTATGAGTAGAAATAACCAAAGATTCCGATCAATTTATAGGTCGGGCATGCGTGAAGTTCATCGCGAAAGGATTAAAAGCAATGAAATCGTAAAATGTAGTGTTAATATTAGTAGAATATTGGCAACAAGTAAATACCGCAATGAAATTCCACAATATTGCTGCTATATTTGAAAATTTAAAATCCCCCCACCCTAATGCTAAGGCAATGTTTTACATTCAGATTGTTAATAAGGGATGCATTTAGCAGTGCAAACATTACTGATATATTGGTTTATTACAAAGGAATTTTATAGAATTTTCTCTCAGATGATTCACGTATCCTTAATCTAAATATGTGTTAAGTTAAAGATGTTTGGAATCTCAAAACAAATTGAAAGTTTGGAATACTTTTATTAAGTACAGGTACAAAAGGGTACTTTTTTTAGAATTATTTCAAAGACAAAGTAAAAATCAGATAAGAAATTATTAAATTCGTCTAATTCGTCTTTGCAATAATTTTTTTTTTTAATCTATGAAATAATATTTTAATTTCTTTGTTCCAAGGAATTTTATTTTGGTAAGAGTGAAACACAGTTATAAATAAATCTACGGTATCTGTTATCTAAAGACGTCATAGATAACATATAGCTGAAATGAATAGAATTGTTTTTTTATCTCAGTTTTTCGAACATGTTAAGAGATAGCATTTAAACTGATAGAAATAGAAATATTCTTGATCAAAGATTATCCTAATGTACCGAAAATCTGCTAAAACGTTTGTTCCAAGTATCCTTGCAGCATTGTGAGAAACAAAAAAAGAAATTAATACATATTTCTTACAATGTTCGTTGAAATGACGTGATATAATTAGAATTCCGATATGTTTCTCTTAATTAGACTGGCTAGACTCCTACATGTACAATAGCCTCAAATCTATCAAAGTCCCTGTGTAACATCAATGCTCCATTTCTAGAAGAACTTATCTAAATATTTAACTATACCCACTTTACATTTGGGAGCTGAGTAATTGCACTGTAAACAATTTTTGTAACGTTACTCCATAAAATTGGTGGCAAAGTGGTTGCTTCTAATTTTACGGAGAACTTTAATCGATATAAGCCGTGTTACGTTACACTAATGTGTAATGTCACACCAATAATATAAGATTAAATTACACCATTTTATAAGTGAAAAAAAAATTGCTCCATGAAATGGAGGTAATATGCTATCACCATTTTATACAGTAATTTTTGTGTCCCTTGATTGGTATTATGGGCGTGTTCAATGCAACCTTACCGTATCACAGGGATACAAAGTCTCAGGCTTTTTAAATACCAGTATTTTAATGCAGAAAATATTTTTTTTATTTAAACATTTAGACAATTTAAAAAAACATTTTCTCTAAGACAATAGTGGTGTGCAAAAAGCCGGGGATTTTGTAATTTTGTGTGCCGTCAAATAACCGATAAAATAGACAACTTTGATAAGCTACCCTTAACACGCATAAAGTGATAAATTAAAGAATAAGTTACATTTTCTTATTGTAACTGATACTTAGAATCGTTTACGGCACTAATAATTAAGTCATTACCGATGCGCTCTGCTGCTAGAGTATTTAAAGTGATTTATACAAAGCAAAACAAATTAAATTAATTTTTATAAAAGACATATCTTACTATGAATGGACATCATTTAGTATGCAGATTTTGTTTTAAGACAGATTGTCGCTAACCATCCACACTATATTATATCGATTAGTTCCCAAAATTTATCCACATTCCAGATATACAGAATAGATATAAAACCAAAAAGCTTTAATTTCTTTATCTACAAACATTTTTTTGGTTTTAGCATTTTCTTAACAAATATAAAGTTTTTAGCAATTTTTTATACATAAACTTCAAATGAAATAAAAACCTTGAACTGATTTTCTATATTTTTTAATTATTCAGTTATTTTCAAATAATTACCGTACTGCAACCTAGTAACAAATTAATATATTTTGAAATAAAAAATCCATCAACTGCTCAGTATAGAAGCTGCAAAAATCTGATAATTAAAACATAAAAGCTGAACATATAAAATATATTCGTAGAATATATCAAATTAATTTTTGAAATAAAAGAACATAATAGAATTTACCTTAAACAACTACTACTAAAAATTCCGTAATGTATCTGAATTAGTTCTTTCCTGTAAATGCAATGCTATCCATTGTCGATAAAGAAAAAAATAACATGCATTACCGTACTCAAATAAGAGATTAGAGATTCATTACTTTAAAAAAAATAGCACAAATTCATAAAAATACACTTTATAAATCTACAAGCCATGGACCATTATATGTAAGATTTTTTTTTATGAATTCTTAAATGGATGATAAATACTACATTCACCATTTTTAATAATAAAAACCTCCACTGCAACTATAGATTACAAAATTTCTTGTAATCTATATGTTTACACAAATGTTAGAGCGCCAACAAAAGATTTTTGCGTGTCGTTATACTCTAACTATGAGAATAATAAAAAGGTTTCATCCTAGATACATAATAGATCAGTACATTGTACAAAATAGGTTTAGATTGTTTCAATATTTTGGATGTAATAGTGATGAAAATGTTTCAATGTTTTCCAATTCTGTAACAATGGAAAGGATGTACACTATCTACCAATAAGTATTTGGACACTTTCGATTTTTGACATTTTTTCAAATATTTAAAAATATACTTGCTGGATTCTTCTGGAACTTCAGGATTATAAAAGATTATGTTTGACCTCATATTTATCAACATCCATTTGATAAGCAGGGCAATTAGGGGGCCGACAAAAATACAAAGAATAAAAATATTTGGGATCACCCTGTACATGAAAATGCACGAAATGATTTATCGTTGCAGAATACAAATATGTGGATACTACACAACATATACATTGATTTTTGTAAGAATAGCATATATATTCATGGTAAAAGAGAGATTTTTTTTGAAAATTTCAAAAAATTCTGGTATGTTTTTTGTTTATATCATGCAAGGTTTTTAACCTAATTTAATGCAAATTTCAGAAAAATTAGCAAAATGTAGTAGAAAAAATATAGCACAATTGAAATATAGATATATTAAATATTTTATGAAATATGAGTAGTTGTATGAATTTTTTTTTTTTTTTATCTGCGTATGCGCGAACGATAAAAAAGATTTTTTTGCATCATTTAATAGTCAATTCTATGATGTAACTCATAAAAAAAATTCAATCAAATATCATAAAAATTCAAAAAAGATATCATTATTATAGTAAGCTGTTTTTACTTTGCTCTTTAAAAACAGCTGAATGATAAGGGATTCTCCACAAATTGACATTTTTTATTAACTGACTTTTAGGAAAAAATTAATATTTAATAAATACAATATTTAATACAATAATGGTGCTAATAAATATCTTTAAACCTGTGACAGAAAAGAAAAAGAGCTTTTATTCACATTCAAGGCCAAAACTAAGAAAAGGGGGGAATAAGGGCATGTGCCCCGGGCGCCAGGGCAAAAGTTTGTCATTTTTTTTGAGGCAAAGGTGGATTTTGGCGACCCCCCCCCCGCCCCCTTCTTGGCAAAGTATATTTACAAAGATAATTTCTCTAATTTATTAATAGCTAACTTATTTTAAAACTTAAAATATATAATACTGAACAACGTAATCTGTTTTGTTAAAAATTAATACCTTAAAATCGAATCGAAAAAAAAAAATTGTTTTATACAAGATCTTTATGCCATCATCATTAGATTCTTCTATGTTTTGGCATACCCTAGATAAAAAGATTTTAACAATCTCTTACTAAACATAGACATGAAAAAATTGCCAAACAAATCTACATTTGGCATCCTTTTGCCCTGGGGGCCGGGATACACGTCTTTCTTCCCCTCTCTTTTAGTTTTGGCCCTGAATGTGAAAAAAAGCTCTTTTTCTTTTCTATCAAATGTGTCAATATACTTATTAGTAGCAATATTGTGTAAGCTAGTGTATTCATTAAATATTAATTTTTTCCTAAAAGTCAGTTAATAAAAATGTCGATTTGTGGAGAATCCCTTATCATTCAGCTGTTTTTAAAGAGTAAAGTATAAACAGCTTACTATAATAATGATATCTTTTTGAATTTTCACGATATTTGATTGGATTTTTTTATGAGTCAGATCATAGAATTGACTATTAAATGATGTAAAAAATCTTTTTTATCGTTCGCGCATGCGGAGATAAAAAATATTTCCTATAACTACTCCTATTTCATAAAATATTTAATGTATCTGTATTCCAACTATGTTATATTTTTTCTAATACATTTTGCTAATTTTTCTGAAATTTGCGTTAAATTTGGTCAAAAACCCTGCATGATATAAACAAAAAACATAACAGAATTTTTTGAATTTTTCAAAAAAACTCTCTTTCCTCCATGAATATACATGCTATTCTTACAAAAATCAATGTACATGTTGTATAGTATCCACATATTTGTATTCTGCAACGATAAATCGTTTCGTGCATTTTCATGTACAGAGTGATCCCAAATATTTCTATTATTCTTTGATTTTTTGTCGGCCCCCTTATTTCCCTGCTTATCAAATGAATGTTTATAAATATGAGGTCAAACATAATCTTTATAATCCTGAAGTTCCAGAAGAATCCGACAAGTATATTTTTAAATATTTGAAAAAATGTCAAAATTGAAAGTGTCCAAATACTTATTGGTAGATAGTGTATAAGAGCTACATATTTAAAGAAATCTTCCAAAATATTTGCAAGATAAGTACATATCTCCAATTATATTCGAAATTCTTTAATATTTCAAATCTTATCGTGATAAAAATTGTTCATGCAATTTCTCATCTTTTTCTCAGTGCTTTTCTCTATCCTTGTAAACGAACTATAATATCAACATACCTCATAAACGAATCCAATTAAGGCACTTAAAAATTCTAAGTAGACAAAACGTTTTATGATTTTTGCTCTTTTGTGTTCCTCAAACAAATTATAAGAACTCTATAAAAACTCATCCAAGATACTAGAAAGATCAACACACTATTTTAATTAACATCAAATCGCTTCAGCAAGCAATGACAAGATTTAAATTATAAAATGATTGATAAGCAAAGCAAAATTGGTTTCTAAATAAATCATAAAATGTCGAAGGATATTTGCTTATTAACCCATTTGTGCCTGAATTTTTGCTACCTCAAATTTGTTGGCGAAATCTCTTTATGATATCAATATATCATATATCATTGAATATGACGATGTTAGGTAACAAATTGATAAACTTATCTTTTCCTCTATTTAAAAAAAAAAAAAAAAAAAAAAAAAAAAAAAAAAAAAAAATCCTTTCTTTTAAAGTAACTAAAAAAATCATGATCACAACAGGATCTACATTGCAGTTAAAGTTATAAATATATCACCCCTTTTCTCATTTTAGTAATAATTAAACCACTCCCTTAATATAACCGTCACCGAAATCCCAGCACATATATTTCATTCATTCCATACCTTATATGGTCATGAAAACCGAATGTGGTTTTCTTATTCCAGCTGCTCTACAATAAAAATGCTGCATAAGATGTTTTGCGCGTCGTACATATTCCAATATATCTCCTTCTCATGCTACCGCTCCTTATATGGTATCCATTCGCAAAGTTTAGATCGCCTCATGAGCCCCAAAGCCTATCCCACAAAATTCCTTTGCTTTTTCAAATTCCAATATCAAAGTTTAAACTCTTTTATCGCCAATTAGCGATTATCTTGTTAATATGCTAAGTACAAAATCTCTCTCTCAGAAGAAAAAATATTGCACGCATATTTTGGCCAAATATCATATACATGCCAAACATTGTAACCTTTGGCGATATCTGACATCTGATGTTATCTTGGTTCTGACTAAAAGAACGGTCACTTCTTCTCTTGGCCTGGCCCTGCTGTAACTACCAATAATTACGTTGAGCGTCCTACTCTCTCGAAAGGGCAAAAATAAAACTTTACTTTAAAGAACCTGGCTGCATATTTGTCTTTTATCGATCTACTTTTCACGGCATTGATGATAACTTGTAATAGTCAATATTAAATCTGCAAGATACCGTAATTACCCAAGATTTCCATTACAAACTTTGGTGCTATAAGACCGTACTTAGCCCGACTAGAGGAGTATGGGCGCTCATAAAATCCGGAGAAATCGCTGCTGTCTATAGTGGTTTCGCATTTTCTCTGCATGCCATGCGGTGTTTTCGAACAACTCAAGATTTATTGCTCCGTCTGTGCATCACAGGATTCGAGACGTATTCCTTCTTCTATGGGTCGCAGGGTGTTGGATGCGGCAAAAGAGGCTCGTCCCTCCCAGTATGACAGTTACTCAAGCCTTAGCCAGCTGGAAAAGTGATGTCAAATCAAAAGTTTTTTTTTTCTTCGACCCTGATTGATCGACCTGCGTGGCTCCGTCCGCTGTCAACATTCATCATCGCGTTCGTATCTCGACGTGCTGCGGTCAACTCAGTGTCTTCGGCAGTTTTTTTTTCTTTTCAATTTCGGCTGCAGTGCTCGTCATAATTGTTTGTGAATTCATCATGTGTGATATATGCTCCGGTCATCTCCGTGCTTTCAGTGGCGTCTATCAGCTGCAATGCGTGTCATAAGTGTGTGTGAAGAAAGATACCCAAAAAAAATGTGATATCAACGAAAGTTTTGTTTTCTTTTCTCATCAGAATTTTCAACATACACAAAAACAATAATAAATCCAAAAAAATTAGTAGCGATTAATGTGGCAATTAGTCGAGCACAAAAAAAGAATTAGTGAAATATATGCAATGAGGTGTTTGTGATAAATAAGTCATCAATCTCACATACAGAATTTTTCATTGAGAGATACGCAAAAATATTAAAAAAAAGTGTGTGCCATTTATCTTTATTCCTTGAGTGCTTTCCGAAATGATTATCAATGGTACACACATAAGTTTTGAATGTGAAATATGCTTGTGATCCCTGTTGACAGGGATGCTAAAACAATATACACACAAAAAAAAAAAAAATTTTTTGAATTTGTGCTCAAGCGAAATTTTATTACATCAATAATGCCACAACACTTAGATTTATGTTTTGCTATTATTATTGTTATTGTTTTATTTGGATACATGATTATTTAAATAACATTTTTTTTGTTCAGAGCATTTCAAAAAAAATAGTAATAATGCTTTTTAATACTTATTTGATTAAACTTTATCTTACGGTATTAAAACATCTCAATTATAATCCTGTATCCAAGCATTAATAAGATACCCTTTATATTTTTATTATGCATACATACATTTTCTTACTCTTTAATCTAAAAAAAAAGGTGATTTTTTTTTCATAAAATTTTTTTTTTGATACAAAGTAAGTAATTTTCAATGTGATATTTTGTTCAGAGTCATGAGAGAACAAATAGATGTTTTCAGTAATAGATAAAAAAAATATAAGAGTAAGACATTTCTAATACTATCTCATTTACGAGCTAGATATTTTTAACTAAGTGCTTTAACAATTTTTATTATGGTATCTATTTTTATTATTTAAGTGATATTTTGTGTTTTTATTATTATTTTATTTGACTTTAAATGATTGTGAGTACCTTTGAAATCTTTAGAATTTAGTCAAAGGAATACGTGTGCAATTAAATAGTAGCCCTACACCTACCAATTAACATTTACAAATAGTTTTAAACCTTTTTTTTTGTATTTGTTGCATTAGATCAGCTACATATTTAACTGATATGGCTAATTCTAAGATTACTTTCAAAACCATCACTTTTGATGGCGATGCTAATTTGGTTGACTTTTTCTTCAACCAAATCAAAACATTAGCCAAAGCACACGGATGGAAGGATCAGGACACCATCCAGTTTCTAGGTAGTAAGTTATCCGGACCTGCGCTTACTTTCTTTACTCAGAACCCATCTATTTATAAAGCTGACAAATTAAAATTTGTAGAAAAAGAATTCAAAAAATTCTTTGCCCCCCCTAGTAAAACAACAGCGCTCGTGGAATTTAACAATTTAATAATGCTGCCTCAAGAAACGATTAGAAACCTTGCACACAGAATAAATATTCTAACTACTCGAGTACATGATAACATAAAAGATAAAGAAGCCTTAGACAATATTAAATACACAAAACTAATCTCGTGCATTCCACCCCCACTGAGAATTAAATTGCAAGAGGAAAACATTCTCGATTATGACACTGCTGTTGACAGGGCACAAATGTTGCAGGATATAATGCAAAATGAGAATGTGCTACAAACATGTAACACAACAAATCCTGTAGCAGACTCTATTGCTAATCAGTTAAAAATTTTAACTGAAAGAGTCAATGCATTAACATTAACAAGCATTCCAAATGAACAAAACATAGACGCAATTCACAGTATAACCCCACAAAATTCAAAACAGCGTGAACAGTATGCGAACAAGGACTTTAAAAGGAAGCATACGGTTTCACCTAAACATAACACACGTAAAAATAAATCTACATCACCACCCGCTTGCCAGCTATGTGCGAAGCGTGGCCACACAGCAAAACATTGTTTTAAATGGCGTAGAGCAAATTCAAATAGAAATAAACATAGTTATAAATACGACAATAACTATAGAAGAAATGATAACAGAAATGGTAATTTAAACTACTAATGAGATGTACTTAAGCTGATGGCTTTACATCTCAAAAGAAGTCTAACACATCAGCAACTTCAGACGAATTTCCATGGACTCATGACCCAACACTGCCTACACTCTGTCCAGACAGAAGGGTTAAATCCGTTGCTTCGCAAACAAAATGTGAAGTTAAATGGTCCAAAAATTCTGCATCACAAACAGTCGAAAACAATAATGAAGTAGCTTCACAAACTGTTAACATATGTGATGACAAAGTTGCAGTTATTTGCAATGTAAATAATTCATCCCCAACACTCCCCCTCATAAAGGCCTCCATTGCAAGACATAAAACTAACTTTTTGCTCGATACTGGTTCATCCATTTCAATTATATCACAAGATTTGTTTGAAAAAATTAAAGACAAACTAAAATATAAAAGATTAGGAACAGGCGTCACTATTAAAACAGTTAATTCAGATGTTCAGTTCACTGCATGCATTAAAACTTCTATTCGCATACACCAAAAGTCATTCTCGCATAATTTCTACATTGTTGACATATCGAATTCCGCTAACTTCCAGGGAATTTTAGGCTTTGATTTTATTCACAAAAATAGAATTGTGATAGATATTCATAAGAATAAAATGTCAACAAATGAATTTAGCATACCACTACTTGATTCTGCCTTATGTGAGAATGAAACACATCATCTTGAAACACATGAAATACATCAATCGGAAAAATTCCCAAAAGAAATTCGATTGGAGAATAAACTTAAACTAGAACCACAGGAAAAGAGGTGGATCTCCATAAAAACTGATTCAATTGACCCAAGAAAACATTACTATTTTCAATGTGAAACAAAAAAGAATATAATTTCTTACGATAGTATTGTAGGTGGTCAAAGTTATGAATCAGACATGGAAGGAACTCAAAACACAACTAGATCCCCACAAAAATTCCAGTTTTATGTTTTTATACAAAATTCATCTACTAAACCTGTACACATAAACAAAAATGCACGAATAGGAACTTTATTTGAAACAATGGACATTATGGACCCGTCACAAAACACAAATTTTCATCAAATTATGAATTCATGTGAAAATGTTTCGAATTTTAATCTTAAATCTCAGGATAACTTAAAGGATTACATTTGTAATTATATTCAGGCATCAAATGAAACATTAAATCAACGTAAAGAAGAACTAAAAATTAGTGACTTTAATTTAAATCATTTACAGGAAGAGAATGCAAAAAGGTTAGGAAAATTATTGCTTGATAATTATGCATCATTTTCCAAATCCATAAAAACACTAGGCCACACAGACAAGGTAGTCCCAAATTTAAAGTTTATAAATGACTATCCCATAAAAACATTACCATTTCCCCTCCCACAATCATTACATAACGAAATGAAAGAGCAAATTCATCAACTTCTTGAAGCAGATATTATAGAACGAAATTGTTCTGAGTGGGCATGTCCCATTTTGCTTGTAAAAAAGAAGACTGATCAGTCTGGAAAACAGAAATACAGACTCGCTCTAGACTTACGTATGTTAAATTCCGTGTTACAAGGCTCATCATACCCCCTACCAAAAATACAAACCATAATTTCAAATTTATCCGCATACAAATTTTTCACTTCACTAGACTTCAAAATGGCGTATCATCAAATAGACCTTCCGGAACAATTTCAAGACCCACTAACCTTTACATGTATCTATGGGACTTTTAAATATAAACGCCTAGTATTTGGTCTAAAGTCATCAAGTGGATTCTTCCAACATTTAATGGATTCTTTAATTGATGAATTGCAAATTGATGGAGTATATTCATATCAAGATGATCTAATATTTGGGTCAAACTCATTTGAGGAAACTTGTTCAAAGTTAGATAAAATACTCAAAATCTTAACTAAGTATAATTTAACATTGACTCCAAACAAATGTACATTTCATACATCAGCAGTTGACTACTTAGGGTTCCATATTGAAAACCACTCTATTGCACCGATTCAGGCAAACATTGTTAAAATTAACTCGTTTCCCACACCAAAAACTAAGAGACAATTAAAAAAATTTATTGGTTTAGTAACATTTTATAAATCATTGGTGCCATCATTTTCGGAAATTATTCAACCTCTCATTGATTTGACTACTCCTAAAGCTACATTTAAATGGACACAAAAACACCAAGAATTATTCAAAAAAATGCAACAAGTGTTCTTTAGTTCACCTATGGTTCGCTTACCAGATTGGTCAAAAACCTTTTACGTTAACACTGACGCATCTAAGGTAGCGATAGCTGGTGCATTATTACAGGAACATGAAGGACAATTACTTCCTATTGCATATTTTTCTAAATCTCTTAAACATGCAGAAAAACGTTACCCAGCTTTAAAACTTGAATTAATGGCCATTTATAAATCAGTAATCGCATTTAAGTACTATTTATACAACAGGAAATTTGTAATTTTGTCAGATAGTGCTCCCTTAAAAAAATACAAGAATACATGTAACTCTGCGGATTTAACTACACGTTGGCTAACTGAACTTTCTGAATACACCTTTTCCTTCGAACATGTACCGGGATCATCCAATGTACTTGCTGATTATCTATCAAGGTGTACATTTGAAAACAATACCCAAGATCTTAAATCAAATCCTGAACTCCTTAATGACCCTCATGCTTTACCAATTGTAGATAATGATATTTCGGACAATATCGAAGAATCCAATAAAAACAAACCCAACTCAGTAAATTTTTTAATTTCAGGCAGAGATGCAAACAAGGATCCATTACTTGAAATATCAAACGACACATTTGTCAGTGAGCAAAGAAAGGACCCAAATTTGGCCGAAGTTTACAATGAGATTTTAAGAAATGGATCATCAAAAAAATTTCCGATGTACTTCATACATCCTGACAGTAAGGTTCTCATGACAAAAAAAGAAAACGTATATAATAACACATTTTCGTACCATATTATTGTACCAGACTCACTTAAGGCTAAAGTTTTAACAATTTGTCATCTGTCACACTTTGGGTTAACTAAAACATATGCATTTGTAATAGCTAGATATTTTTGGAAAGGAATGTATACCGACACGTTAAATTTTGTAGCATCTTGTACTAAGTGTATTCAAACAAAACATCACATAACACCACCTGCTCCACTTCAGCCCACTTACACACCAACCCACCCAGGACATACCATTGGGATTGACTTACTAGGACCATTTAAAAACGGACAATCAGTTTTAACGGTAACAGATCATTTTTCACGGCACCTCGAACTATTTGCTTTGCATACAACAACAACTGACAAAATTGCTAAATGTTTATTTGATTACATAACTACCTTTGGCAGACCTGCCACTATTCTCAGCGATTTAGGTAAGCAACTGACTTCTGACATGTACAACAGATTCAACGATACATTGGGCATAAAAATACTCCATTCCTCAGTAGGTCACCCCCAAAGTAATGCAATTTCAGAGAGAGTAAATAAATCAATAAAATATTCAATTACCACTTTACTTGAAGAAGGCCATTCTTTTGAAAATGCACTACGTATACATAAATCACTATACAATGGTTCCACACATTCTTCCACTAAATATTCCCCCAACTTATTACACTTTGGAAGAGAACTATCTTTATTATTTGATACTTTTGATCAAACTATTAATCAGCCAATCCTTGATAAGGGGATAGAAACTTACCAGTTGCTAAATGATTTGAATTCAATTTACAAAAAAGCATACACTAACATCAAAAATTCACAAGAAAAGAGAAATCAACACTTCCAGAAACGAGCGAAACTAAGAGTAATCTTAGAAAAGGATATAGTGTACCTCAAATCCGTTGATAAGTTTAAACCAAAATACACCGGACCTTTTATTGTGGTACATAAATATTCGCCAGTTTCTGTTTCCATTAAGCGTTTACACTCACCCGATGAATCGGCATTCAGAGTACACATTGACAGGCTAATTATAGCCCCCCCTAGAAATGATCATTTATTTGTGCGTCATGAGGAAAATATAAGTCACCCAGGAAACAGCTCCATAAAATACAACCTAAGATCTCGTTTTTAACACAGCCCATCACAATATTAGGTTAACATAGATTTACAGTAAATGCAGTACATCACACTGATACACATGTTGTGTTGGAGTTTCCTTTGAGGGAGTTCATGGCTGGTCCACGTTCTCCATCACAGGGGGCTTCCACATAACAGTTGTCTCTTATTTGCTGGGTTGTCGCCAAGATTTTTACTTTTCCCTTTCAGTAGTTTTATTGTTCATACATAATAATAATAATAATAGTAATAATAAAAATAACATATCACATTGCACATACATTAAATTTTAGTCATATCAAACATAATCATGATGCACAATAAATCTCTAACCGATTATGACAAAGCTGTTTCTCACTACTCTAGGATTGACATTCCCTTTCAGATATATATATATACCATATGTATCAGAGTTTTATTTTTTTTATTTTTAATTATGCCCCTTCGAAGTGAAGGCCCGTTCAAAAGTCGCCCAAAGGACCTGTAACTTCATTGTGGTGAGAAACAAAATTTCGGATTGGTGCAGTTCACACCAATTTTACCTAAACTCCCTGTTTTTCTATGTAATGCGACGTGCGCTCCTCTGAGAAAGCAAAAGATTTCGGGAGGAGCAGAGGGTCCATGTAATGTGGGCTCTCGCCAATATTCCCACTTCCCATAGGGCTAGGCCATAAGCCGATGCCATCACCTTGTCATTTGACAAGATTTAGGGCAGCACCTTTTTTATGGATCGCGTGTCGCTTTCCTTTTTTTTGCTTGTCCTGTGTGGATACACGAATTTTTGTTTTTTTTCTTATTTTTTTTAAACATACTCATTTGTCACAAAATACACTTCATCCATAACATTTCATTATTTTTCATATTATTATGATACACTTACATGGTTGCAACCTCCATTTCATATTTTTAACCTCCATTTCATATTTTAACCTCCATTTCGTATTTTAACCTCCATTTCATATTTTTAACCTCCATTTCATATTTTAACCTCCATTTCGTATTTTAACCTCCATTTCATATTTTTAACCTACATTTCATATTTTTACTATCTATTTCGTATTCTTTTAGTATAGATTTTCATATTTGTACCACATAATTCATACTTTTATTATATACTTCATATTCTTCATATTTTATTCAAGATTTCATTTTATCCATAACCTATGTTTTTATATTATTCGTGACCTATAGCTAACATTCTTCATAAACATATATATTATAAACAATTGATGGTACGAACTTCATGACTATTTTACATATTAAACATCTTCCTTGCATTTGGCGCCTTATCTTTGATTAAAAAAAAAAAGATAACCTGTATAAAGGAACAATATATGGTATACCTAGAAAAAAAAACAGGAAGAATGTCTTGTTGTGTGCAAAGTGCTAAAAAAAAGCACAAATAGGCCTGAACTCTAAGCAATAAAAGGCCAATGTGTTCCGGAACAACAACAACATCAAAATAAATGAACATTTTAAAAAAAAAAAGAAAGAGAGACTCTGAAGATATATAAGCATATGTCGACATAATGTATAACTGCATAAATTCAAATATATGTAATCAATTCATTATATTTAACCAGCATAATCCTACACTTTTGTATGTAATTCTGAGAGAGACATTTTCGTACCGGGTCCAAAATTTTTTCAAACCCAAACCAGCGGGGGAGATATATGATATCAATATATCATATATCATTGAATATGACGATGTTAGGTAACAAATTGATAAACTTATCTTTTCCTCTATTTAAAAAAAAAAAAAAAAAAAAAAAAAAAAAAAAAAAAAAAAAACCTTTTCTTTTAAAGTAACTAAAAAAATCATGATCACAACAGGATCTACATTGCAGTTAAAGTTATAAATATATCACCCCTTTTCTCATTTTAGTAATAATTAAACCACTCCCTTAATATAACCGTCACCGAAATCCCAGCACATATATTTCATTCATTCCATACCTTATATGGTCATGAAAACCGAATGTGGTTTTCTTATTCCAGCTGCTCTACAATAAAAATGCTGCATAAGATGTTTTGCGTGTCGTACATATTCCAATATATCTCCTTCTCATGCTACCGCTCCTTATATGGTATCCATTCGCAAAGTTTAGATCGCCTCATGAGCCCCAAAGCCTATCCCACAAAATTCCTTTGCTTTTTCAAATTCCAATATCAAAGTTTAAACTCTTTTATCGCCAATTAGCGATTACCTTGTTAATATGCTAAGTACAAAATCTCTCTCTCAGAAGAAAAAATATTGCACGCATATTTTGGCCAAATATCATATACATGCCAAACATTGTAACCTTTGGCGATATCTGACAACTGATGTTATCTTGGTTCTGACTAAAAGAACGGTCACTTCTTCTCTTGGCCTGGCCCTGCTGTAACTACCAATAATTACGTTGAGCGTCCTACTCTCTCGAAAGGGCAAAAATAAAACTTTACTTTAAAGAACCTGGCTGCATATTTGTCTTTTATCGATCTACTTTTCACGGCATTGATGATAACTTGTAATAGTCAATATTAAATCTGCAAGATACCGTAATTACCCAAGATTTCCATTACACTCTTAAATGTTGCAAAATGAACTGAAAAAATATTTTAAAAATACGCTACATTTTTTTATTTTTTTTATGATTTTTGTAAATTTAGAAAAAACAAATATTATGCACATTATACTATTACAGATATTATGAATATTCTCCTATTTAGTACATTTCATCAACTAAATAAAAAAAAGTTTTTTTTAGGGGGGGGGGGGGATTTGATAAAATGTAAAAGCACTAAATATAGGAATATGCATATTATTTGTAATAGTATAATATGCATAGTATGTTTTGTCTGAATTCATATAAAATAAGCTTTTATATTGTATATTATACACCATAATTAGTATTTTTATAAACTACTAAAATTATACTTATTTCGTTACAGACTATTAGCATTATAGGTATTAGTAATAATAAACTAAGAATAATCATACTTGTCACTTAAAATTAATTCATTTCAGAATCATCTTGAAAAAAACTTTACATAAATAACTGCCCACAAAATAACTAATAAAAATATATACCCATTTGTATCTAGCGTCCAATATTTTGTACATTACAATAATGTGTAAAAAAATAGGCTTAAACATATAATTTCACAATTTAAAAAACTAGTTGTTGGAGGATTACCGTAATCTTTACCTATCATGGATATACATTACATAAAATATGAAAATAAAACATGTATAAATTAATTATAAAAGTCATTGCAAATCCAAAATAAAATTTAAACGTACATTTAAATATTTTAACAAATATTAATGCTCTATTAATGTATTGCCAGATGAATCAATTTCATTAAAATATATAACACGCTAAATTACTCAAGTAGTACCGAATTCAGTAAAAAAATCAACTCCAAAAATAATCATGTTAACTAACCGTTTATTGCTTTGAATTATGGGTCTTACAACCAATTATATCTTTGAACTAAAATTTTAATGAAATACGGGATTCATGAAAAATCTAAGAATGTGGAAAATAGGTTTACAAATATCTCGGCAGTTAATTATCCGATCGACTGCGTTCTTTGTGCAAAATTTGTGTTATTTTATTGTACTTTTTGCATTTCACCATGGAAAATGAATAATCTATAAATTGCAAAAACAGATTTTATTTAAGTACAGAAATATCCATTTTTATGTGCGTTCGTAATTATGTAAATATGTAGCACCTATAGTTGTCGTTCAGTCCGTCCATCTGTCCGCATATAACAACGCAAAAACTACCCAACCTAATCTTTTGAAATTTAAAATACATAATTATTACATAATTTTGTCGAGCCATTTCAAATTTTATGAGAATCGGATGGATAGATCAATTACAGGGACAATCAAAAGTATTCCGTTACATTACGGTCAATGGGGGAAAATGTTGCAATTGCATTTTAATCATTTGAAATTTAAATTACATACTTATTACATAATTTTGTCTAGTCATTTCAATTTTTTTGAAAATAGGATGCATAAGATCAAATACAGGGACAATCAAAAGTACTCCGTTACATTACAGTCAATGGAAAAAAAGTTTCAAATGCATTTTAATAATATTACACTCATTCGAACATAATAATATTGATATGCATCATAAAGTACATATTATAATATAGATTTTGCATAATCGGTTATGCAAAGAACTTTTGTTATTGATTTACAAGGCCACACAAAAGTATTCCATTACATAATGAGTATAGAGAAAACATTTGCGCATTTTAATTGTAATTAACTATTTATAATTTTATGAGATTGATACACGAGAGTGAAATTTTAAAAACTTCATTATCGTACGAACGCACCTCATTTGCTACGCTTCACGTGCAATTTCCAACTTGTATTCATTTCAGTCATTTTCCAGTAACATAACAGTTATAGATAATTATTTCACAAAATTATCATGTTATAAAAAAGAAACTTCTGCAAATTTATAAAAATTTGCAGCCTTCCAAAATTGGGATGCTAGGCATAAATGAGTTAATAAAACTAGTCTTTTTATTGAGCTCTTAAACAAAATTTATAATCATATTTTACTAAAAATAAAAGTACTAACCTTTAAATTTCCCTGTTTTAAATCTGTTCAAAAAACTGGTTTTTCCAACACCTGAAAAATAAAAAATAGCTTACACATGTAATTATTCATTTTTAAAATATTAAGATTTCAAACTGGGAATTCAGGCAACTAAATATCCTCTTCAGAGCCCAAGGTTTACTTATGTACTTTTTTAATTTTCAATTATGGATTTATATTGGCAAGCTGATAACTAAAAAATATTGAGCAGCGAAAAAAATTAAAATATATTTTTTTTACATAAAATTTGATGATACATGTGGCCTCAAAAAGTACATTTTTGTGCTATTTCTAGGGATTTTTTTTATTTCACTTTTTTGCATTGCAAAAACATTGAAAAACACAATTATATATATATATATATATATATATATATATTTGATAACTTTTTATCACTAATGGACTCTACAAATGGTACTTTAGCGCACAATAAGGTAATTTTTACGTTTTCATTTTTGTAAATTTTGTATATTTCTGCTGCAATCCATTTTTATATAACACGTAGCTCGCTAAAAAGCGTTATAAAAAACAAATAGCAATTTCGTTTAATCCTGCTGTCTTTTAGGCTCTATTCACACCCTTTTTTTCATTATTTATATTCATGAAAAAAAAAACTGTAAAGATTTATATTCTATAGAATATAAATCTTTACAGTTTTACGCATCAGGTCTGAAGAAGATTTATAAACAAGCAAATTTTAAAATCGCATACCTATTTCTGAAGTGATGCAACTCAAAAAAAGTTTTTTTAAATTAATAAAAGTAAAAAAAAATACTCCGCAAGGTAATCGTCATTTCCTGTTTCATGTTTTAGGTGTATTGAGTATAAACAAAATTAATTGCTATCCGACTTGTAATTTTTATTTTTAAAAATTTCTGAAAAACCCATTTATTTCTTAACACTCAAAAGTGTAATATCTAATTAGCAATTTATTAAAAAGGTAAGATATTTAGTAAAATTGTGTTTTAAGTGCATTTGATAAAAATCTGAAATACCGTATTTACTCGTGTATAACGTGCACTTTTCCCCCCAAAATGTAGGGCCAAAAACCCTGATACACGGAATATTTTTTTACTGCTCATATACCTATTCATCACCCCTTCTCATTCTAATCAACCTGATTCATATACCTATGAATGAATAAATGTATTCATAGAAGCAATTAAAACTATAATCTTACTGGATAGAAATATTTCTCCTTTCAAATTTTTATATAAAAGCAGCAGTTACATAATTTAAACACTATTTAGCAATCCTCATTGCCCTACTGATTTTTTGAGATGGTAACAGCAAAAATTCATGTAACAGATACACATTTTTACTATAAATAAAAAAATCTGTACAGTTAAAAAATTTAGAAATTTTTTTGGAAACTAAGAAATCTAGAACTTTTTATCTAACTGCGACGCAAGTTACAAATAAAATTTTTGTAAGATTAGAATAATTTTATTATATTCAAATGTAAAGCTATAGATTTCTATAGATTAACAAAAACTAGTTTTGTAGATTTCTCCCCCCCCCCCCTTCTCTCTCTCTTTTGTACAGTGTACAGACAAAATTTTAGCAAGAATACAGATTTTTGCAACTTCACATTTGCAGAATTAGTTTTTTTTTCTTTTTTATACAATGTAAACGTTTAAGTATTTCATTCGTAAGTGACGTCACAATATCATGACACTCACTCTCTACACGAAGTCTTAAAAAGGAATGTGGACTTCTTTTCTGGCCTAACATTTGTTTCGGTTTACTTTACTGAAATTCATTTGATCATTTACTCCCTTGTTGTCAAATTTATGGTGCGCGTTATACACGCATGCGCTATATTACACGAGTAAATACGGTATGAAGTTTTTTTTAAGTCATTTATTACCCAAACTTTTGTGAAATATGGAGAGGTCTTCGATATAATTCTTCATAGTTTTTAAGATGGTCATAAAAATATTAAAAACTGCTTAGCCACATTACAAAAATAATAATAATAATAATAATTTATTAACCCTTTCTGTATCAAAATCATGAATTCAGGAGAATTTCAACTTCTGAAGCGCTTTTCGTGATTTTTAGGTGCGTTCGTTATAATGTAAATATGTAGCACCTATAGTTGTGCAGTCCATCTGTCTGTCTATCCGTCTGCATATAACAACGCAAAAACTACCCAACCGAATTATTTTAAATTTTAAATTTATAATTATTGCATAATTTTGTCGAGTCATTTTAAATTTTATGAAAATCGGATGCATAGATCAATTATATAGACAATCTAAATTATTCATTTACATTTCGGTCAATGGGGAAAAAAGTTTCAAATTCATTTTAAATCATTTGAAATTTAAAATGCATAATTATAACATAATTTTGTCGAGTATTTCAAATTTTACGAAAATTCGATGCATTGATCAATTACAGGGACAATCAAAAGTATTCCGTTACATTATGGCCAATAGGGAAAAATGTTATAAATGCATTTTAATGGGGTTACACTCATTCGAACATAATAAAATTGATATGCATCTATAAAGTACATATTATAATATACGTTTTGCATAATCTATGGTGCAAAGAACATTTGATATTGATTTACAAGGCCACACAAAAGTATTCAATTTCATAATAGTATAGGGAGAACATTGTTTGGTGCGCATTTTAATTGTAATTAACTATTTACAATTTTATGAGATTGATTTATAAGAGTTATATTTTTAATATTTCGTTATCGTGCGAACGCACCTCATTTGCCACGCTTCAAGTGCAATTTCCAACTTGTTTTAACTGCGTTAGAAGATTTAATGAGTATTAACAGGATTTCATGAATCAAAATTAATTTAATCTGAATTTAGAGTGATTTTGTACAATATTTATAGCTCAACTTAATCTTTTAATTTATTTTTAAGTATTTTATAGAATTAGTAAACGTACAAATATAATTATATCTTACAATAGAAATACAGTAATAATTCCGAATTCAAACTTTTCGCCTACAATCTTTCAGCGTCAAGAAAACTGAAGAGATGCAAATGAAATGTGGGTAAGCATGATCGCAGATCGTACAGAGAGTTTTGTTTAGTATTTCCTTCAAACACTTTGTCATTAAATTAACAAACGAAAAACAGTTTTTTGGCGCTATTTCGGATTTCTTCGCCAATCGCACCAACCAGAACAGTTTATTGAATTCTTCCCCTAAATGCTGCCTTGATCGCATAGATTTGTTGATTTCTCTATCAGAATCTGCAGATTTAGTGAAGGCAAGCAAGGAAATAAACTTTTGAATAAAAATAAAATATTTCAAAGCTTAGCATGAAGGGAGATCAAATTGGTCACCAGCGGCGGTTAGTAATTTAAATGAATAGGAATTTAATAAAAAAAAATATTTCCCTTCGCGTGTCAAAATAGATAATAAATATGATGTAATATGGTGAAATAAAAACAAATAAGCGCGTTTTTCACGTGATTTATTTAATCCATCAATTTATGTTATACATAATAACTTTTATATATATTTAAACTTGCGTGCAACAATTAGAAGAAAAACAGCAAAATAAACTGATTAATAAAATAAAAATAAAAAATTATTAAAAAAGCCTTTTTCAAAATTTTATAATCTTTTGTGTGACAAGAGGTATTCAGCTGTAAGTACACAAAATTTGAACTCTCTGACGAATGTAGTTTTTGTTTACGGACTCTGCGAAAGACTGATAGAGACGAAAAGGGTATCGTTAGTTGACCGAAACCCTAAAAATCATCCATTTAAACATACATTTTTCAGTGCAATCAACAATGCGGTTTGAATAAGATAATCTATTGCCCATTCTAAATTGTATTACTACTAGAGATGGGAATGCTCGGAAAAAAACCGGAAAAATTGGGAAAAAACCAGTTTTTTTCGGTTTTTTTCTGAAGGCTTATTTTTCAATTTTTCCGAACTGGAAAAATTGAAATTTCATTTATGAAATAATATAGTGAAAATTTTGTAATAGCTACATTCTCATACTTTTTATTTCATTTATTTTTATGTTGAGTGTCCCACATGAAAACTTTAATGTGGGTAATCTGATCTCTGAGCAGAAATCTGTTTGAGAAGACTTGAAAGGATCCTTCACATTTTTTTGTTGTTTGAAACACAAGACCCTTCGCAAAATTTCTCTTGAAAATAGACATTTCAGAAAAAAGTTTAATCTACAAATTGAATCTTTTGCAAATGCAGCGATTGAAGAAAAAAAAAATCTCATGCCATATAGCAGCTGAATCTTATCAAGTTGTATATCTGCATAAATAACCTTATTAAAATGTCTAAATAGGACTCTAAAAACAGTAATAATTTCTTATTCACAAATTCTGAATATATTTTGTATAAGTATACATACAAGAAATTCACAATTTCACAAAAACAGGATTACATGAAAAAAATCTAGATAATTAAATACAACTTCTCTTTTTAAAAATTAATTCATGTGCAAAATTATTTCAATAATATGCCGATTAATAGAAATGGTAAAATTAAAAATTTAACCTAAAATTTGAAGCATGCATTTATTACTTTTTTCTATCTTTTCAAGAAGTAAGTACTGAATTCGTGAAAATTTTGACTTCCAGTTTTTGTTGTATTTAAACGTTTTAGAAGATCTTGAACACAATTTGATAGTTTTTGGAAAATATCTGTCACTCTGTGAGTCTGTATGTGACAAAAATTTTATGGTGCATTATTCATAATTTCCACAATAGTTCTATCTCAAGAATTATTGTATGTATTTTCATAAAACTTCAGATTAAGTTAATCTTTGATATAACTTTGTGCACATTACTTTTTGGTGTAAATCGCTCAACAGATGACGCTGCTATGCTGCATTATTCATGATTATCGCAATAGCTCTATCTCAAGGACTAAAGGACGATTTTTCATCAAACTATAGATCCAGACCAGTTCCTGATATATATTAATGTTGTTTAGTTTTTGGTGTAAATTGCCCTATAGGTGGCACTACTATGCTGCATTTTTCAAGATTTTGTTATAGCTGATTAATTGAATGTTTTTTCAAGCTATTAAATCTAAAATTGACCTCCATTTTACCTCCATAATGTACAGTAATGTTGCAAAAACATGGGCAGTTTGCATTAGAAAAGCACAACTGCGATGAAAAAAAAAAAAAAAAAAAAAAAAAAATCATATTTTATTACAAGTAACTATGTTCCAAATTATACATTCCTTCTTGATTAAACTTTGAATTTTTGTAGTTTTTTAAAGCACATTAGAAGTTTATCTGTATGTAACTGCTTTTGTTAATTCCTAAAATAGTGAGCATTTTCTATTTCTATTGTTCTGTTTTCATAACTTTTGAGTTTCATTCTTAGAAATATGAAATTACCATATGGAAACATTATTGAATATGGTTTCTTACTCAAGAATAGAATACCAGATTTTAGGATTTAAAAAAAAAAAAATTACGTTTAATTAAACTTAAAAAAATATTTTTTCTGGTTTCAGTGAGTAAAAATCTAACAGTCAATAAATCCTGTGCTATTTTTAAGTTGCAGACCTGAGTAAGCAAAACTAAAACTTAGTTTTGTTTGAATTCAGATTATAAAACTAAATCAAAACTTTCAGTTGAGATTGGAAAGCTATACCAAAACTAAATATATTTTTTAAAGGAAATAAAATTATAATTGTAAGAAAAAAGTGTAATAATGTAAAAATATACATTTTTTTAAACAAACAATGGAATTCTTTGAATACTAATATTGATAATAATGACAAAACTGTAACAATTTCTTTAAACTAGTATAATTTACTTAAAAACCATACTTAAGTAAATGGAATGCATAACTTATTTCATTCCAAACTGCAGACATATTGGCTCAGGTTCTTACATTAGGTCAATTGGTAGTTAAACTTGTAACTGAAAAATCATTTCAACAGAGATATGATATAACAAACAATAGTGTTTTAAAAATTCTTAGGCTGTGGAAAAAAAAAAAAAAACTTTTAAAAGCAGGCTTTGCTACTTTCTTTTTATTTTGTAATATAAAGTGAAAATAATTTTCATTTAATACAAATAAATGGGAAAAAATGTTTATTATTTAATATTCTCTAAGAAAATATAATTTATTTGGGAGAAACAGTCATGAAAAATCAATTTTTCCAATTTTTCCGTTTTTTTCCGTCACTCATATTTTTCCGGAAAATTTACATCTCTAATTACTACTAATCGATGAATTAATTTAATTTTATAATAAGTTATTTTAATGATATTTTAAAAATAGTCGAGGAATGAATAGTTTAAAAAAGATACTTTTATAATCATTCAAGGATTATCCTTAAAAATCTTCATTTTACGGCTGCAAGTCATGTAGTTGCAAAAATATTTCTTTACTACAGTAATTTGGCATGAAGCACGGCTGTTTTAAAATCATACCTTTGATTTACGCTTGGTAGAACGTGTAAACTAGTTAATAGATTAAAAATGAAAATTTATGCACTGTAATAAAAATCATCTTTAGTATCTAGTATCAGATTTTTTCAAGAAGTATGTAAAATATTTAGGATAGCTAAATTGTTTTCTTAACATATAATTAAACTAATATGAAACTATAAAATGATAAGAGTACTTTTAAAATAATTCCTTATTAATATTTTTCCTTCTAGAGGAAAAAATTTTTTGTTGTTGAAATTTTATAAGCAGTTTGCTTATTTTACTATTAATAGTTTGTCCACTATATAAACTTCATTGTTTTTGACCCGTAAACAGCTGTAATCACACAGATTGTTTTATGTTTTATCAGCAGCAGCCATCTAATGGAAAAATGACATAACACTATTTTATTAATTTGTAATTATTTTTAAAGCACACGTTAGCATTAATGGTTCATTGGGTTTCAAAGCATTATATAAACATTAAAAGAACGTTTGAATATTTTTAAAGATATCAAAATTTACTATTTTGTATATACCCTCCTGCTTAGCCTAGATATTCATAGAACAATTAACCGCTGATATGAGAATATATCATTTTTACTTTCTTCTATCTTTAATAGAAGAAAGTATTGTAATCGAAATTTTTTTCGACTTCCAGTTTTCGACGGATTTACACGTTTTAGGGGTCAGAAATTCCAAAAAACCTGTTTTTACAAAATGTCTATCTGTCCGTGTGTGTGTGTCTGTGTGTATGTCGCCATTCCACCCTCAAAAAATGTATGAAGATGTGCATAAAATTGAACCAAAATTTTTGTGAATGTTTTTGGCTGTGACAAGCAGGTCCTCCTTCAATTTTGAAATATTCCACCGGAAGGGGGCACTGTAATCGCGGTTTTTGTTCTATTTTCAGTATTGTACCGACCATAAGTGTATGAAGTTATGTATCGAATTGAACCAAATTTTTTGTGTAAGTGTATGGCTATGGCTAGTTGGTCCCCCCTGAATTTGAAAAAAATCCGCCGGAAGGGGACGCTGCAATCGCGATTTTTGTTCCGTTTTCAATATTGTACCGACCAAAAGTGTATGAAGTTATCCATCGAATTGAACCAAATTTTTTGTACAAGTGTATGGCTGTGGCTAGGTGGTTCCCCCTGAATTTGAAAAAAAATCCGCCGGAAGGGGGCGCTGCAATCGCGGTTTTTGTGCCATTTTCAATATTGTACCGACCAAAAGTATATGAAGGTATGCATTAGGGTGGAGTGAAAAATCGAAAGTTGGAATTTTGATTTTGGATAGCAGCCAAAAGTTGCATTTAAGTACCTCTAATAGACGTGTAAAATTTAATGAATTTTGAAAAACTTCTTGAGTTACCTACCAGGACATTTATATTTTCATTGATTTATACGATAGATTCTTACCATAAATTGTACATTAACAGGATTTTTTAGTAATCTCGTTTGATATTTTTATATTTAAAATGTTTAGTGTAATACCTTTCATCATTTTCAAACTTTAAGTCTTTATTTTTAAATATTTGAAACGGTTTATTGAGTTTTAAAAGTTGTATGTTGTCATTTTTACAATCAAAATGAGTACCTGTGTAAGCAAATCGAAGTTTACCATTACTAGAAATTGGGTATTCTTCAAAATTAAATGAAGCTGTTTTGCCAACAATAGCAGAATTCTATAAAATATTATTATTATACAAAACAATAAATAAAACACAGCAGTAATTGTAAAATTTTTCTAAAAGCAAAGATAAAAAAATCCTAACAGAAAATAACCAAGGCATCAATTATTGTTGTTTCCAAAAAACGTATGATCAAATGATACACATTTTTTCTGAATATCAGAAGCTTATTTAATTCCCCCAAATCAAAGGAAATTATGAAAAATTGGAGATATATGGAAGAACTATAAGTGAAAAACATAATCTCTGATTTTAAGAGTCAAATGAGTTGCATTTGGGACACATTATACCATTTTTTGGACCAGGAAAGATCATTGCAGGAAGTATTAAAATATTGCTCTAAAAACATTTAAATCTTGATTAAATTTATGACAATAGGCTGTGACGGAACAACTGTAAACAGTAAGATAAAAAATCATGCTAATAGATTTTTGTAACTAAGATTTAGTCGTCCGTTGTAGTGGTTAATATGTCAGCTCTCTGCAAACAAATTGCCACTAAGTCATTGAACTTGAAAAACAAAATAAAGGCTCACGAGCTATTCCTGTTTTAATTGAAAAGTCGTTGGATCAATGTGAACAATAGTCACTTATAGAAATTAAAAAATGTCTGTTCCTATCACAGAGAAATGAACTCTGGAGAATTAAGTGTAGACCAAAAATTTTTTTTATGACATGTGTCAAACATTTGCATCTGGTTAATGCTCCTCAAATCTGGTAAATCGTGATTCAGCCAGAATGTCGCACTCTAATGATTGACAACTGCCAATTGATTACTTGGTTTGCAGATTGGAAGTCGGAATTCATCCCAAAATCTGAAGATTATGGCTGAATTTGTAATGAAAGTACATTCGTCTATGTTTTTTCACTTCAAGAAAGATTATTCTTACAAATATAGAGCTCAAAATATTTTTTTTATAAACAATTTGTTTCGTTATTTGACGGAATATTTAAAGAAAATTCTCAATCCCGTTATTCAACAAAATGTATACTTCTCTCATTGAGATGAAAATTTACAGGAACGATAACTGATTAAAAAAATTCATGTTGGAGAATTTGGATTCCAAAGAATATTCAAGATGAAGGATATTATATGTTCTACAATAAGACAGTTTCATATTCCAATATTAAAATTTAGAGTTATAAACTATATAAACATTATTAACTGGCAAGAATGTGAAATTACCTCATATTCTTAAAAGAGTACCAAGAAAAACTGGAAATTCTCAGTAAAAAATCGTAAGTCCCATCTTTTCAATTGAAAAATTTCCCTGTTAGATTCAAGTATTCGAAAGATGCGTAAACTTAGTTGTTGAAGCACCATTAAGGGCTGTAGTAGTAGAACTAAGAACCAGATATATATATGAGCAAAAATCAAATCACGAAACGTAATATCTAATTTTGAGAACAAAGACCAATATATTAATTAGAGCGATAGGGAAGATTGTTTTACAATACATCGTAGATATTCTTTTCATTTCATTACTATATATTCAAAAAACTGCATATCCTTTATATTTAGAGAACTATCTTTCATGTGAGTTCGAAAAATAAAAGTGAAATGCCTGTCTAACTATTGTGTTTTCTCTTCTGGCGACAATACGATTCATATTTTAGGGTTTTATTCGCGATTCAAAGAGTTAAAACGCAACGATACTTAGATCATTCACAAGTAATACTTTAAGAAGTTATTTTTGTGGGTTATTTTACTGAAATCAGAAATTTAGTTTAAAAAAAAGTTGATTAATTTACACTACATTGTGAAATCTTGATTTTTACATAAAAAGAGCATAATCTTTAAGAGCTAATAGGGCACTAAAATGAATTCCAAATGAAATGAAATTTTAACCATACATTCAGTGTGCCAAAAAGCAACATTTTAGACCTAACCAAAGAAAAAAATCCGAAAAAGAAAAATTTTTTTTAGTCATTTACACTACATAGTTAAATCTTGATTTTCACATATAAAGAGCATAATCTTTAAGAGCTGGTAGAGGACTAAAGATGAATTCCAAACGAAATGAAATTTTAACCTTATATTCAGTGTGCCAAAAGGCAACTTTTTAGACCTATCCAAAGAAAAAATTACGAAAAAAAAATTTTTTTGGTCTTTTTCACTCCACCCTGGTATGCATCTAATTGAAACCAAATTTTTTTTGCAAGTAAGTTTTGTAAGCTATGGCTAGTTGGTACTCCCTGAATTTGAAAAAAAAACCGCCGGAAGGGGGCGCTGCAATAGCGAATTTTATGCCACTTTCAATATTGCACCACCTAAAAATGTTAAGTAAAAGTTAGTTCTAGAACTGAACTAAAGTTGTGTATCATTATTTTTTGGTATGGCAAGTAGTTCTCCCTGAATTTGAAAAAAAAATCTGCCTA
Organism: Maratus speculifer; assembly: GCA_964019185.1. Lineage (NCBI taxonomy): Eukaryota > Metazoa > Arthropoda > Arachnida > Araneae > Salticidae > Maratus > Maratus speculifer. The sequence goes on from OZ025290.1 coordinate 230,169,925, forward strand.
TCATTCTATTGTCCATCGGCTCGCGCAGAGACGGAAATTCGTTTTTACTCCGATTACTCAGATTCGTTTTTACTCTGAAGCAGAAATTTAAGATGAAAATCAAAGTTCGTATGGTATTGAATTAAAATTATTAAAGCATTAAAATGAGTAACTATTTTTTTAAATATTAAAATGTACGTATGAGATAGAAGAAAGTTTTGGGATTGGCACATCCAACTAGTTAACCTTGGATTTAAGAGATGTGATTTAATTCACAGTTCATTTTTTTATATGTATTTAAAAAAAACATTTTCTGAAGAATTGTGTCATTTTTATACACCTATATTTATACTTTTATTATATTTATATTTTATTTTTAACTTTGAGAAATAAATATCTCAAAATGAGCTTGGAAAAATTATTATAAAATAATCTGAGATTGTATTCAACTTTGAGCATTATAAATTCGAGCAATTATGACGAAGAAAATCTAGTTTTTCATATGAAATTTGGAAAACTAAAAAGACAAAGTAAAAAATATATTCAAATATGTCTTCTTTTATGCTTTTCCTTTAATATTACTCATGTATCTGTTCATACGTTGTGTTTTTCATAATATAAACTTATCTATGTATTATATGATATTATAAATCATAAGCATCATATAAGTTATACATAATAGTAATACATAAGTATCATAAAATTCTAATTATGTCAAGAAATATTTTGATAGCGTATATGTGTAGAGCTTTTTTTAAAAAAAATATAATGCCCACCGAACAAGCTAATGGTTATTTTTTAAGAAAATACATATTATAAAATGTTTTACAATATAAATTATTTTCTAAGTATTCACTATAATCAGTATGATTTTTAACAGAGATATCTTTATCGTTAGTAAAGCACGTAATTGTTGATAAGCCATTGAAATATAATTCAACATTTAAAAAAAGCAAGAATTACTGAGAATCCTTAGCAAATAACAACACTGCATTCATAAAAAACATTTGTATTAAACTTCATGAATTTGAGCTGTTATTTTGATTTGATATGCATATTCGTCGTATAAATAAAAGAATTTGCAATGGCATTATTAAATGTTTTGCCCATATAAGAGTATGAATAAATTTTAAATATACTCATTAAAAAATATAGTCAATAAAAAACTTAATTCACAAATTCTTATTACAATAAAATTCATTTTTATGAAATTTCATAATATAAACTGTTTCCTGCGCACTCATAGCAATGATTATAATTTTAAATCAGAAACTTCTGGAACTGCTTTATCCTTAATAAGACATGTAATTGTTGATAAGCAATTAAAACGTCTTAGTTGGTTGTAAATAATCTAAAAAATTACTGAGAAACAGTAGAAAAAGATAGCTGTGTTAAATACATAATGATCATAGTAAACAAGATTCATTTAGTTATCCCATTAAGTGGATTTGGTATTCGGTTTGGTATATTCATAATTTTAATACAAACAGTAATAAAAAAAAAATTCATTTTCTTAAAAAAAAAAAAAAAAAAAAAAAAAAAAAAAAAAAAAAAAATTGCGGTGAAGAGAGTGGGGTGGTGCGGGACATTTTTTTCAAAAGTAAGAAAATAAACTTTCTATGACAGAAAAATAAAAATTTCAATTTATAGAGTGCAAGGTTAAACACTTTTTAATTTCCCCGAAAAATATAAAAATATAACATGCAAAAGTTATTTTACAACTATAGAAATTATAAGTTACAAAATATGTCTCATACCTCTCCAAGTATAATATGGAACAATAAAATAAAGCTATAAAGGGTCAAATAGTCTAATGTTCGCTAAATATACAACAAATAAAGATTATAGGTTGATAATGTATGTGCCACAGTATAAAATTTCTGTATCTTTATAACTGGAATAAAAATTCAGGACTGTCAGTCATAGATGACATTAAAAAATCATCACTTCAGTTTATCTACATTTTGAAGTAAATTAATGCATTATCAGTGTTATAAATTATATATTATCCTTTAAAAATGCATGTGACCAATTTGCATTTATCTTATGAAAAGAAAGAATTGGACATGTCCCATTTCTACCTTTACCAGTAAGTCCCATCCCTCCACACTTCCTTCTAACTTCTTACATAAACAAAAATATTGCTTATAATCTTATTTTAAATTATGAATTATATACATTATAATGTTCTATAAATAGGGAAATTATGACATCTATCCATAAACAAGTCATTAATATACAAAAAGTATATGAAGCAAAATTATTTTTGGTTCTTGAAATAACCTTTTTCTTTATACAATTGCAAGCTTATACAAATCAAAATTTTTCAAAATGAAGATTGAGCTACCAATTGCTTCATTTTGTGTGCGATTGATGAAATGCTTTGAATAAGAAATAAAGAAAAAAATCTACTCTCCCATTCCTCCCACTATCGCATTCCACCCCACTCTCCCCTGTGTATTTTAATTTTTAATCGTCTGTGTGTGTTAGTTTTAATAAGCAAAATCCAAAAATTTATTAAATTATGTAAATATTCCAATGCAATTTCAAAAATTCACAAAAATGCTTTAGAAGTTTAAATTTTCATGAATTCATAATTTGGAATATAAAGGGTTAACTGGTGTATTCAGCTTTCATTAGTTTAACACGAAGTATTCAATTTAACTCTAAATAGTAGTAAGATTTTGTTTCGTTTGGAGTTCCAGTGCTACATTTCTGAATAGGTGAATTTTAATCATAATAACTCTGCACAGAAAGTTTTAGTACAGAAAAGTATCTTATGAATGAATCTAAATTTTTATTCATGCTCGATTCTGTAGTCTTATAGATCGCTCACGTTACCTGTGCGACAATTTTTGTCGCACTAGCTAAGGGTTAATAAGACACGTAATTGACAATAGCAAGTCACTGAAATGTCTTAAATATCGTTATAGATAGCAATAGTCCGTAAAAGACAGCCCCACCAGTGGCCGAGAAGTTCTGACCTCTCAACTGGTAGACGGCAGGTGCTGGGTTCAAACCCAATCGCGGCCGTCGGCCTAACCGTTCGGAGTTTTCGTGGTTTTCTTCGAACCTTGCGTAAATACGGGTTAGGTTCCCTTAGAAAGACCCCCACGAAAGGCACTCCCCGTGGTCCTATATCCCTAGTGTAGGTAATCGGACGACAAAAATAAACCAAACCAAACCGTAAAAGACATCGAAGTATTAATTAAATCTCTATTCATCTTTATTACATATTCACACATTTAACCTATTAAACTGAGTTTATATGCAGTGTTGAATTCGGGAACTTCTGTAGTTCCTGCAAGGGCAATCTGCGTGGGGGGAGGGGGTGGAAGAGCAATTTTAAAGTTCTAAAAGAGAAATTTCACTTTTTGACCATTGAAAACCCAAAATATCAAAATTTCCGAGGAGGGGCATTTTATTGTTCCTTTTATTTAATGTTCCTGCCTGGGCCACACTGTTTATATGTATATTTGTTATGAGTAAAAATATTTGCAATCGGGTTATTAAATTTATGAAAAAAGATATTTTCTGCTTCATTTTAATCGTATTTAAGTAGCTTAAAAGTAATAAAATGAATATATCAAAACTTCCTTTAACTTTTAAAATAAGGAAATTTTTAGAATATCAAAAACATCTTTTGTTGTTGTTCACATTGCACAATTTAAATCATATATAAAAAATACAATAATTTCAAAATTTTGTGATCGTAATTAACACGATTTATAATATTAAACATTATAAAATATAGATATTAAAAAAGCACTTGTCTAGATATGAAAACCTTTCGCAATTATAAAAAATTAAAGCTAAATTTTGTTTTAAACTATTTGAAACATTAAGCCTAAACCTTCCATCTTACAGATATTATATGGATAGTAAAGAGCATCAAACTTTCCCGCTCTTTTGTTATAGGGACAATAAATCAAACAAATATTAATCATGAAAATCATACTAAAATCTTTCGGGGTATGCTAATTGATATATTTTAATTGTAGGTTTGACATGACAAAAAAAAAAAAAAAAGAAAGAAAAGAAAAGAAAAAACACGTTAGATAGATCTGAAGTCTATTCACAAAACATTGATATTAATTTATGCATATATTTTTTAATATTAAACGTCAACTGAACATGTTAGTAACTACTTAAATGGCTCTCCAAATGTATTCAAATTTTTATATAAACATTCACTAGATTCGGCCAGTGTAATTTTGGCTATTGAAATCAAACTTATTTCAACATCAAGAATTCTTTTCATCTTTAACAAAGTATTATATTAATCATCAGTACAAAATAGATATGAATGATAGCACCATAAGGCATATGCAATACACTTTAAATAGTAACTGAATAAGCTAAAAACTTTCCCTCCTCCCTAATGATTCATACCAGCAAATCATCAAATTCCCTTATTCCAATTGTATTCAAATCTAAATTATATTAATATCAACACGTAAGTAAAATGCGAAAAATCCCCCCCTTTTTTTTTTTACTTAAACACAAAATTTTACTCACTTATCAAAAGTCAGGCTATAGAAAAATGTTTTATATTATCACACACTAGTACTCAGCGTATTATATACCAGTACTCAGCGGATTCACCCAGTATAATGATAATTATCTAAATCATATTTATTTTAATATAAAAAACGCACGTACATTTTCGGAAATCTCAATTTCCTGCGAATATCTTAAACTCATACAAACACTGAATCATCAATAGATAGTTAACGTCTGATATTATCACACATATATACAGAAATTTTTAAATACAAAATACTAACAGAGTAATTTGTTATAAGAACTCAAATACTTATCAGATTGTTTATACCGATACTTGCCAGATTCTCCCAGCGTTATAATAATTACCTTAACCATATTTATTTTAATATCAAGAACGTAAGTAAAATGCATTTCACCCGAAATTTCTTTTTAAAAAAAATCTTAAACGCAAAATTACACTGATTCATCAATAACTAGGCGATAGTAAAGATTTCCTATTAAAAACAGCATATAAAACACTGTAAAACTGAATAAGTGCTCAATGTTTATCAAATTGTTCATACCAATACTCGCCGCATTTACTCAATATATTGATAATTATCTAAACTATATTTATTTTACCATCAAGAATGCGAGTATTTTTTTAGAAATCCCAATTTCTTTCGAATATCTTAAGCTAAAAACTACACCAATTTATCAGTATAACATTTAATACATTTAATACAATTTTAAAATACAAAATACAAACGGAACATGTTATATAAGAACTCAAATGTTAATAAGATTGTTCATATCTGTACTCACCAGATTCACCCAACGTAATGATAATTACCTTAACCATATTTATTTTAATATCAAGAACGTAAGTAAAATGCAAGAAATTCCAATTTTCTTCGAAAATCTTCAACACAAAATTAGGCTGATTCATCAGCAGACAAGGGTTGAATGATTAGCATTGTGTTCATGAAAACCACGTGAACTAACCTAAACCTCGGATAGGGTTTCAAACCCCGGAAATGCGCTGACACAGTATTTTTATCCGTATTTAAAAGTTTGTATTTGTTGATAGCCGTGACGTTGATATGGCTGATTTTCGTTTCATCAAACATTGTTTTTAGGAATTATACTGTGAGACAAAATTTTTCATTTAAAAACAGAAATAATAAAAATATGTTTTGGAAAAATAAAATTTTACTGCTGCATGCATAAACAAAACAAAAAAAAAAAGAAAAGAAAAGAAAAGAAAAGAAAAAGAAAGAAAAAGAAAAAAAGAAAAAGAAAGAAAGAAAGATAGAAATTTTTTTTTAAGCTGTTGTCAAATCTAAAGAAATTTCTTAGACATATTCTTGAATTTATTTTTCTTCGGAAATGCTTGAAATTGGCAAGTGTTCTTAATTAAAAATTATATAATTGAATAGCGATTTTATACACACACACACACACACACATATATATATATATATATATATTTATTTTTGTGCAAAAGTAGAAAATACTGTCAAAGTGGGAGTTTTTAACCGAATTTTCATGGTATCTGTTTAAGAAAAGGTAAAAGAGAGAAACCTGTCATCGCATGAGAAAAATGACTTATAATTCGATAAGTATTTTATTTTTTCAAAATGAAAAACACTGCTTTTAAAGCGGTTCTCAAATCTTAAGGACCTACTTTTTTACATATTTCTGAAATTATTTGTCCAGAAACACATGGAATTGGTAGGTTTTCTTATTCAGAAAATACATAATTGAACTGGAGTTTTCATTTTTTTCGTATACGTCGCAAATCTTTCAGAAAATTCAGTCAAATAGGCGTTTGAACCAAAATTTCTTATGTTACAGCTCTAAAATATAGAAAGGAAAAAGTGTGCCGTCACATGAAAAGAATGGGTTATAACCCGATAAGTAACATTTTAATCAAACAATGAAAAACGCTATTTGATTCCAAATCGTATCAATAGTCAGACGTATCAATTATATATTTTAGGTTACTTTATTTACAAAAAGTAAGAAACTGCCCATTACATCGGATAGGGTCTCAAACCCCAGAAATGTGCTGACACAGTATTTTTATCCGAATTTTAAAGTTTCTTGATAAACGTGACGTTGATGTGGCGGATTTTCGTTTCATCTCACATTGTTTTTAGGAATTACACTGTGAGACAAAATTTTTAGTTAGAAAAATTTCATTTTAAAACAGAAATAATAAAAATATATTTTGGGAAAATAAAATTTTACTGCTGCATGCGCAAGCAAAAATGTAAACTTTTTTAAAGCTGTTCTTAAATCTAAAGAAATTTATTTCTGACCGGAAACGCATGAAATTGGCAAGAGTCCTTAGTTAAAAATTATATAATCAAATAAAAGTTTGAATTTTTTTTTTTTTAAGTAGAAAATGTTTGTTTAAAGTGAGTAGGGTAACACCCCCAGTAATTGGCATGCATCAGTGATTGGCACATTTTACAAACATGTCCTAAAAAAAGATTTATATCCAGTCATTTAAGAATTCAAGACCATATATCAGTTATATGCTAATTTACGTTAAAGATTATAACTTTGATTTATTTTACAAGATGACAATAGAGCCTAGGAAAGAGAAACAAATCTGGCTTGTATCAAATTAGCCATTTTGTTGCAAATTCTTGTTCTTTGACTTAAGGAAGGCATGCTTTTCAATTCATTAATATCTGATTTATAATATATTTTAAATTTTAATTGACAACAGTTTTGTTTAGTTAAAAAGGGTTAGTTTAATTGTGTAAAAGTATTTTCGACACAAATATTTGGATTTCTGAATTAAGGGTAGTTGCCAATTAATGGTGCTTCAATTTTGCTAGTTCCGAGTAATTGGCACCTATTCCAATTACAAGGAATTCGCAAGGAATTTGAGATTAAACCATTTATTTTGGAAGTACTTTTAAAATGATAGACTAATTTTGTTTATAATTTGTTTTTATTTGAAAATATAAATTTTATCAGTAATTGGAATCCATTAAAGATTCATATGACAATTACTGGGTATTAATGTAAGTATATTGTATTGTTTTAAAGTGTTCACATTTCAGATTAATATGCTGATTTCTTACTCTCAAAAACCTGAAATATGGCATCTTCATCTACAGTAAATTAATTTAAAGCGATTAAACCCAATGCAAAATGTAAAGTTTTTTTTAATTATAAACATATGACAATAACTGGATCACAAGGTGTCATACATTGGTGCTCTAGGTGCCAATTACTGGTGATTTCAGCAACTTTTTATAAATATATTTTTATAAAAATACTTTTTCAATTTTTTTTGCTTTTAGTGGGCAAAATAGATGCACAGATATGCATTCTTTGATTTAAAAATATTTCCAAGTAACTAGCTTATTTCTTTGTAATGAAAATTTAAGTAAGTTTAACGACAAATTCTTAATGTGCCAATTACTGGGGATGTTACCCTATTTTGAACTGAATTTTTCATGTGGCAGCTTGAAAAAAGGAAAAGAGAAAAACCTGTCGACATGTGAGAAAAATCGCTTATAACTCGATAAGTAGTTTATATTTTTTAATGAAAAGCTCCCCACCTGTGGCTGATAGGTTCTGCTCTCGAACATGGTAGACGGTAGTTGCGGGGTTCGAACCCAATCGTGGCCGTCGGCCTAATCTTTCAGAGTTTTCCCATTTTTTCCTTCGAACCTTGGATTTCCTTGATAAATACAGGTTTGGTTCTCTAAGAATGACCTCCATGAATGGCATCCCCCTCCCTTAGGGCCTATATCCCTCGTGCTGATAATTGTCCATCACAAATACAACCAACCAACCAAAAATGAAAAACATTGTTTCTAAAGCTGTTTTCAAATCCAAGGGCCAACTTTTGACATATTTCTGAATTTATTTGTTCAGAAACTCATGAAATTGGCAAGGGTTTTTATTAAAAAAATATGTAATTGAATTGCGGTTTTCATTTTTTGATAAAAGTAGCAAATCTTTCAGAAAATTCAATCAAAGCGGCATTTTGAGCCAAATTTCTTATGTTGCAACTTGGAAAAAGAAATGAAAAAAGAAAAACGTGTCGTCACGAAAAAAGAATCACTTATCATCCGAAAAGAAATCTTTTAATATAACAATGAAAAATGCTATTCGATTCTAAATCGCATTAATAGGCAAGCGCGCCATTTATATCTTTTTACATTTAAAAATGAGTTAGAAAAATGTATTTCAGATTTTCGACTTGCTGAGCAAAGAATTTGAAAACCATCTAAAACTTTAACTGATGTCGCATAAATTGTAACGTAGCTACTACATTATCTACCAAAAAGTATTTGTACACTTTCAGTTTTTGACATTTTGTCAAATATTTAAAATATACTGGTCGGATTCTTCTGGAACTTCAGATATATAAAGATTATGTTTGACCTCATATTTATCAATATTCATTTGATAAGCAGGGAAATTAGGGGGCCGACAAAAAAACAAAGAATAATAGAAATATTTGGGATCGCCCTGTACATGAAAATGCACGAAACGACTTATCGCTTTAGAATACAAATATATGAATACAGTAGAATATGTACACTAATTTTTGTGAGAATAGCATGTATATTTATGGCGATAGAGCGATTTTTTTGAAAAATTCAAAAAATTCTGGTATGTTTTTTGTTTATATCATGCTGGGTTTTTGACCAAATTTAACGCAAATTTCAGAAAAATTGGCAAAATGCAGTAGAAAAAATGTAGCGCAATTGGAATATAAATATATTAAATATTTTATGAAATGTGAGTAGTTGTATAAAATAATTTTTATCTGCGCATGCGCGAACTAGAAAAACATTTTTTTACATCATTTAATAGTCAATTCTATGGAGTGACTTATAAAAAAAAATCCAATCAAATATCGTGAAAATTCAAAAAGATATCATTATTTTAGTGAGATGTTTTTACTCTGCTCTCTAAAAACGGCTGAATCTTAAGGGATTCTCCACAAATTGACATTTTTTAATAACTGACTTTAAAAAAAAACTAGTATTGAATTAATACAATATCTAATACAATATTGCTGCTAATAAGTACTTGACAATTGTGATAGAAAAGAAAAGAGCTTTATTCGCATTCAGGGCCAAAACTAAGTGAGGGGGGGGGGAGAAGGGAATGTGCTCCGGGCGCTAGGATGAAAGTGTTCCAAATGTATCTTTCGTTTGGCGATTTTTTTCATAGCTATGTTTAGCATAATATTGTTAAAATTATTGTATCTGGGCTATGCTAAAACATAAAAAAATCTAATGATGATGGCTTAAGGTCCCTGCCCCTACCCGCGAAGATGCTCACGAGCTAATGCTATTCCTATGGGGATGCATTTTTCTAACTCTTTTGCATTTGGACATTTTTAAATAATATGTTTTGCATTGGATAGTGGAAGTCCTTTTCAAGATCGCTCCGTGATTACTTTTTCAATTTTGGCGTAGATATTTTTATAATGTTTCTTTCACTTCCAAAAGCGGTTCTGAAAGTGAAAGTAACTTTATAAAAAATATCTATGACTCAAATCGAAAAAGTAGTCAAGGAGCGATTTTGAGAGGGACTTCCGCTATCAAATGCAAAAAAAAAAAAAAAAAAAAAAAAAAAAAATTGAAAATTTCAAAATGCGAAACAGTTATTAGAAAAATGCCTCCCCACAGGAATAGCATTAGCTCAGCAGCGTCTTCGCGGGCAGGGACAAGGGCCTTAAAGATCCTGTTGAAAGTAAAATTTTTTTGATTCGGTTTAAAGTATCAAATTGGAGATTTTAATAAAGCAGAATACGTTATTTTATATTACATATTTTAAGTTTTAAAATAAGTCGGCTATTAATAAATTGGAGAAATTTTCTTTGTAAATATGCTTTGCGAAGGAGGGGGAAAGGGGTACCTTCAAAATCCACGTTTGCCTCGGGAAAAAAAGACTGGTTTTGGCCCTGTTCACATTTAATAATTTGTAGATCCTCCTCGAAAGGCAATTACAGCTGCGACTCTCCTGGGCATGCTCTCAACTAGTCCTTGTATTACATTTAATGGTATTTTATTCCACTCTGTTTGCACAAGGCAGGTAAACTCTTTTACTGATTTTGGGCGTGTGTCACCCGCCTTAATTCGACGATCCAACTCGTCCCAGAGGTTCTCTATTGGGTTCAGGTCTGGGCTCTGGGCAGGCCACTCGAGTCGATGTACTCCATTATCAGCATACCAATCCATGCTTGACCTCGCTACATGGCAGCTTGCGTTGTCATCCTGGAAATAACATGGGTCCAATCCATAGTATTGCCACAACGTAGGAAGTACACTGTTGTCCAGTATATTACAGTAGGCATCGGCATTGAGCTTACCATGAATTGGGACCAAGGGTCCTAGTCCGAACCAGGAAAAACAACCCCAGAATATAATTCCCCCTCCGCCAAATTTAACTGTGGGCACAATACATTCTGGTAGGAGGCGTTCTCCAGGCAGACGCCAGACCCAGACCCTACCATCAGAACGGTAGAGGGTGAACTTTGATTCATCACTCCAGAGAACCTGTTTCCATTGCTGTACAGTCCATTGCTGTACAGTCCATTGCTGGCGTGTTTTGCACCAACTTAACTGAGCTGCGCGGTTGGACTTGGTGATTAAAGGCTTATGGGTGGCAGCACGGCCATAAAAATTAAGCAGATGAGCTTCTTTACGGATAGTATTCATGGAAACAACACTTCCTGAAGCTTGTTGAAATTCTTGGCGTATGTGTAACATTGGTTGGTTGTGGTTCTTCCGAATTTCTCTAGACAGAACCCGTCGGTCTCTATCTCCCAGTTTCGTCGGTTTGCCTACTCTGGCCACATTCTGACAATCACCATTCAGCTTCCATTTTCTAATCACATAAGCCACAATCGTTTTGGGGAAATTAAGCTCGCTAGATATGTCGATTAAAGATCGGCCATTTCGGTGGTACCCGATGATCACACCTTTCTCAAAATCAGACAGCTCTGTTCTTCTTGGCATCATGCATGCGATTGATGTCAGTGTTGTTTTCGACACCATATTTAACAGTGGAGAACTTGACGTATTTCAGGATCGCAGATATCGGCATTTGTATAAGAGCCATTATTAATTATGTATCAATGGGTAGATTTGACACAAATGCTTCGATTTTTTATAATTATTTTTATCCTGAAATAGGTTCGTTCTGGTAATTATCTAAGAAAAGAAGTAAATCACCAGTAAAAAACGTAAATGGAGATTTGGCAATTTGCGTAAAATCTGACGTCATTCAACTGCTTTCAGAGACCAATTGAAAATCAGTTCACTCCTATCCACAATAACTTTCTGAATTTCCACGAAATTCGATCGGATTTTTTTATGGGTAGCTCCATAGAGTTGAATATTAAATTATGTAAAATGATAAATTTTATCGTTCACGCATACGCTGATTAAAAAATATTTCATACAAATACTCATATTTTAGAAAACTTTTAATATATTTATATTTCAATAGCACCTTATTCTTTCTACTACATTTTGCGAATTTTTCTGAATGTGGCTTTATATTTGGTTGAAAATATTGCATGACATAGAACATTTTAGAAAATATTTAATATATTTATATTTCAATGAATTTTGGTGAACTCCCCCCCCCCTTTTCTTCTTTGCAAAGCATCTGCAAAAGTATTTGCAAAGAAAAATTTTCTAATTTATTAATAACCGACTTATTTTAAAACTTAAAATATGTAATATTGATTAAAGTAGTCTGCTTTGTTTAAAAAAAATGATATCTTAAAATCGTGAAACCGAATCAAAACGAAAAAAAAAAAAAAAACTGCTTTATGCGGGATCTTTATGCCATCGTCATTAGATTCTTCTATGCTTTGGTATAGGAGAAATGCTTTGAATGGGACGATTTTGACAATATCATGCTAAACATAGACATGGAAAAAATCGCCAAACAAAATGTACATTTGGGACACTTTCATCCTAGCGCCCGGGGCACATGCCCTTTTCCCCTAACCCTCTCTTAGTTTTGGCCCTGAATGTGAATAAAGTTCTTTTTCTTTTCTATCATAATTGTCAAGTACTTATTAGCAGCAATATTGTATTAGATATTGTATTAATTCAATACTAGTTTTTTTTTAAAGTCAGTTATTAAAAAATGTCAATTTGTGGAGAATCCCTTAAGATTCAGCCGTTTTTAGAGAGCAGAGTAAAAACATCTCACTAAAATAATGATATCTTTTTGAATTTTCACGATATTTGATTGGATTTTTTTTATAAGTCACTCCATAGAATTGACTATTAAATGATGTAAAAAAATTTTTTTTCTAGTTCGCGCATGCGCAGATAAAAATTATTTTATACAACTACTCATATTTCATAAAATACTTAATATATTTATATTCCAATTGCGCTACATTTTTTCTACTGCATTTTGCCAATTTTTCTGAAATTTGCGTTAAATTTGGTCAAAAACCCAGCATGATATAAACAAAAAACATACCAGAATTTTTTGAATTTTTCAAAAAAATCGCTCTATCGCCATAAATATACATGCTATTCTCACAAAAATTAGTGTACATATTCTACTGTATTCATATATTTGTATTCTAAAGCGATAAGTCGTTTCGTGCATTTTCATGTACAGGGCGATCCCAAATATTTCTATTATTCTTTGTTTTTTTGTCGGCCCCCTAATTTCCCTGCTTATCAAATGAATATTGATAAATATGAGGTCAAACATAATCTTTATAATCCTGAAGTTCCAGAAGAATCCGACCAGTATATTTTTAAATATTTGACAAAATGTCAAAAACTGAAAGTGTACAAATACTTTTTGGTAGATAGTGTATGAGATCGCCCCATCGAAAGATTAATATAATGGGCGATACATTAATCTTTTTAATAATATCTCATAGGATAAAGTTTTTGTAATAAATTTTTTGTACTAGACTGTTAAAATTTACCTATTCAAAATATCTAGTGATAATACTAAAGATCCATATAAAACAAAGTTTCGATAGTGTTTGTGGTTAAACTGAAAGATACAAGTTATACAAGAAAAAAATTAAAAAAGCTGCTGTCAGTGAGACCGGTAAAATCAGTTAATGATTACCTTTAACTAATGTTATCGGTCTCACAAACCACTGCTTTTTTTCCATTTTTATAGTTTAACTTGTAATTCTCAATCTAACTACAAACACTACCAAAAGTTTTTTTTTTCTTTAATACTGTCACAATAGACTTTTAAATATGAGAATATTAATTATAATAATCTTGTACAAAAAGTTTAGTACAAAGACATCATCCTATGAGTGAATCATGCCTTTTATTCAACTTTTGAACTTGCGGTCTCACAAACCGCTTCACACTAGTTACGTTACAATTTCGATCACATCAGTTAAAGAGGTTAAATAAAAATTAAAAAATAAAAAAAATTGAAAAAAGCTTTAAAAAAAGATTCTTTCATAACGATTTAAAGTTCAATCGTCAAAACCACACTCGATTTTCTTGCTGCATTTCTTATTTTTTCGCAAAAGTTTTCGTTAATTTGATGTAAATATCAAACTCGTTTGTAAAACAAATTACTGATTTTATTCTAAATAGAAAACTTTAACAAGTGAATTTATTAAAATAAATAACGATTTCAAAAGTCAAAGGGTACAAGTGACAAACATTTTATTTGAAGTAAATTAATTTTAAAGATAACTGACGTTAAATTAGAATATCTATAATAATTCACTGAACTGAAATAGTAAACTGCCGCTTGTTTCATTGTGTGTCGGCCGATTATCTACTCGAGGGATATAGGTCCAGTGGGAGGTGTGCCCTTTGTGGGGGTCTTTCTAAGGGAATCTAACCCGTATTTACACAAGGTTCGAAGAAAACCACGAAAACGCCGAACATTTAGGCCGACGGCTGCAATTGGGCTCGAACCCAGCACCTGCCGGCTACCAGTTGAGAGGTCAGAAACTCTCGGCCACGAGTGGGGCTCTTGTTTCATTGTGGTCATCGAAATCTTTTTTGAAAAACTGTAAAAGAAGTAGAGCACAATTTTCTTTAAATTTATAATTAATCAATGCTGATTATTATTCGACAAAAGTGGTTTATCTCTAGAACAAAGCATATAATTAGAAAATCAATTATATTTCTTTATTTTCATTTATATTTCAATTTTGTCAATTATATCCCTTGGCTTTTGGGGTATTCATATATAATTTTTGCTCTTTTTTTTTTAAGATAGAGCAACGGGTAAAATTTTAATCATTATTTAAACTATCTTTTAAGAACCACTATATTGATTTCTCAACACATAATCGTAAATTAAAATGAATCAATTAACTGACGAAAACGTATTAAAAAAAATATATAAAAGCTTCTTCTTTTATTAATAGTTCCTTCACTACTTTTTAGTCTTTAAAATGTTTCATTGATGCAGATTTACATTGATTTGGCATATTTTGGGGAACATTTATTAGGGCATCATTAAACTCATTGTTTTTCAGTTCCCGTAAATTTGTGTGAATTACAAAGAGAATCTGGCGACTTATCACCGGTGGTGCGCTAATTTTAAAACGCCTTAAAATTAATTCATTAATTTATAATTAAGTTCTAAAAATGTTAAAAACATGCCATCGAAAACACAGCCTTGTACATATTTTGTATAATTATAGCGTATCAGAAAATAAGTTAAAAATTGATGGGAAGTTTGTTTTTTACACATAAAAACTAGGTTGTATTAAATTTAAAAAAAAAAAAAGGAATAAAAATTAAAATCTTAAAACAGTAATGAGACTTTTACAATTTTTGATTTACACTTTTTTATTTAAGGTATCCGCACACATGTGGAAGTGATTTTTTAAAATTATTGAATTTTTCTCTCATTATCCATTTTTATAATGACATTTACTTTAAAACATTGAAAAAAAAATAAAAATTTTTAGAAATAACCCAGAAAAAAAATTTTTAGAGAAAAATATTCAAAATACGCCAAAAATTGACATTTCCGCAAAACTTGACAACTCAGAAATAAAATAATGTATTGGCATTTTGCGAATTTCATAATAAACAGAAAACTTTCTCTAGGATTTAGACTATACATATTATAATCGCATCTCTATCTCAGACGATATGGCATTTAAAGTTATAATGTAATGAAACATTCGCAAAATTTCTCTCAAATTTTTCATTTATATCAATGTAAATATAAAACTTTTTAATATATTACTATGAGTGTAGTCTATTCCCTCAAAGGACACTTGCAAAAGAAGTACAGAAAATTTCGTAGCTGTTCATGCATATTTTTTGTTTCAGGATGTATAGTAGAAATCTGAAAAATTTCATTTTGAGAACAAGCTAAAAATAATTATAAAGCACAATTCAAAAGCTATAACAGGTGTAATCTTAAACGGTTTAACTCGTATTCTCTTTTAGATACAGACAAAATTTAAGCAGATTTCAATAGATAAAAGATTCAATTTTAATATTATTTTAAAAATGAAAAATCGATATTTCAAACGAAAGTTGCGTTTTAAATGTGTTCGGATAGATACCTTAATTTGTTTTTTGTATGTAAAGACGGAATTTCGTACTTGATTTTTCACTAACTCCTGATATGCTAGAATGATACAAATTATGAATTAATTAATTAATTGATTAATTAATTTTCACTAAAAGGAGCTAATTGGCTGTAAAACTGCAACAATGAAATATTTTAAGCACTAAGAAGTACAAAATATAAATAAATCTCTTTGTTAACATTTCTCTTTATAATATAGGCATTTTATTCCGTAGACATTCATACTGCTCTTGAATATACAGCTATAACCAATCCTACGTTGTATATTTTTTACAAAGTCTTATTGTTCTTTCAACAAAAATTTCTTTTAATAGTACAATATAGGGTCATTCCATGGTAACTTACGTTTTATTTTGAAATATTTTCATTAATTTTAGTAATGTAACACAACCACAAAAATTATTCAAAATGTAAATTTGACATGATTTGCTATTTAAACTTTTTCAAAGCCCAATTTAGATGAAAATTACCTAATTTTAATGTTATTTCTTGGTACTTTTGTTTACTATGGTAACTGCTATTACTGAAAAAGGAACGTAAGTTATCATATAAAGTGTAATTCTCATTATCATGTTTTAGGTAATTTTCATCCAAATTGATCTTTACATAAGTTTCATTGACAAATAATGCTAATTTTACATTTGAATATTTTTAGCGTTCTATTTATAAATTTACTGCAGTAAATTGTTCTAAATGTAACGTAAGTTACCATGGAATAACCTTATAGTTAACAATACATTTATCTATAGTACGGAACCCTCTGAGTGCAAGTAATACTTTCCCTTGACCGTTTATTTCATTTTACTTTTTTTTTTTTTTTTTTTTTTTTTTTTACTTTGGAAGTATATACTACGTCTTTTCCAATCAGTCATTGAAGGTCCAAAACACACAGTTTCGTCATTTAAAATTTTACTTATATTTTTAATAAATTACACTTATTCCAAGAATTTGCTTAGTTTTGTGACGTCTCACTTATAAGAACTGAGATATTCAATACGAGAAATTAAACAATCCTTTTGTGAAACAAGAAATCATTATTATGAAATAAGATCTAAGCATTTCTTTATCTGTTAATTATGTCTAAATTAATTTTTGCAAAACAATCAACTCCAAAGTCTCAAATATCAGTGTAGAAATTAATTTTTAGATTTTTTTTTTTTTTTTTTTTTTTTGTCAAGGGAATAAAGGTTTTTATTAATTATTTTTATAATATTCTGCTTTTTTATAACATGTTTTTCTATATAAAAATGCCATACGCACATACACTCATGAATTCAGACAATATATATATTTCTTAATTTCTTGATAGAAAAGAAAAAAGCTTTACTGTTTCAAATTAAAACTGATTTTTAAAAGAAATTATCTTCCACAAAACAAAACTCCTTAAACTTTTACATTTTGATTTCAATATTTTAACATTTAACATCTTTTATTTTAATATTAAACGAGATTTTTATATCGCAATATATTTTAATATTTTAAATTTAATAAACATATGTGGAAAACGCTGTTATTTCCAATAAAAAATTTCCGATCTTTCATCATAGGCAAGACTCCCTCTCCCCTCAAAAAATGTATTTGTCGAGCCCAAAGGAAGCTCCCAAAATTATTTTTCCAGCAATTTTATTTAAAGATGATGGGATCGAGAAATCGCAGAATGATGTTTTGTAGTAGACTTCAATGGGCGTAGTTTTGCCAGTCTAGCTCTCAATATTATTATTAGGGGTAGTCTATATTATATTAGTACAGAATCAATAACAATAAAGCAGCATTCATAGGGACATTCCATGTCACGAGTGGGACGGCTTTTCTGCTGTTTCTGCTTCTGTGAAACGTATTTCTTCTGTTTTAATGTTGTTATCATATCCTCAAATTAAAACAAACATACTATTTTGCACCATGCTCTTTTGATATATTAAAAAAAAATCCCTTACAATGCCTTAAATTAGAGTTGGTAATGTTTGCGTAAATTTCTGAGTGTCACATAAGAAATAGACGTAGATTTATAAATTAATGACCTTCGTAATTTGTCTTGTATATCTGCTACAAGACGTTACATCTTCAGAAATTTCAAGGTTCTAAGTCAACAAAAATAAAATACCATATATATTTACTTTTTTCAGCATCCTTTTTACCGTAAAATGATTAATGACCACATTTTACATTGCATACTGAATTTTCATGATACTTTTAGGTTAATTCAAAGCGGTGTACAAACTAAGCGTCCTAAGTTAAATGGGAAAGGTTTCATTCTTTTAATTTAAAACTCATTTCATTTTACATTCGGAATCACTTTAATTTAAAATGCATGCGTTAAATTTTGTATTATTAAACGAACAAGTATTATTCAGCATTATTCATTTATTGTTTAAATATTTTATGATTCCAGACAGTAATTTTCCTAAAATCGGCAAATTTTTTTAAAAAAACCGACAATTGTATTTAAAGAATTTTTTAAAGCTTCAATCTTAATTTTCAAATAATTTTCTCATGAAAGATAAATCTTTACCAGATTTATTAAAAAAAATACTTTTGTTACGGCTTTTTTGATGAAAATATTTGTATTTAAAAAAAAAGTCCCATTATCATTTTAGTTCCCGGGTAAAAGATAATACGTTTTCGTAGTATTAGTGCTTTTTCTCAAGAAATTAAAATAATATTGCGACTGTTTTTTTAATTGCACGATAATTTTATCAAAACAAAATGTAACAAAAATATTTTGCAATAAATCTGGTAAATAAGATTCATCTGTCATAACTGAGTAAAAGTTCAGAAAATATGCGGAAGAGAAGCTAAGATTATAGATATCTACGCATATATGACGTCATACTAAAAACCCTGGTATTTGTGTATCACCCCGTCTACTAGCTGGCGTAGCTGTACCAATTTACACCAGATTTCGGCATTATATTTGTACGCTTGATATGTATGTAGTTTTGGGTTAATTCTTACTGTACAAATTATTTATGATGTCAACAACCTTTTTTTTTTTTTTTTTTTTTTTTTTTTTTTTTGCACATAGAAAACGCATAATGATGAACTGTGTATCATTATATGAAATGTTTCAAATAGGCACTTGACATAGTACACTCATATTTCGTTAAAATACGTTGTTTTATTTTAAAAATTGCATTAATTATAAATTAATAAAAAATGCAAATGTGTGTAGAGTGATGTGTAATTTATCAAAATACATGCCTAATGGGTAAGAATCAAAATTCACAACAGGCTGGTTGCGTGAAAACTCAATTTACTGTGGGCGAAAATTCGAATTAAATTGCTTGAAAATTATGCTAAAATGCTCTTAATTTACATGTACACTCTAAGAAATTAATGTCTAAATTTACACATGAAAACGAATATATCGATGATACAAAAGCGATTTGTCTGTGTATGTAAAATGGTGCGTAAATTGCTAAAATACACACTTAATGCGCAAAGATCAAAATAGAAATTTTAATGTAATTTGATGATAACAATAAGTGTATAGAATTTACCTGATCACTCTTGAAATACACTTAAATATATTAATTACAGATATATAAAATACAGATATTTTTGTGTAATAGTCTTACACATTTATGTATGTAATCTTCAATGATTACACATATTGTGTTTTTTACAATAAACACACTTTTCTGTGTTAAATGTAAGTTACACAGTTTTTTGTGTGTTATGTAAAATGCACATATGTTTGTGTATTCAAATCAAAGATTGTAAAGTTTTCAATACAATTCCCAAGATATTCATATTTAGTCCTTCTTTTCATTATCACAAATAAAAGAAATAGATAAATTATATTTAGATTGAGTCAGGAATAGTTACCTTCTAAAATTCCCTCATTTTTTTCTTTTTTTAATAGTTATAATAATGATTTTTGTAGTGCATATTTAACCTATCTACTCCAAATTTCACAATGAACTTAAATAACATAAAAAATATTATTGATAAAAGTATTATTGTAATACATATAAAAAATATTATTGTAAAATATAAAATTCATTAAACAAGAACATAATTTGTAGAACAAATTAAAAAAACAAAATTTATTTCCTGCTCTATTTAAGCCCGAGAAGGGACAGATATTAAGATATTTGATTTATTTATTTCTACATTTAGTAATAAATTTTTTTATCAAATAAATTAAATTATGCGGAAATTAAAAAAATAAAAATGAAATTCAAACAATATGATACTTAAAAACCCTAAATCTTAGATCCCGTTCAAACGAAATCGAAATAAATCTTAGACTTTTTCTGAACATTTGCTTTTTAGATGTATCTATTATTTTTATCTATACCTACCATAAACATTAAACAAAATCTGCAAAACAAATATTTGCAAGTTAAGTTTGGAAAAAAATCTAAGATTTATTTTGATTTCGTTTGAACGGTATCTAAGATTTAGGGTTTTTAAGTATCATATTGTTTGAATTTCATTTTTATTTTTTTAATGTTCACATAATTTAATTTATTTGGTACAAAAATTTAATACTAAATGTAGAAATAAATAAATCAAATATCTTAATATCTGTCCCTTCTCGGGCTTAAATAGAGCAGGAAATAAATTTTGTTTTTTTAATTTGTTCTGCAAATTATGTTTTTGTTTAATATCTGAAGTTTTTTAATAACTACTGCATTTAGATGAGCTCATTTCAAAATGAACTGAGGGTACCATCATCAGGACTTCCTTTAGGTGGTATCGTATCACAATTACTGATGTAATTTACCCAGGGACATAGCTAGAATTGAATTATGGGAGGGGGGGGGGTACGCTCAGGAGAACGTCTGAGGTGCTCATATTTCTCTCTCTCTTCCCCTGACGCAAAGTAATATATTAGTGCATATTCACATTGTAAGTTCCATGTTTCTTATTAAATTGTTGCAATAGCTCCATTTTATACTAAAAAAAGAATATGGTGATGAAAAATTTGAGTGTATAACTAATTCAAGGTTAAACATCATGTTGGCTTCATATGTGCAAGCAGGATGAGCGAGTGTTGAAGCACTTTATTTAAAATTTAGCAATTCTGCAAAACTGTGAAAGGGCCTCAAAGTTAAATTAGATTTTTGAACAAAATTTTATTTGATGAAATACAAACTATTACGTTTTCAACTACGTAGGAATTTCTGATTTATTTTTCCAGATCTATACCGATCACGATACCTAGACTCCAAAACCACCCCCAATTAAATACTATCTATCTCCGTGGTATCTACGTTAGATTTTCATTTCTCCATTGGATTTTGCACAGATTTTCATTGATCCATTTCCAAATCGTTAACTTTTTTTTTTACATCTAGAACTGAATTCTGTACATGCTTCCTGTCTTGATACCAAACATTTCAAAATCTCTGTTTCATTTCCAATATGACGTCATAAATGTCTAGTATAATTCTAGACATTCACCTCTAGGCAATATAATATTCCTCCAACAATACCTCAAGACATAGTAATCGAAATAAAAATCTCTTAATGACATTTTAAACACGTGAATCGTATTTAACGTTATTGAATGTGACATTAACGACCATCCATTATTGGCATTTAATCTTGTAGTTTGGCGATAATTTTTTGGCCGACGGGATAACCTAGTAGTACCATAAAAATATTAACTTAAAGTATGAAAAACAGCTATTTTTCAACAGAAACTCTTTGCGATATTTTAAAAATTAAATCGTGTAGTGTTTTATTATATTAAAATCATCGGAATAATGAATTTAATACAAGTTAATTCGGTACTAGGTTATCCCTTCGACGAATTCTGCCAAATTATAAGTCGCTAAACTAATAGCCAAATTATACATATTGGCATTTTTTTATAACAAAAGTACAAATAAATGGGTAAAACACTAGTAAAAAGTGGAAATAAAATCATTTGTTGATATCTCTAAATACGTATAGGTATTTAATGTCATTGAATGTGATATTCACGATCATCCATTACTGGCATTTTATCTCATAGTTTGGCGATAGTTTTTTGGTCAACGGATTAACCAAGTAGTACCGTTGATTTACAATTGATTTTATCCGATGATTAATTATTTGTAACATTACAAATTTAGGCACGATTTAAAAAATCACCAAATCGGGAATTAAAAAAATATATTTGTAAACATTGTTTATACTTGTTTACATTGGATTTGAATATTTAGGTTGATAGAATTGGCGAATTTATTGCAGTGCCGAAAAGTCTTATACCAAGTAGCTGACGATTCTGCGGTTTAGCCTTAAAAAATTGCTATGCTTGAAGACCCAGTTCTGCAGATTTACTAGTTTCATTACATACCAAGGATGAAATACTATTATTCTCAAATACTATTATTTTTGAAAATTTTTATTCACCTAAATTTATTTTGATTTTCTTCGAACATATAAGAGAAAGAAGTTTTTAAAAATGTGGTGCAAGTACGAATTCCCGGCGCAAATGTCATATATGCACTGAATTTGGTGCATTTTTTTTTTATTCCAATGTGTCAAAAAACTCGCTTTCAGATACCAGTTACACATATATATTTAAGTTATTTTCTATTATTTTGCGGAGACAATTGGTAGAAAAAAGTTTAGTTTACTATTTTCTGTATTTCTTCTGTTAGAAGCTTCTCGATCAATGTTTGAAAATGTCCTTTTATTTTAAAAATCATGCTTCATTTTGCTTTCTGTTGACGATTCTTGTATTTGTACGAAATGTTTGCAAATCTCCGTTTCATTTCTAATATGATGTCGTAAATATACCATTTTTAATTCTTACAAAAGAAAAAATTTTTTTTTTATTTATCACGTAAAAATGATTAATTGCTTCAGGAAATATGTCCATTGACCTCTGTATATTTTTTTTGGTTGGAGGGAATTATTTTTTAAACAATTAGATCCTTTGAAGAAAATTTGTGGAAGCGCGTACAAAATGTGGGAAAATGTCTAGTAAATAACTCGTTCAATGTTAAACTAGTGAAAAATGCTCCAAGGAGCAGTGCAAAAGCAGAATATGATTTTAATTGAGCATTAAAAAGTAATGGACAAGTTTATTTTTTGGAAAAAGTACACAAACATTTAAAAGTAATGAACAAGTTTATTAACAAAGTAATGAACAAGTTTATTAAAAATGCCCTAGCATTTAAAAGTGATGGACAAGACTTGAAACTGAGTCAAGAACTAGTAAATAATTTCCTCAAGACTTGAAAATGGCTGATCATGCTCTTATGTGACAAGCATATTCAAAGTCCTTTTTTTTATCCCTGTCTATCTTAGTATAGGCATGTTGGCAGAATCTAACACTGTGCTTTAGAAAAACTCAGTTTTCACAACAAGTGTTAGATACAGTATCTATATTAAACACATCCTGGCCCCTCTTTAACAAAGCCTTGATATTACTGCTTTGCACTGTATTTACTCTTATCACAACCATTTTTTGCACGCAATCTTATCACAAAAAAACAGTTTTTCTATCCAATCTTTTTCTAAAAATTGTTAAGTGGATTTTTATTAGCAAAAGATAAAATAGTGATGAAATTTTTATATTTTCATAAGTAATCGATAAGTTTATCAAAAGCACTGTATATTTCAAGCAAATTTTGATTTTAATAAAATTAGAATACCTGATAAGCACGTAACATGTACAACCAAACAGCAACTGCTTTTCCATTTTTTTATGTACTTGGACATAATAAAATTGCCATAAGAGTTACTACTTCACAAGTAAATTGTTAAGGAGCAGCATGTGGTAAATTTAGCGTCATCAAAAACTTGCTCTGAAAGTTCAGCTTTTATAGAGCACAATGTTATATTCTGATAACGTGTCAATACTAAGATAGACAGGGATAAAAAAAAGGACGTTGAATATGCTTGTCACATAAGAGCATGATCAGCCATTTTCAAGTCTTGAGGAAATTATTTACTAGTTCTTGACTCAGTTTCAAGTCTTGTCCATCACTTTTAAATGCTTGGGCATTTTTTCAATAAAATAAACTTGTTCATTACTTTTAAATGTTTGTGTACTTTTTCCAAAAAATAAACTTGTCCATTACTTTTTAATGCTCAATTAAAATCATATTCTGCTTTTTCACTGCTCCTTGGAGCATTTTTCACTAGTCCTTCTATTTTTCCATATTCCATAGCGATACTGCACAACTTGTTTTGTATTTTATATATAGAAAACAAAATCTTATTTGTATTGAAATTAAAAAATGCTACATTCTCTAATACTCTGGTGTTACAAATTTAAAAAACTTTTTAAACAGGTTTTTCTATACCAAAATTCTACGGTGGTTTACGCTCTATTAGAGGGCGCATTCTATTAGAATAAATACGGTATATACTTATAGTAAATACACTTTGTTAAAGTACAGGGCCCCAATATTTGACAGGTATGCCAGGCATTTTTGCCATTGATGCCATTGTGCTAAAAACAAAATATAAATAAATGAAAAAAATGGATAAAATATAAATTTGGCATGGTGAAAAAATTGCCTAATTTAAAATTAAAAATCAAATTTGACAGCCACCAAGGCTAGACACCGTGCATAATTATTCAGTAAATGATTCATTAAAAAATGACAAAAATCACCATGTCAAAAATTTCAAAAAAATTCATAATTCGTTAAAAAATTAGGTTAAAAATAAGAGAAAAAAAGCATTCTGTATTTTTTATGCTTAATCGAATGGTGTAACTGGTTTTTCTCTCCGATGATCAGAAGTACCTTAGATTGATGACTGCTATTCTTTTATTTCATCTTGTAAAAAAACTGTTTAACGTAAAGCTATGAATTTTTGCAGGATTAATTAGCATCGCAAAATCTTTAAAATAAACTTTACCGCAACATTCTATCTGCAATAGAACGTTAGATATACCCATTTATGACCAAGTTTGAAAAATAGGCAATTTCAGAAAAACCGCCCAGCGAAATAACGTTTTCTCGATGACTACCCCGGGATAAAAAGTTTATCTTTTGTTTAAAAAAAAAAATTAAGTTTTATCTTTAGTAGTTTTCGAGAAAAGTGCTGTGACACAAAATTTTTGTCCGATTTTCAGAATACTCTACAGTACACTACAGTATGCCATAAAAAAATAATTTTTGTGCTATGTTGTGCTTCTTTGTCAGACGAACATTTTTAAAAAAAATCATCAAAATTGGATAAGTATTTAGTTAGTTATTGCAAAAAGAAAAATTGAAAAATCCGTGTTTTTGCGGTTTCCTATGCTTAAGCATTATCGCTCAATCATATTATTGTTGCGCGCTGCCGCGCGCACAATGATTCCGTATTAAAATAACATTACGGAGTCACACTGGAAATAAATAAATCATAGCACTGCCGTGCTATGCTTTAATAAAACATCTTATTGTAACATAAAAAGCAGATAAAATGTCCTTTTAATAATAAGAAAAAACTTAGTGATTATATCCATTTACACCGGACATGATAGGTAAAAACCCGTAAGGCATGGCGACATCATTGCGACGTCGTTCTGAAGTCACACTGTGACTTTGTGACCATCGATTGTCGATGTGACGTCACATGACGCCGATGTGAAGTCACAGTGACTAAAATGTGAAATCGTTATGGTCGTTTTAGAGCTCGTTTGTGACATCACATTGTGTCAACTTTGTGAAGTCATGGTGTGACAAATTTGTGAAAAAAGTGTCATTTGTGACTACTTTGATATTAACATCGTTTCGAAATTGTGACAAAAGTGTTTTTTAAAGTAAATAACATGTTTTGAAGAATTTTTGTAATTTATTAAAGATTTTTAAGAAAGTCGCATCTCAGTCACAATGGGACGTCACTGAGTGGTGAAATTTTGGTCACAGATGTGATGTGACCACAGTGACGTTATTGTGACGCCACTGTGACCATGCATGCTATGAGGGAATGGAGGTCATTTTTTAATTTAATGTTAAAAATTACATAGAAATCAAACATCAAAAGTAATAACAAAAAAACAATCATCGCTGGTTTGGGTTACTTTTAGTTTCTTATTTTTCAAATGTTTAATTTGTAATTAAAACCAATTTTATCAAAATATTAAACTTTAATAGGACTTCAATAAATTATTTTTAACAAAATGCTTAGATAAAATTTGAGTAACTGAAATTTTTTTTTCACTGTAAAATATTCTTCTCAAAAGTATAAGAAATTTCACAAAAAATGCTTCTTTTTTTTCATAAAATGTGTTCCAAGAATTGAAAAAAAGCTTCCATCGAATCAAGGTAGTGCGTATTTAGCATTATGAAAATAAAGATATCGTCGACGAAAAAATAGAAAAAGTCCATAAACTTTATCATTACAGATAGATATATTACCAACTGCTATTTCAGTCGGTTGTTTCTATCTGAATCGAACTGGGTGTGCAAATTCTAAAACTTTTCTTTTGTACTTGTGGTTTTTGTGGATTAGATAAGATTGTATGAAAAGTTATATCTGACTGTTTTTGTTTTCAATAGTTTAAATTAAATTCAAAGTTCTTTTGATTATTCCGGCTTTAGAAAGAAGTTGCTTTTTGTCGAAGGATAATGACAAAAATTACTATAATTCTGTTGGGTGAAAGTGGTAAGTTATTTCTTTTTTTTTCAAATAAAATCTAGTAAGATAATTTAAGAAACTGTAAAATTATAGAAATTAATGTTATATTCAGACACAGAAACGTCTTAAATATTACGTAAGAAAATCAATGTAGTATTTTATTATAAATATTATGTAAAAATGGAATACATAGTATTTTATGCAAAATTCAATTGATTCAAAATTTTCAAAATACTTATCTTCATTATTATTTTTTAATGTGCATAGCAAAATACAATGCATTTATTATTTATATACACTAAACCTTTAAAACGAATCATCAATGATATTATAAATTAAGATGAATAGTTTTGATACATTGAAATGAATATTTTTGAAACAATGTCCTTGTACAAGTTCTTTTGATTAAAGTATCTAGCAAACCCCGTGGATTTGCTCGCGTAATAGTTGAAATATGCCAAGTGATATATGTATGTCTAATTTTTATTCAAAGAAATTGTACTTTTAGGAATAATTAAAAATAACTAATTACGGCACAGATCACTAAACTTCATTATGACACTGCATTACTCAGAAAGGCGATTTAAATTAGTAAAAAATAAAACTAATTCTAAATGAATGATAATTTTGAAAGTATTCTTAAGTTTTTACGTTCAGTTCAATTTTCTTTTAGAATTTGAAATTTTTTAGAAACCATCTTCTTAAAACGCATTTACATCTTAAATTTAACCATTGTTTCAAATTCCAAGCTTTTTTGCCTAGAGTTCTACCACCTCGCTGGTGGTAATAGCACCAGCAGTGGCACCAGTAGTTCAACAAAAAATATTTATAAATAGGGACATTCAAAAATTTGCTAACATTAATTTGTAATCGATTTAGAATCGATGTCTCCAATTAGAATCGATTTAGAAATCATTAAATGCAACATACATTATTTTCTTCGGTCTTTAAAAGAAGAAACTATTGTATTAATGAAAGGTTTGTACTTCCGATTTTCGCGGGTTTATACGTTTTGGAAAGTTCTGAAGACGGTTTGCCTGATTTCCGAAAATATGTGTTCATGAGTCTGCCTGTTTATGTATCTATTTGTATGTGAACAAATTTTAAACGTGCTCTGTCTCAAAATCTAATGCACGGATTTAAATCAAATTTTAGATTAAGTTACATCTTCACATAAATTAGTGCTGATTAGATTTTGGAGTAAATACCCCCAAAATGTGGCGCTGCTATCCTGCATTATTCACGATCTATATCGCAAGATTTAATGGACGAAATTTTCCCAATTATATATTCTTTTAGATCTTGACGTAATCTTTATTAGGTTTGGATAAATCGCATGCATCAGATATCATGGAAATGTTCGATTTTTGCGATTTTCGCAAAATCTGTATCTCTATAACGAATACATTTAGTTTTGGTTTCAGAGAATTTGATTTAAATCGAAGAAGGTTTTTTTTTATAGTCATAAAGTACTATTTTAAATTTTATCTATAAGCAGTTAAGCTATTGTAATCCTTTAAGATCTGACCTACACAAGTGTGGAAGTGATCGTAAATAGACCGGGAGGCAACAGCCCCGGCAATCGCCTCATCGAGTTCACGGCTGAGATTTCATAATTAGTTAAAATACGATTAGTATATTAAAACACAATCGGTCTGCCAAGTCATATCTTAATGGGAAACACATGGAAACCCAATTTTAGCGGTTTGCTCATAGGTTTACAATTGTGTTTTTCTGCATTCAAAAGTATAAAAACATGGAGAACTGGGTGCAGAAAAACACAATGGTAAACTTGTGAGTCAACCACTAAAGTCGGGTTTTCATATGTTTTCCACCAAGATATAACTTGGTAGATGAATTGAAATATGCGAATCGAGTTTTAACTAAATCTGGAATTTCATCCGTGAACACGATGAGGTGATTGTCTGCGCTGCCATTTCCATGTCTAAAAGTTTAAAAATAAAAATCATTCTCCTCTTTTTTTTCCGATTTAATGTCGAGCTTGCATCCACAGAATTGAGTCCTCCCTTGTTATAACTTGACATCGAGTATTTTTAAATCTCTCTTTCAATCAAATAAGAACCTATTGGAAGAAACAACTAAAACTTTTCATTTCTACTAAAAATCTTCCAGTCTTAAAAGAGATTAAGATATAAATGAATATTTAAAAAAGGCAACGTTGAGAATAACAAAGGTGTCAATAAAAATGCACATTGAATAATTTATTTTAAGGGGACAGTATACGTTTAAAATGGTCAAGAAATCGTTTTTATTTTTATTTTTACATCTTTAAAAAAGTTATTGTATTCTGAAAAATTTAATAAAAATATCTTGAATGTTTTATAATTATTTACTCATATATTAGGGAAAATGTAGCCAAATTTAGACCCTCCATTCCCGATTTAAATGACCGGTAACAACTTAACATGGTGGTTTATTTACATTTTGTTCTTGCGCTTTCGCACTACCGTAACTTTGATTATACGATAAAATACGGCGATTTTATTGGTTCAGTACTTTAAATAAAAATAAAAAAAAACTTTGAAATAATAACTTCATTTTCCAATTTCGACAATTTTGTCTATGTTCATAGTTTTGCTTTGAAACTTGGTCGCAAAATTGCTTTGCTGTTTGAAGTTTTATTTGCTATTAAATGCTTAATCTATATCTATATTATAAAGACGTAAAGTTTGCTTATTTGTAGGGTCTAATCTCTGGTATTACCGAATCGATTTCAAAAGTAATGATACCAAAGTAATGGTTTTTGCCCCGAATCAAACATAAGCTATCTTTTATGTTGGGCCACTAACCCAAAGAGGTTCTA
Source organism: Maratus speculifer (assembly GCA_964019185.1). Lineage (NCBI taxonomy): Eukaryota > Metazoa > Arthropoda > Arachnida > Araneae > Salticidae > Maratus > Maratus speculifer. The sequence continues at coordinate 230,199,302 of OZ025290.1, forward strand.
AAAATACGATTTTTGAGTTATTGAAGGACCTGAAAACATAAAATTTGATATGTTAATTACTAAGAAATTACTGTAATAATTTCTAAGTGAGTTACTATAATAATTTCTAAAAACATTTTTTAAAAATGAGCGAAAAGCGTTCTAAAAACGTTCTAAATATTGATTTTTAAGTAATTTCGGGAAATGATAAACCAATTTGGAAAGTAATAATTTCAAAATGATGGTAACAGTACTTGCTCAAACATACATTATATTTTATGTCGGCGTCACTACCACAAAGGGGTGCAGGAACAAAAAACGTTCTAAAAATGCGACTTTCGTGTTACTGAAGGATCTAGAACATTTGGCATGTTAATTACTTATAAGACATAAATAATTTCTAAGAATATATCCGATCAAATACGAAACTTAAAAGGGGCAAAAAGCGATCTTTCTTATAATCTATATTTTATATTTAAAAAATGCAATTTAATCTTTAGACGGCTTTTTCCCAAAACGACATTTTTAATTTTTGCATACATGGTATCTCCAAAACTATTTAAAGGATACCTTTAAAATTTTTGCTTTACATAAATATTTACATTATTATGAAAATGTGCTAGAAGTGTAAAGCTGTGTTCAATATGAAAAAAATTATACGATTTAATGCATGTAAAAAATCGTAGTTTTTCAAATTTTTCTAGTTAAAAGTCAATTACTCTATCTAATTAACCAATTACAAATGTCCTAGTTGAAATTATAGATCGAAGTGTTATCTTTAAGATAAAGTTTATTCAAATACCATGGAATTAGCATGAGATGTCATGCCCGCAGTGAAATATTATATAAAGTAAAAAATTTAAATAGAACTTTGAAATTCATCCATGGAATTGTTTTTAATTATAAGTTTTTGAATAAAAATTTTTGAAACATAGTTGAATATCACCAAAATGTACTCTAAAATTTTTATACTTCTAAAGAGGTTATCTTTTTTTAAACAGATATTTACACTCATGACAAATTTCGCATGTTTTATAACTATTAAAGGTATACTGTTCCGGTAATATTACATGTATGTATAAACAGTACAAAAGCATCAGGAATTATTGAGTTTAGCATGTAACAGGTAGTATAACAGTCAGTCAAAAGTTCTAAAACTTATACTGTTGCGAAACTGTTGCTAATTCATATCGATTTTTAAATATATAAAGGTTTAAATTTTATTTATTTACTTCAGGATTTTTTAATTTCTTTATTATTTTTTAAGGGGGAAAGGCGGTAATTGGGAGCTTGGTGCCAGTCTGTCCTGTGAGAAGCCAGTCCAAAGCATCTAGTAGCGTTTAAAAATCGTTACCGAAATTTTATCACTTTGTCAATGACGGCTAATCAAATGTTTGCCTTTTTTCTAGAAATTTCTTGAATTCTGCCTATTCATAGTTTCCTTTTTCTTCGTAATCTGAGTCTCTCTGGAAACATTATTACATGCATGTTGGGGAATTCGAAACTCGTATATTGAAAATTGAGATAAAGTTTAACAGTTGATCAGATTATGTCCGATAAAAGAAATTAAGCATCTGATAAAAGAGAAAAAATATCTCTTTCGCAACATAAAGCAAATATCGATTGTTATAGCATTACGTGGTTGGTGATAAAAAATATGAATTTAATCGCTATATATTCCTGGGAAAGATTAAAATGCATGAAAATAATAGATGTCGTTACAATTGATATTCATTATTAATAAATTTTAGAATATTGTAGGAGTGATATAGCTTTATTAGCTTCACGCATTATATGAATATTTCAATTTTTCTTCAAATATGTATTTATAGTACGCATGTGTGCATTAGAGATGAGTATCAGCCCGAGCCCGTGTTCGACTCGGACTCGATTCTTATACTAGTCTTCAGGCTCGGACTCATTGTTTCTGAAATTGGAAATGTTATTTATTTTCGTAAAGAAAAAAAAACTTTTATTCTTAAAAAATTCTTATTCCAGTTCACGTCATTTTAATGCTATTTTGATCAAAAAAAAAGGGAAAATAGAAATCGTGTTTTTTTTTCTTTCTTTTTTGCAGCATTAGAAGGCTATTTTAAAAGAAAATTCGTCGTATTTGTTTATTTACGTCTCACATAGACGGTGACGAGAATACTGATTTTAAATGGCGCTATAAGAATAATGTTTAATTGGAATATTTATTTATTATTATTTTTTTAGAGATCTAACGGGAAATAAATATTTTCTTTTGTTTTTAGTTAATTAGCATTAGCTTAAAGCTTGCCCATTTTTAGACTTGTATCGTGTGCCAGTCATAATAATTTTTTATATGAAAACAACATTAAAAGTATTGGATCTTTTAGGCAGCGGATTATTTTTCATTATTATTTAAGATGATTTTTAAAAACACGAGGATTAGAAAAGATTGCTTTGAGGAAGCAATAAATTATAATTTATGATGTACATCTTTTATAGTAAATAGAACATTACAAAACGGCTCTGATGACACAGAATGTTTCGGGCTTGTGCCCCGAAAATTGAACCCTAACTCATCTCTAGTGTGCAAGTCTGTGTACATGAATAAATATGCATGCAACAGAGAAAGAATAGACAAGATGCTAAAAAATACAGAAAACACTTTAAGAAGCAACAGAGAACGCTAAAATACACCTATGTAATACGACATTGCCATTCATTACATGATATATCAGATGGTCATGGATAAAGTATTTGATGCTCGGTATTTTTACCACAAGTCAAAGAGGTTTTAATGCATTTTGACCGCAATGAAGCGCAACATATCGTAGCGATATATGCTTAAATTCATAATACTACTTAGCTATGACACACATGTATGCATAAGTATACAAATTGTTACTAACATAGCCAGCACATGGCAAAATATCATATTAGAACTAAGTCTCTAACTCAAAAACAAATTTATTAAAAAATAAATATGATGTTTTGTAGACATACACCCTTTTTCAGTCAGTGGCGTAGCATCAAGAGACGCTGGATCACTTTACTACTAGTAGGGTAGACCGGGGAAATGCCGTCACCTTAAGAGAATTAAAAAAATTTTCACCTCTAAAAAATTTTTACTTTTTTACAGTAAAATTTTTTAAAGCTAAGTCATGATTTTTAATATCTGTTTAAATTTAACCGTAATTATAACATAAGCACGCATAAAAAATTTCTTTCAATCTCTGCACGGTTTCAGGATTACCCATGATATTGATGTGATTTCGTCAAAGTTTCGAGGTAGTGACATTACTCTTTAATGAGCTAATAAATACATCAAACGGATACTAGGAAACATAACCCATCGAAAATCTTTTTAGGTGCGTTCGTAATTATGTAAATACTTAGCACAAATTGTTGTCGCTCAGTCCGTCCGTCTGTCTGTCTGTCTGTCTGTCCGCCCGCATATAACAACGAAAAAAACTACCCAACCAAATCGTTTGAAATTTAAGATACATAATTATTACATAATTTTGTCGAATCATTTCAAATTTTATGAAAATCGGATGGATAGATCAATTACAGGGACAATTAAAAGGATTCCGTTACATTGCGGTCAATGGGGAAAAAAGTTTCAAATGCATTTTAATCGTTTGAAATTTAAAACGTATATTTATTACATAATTTTGTCAAGTCATTTCAAATTTTATGAAAATCGTATGGATAGATCAATTACAGGGACAATCAAAAGGATTCCTTTAAATTACGGGTCAATGGGGAAAAAAGTTTCAAATGCGTTTTAATCGTTTGAAATTTAAAACGTATATTTATTACATAATTTTGTCGAGTCATTTCAAATGTTATGAAAATCGGATGCATTGATCAATTACAGGGACAATCAAAAGTATTCCGTTACATTACGCTCAATGGGGAAAAAAGTTTCAAATGCATTTTAATGGTGTTACACTCATTTGAATATAACAGAATTGACATAAATCTATGAAATATGTACTAAAAAATACATTTTGTACAATCTGTGATGCAAAGAATATTTATTATTAAATTACAGAGCCACACAAATGTATGCCACTAAATAATGTTATACGGGAAAACATTGTTTGGGGGGTGTTTTAATTATATTAAACTACTTCACATTTTATGAATAAGATATACGTTAATGAAGTGTAATAAAAATTACTCCCTGCATATTTACAGAAACACAAAGATTTCGACCACTATACTGTATCCAAAGTACGCTCTACTATATCAGCAAGATCTGAATATTTTAAAACTTCGTTATCAACGAACGCACCTCATTTGCTACGCTTTACGTGCAATTTCCAACTTGTTTATAACTCTTTTTGGTGGATGCATGCATAAACGTTTTGATGCAGCTTTTAACACTGCTCGTTTATTTTTTGGTTTATTTTTCTCAGTTTTAGCGGTTGATTTTTCTAAATCTTCCTTCGTTGGCCTTCCCTTTAGTATTGGAGAGTGGCTTTTCCTTTTTTCTATTTTGCTACCTTGGCCATGGTGGCGACATTACCCTGAGAGGACAATATGACGAAAATCCTCAATCAAAGCCGAAAGAAGAACTGAACTTGTTTAAACATTACATCAAAATTTTGGACAATCATGTAGATTACGGAAAATATTATCTTAAAGACCTAATGTTACATAAAAAATTGCTTTTTTCTACTCATTAAAGTCCAAAATAAGAAGCAACTGCGTGAACACTAAACTTTTTATTATAACAAACGAACGGCATGTAACAAAATCATTCTCATTTTATGCATTATTTGTATAGTTAGCTTCTGTAGTGCAGGTGCATTCATTATCTCAAACTACCGTTGGTTTATTAAATTAGACGGGATGGCGGTATGTCCCCGGGTGGCGCCATCACCCCGGTCTTCTCTATTATTACATACTAAATTTGGCCTTATTTAATCTTTGAACGTTTACCGATTAAAAGGCCAGATATGGTATACTATAATAATAGTAGTTGGCTAATAATACTCGTTATTGGTAAAATAAAACAAGCATTGAGTAAAATATAACCACACATGGCTATTCACGAAATTTTAGGAAAACTTCCTTTTTTGAAGTAGCAATAAAGATCCGACAAATTCCTAAAATATAAAATAGTTTTAGCTTGTTTTGAAGGGCAAAAGGGGGTGGGAAATTTTGCCTCAGTCATGGCGAAAAAAGCAAAATTTTTAAGTAGGTCAAGTCGGGTGTCGTTTCTCATGTATTGTTTAATTCGAAATTGAATGACACTATTCACATAGGCGTAACCAGCCTTTTGAACGAGGGGGGGGGGGTGTCCAAATATTTTAACCTGAACATGTTGGGTGCAAACAATATCTTATGTAAAAAAACCTAATAAAACGGAGCCCCATAAAACCTATCGAATTTCCGTTTCAGACAGGTTTTTATTTGCGGAAGGTATAATTGTGTAGTACTTCTTTTAAAAAGGACCCAAACGCAATTTTTCATTGCATGAAGAAAAATGAAAAATTGCTCAAAACTAAATGTAATGTATAAGAAAAAGATATATAAACATAGATAAAACATGATAGATATAAAACAAATATATCCGTGAACATAAATCTGTAATTATCACAAATTTTCATTTCAAACAGCAATGAAATACTAAAGTAAATAAACACGACTTTAGTGCCCCCGTCATTTTGATCAAAGTAGCATTAAAAAAATAAGTTGTAATACGCAATTTAATATGGAAAAGAGTTCTTTCAATATTTTCTAGACATGAATAAATAATACTTTCCTGTTTAAAAAAAGTGAAGCCGTACGAATGTCAATATATGGCTACAAAAAACGAAATTTAACGAACCAACCAACCAGCCTCCATATTAATTTGAATTTTGCGTAGCATTATTTCTCATTTTCAAAGGAAGCAGATTTGTATAACCCTCCACCCCTCCTTTCTCCAGGACAATCACATGGAGGAATTATCGTTTCACATCTGTATTATAGAGGAGTTAGGACTCCCTTTACGAGGTCCGGGCCCGACCGAGCCCGACGAATTTAAGTCAGAGCCCGCCCGATCCTGATACCAAAAATATACGAAACAAAATTGTATAGTACTTAAAAAATGTTTTAAAAGTGATATCTCAATTATAAAAACTTCTTACAAAGATATAATTTTTAAGTAAAAATACAAATTCACTCTTATAAAAATCCGTATAAAATAAAAATATACTTGATATTTAAAAAGATTCTTATATTTTTTCCTCCTTTAAACTTTTCATCACACTGTCCCGGCCTGGGATACCTTATTTTTATTCCAAACATGCGAACACCAATAACATTTTAGAAAGATTTTGCTTTTACAATAAACGCTTAAATTAAGGTTTTCGAAATATCTAAAAAATTCGTTTGTGAATTCCGGTGTCAGCCGATAATTTCTCATTTTACTAACAGATTTTGTCTGTGCCGGAAAGGGTTAATAAACAAATTTGGTGGACACGTTTGTGTTTAATGAATAGATGCAACAAATTTGGAGTAATTACAATTTGTAAGCGGACGAATTGAACAACGTTCTTCAATTTTCTTTAAAAAGTATGCATCTTTCATTATAATCGATTCCTTTCTCATAACAATCTACTGCGATTGACGGGTACCTGAAAATCAACGTAAATTTAAAAAATCGACATTGTTATTTTAAAGGTCCGGTGTTTTTATAGAAAAAGAGAAAACACTGATCGATTGCTTTTTATCGGAATAACATATTTACTTACGGAAGAAAGTGACTTCGACAAGTGGGATAAGTGACTTTGATAAGTGACTTCGATTTTGCTTTCATTTTTCTTCTTTTTTCTTTTATAAATTTTGATTTTTTAAAAATAATCAATCTTGGATCTCCCCCTGGTTACGCGCATGTTATTCTCATGTCGATACGATCCCTGTTTACAATGTTATGGCAAGTTTTATGATTATAAAGTCGACAATTATGCATTATGCAGGTAAAATAGGTTTTTACAGAAACAACTGATAGTCCAACAGCTGCTAGCATAAAACCTTAAGGTATCGAGTACAAGAAAAAAAAAATTATTTCATGGAAGAGTAGGAATGGGGAAATACACTGCTCAAAACAATTAAAGGATATTGCAGTTTTAGGTGGATTTTGTATCTGGGAAACTTTTTAGCTGATTGATACATGGTCGACAGACATAGTAGGTTATATGAGAATAAATTACACATGTTTGGCAGAAAAAAATGCATTTTATTGCGCATTTGTGTACAAAAGGAAAAAAACACAATTTGTGCATATGAAAAAAAAAAAGAATAAGAAAAGGTGTTTTCTTCAAAGAAAATGATTTTCAGTAGGGGGTATGGTTTGCACGGGCGGCGAGCAAAGTTGAACACCTTTGAGGCATGGACTCAATGAGGCTATTAATGACGAGTTGGGGTATTTTGCCCCACTCTTCCAGAAGAGCTCTTTCCAGTTCTTGGAGAGTTTGTGGGGGTTGTTGGCGGCCAGAAACTCGTCTTTCTAGAGCGTCCTAAACGTGCTCGATTGGATTCATGTCTGGAGAACACGCTGGCCATTCCATTCAAACGATTCCTTTCTCGAAAAGGAAAGCCTCCACCAGGTTTGCACGATGTGGCCTGCAGTTATCGTCCATTAAAATGAAGTTATCTCCGATTGCTGCAACGTATCTCTCATATACTCTCCTACCCTCTCATCTCACAGAATATTGCTCCATTCATTTCTCCTCCAGTTGACATGCTCGGTTGTCCACTGCCTGCGGTCGCGACGATGCCTTGATGTTAATCTAACACATACCATCGGTCGGCGAGCATACAGATCTACAGCATGGAGCCGGTTTCGGACAGTCTGAGTTGAAATCGTGGTGCCTGTAGCCGAGCGAAGGTGTTGTTGGAGAAGAGTAGTGTTCATGTTTCGGTGTTTCCGAGCTGTTAACGCTAAATACTGATCTTCATTGGGCGTTGTTGCCCATCTACGACCTTGCCCTGGTCTTCGGCCTGCACATCTACTCTGCAAAAAACGGTTTCAGACCCTGGAAATGACACTTTGTGACACTCCAATGGCTTGCACTACTTCGGCTTGAGTTTGGCCCCTTTCTAACCTACCAGCAATTCTCCAAGCTTCTGAATCTGTCAAATGACTTCGCTGAGACATCATACTCATCGAAACAAAGCAATCACTGAATGCCGATCATCCTTGTCTTCATTCTCTTTTATCCAGTTGAAAGTCAAATTTCATTCGCTGCCGCTGAAGCGACGTTTTTGACGTCGAACTCAAAATTTGCATACTCCACAGTTTGAAAACCAGAAAAATTTGCATTTGTGATTCTCTTCTTCTATTTTCGGCAAAAAAAATTCGTTTATATCTTTATTTTATATAAAACTCAAATATCCTTTAATTGTTTTGAGCAGTGTATAATCATCCATGTCTGCTGGAAGTGAAGTGGGGCAGAAAACAAAAGTTAATAACTACCAATAAGGAAAGGGTATCTGACGTCACTATTGGTTGAATTACTGTTGGTTAGCAAGAAAAACCTGTCCATTCTTTAGAGCTCCTAATGAGTTCGGGGAATTTGATTGGTCGTTTAACAGGCTACATTTAGCAGATCTATGATATGACTGGCCTAGAGTTGCCAAAAGGATTCCTGTGATGATCGCTATGACGAAAATGTAGTGGTAGATTCATCGACGGACGCGTTCGTTTGTAAACATGCCTTTTCCTTATGATTGCTTCGTAGGTGTATCATTGTGTTTGTTCTACATTCAAAGTTATAAAAACAGGGGGGATTGGGAGCAGGAAAACACAATGATAAAACAACAAGTCAACAATTATTGGTATTAATTTTTGGGTTAATCTATGTTACCTTATAGATTTCCCTATTTCTACCCTTCCATAAAATAAAGGTTTTTTTTTTCCTTCTTATTTATACTTTAGATTTTTGCGCTGTCGGCTTTTGGGCTATGAGGGTCATTCTCAAACATTTAAGAACTTTGTTTTTGTACTAGAAATAAAGATCTGGCAGACCCAGTGGCGTGGTTGGTAGCGGCAGCTGCTCCCACACCGCTAGTTCCTGGTTCGAGTCCAGCTAGCGGCATGGGTGTCTGTGTTGTCCCTGTGATGTGTATTAAATGTATGTACTGGAATTTCTGTAATGATAAAGTGTTCTGTATTTGTTTTTGTGTATTCTGGATCAATCGAGGCAACAGCCATTGTAGATATAGGCCTCAAAGCACTGTTCACTCAAACTCAAACTTAATTCTTAAAAAAAAGTTCTTAATCAAAATCTGATGAGTCCCACAGAAATAAAATTGTTTTAGAGTGTTATGGAAACGCATTTTAAAGAAGGAAGGGCGCCGAATTCAACATTTTTAATTATGTCAATGGGATATCGTTTATTATGTGTATATATATATATATATATATATATATAAATGCTTTGGTTCTACAAATTCCATCTGTATTCATTTTATTTATTTATTTAATTTTTTCCTCATCTTCAATATGGTATTTTTCTATTAAATTCAAATGGTTCATATATTGTAGTACAATTAATGGTTTATATATACATATATATATATGTAATAAAATAAAAAGAAATTGCGCCATTTTACCCGCTCTGAGTTTTTAATTCTAACTTTATGGAACATACTTTTAATCTCGTAATACTTTTAATCTCAGTTTCGTAATGTATTAATATTTTAACAGCTAAAGTTCTTTTTTCTTATTTTTTTTAACTTAGTAATAATCTATTGATTGTTTCTCAAAAAGAGCGGGAAACGATTTAGAAATCTTCTTTCAATATAGAGATTTTAATTTTATTTTTTATTGGATTGTCTGCGGGTGTGTTCATGCGCGTATGTGAACAGGGTATTTATATTCCGCATAAGTATTAAGATCTTACGGGAGGCCACGCCCCGTCTGCCAATAGGAGATGGTGATGTCTGACGTCAGAGTCTTGAAGTTAATCCTAATTGGGTCTTTAATTTGCTGACGCGGACTGGGAAGGGGCTAGTTTTTTCGTGGAGTCTCGGATTTTCATTTTAGATTTGAAGAGCGTCCGAATGTAGCTGACTTTTAAACTACTAAGACGCCCGTTTCATTTTCCGATAAATTAGAATATCGGATGATGTAGATTGAATAGCGAAGGTTGTAGCATTCGATGTGTGCAAAGGTGACTGCTGGAACAACTTAACTTATTTTATGAGTTCTAATAAACATGAATTCAAAGATTGATTGATTTAACTTTCTTATGGGGAAATACCCAAATAAACCAATCCACTGCTTGTCAAAGTACCATTACGGCTGCTTAACCTGCTGTTAGTTCTTAAGGAAATATACGTATTGTACAGCGGAGATGGTGATAAACGAAAATTGATGCTTTTAGATGGAATACTGCCTATCTTCGTCATATATATATATATATATATATATATATATATATACAGGGTGATTAAAAAAAGTGGACAAAATGATATGACAAATCAAGCATACAACAAAAATCTAAAATCACATAGGAACATAGGGTCGCATACTACTTATTGATTCACAAATACAGGGTGTTTTATTCCAGCCACACCCGGTTTGAAACTAATAATTCCGAAGGAAAATAAAAAATACTGCAATGAAAATGCAACGATATTTACCTTATTTTGTTTGAAATGTGATAACGTTACGAAAAGATCTCGAAAAACGTATTGCTCAAGCAATCAATGGTACCGCATAAACTGATTATGACAGTCCAAAATGTGAGGTACCAAAAGCATATTGCTGGTGTGCATGATGCAAACTTCTGTCACTTTTGTTTGGTGTTATGACACTTAAAACAAAGGTGAGAATGTCTGTTAAATGTTTTATTGTAATGTACTTCATTTTTCTGAAATTTATTACCGTCAACTCAAATTGAGTCAGGATGAAACACCTTGTATTTGTGACTCAATAAGTGGTTTGCGGCCCTATGCTTCAGTGTGATTTTTTATCCTTATCGTATGCTTGATTTGTCATATCAATTTATCCACGTTTTTTTTAATCACCCTGTATACGTTTGCAAATAAAACCAAAGTAACCCAATTATTACCATAACAATAATTCATTTAAACCAGTATTTATCCCATAATTATGAAAGGCTATATAATCTGAATCGAAGTACACTATCCGCAAATTACTCGTAAAATAATTAGGCAGGTTTTATTAATAAAAAAGTCATGAATGATTATATGAATACAAAATTATGAATAAACGAATTTTGCAACTTTAATTGCCTTTAAGTAGACATGGATAGTCCTAATTTAGATAATTGTTAATTTAAAGTCAATTAATAAATTTGAGATTATTTAATATTATATAAAAACCATGATTTGAATGTATGTGTAAAATAAGTGCAATAAAGCTATGCTTAATAAATAAGTAAAATTTTAGGCTTTTTTTACATTAAACCTACCATAATATTGTAATTAGTGATAATACTGACTTGAGAATTGTGTCATTCGATTCAGAATTAAAAAATGCATAAAAAAGATACTGTATTTGACAAAATTATAAAACCTTAATCCCACCCCGAGATAAAATTTAGTTTGTTTTAGTTTTAGTATACTTATTTTTATTTTAATAATGAACTATCATAGTATAAGATGTTAATGCGATTGTTTATTATAATTAATTATAATGTAATTAATATTAAATGATTCTAGAGCCTCTATTTTTTATTTCAGGCGTCGGGAAAACAACAATTTTATGCCGCTTAAAAACTGGTGAATTCCAGGGTAAGTGTACACGAAACAAGCAATTGTCTCTTTTTTTTATACATCTAAGATAAGTATTTTGTTACATTGTGATTAATTTCAAGTAATGTTGTCATATAATATTGTAATTTGTTATCCAATAATTAGAGAACAATGCTAAATAATTGTTATTTAGCGAAACTATTTAAAAAGCATAGTTTTTTTTTAATTAAATATTGCTTAAAGCTAAATATAATAAATTAAAATTCAAAAGGTGAATTTATTTTAAAATTCGAATTAATTACTGATTGGATATGCTGATCCTAAAACTTTCTCCTGATTCATGTATTTTAATACTTAAAAAAGCGTACATTTTTAAATTGTGCACTCTAAAAACTAACAAAATATCACAGCGTATGTCGCGAAACGAGCAACCAATGAAAAGCACAATTACACTGACTTTGATGTTCAACTTAATGTTCTGCTTCATTTTATAAATAAATACGAGCTAATCTCGATTATACGTACGATAAAATCAATATTTTTCGGCATTTTACGTCGATTTCCTAATTATTTGGATGCGAAGCACTCGTCACTGCACAAGCTGCCAATGACTACAAAAAATTGAATAAATATCACAAAAAAAAATCGCTCTCAAAGAATCCTTTTTGACGAAATATTCCCACATTCAACTGGAAGCAGCTAGATATATCTATAAACTTGCATATGAAATTTGGTTTAGGTCTATCCATAATGTCGTATACTTTTCAGTGATACAATAATAAAAATTCCGCAAAAAACTTAGGACTATCACCAAATTCAACTGGGACTGCTGGTTTTAAGCCCAAAACATATGAATAAAATTTGATTTAGTTCTATGTTTTATGTTACCTTTATACATTTTTCGATAATACAAATCGAAAATAGCACAAAAATCGCTATTACAGAGACCCCTTCCGATCTCCTTCGAATCTCCAAATTTAAATGGGACTTGCTGGCCATATCCAAAGATATAGGAGTCATTCTCACATAATTTTAACTTTCGAAAATTCTTGTGGGAAAAAATAAAATAACAAATAGAATTTATAGAAGAATTTATTAATGATTCAAAACAAAGAAAAAAAGTGATGTTTTTAGTAAGATTTTATTTAATCGAAGAGCAAGGATGAAATTTCCTGTCTAATTTCTTTTACTATTCATTTGTCAATTTACCTATCCATAGCTGCCAACTTGTACGGATTTTTCTTACCATTAAAATTTAATGAAAAATTTTAGCTTAAACGCTAAAATTACTTGAATTTTAGAGATTCAGTTAGTTATAATCTTCCATAAAATTTTAGTGGTATGAAAAATCCGTAGAAGTTGACAGTTATGCCTATCTAATATTTTTTAATCTAAATTTTTACTTTAAATGATTTCGAGTAGTACTCATAAAACATTTAAGTGAGTAATAGTAATATTGTTGTATTTTTATTGCAAAATTTGGTATAAAATTGTCTTATAGGCTGAAATTTAGCAATTTATAATATTTTATTTTAATATTAATTACCTGTACCATGCATATTCCAGACACGCTAATTTATTGTGCATATTTATCAGGGTTAAAAAAAATAATAAATCTTGTTACCAACATATTTAAAATGAACATCTTAATCATATTTTTAAATTAAAATGGAATTTGAAAATATCTACGCAATAGTATTATTTTATTTTATGTTATGGGAAGAAATAGATGTTGAGCCATAATTTTTACTCTAAATTTGTGCACCAGGCCGATAATTGGATTCAATGAACGGAATGGGGAAGTAGCGCTCTGTTCTTTCTAAAATTTAGCGGCATAAATCCAAGCATGTATTTAAAAATTTTGAAAAGAGAGTCACATTATACATGTAAAAAAAAGTACGTATGATGTCCAAATAGTTGAAATTCAAGATACTTAACTGCAATAAGCATGATCTCACATATATTTTAATTCTATAGAATTTGTGCTTTAATTTATATTTGAAAGAATGACATTATGACTGAAATTTATCAAAATTATAAATATTATTTAGAAGATGAATTTTCAAACTGTTCATAAACTTGGGATTATGAATTACATTGGACCGGAAAACTCTGTTTGGCATTTTATAAATTCACTTTCTATCCTCTCACTGTTAAAAATAAAGGTGACGAACCGGTTGCATTTGACTCCCAGGGGTGAAAAGATTAAATCACTTGGCACCAGCGGACTTGAAAATGTGTTTGGGGTGCCATTGGGTGTTTCACGCTAATTAGGGTGCCGCGCAAAGCATACCGGTGGAAGATTTTCACCCCTTAGTCATTTGCGCATGCCCTGTAACGTGTATCCTTGCACTTCAACTCGCTGTCACTGGTGGATCAACACAGCAATTTTGTCCTACGATGACTATCACCGCTATACGCTATCCCAATTTTGTTTAGAACTTCCGATGGCTAACTTTTGGCGAGCTTTTTTATATAAAGCAACCTTTGAATTTCAGGACATATGAACATTTCAGGGAAACTTTGAAGGTGAGCTTGATGGCCGAGTGGATAGGGCGGTGAGCTTGTAGTCAGACGTTCTGCGTTCGAATCCATCGAGGGCCGAAAGTCGGTTAGTATAATTTTTAATTTTTTATCATTGGGCACTCTGGATTAAGGTTGCCATCTTTTCATCCTAATTAAAGGTGCTATTTTGGCTCCTTTAGGGGTGTCATCAGTGAGACAAGCCTTTCACCCTTAAAAGGTGCAATGACCATTAGTTTTAACAGTGCTGTTTCAAAGAATATTTCAGCTTTTCAGCATACTACCAAACATACGATTCCGTCATAAATATTTATTTTTCTTTGCTAAAATCTTGATTAGAAATTCAGGGATAAAACTTATAAACAAATATATATACTACAATATACAAATTGTGTCAAGTTGTGAATACTTAGCTTTAAATTCATACAGTAAATATCTGTACATCAAGCAACAAAGAATGGGAAACTAAGAAATTTGAGCCCCAAGTGATGCATGTCGGGCTCTTTATATACAGTATTCGTTGATGATAGATTACACTGAGCCCCAGTAAACTCGAATGCAACTTCCTGGTTTTTTATAACTGATAATTTTAAGAATGCATATTTTATGTTTGTCTTTCGTCTTTACAGAAAATCTCAAAGCGACATTACGAGTGGATTTCGAAGTTAAAAAACTTACCATAGAGGGTGAGGAAGTAAGCCTTTTCATATGGGACACGGCAGGATCAGAACGATATAGATCTGTAGTTCGACGGTATTATTTTTTTATTATTTGCTTTTGATTTTTATAAAACTGTTAAAATGTGCGTGCATGTTTAAATATTTTTCTATTCAAATGAAAAAAGAACACAAATCAAAAATCTGCTTATTGAGAAGTTAAACTTACATCAGGGTTATTTTCTATCGAGCTACACACTTATTCAGCAATGAGTAATTCGAACGAACAGTTTAACAATCAACTGGTGTGACTGGCGTGCGGAGTAAAAATCTGCTTATTGAGAAATTAAACTTACATTAGAGTTATTTTCTATCGAGCTACACACTTATTCAGCAATGTGTAATTCGAACGAACAGTTTAACAATCAACTGGTGGGGCTGGCGTGCGGAGTACGCCCATCATGACTCCCATTCTGACTTTAAATAACAGACTATCAAATCCAATCCATCTCGGTACACTGTCCCTCCCACTCTTCTCTTAGAACTATCTTCCATGTAAAATATGCCTAACCAATTCGTTCAGTCTGACTTCTGCTTTCCCCTTTAAATCTGTTCTTGTAAACGTTTCATGTTGGCGAACTCGGTACACTGTCCCTCCATGTATGTCAAGAAAAGTTTCTGTGTCTCCTGAAGATTATTTGTGTAATAAACTAAAACTTTCATGTGAAGAGTTCTTTAGCAGTTTATCTGATATTGATGAATCTAAGCTCATTGAACTTAATGAAATGAATTCGGAAATAGATGGAGACGTTCTGGAACGTCTAGAAGCTTTTCTTCTTCTTTTTCTGTTCTTTAACTAATTTCTTTCCTGAATTTATTTTTAATGTAGTTCCTGATCATATTTAATAATATAAACTGGGAAATGCATGTAAACATTTGAAATAGAGGATGGAAAAATGACTTTATCCAGCATGGTCCAGTTACCCCTGACACATATCCCAATTATCCCAGCTCTTGAAATACATTGCTCAAAACAATTAAAGGATATTTGAAGTTTTATATAAAATAAAGATATAAACGAAATTTTTTTTGCCGAAAATAGAAGAAGAGAATAACAAATGCAAAATTTTTCTGGTTTTCAAACTGTGGAGTATGCAAATTTTCAGTTCGACGTCAAAAACGTCGCTTCAGCGGCAGCGAATGAAATTTGACTTTCAACTGGATAAAAGACAATGAAGACAAGGATGATCGGCATTCAGTGATTGCTTTGTTTTGATGAGTACGATGTCTCAGCGAAGTCATTTGGCAGATTCAGAAACTTGGAGAATTGTTGGTAGGTTAGAAGGGGGCCAAACTCAAGCCGAAGTAGCGCAAGCCATTGGAGTGTCACAAAGTGTCACTTCCAGGATCTGGAACCGTTTTTTGGAGAGTGGATGTGCAGGCCGACGACCAGGGCAAGGTCGTAGACGGGCAACAACGCCCAATGAAGATCGGTATTTAGCATTAACAGCTCGGAGACATCGAAACATGAACGCTACTCTTCTCCAACAACACCTTCGCTCGGTTACAGGCACCACGATTTCAACTCAGACTGTCCGAAACCGGCTCCATGCTGTAGGTCTGTATGCTCGCCGACCGATGGTATGTGTTAGATTAACATCAAGGCATCGTCGCGACAGCAGGGAGTGGGCAACCGATCATGTCAACTGGAGGAGAAATGAATGAAGCAATATTCTGTTTTCTGACGAGTCCCGTTTTTCTGCGCAGCCGGATAATAGGCGTATTTTCATCTGGAGGGACCGTGGCAGTAGGAATAATCCTGCGTTCGTGCACGAAAGTGTCAGATTTGGCGGTGGAGGAGTGTTGGTGTATGGTGGCATTTCCATTGACGGGCGCACTGACCTCTACATCATTCGAGATGGAGCTCTGACTGGTAGCCGATATAGGGATGAGATCCTCAGACCTATTGTAGTCCCTTACGCTGCAGCAATCGGAGATAACTTCATTTTAATGGACGATAACTGCAGGCCACATCGTGCAAACCTGGTGGAGGATTTCATTTTCGAGGAAGGAATCGTTCGAATGGAATGGCCAGCGTGTTCGCAAGACATGAATCCAATCGAGCACGTTTGGGACGCTCTAGGAAGACGAGTTTCTGGCCGCAAACAACCCCCACAAACTCTCCAAGAACTGGAAAGAGCTCTTCTGGAAGAGTGGGGCAGAATACCCCAACTCGTCATTAATAGCCTCATTGAGTCCATGCCTCAAAGGTAGGCCACGTTGCTGGGCCACGTAGGGTCTCAAAGGTGGGCCACGTAGGTGGGCCACGTTGCTGGCCGCCCGTGGAAATCATACGACCCCCTACTGAAAATGATTTTCTTTGAAGAAAACACCTTATCTTATTCTTTTTTTCTCATATGCACAAATTGTGTTTTTTTCCTTTTGTACACAAATGCGCAATAAAATGCATTTTTTTCTGCCAAACATGTGTAATTTATTCTCATATAACCTACTATGTCTGACGAATATGTATCAATCAGCTAAAAAGTTTCCCAGATACAAAATCCACCTAAAACTGCAATATCCTTTAATTGTTTTGAGCAGTGTATTTATGGGGTAATTGAGGCACCGGTCTTATATTTAAATCATGTAGTAAATATATATAGATACATAATAATATTAATGTATTTATATGCCTAATCTTTTTAAAATTTGACTGTTTGATAAAGATACATACACTATTTTAATAAAAAGCCGAGGAAGTCAACCAAATTGACGTTATTAAAAAAAGAAAACTAAATTTTCAACAACGTATCACAGCAAACATAAAGTTATCATTGAGTTCACACGCGTTGTTTTATGAAATAGACATTATGAGGGATTGTAGACAAAAACTAAAACTTAAAAGACATCAACGGTTTTCATAAAATAGACTATGGATCAATTACCCCAGCATACCTTATACATAAATACACTCTGTAGCATGTTTCGAATAAAAATGATAAAGGTCTTCTCATCTTATGAATAAAAACATTAATACACTTATTTTAGAAGCATTACATGATGTTTTTTCTAAAAATTGCATGTAATCTCTAAAAAAAATTAGTACATCATCCATGTACTTATTTTTAAAAATAAATTGTCGGTTGGGTAGACATTATAGTTAAGAGAATGGGCTTTGTTATTCTGACATAATTATCACTGCCTAATATTTAAATTATTATTATAGAAAATAAAATCAAAAATCAAAAATGATTGATGGCCTTCAAGGTTAAATGTTGGAACATGGAAGAATGAAAGGTGCTGTATGGAAATTTAATGTGCAATGGTTAAGTAATATATTTTAAAATTTTAAGGTTATTGTATAATAATGCATAATAAATCAATAAACACTTCTCTTATTACTATAGATGACTCTTTACCATTTCTTGTCAGACAAAAATTGATAACTTATACACTTACATTTTATTGCGGGTGTTGATTTATTTTTTTCAATTATTGAAATCATTTTTTTTTTCATTATTTATGGGATTTGTTCAAATATTCGGTACTACTAGTTTATCCCGTCGACCAAAAAATATCGCCAAATTATAAGGTTAAATGCCAATAATGGATGATCGCGAATGTCACATTCAATAACATTAAATACGATACACGTGTTTAAAATGTTCTTAAGTGATTTTTATTTCGACTTTTTATTTGTATTTTTATTAATATTCCACTAATTATTTGTTTTGTTTTTTTTTTTGTTATTTAAAATAAAAATTATGTCAATATGTATAATTTGGCTATTTGTTTGGCGATTTGTATAATTTAGCGCAATTGGTCGACGGTTAGTTAGAGTTGTACCAAATATTCTTGTTTTCATTTCAGATGTCTTTTTGAATTGTGTTCAAAATTAATTAATTTTTATTTTGTTTGCGCCAAACTGTTTGCTTTTAAATCTAACAATAATTTGAGTGGCTGTATCGCACCTTTCCAAAATATAGGGTAATCTACAAATGCTACAGAAAAACATAAATAATGCAGAAACCCTGGGACTTGTTTCTTCACGACCCCAATGTCTATTGCACTTTATAATTTTTGCAGGTTAATCTAATGAATATAGTCTATCGATACACATAGGCTACCGCATTCACTATTTCTAACTTCGGAACTACTCCGAAGTTCTCTGGCGTAAGTATGCAACAAAGGGAATAATTATTCCGTTAATCCTATTATTAATAGATATTTTAATGGAATTTTATAACTGTACTATTACTTTTATTTTTATATCTAAGTATTTTACATCTCCTATCAGGGTAACTTTGGACCAAGAGAGAAAAAAGATTAAATCTGGTGCATCACTTGAGTTAACGGCAAAGTTTTGGCTTCAAAATATAGATAGCAGCGGTAGTGAGAGTTTGGCAGCTTTGAAAATAATTCGCAAAGACTCCACTATGGCAGAATGAATATGGCTGAATCAAAATTTTGTAAAGGTGGAGCAAAGTTTCCTAGGTTTGGCTCAGAGTTACCCTGATTGACTGCATTGTTTTTATCCAAGTATTTTTTGTAGTTTTCAGTTCCATGTATATTATATGTATTAATAACTGTTTTTCTATATCTTTATTTTCATTTCGTTGGGAAGATAATTTTATTTTTCCTTATAAAAACTACAAAATATAAAAAAAAAACATTTTTTGAAAATTTAAGTTCAAGATTTTTCTTATTTTAATCTCCTAGGTATTACAGACAGGCAGAAGGAGTGCTTCTGGTGTATGATGTAACAAATTTAGAATCGTTCTACAAATTATCCAGCTGGTTGTCTGAATTGAGGGAGAATAACAAAGAAGCTGAAGCTTTAATAGGTATATTAACGTGGGATTTTAAGTGAATAACTTATTATTTAAAGAAAACTAATCTTCTTCAAAATATAAAAAAGGTTTAATAGATATAAAATATATACGTAACATTCGAATATCACGGTAGAACTGAATATCATAAACAAGCTTCTCTAAGCTTTGCATTAAAAAATGACCAAACTCGTCATATCTAAAAATCTATAGAACAGCTCGCTCTTTTCACGCATCATCACATGAGTCTCGCTTTAGATATCACACTCATTGAATCCTTGAGTTTATTATCTTTTATTGTTGTACACTTCATCCTTTATTCCCACATTAATATTTTTTTCTTATTTTTAATTGACTAACAATCGCGTTGTTCATGAACATTTGTCTAAGATTCTAATCTACAAGGACTGCCACAGTGTGGTATTTCGCTCAAAAAGCTGGCCAAAAGTCGAAATTTTAAATTTCGCATTTAGTTGATCATTCTCTGGTTGGTATAAGAGTACTATCTTGTGCATATGATAACGGGTTCATTTCTTTCTGTAGACTCTCCGATTGTCTGGTATTTTACTTGGAAGTCATGGTTTTTGCATTTCTCATTTTATGCTTCTGATCTATGCATCATTTTATCAAACGTCTAAAAAATTATTTTAAGTCGAACTTCAGAAACATTTTACAGTTCTTAAAGTCAAAGGTATATACTATCTTGTACATAAATATTTTTGTAAATATAGTACATGTTCATTATGATTTTCAAGTTTGAAACCATAGATTTTTTTTGGTTAAATATTTTAGATAAAATTATAATTATGTTAGGGAGTTAAACTGAGTTCAGCAAGAACTCTTGTGTTTTAATAATGCATAGACCTTCTAATTAAAATACATGAAATAAAATTTGCCCCGATTTGCCCCCCATTCTTTCTATAACTAAATCAAAATTTCAAAAAAAAAATTTTGAAAACGAATTTTTTTTCAGTTTAATAAATTTTATTTAATTAAAATGCGTATATTTAATATATGCTGTAGTTTCTTACTCCTTACTGGAAACTCTTTGGTTCGCAGACGATATATCTGCAAACTGAAGTGAAAAAAAAATGTTTATTTTTTAGGTTGTTCGATTGTTCTTTTTAAGTAAGACATTTTTTCATTGTAGTCATATAAGCTGATTATTCCCTTTAAATAATGCTATATTTTCGTTTTGTACCGTGTGTTCGTATTATAAGAATTATGTTTTTTATGTCTAAAATGCTATTGTCATTTTAAATAATGTATTTAAGATCAGCCATGTGGAAAAACGCACTTTACTCACTAACGAAGTAAGATAGTTTTATATTATTAAGAAGATATGTACTACATGTAACTAGATAATTTAATTTTTTTTATTCAGTATGAAAAAACAATTGAAATATCAAGAAAATATATGTATGATGTTATAAAACTGTGTGACAACAGAAAAGTAAATAAGAAATTAGAGTTTCTAGAACAGAAACTAGCCGAAATTACGAAATGTCCAGAAAATGAAATACATTTGTTCCGTAACAAATTAAAATCTTTCAAACATATTTATAAAAAGAAATGGGCTTCTTCACAATTCACTGAACAACGTTTTCTAGAAAAAAATGTGGAATGGCTGAAAGGAACACTAGTTTTACCTATCTGGATAATAGAAAAACCTGGTCGCTCTGCAAAGGAATTTAAAGACTGTAGTAACAGAAGCAAAAGGCGTAAAACGGAAGAATTAAGATCGGAAATTAGCCATGAACAATTGACGTATGCAGCTCAAATGAGCAAAAGATCTGCTGGAAATACAGATGTTGCAAAAATTATTAAAGACGTTACAGCCAGCCCGACTAGGACTACAAAATATCGAAAATTTTTGAATTCTTCGGCTGAGACAACAAACGTAAGTACATTGAATTATCGCCGACTGAGGCTTTAGCCATGTTTGTTGCTGCAGATCTGGCATGCAATCAATATAATATCATCCGAAATTCTAATAAATGTATATATCCTTACTATTCACTTCTTCAGAGAGCTAAAGAGCAATGTTATCCGAAAGATATTATAATTACTGAAAATCTGGCCGAAGTAAAACTTCAAAATCTTTTAGATCACACTACTGAAAGATTGTGTAAATACATAGAAGATATTTTCACATCAGCAAGTGAAGCAGAATTGAAAAGTTTAGAACTATTCTACAAATGGGGTTGTGATGGCTCCCAGCAACAAATGTTCAAGCAAAAGTTTGAAAACTCCATTGATAGTGACTCAAATATTTTTTAAAGTTCTATAGTTCCTTTGAGATTAATAAGTAACATAAACGCATTTCAAAAAATATGATGGCAGAACCCTACGCTTTCATCTCCACGTGTATGTCGTTTCATTCGAATAAGATTTATTCATGAAGATAAAAACATAATACAAGAAGAAATAAAGTAAATTGAAGAGCAGGCGCGAAATTTAATGAACACAGAGGTACTCACAGCTTATGGCTTACTACAAGTCCAATACAGATTAATGTTGACAATGGTCGATGCTAAAGTTTGCAACGCAATTACCAGCACCAATTCCACGATGCAATGCTACATTTGCAAACAATAATCAAAAGACTTTAATAAGCTGAAAATAGCTGAAGACATCGACCCTAATTCTTTGAAATTTCGACTTTCAATACTCCATGCTAGAATCAGATTTTTTGAATCAATTCTACATCTTTCTTATAAACTTCCAATAAAAAAAGTGGCAAGCAAGAAGTGATAAAGAGAAAGAAATTGTCCGTCAAAGAAAAAAAAATAATACAAGAAAAGTTTAAATCTGAAGTGGGATTACTGGTAGACATTCCAAAAGCCGGTTTCGGAAACACCAATGACGGAAATACCTCTAGAAGATTTTTCTCTAATCCTGAATTATCAGCGAAAATTACAGGAATCGACTTAAAATTAATTCAAAATTTAAAAAATATTCTAGAAGTATTAGCAAGCGGTTATAAAAAAAATACAAAAAAAACTAGCAGCCTTCGCCCGCTACGCTGGTCAGCAACTTTGAATGAAACGAAATTTTTATATCATATTAATTTTTAATTTTATATCATACTAGCTGTTACCCGTGACGTCGTTCACGTAGCATTAAACAAAAGATAAACGCTTTAGTTAAACAAAACGTTTCATTAATAATAATTTAAAAAATATATAACACATATCTTATAGGAGGCTATGCAGTAGTTTTTTTTATGGGGGACTTAAAGAACTCGGTCAAATAAAATGGAAATGTGTTAGATAATATGAGCAATCGCGAAAATGAAATTGCAACCACTTATACTGTAGAACAACTGTAACGCACCCCAATTGTACACAAATCATGTTGTAGTGTATTTCAGAATTCCATATCAAAGAAAGAAAAATCATATGTTAAACCTAGGTAATAAAAAAAATCCAACATTTCCATAATACATAACTTCGCCGGCCCATTCTTTTCTTCAGCTGTGTATATGATCTATGTGTTTGTAAATATTCTAAATACAATGTTAAAATTTTGCTTAGTTAGAAAAAGTGTAAGGAAGATTAAAATTCACCTTTAGCAATTTCTAATAATAGACAGAAACTTACTTGGATTCTTTTTTACAGTCCTGTATACTACGTGCAAATATTTATACGACCGCATATTTAGCTTAAATTATTCAAGCAAAAAACCCGATTAAAATTATTGAATTCATATTTCCGGGAATCGCTATTGCACAGGTGACCATATATCCAGTTTATTGTATAGTCCTATACATGATTTATTCAAATTCTACAAACATCTCTTATTATACTAAATGTAGCTGAACTTCAGGATGCATTAGTTTTCCTTAAAATACATACGATAATTGTAAAAGCTTTTCAGCATTCTTTTCTAATAGACCATACTTTGGATACAATATCTGAGATCTGGACACAGGTCCAAAATCTTTTATGCGTCTGTGTAAATGAACAACAAATGTGATGCAAATCATACTTAACTGCAAGCATATTGTAGTAAATTTCAGTATTTATCATTGTATTGATTAATCTCAGGATATTAATTTCATCATGTTTGAAATAGTGCAACGCAGTTAAAATACGCTGAGAATATTTTCCCCCGTGGACTATTATATTACTGAACATTTTTCTGTGATCTTGTAAATGAATGTTAAATCTTTTCACCCCATTTTCTATAGAAATCCTGTTTTAGTGCATTTCAGAAACTGATATCAATTTCAATATTATTAAAATAACCTTAATAAAATAACATTATTAAAATGCGTTGCAAATGGTTTTCCTTCACAGACCATTATATATTGAAATACTTTTGAACTCCCTGTACGCACACTATAAGTACTACACTTAACATATTCAATGGTAACCATGTTCTTGTGAACCTTAAAAATGCATGTAAATTTCATTACATTTAAAATTATGTAACATTATCAAAATACACCAGAAATGATTTTTCCTCCTTAACCCATAATGTAAAGTCTCCTTATGAGTGCTCCTGTGACTCAGCTATAATTGTTACCTGGCGCATTTTTAATGCCGCACATGCTATGGCAAAACTCAATAACGTAAGTTATTTTCGTATGAATCCTGCTATATTTACTCAAGTTGAAACGCGGACAAACAGACGGTAGACCCCAGGCACTCGGCATCCGGTATACAGATAGGCTAAAGTCGTAAACACTTTTAGACCATGTTAGAAAGTGTCAAAATGGAGGTAGTTTCCGTAAAACGAAAAAAAAAAAAAAAAAAAAAAACAGTGTTAGGAAAAATCTACTGCAAAACTGTGTTTTAGGTGGCATTTTTGTATAATTTGTACATATATGTTTTGCATACCATAAAAATTTATAGAAATTTATTGTAAAAAAATATTCTTAAAAGTGACAACATATTTTTACTTTTTAAGAGCTAAAAAAAAGTGGAATTAATATCCATTTACAAACCTGTTTCCAGCACACTTCGAGCGCATTATGCGAAATTGAGATATTGACTGAGGGTATGTATTTTCTCCCAATTACATTAAATCTTTAGATTTTAAGCTCGATAGTACATTTTTAAAGTGATTTTTATGTATATTTGAAGAATTGAACAATTTTAAGAATTAAAACACAAAAATGTATTTATTAATTATTAGTTTACTTACTTTCTAAGAATGGTAAAAAGTATTTTTCATTGATCATTACGTTATTTGCGATATGTATAAATTATTAAAATTTTTTAATCATTTAATACTTAATCTTTAAAAAACTTATTTCATTTTAAAATTAAATATTTATACTAACCACGCTCAGACGATAAACTTAATTTTCTTTAAATAATAACTTTTGATACCATAATTCAATCTCATTTCATTACAACATCAGAGCATATTTATTTTATTTTTAATATGCGACGTCACAGTCGTCTCTTTTTAGCACTTACTCTAAATTACATTATGTTATTAAAATGAAAACTTGAAAACTTATACTTTGTTTCAGATATGACGTTACATTGATAAGTTTAAAATTCTTAATGGAAAGTAGTCCTGTGACGTCACAATTGGTAAAAAATTGAATTGTATAGCCTCGAACCGAAAGAAAGATAAAGGTTCATTTTGATTACGGATTAATATCTGGAAAAACTACTAAAATATTTATTTTCTTGTAAAGTGTGAAGTTATATTCTTGTGAAGTCTTCTAAGTGTAAAAGAAATTTTACATAATCGTCTGCCTGATATAAGAAGAAAAACAGTATTTTTCTGACATCACAATTGGTAAAATTGCAGTTTTTAACCTCAAACCGAAAAACAGAATAGGGTCCATTTATTTAATTCATTTTGTTTTATCACGTGAAAATCTTTCAGTTGAAAATTACAGAAGATAAATAATTATTCCGGTTTTTTTATTTTTTGGCAACGAAAAAAGAAAGATGATTAAATATTATGGAAAATTTTTCAATTTATTCTGTATAAAAAATAGTGAAATTTTGAATTATTAAGAAAAATATTTGAATAAAATAAATAAAAATTAGCCTATGGTCATTTCAAGCCAATAATCTATCTATATACAAAAATTCAAAGACATTAATTTGAGGCCAAGTTCATTCCAATTTTCGGACACACTTTCACATTTATAATATATATATAAGGATTTTAGACTGTCTGTCATCGATAAAAAGAGTCTTCTAAAGACATCGCCAAATTAGGAGAATGTGAAGTATCTCACGGACTAATGGGTTTAAAAGAATTTGCTTTGTACCATTCGATTCAGCATGAAAAAATACACTAAAATATGTTATCAGTTGAAAAATAACTGCAAAAGCCAATTTTTAAGGAATTTTTTAAAAGTTCGTTCTTTTTTTTACCCGCCTTAGGGGTGGAATTTTCAAAAATCCCTTCTTAGCGGCACTCGATGTTATAAGAAGTATTTTTATCCCAATTTTCAAGATTTTTTGTTCGGTAGATTTTTTTGTGCTGTGATTAACACGAAATTCAGACTTTCTTTTATATATATAGATTTGAAGAATTTGCATATGCTACCTCTAAACATTATGTAAATCTTTACGTTGGCACCCAATGTCACCAACATTACATAAAATTTTGAGTCATGGAGCCATTATCATCGAACATGCTTTGCTCCCAATCGGACAGTTATCAGAGGAAGCAACTGAAGCCCGAAACAAGCATTTACGCTCATATAGGCAGAATTTTTCAAGAAAAGTCTCACGCATACAATGTAATGAAGTGGTGATCAATCGCTGGCTACTGAGTTCCGATCCTTATTTGAGCTGTAGTACGCGAAAAAGAGCAAAAAGACGTAAAACATTTTCAACAGAGGCTTTAGAGTTTTTATTACCAGAATCTATAGTCATGAGTGATTCTGAAGAGGATGATGTTGAAGACTCTGACCAATAGATTAATGGTCTATAGCACACTAATTTGTATATTGTAAATATTCATAACTTTTGCGCAAATTGTGCAAAAAATGATTTGTTTTATATGTAATAGAGTATCTTATGTGTTTATAAAACATTTTATCAGCTATAGAAAGCACAAAAGGTTTTACATAATTTTGGCCAGGTTTTTTAGCGAAATACCACACTGTGCTGCGGTCAGAACGGTCGTACTGAAGATTTTTTTTCCCCTAAAATGCAAATTAATTTAAATTGTAGGAACATTTAATTCCTAAATTTAATGAATTACGTTTAAATCAATTTAGTACAGATTTTTTTTTATTTACATAATGTAAAATTTAGTTAAGCTTTAATATTTTAAATAAAAAAGGAAAACTATCCAAGCAATGCTTTGGAGCAAAAAGAAATAAATAAAAAGAATATTGCCCGGTTAAACTCATGGCATTGAGCTCACAGACTACTCATACTAATTGTACATTACAGAATTATATTTTCAAGGGTTAATTCCGTTCGAAAAACAAATTAAGAAGGGGAAACAGCTCCCCCCATTTCCCCTTTTTATACTTAATCGTTGAATTCCCTAATTTGATCAGGGACATGATTTATCACATAAAAAATCTATATACGAAATTCAGAGCAAATCGGAAAATTCTTAATAAAACCCATTTATATAATTTAAGAGAAGTTATTCCCCTATTTTATATTTAACCATTAAACTTCAAAACTATTCAGAGATTCGACTTATCAGAAAGAACCTACATCCAAATTTAAAAGCAAATCGGACAATTCTGCATAAAAACCCATTAAGGGGGAGGAGGGTAATCGCAAGTACCCCTTAAACAAGAACTTAACAAAAAAAAAAAAAAAAAAACCACAGCTAATTAGTGAAACATCTTATCACTATGAACCTGTATCCAAAAACTGAAGCAAATTGGTTAATTCTGCAAGAAAAAGCATTTAAAAAAATTAAGAGAGTAATCCCACCGATCTCCCATTTATACTTATACAATGAATTCTCAAAACTAATCAAGCGCCTTATCAGAATGAACCTATATCCAAAATTTGAAGCAAATCGGTAGATTCTGCGGGAAAACCCCATTAACCTTAACCCGGGAGAATTCGCAAGTGAGAATTTCTCTCAGGGTGTCCAATTGCTTTTCTTTTACTTTACATTCATTTAATATCAACTTTTTTGTTTGATTTAGTACTTTTATTCACAAAAGTGACAAAGTAATCGAAATCACATTTTGAAATTTGATTAAAATGAAAAATGTTTTAAATAAGAGTCTTAAAAAAGGTACGATAGGGGAAGAAAATCTCATGCAGCGAGTTCTCCCGGGTTAATTAATGCGGGGGGGGGGGGGATTGAGAAATACCTCTTAAACTTATCCAAATCAAATCATGGCGACGCCGTCATCAGAATGATCCTATGTCTAAAATTTGAAAGGAAATCTGATAAATTCTGCATGAAAAATACATTTATATTGAATTGTGTTCTTGACATTCCTACAAATTTTGAATAAAATCTTGATTCATCCTGTGTAAACTTTTAAATTTGCGTGAAAATTAAATGATTTTTTCACTTTTTAATCTGATTATGTTGATTGCGTATACTTCCAGTAAGGCTATAGCAAACAACTTTCAATATTTAGCACTCACTTATTTTGCGCACCTCATTTATTTTATTTTTAGTGTCAAAAGACATCGTATGAAACGTTCGTGAGTTGTTTTTTTAAAGTATTTATTAATATAAAATTTACTTTGAAAAAAAAACTTTGAATAATTAAAGAAATGACTCTCTTTAAGATAATTAAATGATTTTTAAAAGTAATTAATATCTGTATTAAAAAAAAACATTTACAATTGCATAGTTATTTAAGTGGCTTATGAACAGAATCTTTTTTTGCACTTTCAGCATAGTTGAAAGGTGTTATGAATTGGGTTCTTTTGTTAGTCTGTTTGCCTGTCCAAGCTCTAATTTGCGTAAATATGTAGGTTCTTTCTGATGAGTTGAATTTCTGAACAGTTTTGGAGGTTTAATGGTTAATTATAAAGGAGGGAACGGGGGACAACGTTTCTTAAATTACATAAATGGGTTTTTATGCAGAATCATTCGGCTTGCTTCGAATTTTGGATACAGGTTTATTATATAATAAGGCGAATCCCTGATTATTTTTGGGGCTTCAATGATTAAGTATAAAGAAAGGAAATAGGGAGGGGGTACTTCCATCCTTATTTTTTTTCAAAGGCATTATATGTAATGCTGTAATATACAATTAGTCTGCATAGCCTGTGAGCTCTATGCCATCAGTTTAACTGAGCATCATTCTTTTTATTAATTATTTTTTTTCAAAAACAAAACATTTTTCTGCTCAAAATCGTCTGAACGTATCAAATTCTATATGCGATATATCGCTATTTTTATATGATGGTATATTATTCTTCAGCGATGTTTTAATTTTTAAATTTATTAATTTTCCAATATTTAACTATTTAAAAATTTAGAATAACGACAATCTCCCATTTCTTTATTGTATGTTATAGTTTGACAACATTTTCGTTTTTATGAAAAGTGGTCAGGATAATTAAAAAGTACCAACAATATTACAATAGCAACAATATTTACAACAATACCATTTTAGACAAACCGAACCTAATATATTCCTTAATGTACTGTATTAAAAAGGGCAAATAAAAAACCCAATTCAGAAAATCTTAAACATTACTCGAATCTAAAAATAATTCATTATCGAAATTAGTTCATTAATAAAAAAGTAAATTGTTACAATCTATCAAAAAATATGCTTTTCAATCATAAAAAATTGAAGCGCACAAGTAATTATTAATTTAAAATAATGATTTTTTTAACTATTTGGAAAATAGTTGTTATCTTCGATAGAGAACAGGGAAATCTGAAGTTATCTGTATCTTTTTATTGGTTGAATTCTGCAACTTGTTTCTCGTTCTCTGATTGTTGTCACAATGACAAAAATGTAGCGAAAACTTTAAAAGAAAGTAATAATTTGAAATAAATTGTGATAAAGATTTCAAACAAATTTCATTAAAAGTGCATTTTTTTTTCTCTTCGCAACGGTGTAAAAAATTAAAATGTTTGATGTTTAGAACTGTAAAAATTTGCAATTCCGAAAATTGTAAAATTGAAATTTCATTTAAAATTTGTTTATGATGGATCCAGGAATATTAATGTTTAATCCATGTCGTACGTAATATGAGGCGTTCAGAAGTCAGTCTGATTAACTACATCCAATAAAAATGCAGATTTTAAACAGTTAAAGTTATATAGCTAAAAACTACTGTTTTTTTTATCATTGATCTAGGAATATTAATGTTTAATACATGGCGTACGTAGTATAAGACTCATTATGATCATCATAAAAATGATGTTTATTATTATTATTATTATTAATTTAAATATATAATTTATTTATAAGTCTTTCAAATATTAGTCTTTGAAAATATCATTTTCCAAACAGTCGTTGTAATTTGTAAAATTACAATTTTGTTTGTTGTATTTTTTTTCATTTTGAACGATGAGAAACAAACGAGTGCAAGCCTCTATCTTGATAGAGTAGAAACGTTAAAAAAGATCAGTTGATCCATCCACATAGAATCTTGGATAGGCTTTTTACTAAACATAGTTATGTCTTTTCAGTGGTATTTAGGAAATAGCCGCTCGTATACCTGTTAATGCTTTTCAGTGCTGCGATTTTGTATTTCTAAGCAGATGAATTTTGTAGCGTCGATCACAAATAAAGAATATTGTCCAAACTATAATTGTAAAGTTCAAGGAAGCAGTGATATTTTTTACTCAACCTTACTACACAAGCCAATTTTGAATTCAATTGTACTATTGATCTGGCATAATAATTCCCCAAAACATCAGCCAGCTATCGCAACAACGGTAA
This sequence comes from Maratus speculifer, assembly GCA_964019185.1. NCBI lineage: Eukaryota > Metazoa > Arthropoda > Arachnida > Araneae > Salticidae > Maratus > Maratus speculifer. The sequence continues at coordinate 230,229,808 of OZ025290.1, forward strand.
ACGTGTTTTTGAGTATAAAATCTCCTTGTCAAAGAGAAATGCATGGCAATGCTATTACAGAAGATTTTCACTAATCGTGACAATGTCATTCAAACTACCGTAAACAGGTAATCTTTTCAAAATAGAGAAAAACACCGTTTTTATAAAAGCATGTGAGACTTGGAATATTCGGAGTCTGTGAAGAGTAGTTAGAAGCGGAACCCACTGGTCAAATAAAACAACAAAAGATTTTGTAATATTCACCGAAAATTAACTATTTAAAGGTAATCGAATACTTCATATTTTGTTAGTCCTTATTATCAACACACTGATATGCACTTTTCAGACTACTACTACTATTATTATTATTATTTGCATTATTTTTCCAACATAAATTTTAATGAGTTAAAAAACTGTTGGATATATCATGATTAGATGAAACATTCACCTAATCTTTTACTTTCAGCTGGCAATAAAAATGAAGATCCATCTAAGAATTCTGTTGGTGTCTCAGTGGTGAAAAGTTTTGCAGAGGAAGAGAATTTGGAATACATGGAAATGAGTGCGAAGTCAGGAGAAAATGTTGAAGAAGTAATTTTTGTTAGGACACTATCCCTTACTATTTTTTTTTTAATTTAATGTATTTTGTGGTTTTTACAATTCAGAATTTTCCCAAATTTAATTTCTCGATTATTGATAATAATATAATCGCATTGTTCTCTTCTAACATTAAAGATAGGATCGTGGAAAAGAGAAGTAACACCTTTGCTGACTCTGCTGCGATTTACACTGTAAAACATTTCTGGAAACGTTACTCCATACAATTGGTGTAAAAATGGTGGCAAATGCTGCCTCTAATTTCATGGAGTAATTGTTTTCACATATGCAATGGTGTAATTTAAACATATATTACTGGTGTAACATGACAATGTTACACCGGTTTTAACGGTTAAAATACTCCATAAAAGTGGAGGCAGCAATGCTGCCGCCAGTTTTACGGAGTAACGTTTCCACAAATGTTTCTCAGTGTAGTGTACAAGAAAGTTAGTGGCTTTAGAAGCCATCTACAAATGAAAGCTAGTCCAAATTTAGTGTTTTTCGTGCGGCAACACCCAATTTTGACAATATATTTTAAACATTCCAATGAAACTTTGCATAAATACGACACTTGAAATCATTTGTCTGATAAGTTTTTAAATTATAAACTTTCAAAATTTAAAGTTTTTCATGTTAACCCTCTCGGGCATACGCACCTCATATGAGGTCGTATTATTATTGCATTATTAAGGAAAAAATTTTTGAGGATTCATTTATGGAGATTTGATTTTTGGACAGATAATATCTAACATGCAGTACAATAACAAAATTATTTTATTATAGTTTCTCATTTATCAAAAAAGAAGACTTTTTGTGAATAATGAAAAACATTCAAAAATAATTTATACTCGAGAGGGTTAAATTATATTATCGTATTTTTATTGATATCTCCTGAAATTATAATCTGAATTTTGTGTGGTTATAATAATAAAAAACTCAAACATAAATACATTCAATTTGTAAATTTTATAAATTTGTAATATAAATTACACAGCTCTACAAAACTGAAATTTTGAAAAATACAAGGGAAGTTTTAGTTGATTTTTATGTTATTTAGTGTGCTAATTTTAAAAATGATTTCCATTTTTTCACATCACGTCAGGATCTTTTGTAAAATTGATATCAAAATTTTGCCAAAATCATTTTTAAAAAGGTATAGTCTCGAACAATTTTACATATACTATCTGCAACAGTGCTTTTTATCCATTTAAATCTATATAAAATAATCGTTTCTTAGTGAGGAAAATTGATTTTTCAGTAATCAATTATTTTTTATAGGTTTAAATGGATTAAAATCACTGTTGCCAAATCTAACTCCTTTTTGACCCAATGTTGTGTCTTATCACGGCTGTCCCACTAACCAATGAAGCATGGATATTTTGTGTAACCGCTTTGTTGACTAAGATGCATGGCGATAATTTTCAAATCACTGCAAATGCCAAATGGCCCAACCGAGGTCAGCATATTTAATTTGTTGAGAACGCTAGCCAAGTTTTTTTAACGTTCTTTTAAATGCACCAATTTTCCACTGGTACAGATGCATACTCCCTTCCGTGATCAAGGACAGCTTTAAGGCTTTTTTCGATGAATCTATAAAAGCATCCATTCATTTTTACTCTAGGGGATATTAAAATTGCTCACCAATTCGGGAACAGCAGAACAATAGACCAGGCTTTTCATCTTCCTCAAAGTACTTAAAAATTTCTTTTCTCGATTCCTATACCAATAAAATTAGGTTTCTTTAGCCAAAACGTTTTATTTTCTTTCAACCTGATGCCTAATAATTCAACTACCTCTTTCAAAAGGCCCATATCTCTAGTCAGATCATTAAGATCAAGCAGAGAGAAGAACTGAGGTAAATCACTTCCACAGGACTAATATTCGATATTGAAGTCTTGTGAACTTCAAGATATTACGATTCTGAAGACCCTAAAGAGATGATTGGCAGTTCAGTTGAAGGCACTGGCACATCAGGTTTATGAAGAAAGGAGCGTATGGCCAATGGAATATTCATAAAAATCTAAGAAAATTTGAATTTTTCAAGATAACGTGACATGACAGAACTTTTTCATTATTATTTTTTTTAATTAGCATCAAAAAAAATAATAAAATTTAGCTCTTGTATTTTTTTATCGCAAGCCTGTATTATGAATTATGTAATTAATATTAAAAAAATATATGACTTGCAATCAACGATTTTTTCATGGATTTATATTTATGCGAATACAAAATTTACAAAATTTATGCTTAAAAACCTCAAGATGCTAGTTTAAGGGCCGTCTATGATGCACAGAAAAGCATAATTTGAAAAATAATAATTTACTCATTTTACTGAAATATTTTGCCAATAGTCAACACATATTAAGCGAGTAAAATGGTCATATTGGCAAGAAATAATACATTGATAGAAGTGACTTATACATTCTGCAGTATTTCCAATACCTAACTCTAATTTGTATACAGTCCCTGAAATACACTCATTTTGAAAATTAATTTCTCTGAATTTAATCTTGCGAATTTTATGAAATTTTGTATTTAGCTAATTGAAGGATGTAGAATTATTTTATGGTGTCAAATTAGAATATTAAATAAATAAATAAATAAATAAATAACAACACAGTTTGGGTTTATTTTGATATGTATATGGCTTCCTAAGCAAATTTTACATGTATCATTTATTACTCCGTTTATTATTATTACATGTATCATTTATTTTTTATTCAATTTATTTTCAAATATTTGTAATCAGTAACTTTCTTCCATGAAAATGTGTTACACAGTTAGTTAAACGGGTCTACTTTTTTCATTGATTATACATCCATTTTATTGTGTTTCCTTTTCCAAAATATTCCTTTTCCTATTTTATGCTATATCCTCTAAGAATAACAGCCTCTTCTATTTTCCATTTTAACACTTTCCAAGATAATTGAAAGTATTTATGTTATTCATTTGTCAGTCTGTCTGCTCAGCTGGCCGAGCTCTAATTCTCGAAAATATACTCGGATTACCGCGTAATATTTATGTGAAATGATGATTTCTGTAGAATGTTGGGCATTCAAAAATGAAATTTATATTACATATTGTTTGTTTACAGGAAAACACAAAATAGCTCCTTTATATTATGGTCTATGGATGAAAGTCATTTTCGGTTTACACAGTTAGTTAAACGGGTCTACTTTTTTCATTGATTATACATCCATTTTATTGTGTTTCCTTTTCCAAAATATTTCTTTTCCTATTTTATGCTATATCCTCTAAGAATAACAGCCTCTTCTATTTTCCATTTTAACACTTTCCAAGATAATTGAAAGTATTTATGTTATTCATTTGTCAGTCTGTCTGCTCAGCTGGCCGAGCTCTAATTCTCGAAAATATACTCGGATTACCGCGTAATATTTATGTGAAATGATGATTTCTGTAGAATGTTGGGCATTCAAAAATGAAATTTATATTACATATTGTTTGTTTACAGGAAAACACAAAATAGCTCCTTTATATTATGGTCTATGGATGAAAGTCATTTTCGGTTAATTTCTATGAAGGTATAATAAATCAAACATAGTGAAATGAACACGTAGCATTGAGGTGTTTTAAAATGTGCTTTTTCGGGAATAAAAAATAAAATTTTTAGTTCACTTACAGACACAAACAAAATAATAACATTACTTTGCTATATATTGGGGAAATCTTCATATTTTAATGATAGTATGTACTTATTTTAAACATAATAAAATCAAAACCCTCGTTGAGAAATACAGTATGTATATTACAGATTATAATGTACTTAGAATTAATTGTTCATTTACAAAGACAAAATAATATAACATTACGGGCTATGATCACAGACTCGCATTAGGTCGCATTAATCAACCGAAATACATTATTATTATTATCGTTACATCATCTACATATGTTTCAATTGTTATGCAAATTAAATTAACGTATTTTAACAAGAGCTTATGTAATGGAATTATAATATAATGGTTCGGTACCCTCAGAATGCGAATCCTACTTGAACTTGTCCTGCTTTATTTTATTTTATTTTATTTTTATTTTACTGTTTTATCTATCAAGATTTAAGATTTAATTTAATATTTTTAAAATGGAAATGATAATCATGACAGTGATGTCAATAAAAGCGTGCATTGAATGAATGTTTATTTCTAAATTAATTTCAGTTTATATTTATATTTAAAGACAGAAAAAAAAGTTTTAAAATACTGTTTTGCACTTATCCTGATTTTTTTTTTTTTTTTTTTTTTTTTTGAAATTCATTAATATATTCATATTGTTTACGCTTAGACAATAGTCGCAATCCAGAACCATTTCTAGAGATTGAACATTGAGATATTAGGTAGAAAGCATCCCCAAATGTGAATTTTGGATTTCTATGAGAGAAGTACCATTTGAATGCTCTTGTCTCAAAGGTCAAGAAATAGGAATTCTATTCCAATTACAATATTTCACAAAATATAAATATAGGAAAATAGCAAAAAAAAAAACAAAAAGAAGAAATGATTTGAAAGCTGTTTCGCGAATTAGTGGAAAATAAGTGCGAATTACAAGAAAAGCATGATTAGAAGCAGGAACTGACTTACAGCCTGATAAATATGATTAGGATGAAAAGTGTCCATGTGTAGGGCGTTAGGTGAGAAGTTACATCAGGGCATCCAGACAATCATTTTACTGTCACCTAACAAAGCCTTTCATTGATTATAGCTGGCATAGGAAACTTTTTTGTTTCGAACAATTTTAAGTAGAAAAATATTGACATTATTTATTGGACAAAAATCCTGCATTTGAAGATATCTTTCGTTGTTTTTCGCTTTTGTGTTTTGCTTCATCCAAAACAGAAAAGGGTCCATGTCTTGCGAAGTATTATATTTGGAAATGTAGTTTCGATACATTCGATTATCATTGTGACAAGAATTTTAGAACTATACCACTTTCGTCAAAATCCAGCACTATAAGTTGGGAATTTCCGCTAAAACGTAGCGAATGAAAATTGTTTCTCGGATGCAGCAGGGGAACACATGTTTTTAATTAGTAGTCTTTAAGTAATTTTCATCCTATGAATGAGAAGATGAAAAGAAATATCAATTTTAAGATTTTTACACATATAACTCGTAGTTCTATTAGAGAAAATAACAGGACTTTTAATACACATGATTCAGTAGTTTTCAAAGTAACAAAAACAGAACAGCGGAAAAAATTTTTAACAGATTATTTTCCTTTCCATTTTCCTGACCACATTGCAATGAAGAAAATAGGAAAAGTTCAAAAACTGCGAATATTAGACGTCAAAATATATATCGAAAAGTAAGTTTTTTGAAGTGTACAGAAGCAGTTTTACACAATTAAGACCAATTACATAAACATGCATTTATATAAGTGAATGGTGCAATTATTAAAAAAAATCTAATTGTGATTTTAAATTACTGCTTAAAAATATTTAAAACAGGGCGATTAGAGTTTATTTCAACCTATTATCCATAACTTTTGGAACACGTGTATTTTTATTGTTCTGTTTTAAGTACGTGTATCCTTTTAATTAATTATAGTAATTATTGTTAGGCTTTTCTTCGTCTGGCGAAGAAAGTTTTGATAGCAAAAGGGATTTTAACTGAAGAAACTTCTAACAGTGAAGCAACAGATGAACACAACACTGCTGCTGAGAATGGTAAATATTTATTCACTGTTAAAAATTTCAAACTTTTGCTGCTTCGTCACTGCACCGCTTTTATAGAAAACCATTACTTCGTTGTATTATGGAGCATTCTCATTGGTCATAATAGTTATATTCTATAAAAGTGGTGGAGTGATGATGCAGCAAAAGTTTCAACTTTTTAAGAGTGTTATATACTGCTGTTATCATTCTTTTATTATTGTTTATTTATTTAAGATATCGGCACAAAGTATATGTTTTAAGTACTTTTGATTGCTACAATTAATACTAATTTAAGTTAAATACCGGTAATTACGATTCATATGTAACGTAAAAGTCAAAACTCTGTGTAAGAAAAAAGTTCAACCCTATTGAAACATTCATTCCTTTAGTATCTATGATGTTTTTAGATCTTTCAATGATATTTGTTAAGTGAAAATGTACAGATCCAAGTCAAAAAATTAAAGTAATTCATTTCATTTGTATTTAGATATGTCTTAGCTTTATTTCAGCGCAGTACAGTTGAAAAAAAACAAGGGTTGATGTTTTAATAAATTTGCATGTTATTAAAGAAAATCAAAAGTGTAAAAGATTAAATTTTGGGTAAATATTGAGTTTTTGTAAAATTAGTTTCAATTTCCACAAAAACAGAATACTGAAATAGGTGGTTCAAAAAATTAGAATACTTGTAAATTTTTCTGATTTGTTCAAAAGATTGCATTAAATAAACATAAGATTAGCTTCTGTGGGACTTCTTCTTAAGTTATTAAAACGCTTTACATCATCATTGTTTTCATTTTAGGGGAAATATGGGTAGGTCGTTCGACATATGAGAGTTTGCAAGGGATCTTTTACGTTTTAAAGTTGCATGTATGCACCCGTGGTCCCGAAGGGGCTAATTCTTAACAGACTAAGTACAATAGATTCTCCAATACTATGTTGTTCTTGAATTGCTGTGTCTTATCCACATGAAAATAGCATGCATTAAAATGCAAACCAAGATTTCAGTTTTCTGTTGTGCAAATGTCTTTTGAACTGTTTATCCAGTTGAAAATATTAATAATCATATTAAAATAAAATAGTAACAAATATATAATTTGTATAACTTTGTACATTCAACAATATTTGTTCTTTCCATTTTTTTCATTAAAATTTAATTATGTAATAATACCAAAAATAAAAACTCATTTGTTCTGTATCTGCGATAGATGGCGCTCTTTTTTCAATATGGCGTCTATAAGCTACCACGAATTTCATAGTATCATCAAAAAATGAACTCCTTAGACCATTGTGAATCCAAAAATGTATGTATTGTCAATTCCCCAGAGATGAAACCAAAAGCCCTAATTTTGGCTTCTGGCTCAACGACTATAAACTTAGATTTCAATATCTCGTGTACCAAATATAAAGCCCCTCATGACTATTAAACAGAAAAGGGAGAGAGTGAAGTGGCGAAAATTAGGTTTTTATGGGAACTGGATGATTGGAAAAAGATATTGTTTAATCATGGGAATTTGTTTTGTGTAACATATGATGATCAAAGTGTTCGTGTTTGATGATAGAAGCAAGAAGCATGTGACAATTGCTGCATGAAATGATCGGTGAAAATTACAGCCAGTGTAACGTTACGGGCTTGCATCACTGCAGATGATTCTTGAAAGCTATATCTGTGGCTTCCGGTAATAACCAGATAAGGCACATTTTTGAAAAAATTAAGATAATTTGGGAAAATGTAGCTTTAAAAGAGTACTTTCATCTGCCATAATACTGGGAAAAAAATCGAATACTTCCCATCATAGGGCGACTATAAATTTTCATTTAAAAATTGAAAAAACAGCAATAATCGTTCTCAATTAATAAAAATCATTTTTATATAGCTATTTTGGCAAAAAAATGAGATTCTTATATCCTAATTGAATGTAGTGAAAATTATTAAGTTCTAATCTATTTTATAACAGTAATGATAAAAAAACATATAAAAACCTTAAACGTTAATAACTCAAAATATTAATAATGTGCTTTACCTGGTTATTACCGGAAGCCACAGATATATCGTTAAGGAAAGGATTAGTTTTGAGATATATCAAGAAATTTTTGAGCAATGTAGTGACGATTTTATTTTCCAACATAATTTATCACTATTTCAAATGAAAATCAAATTTCAAATTTTTATTGCTTAAGAGGCACATTTTAAGCAATAAAAATATGAAACTTGATTTTCATTTGAAATATTATATACAAGGCAAATTTTCTCTCTGGAAAAATTTCCAAGAATCAAATATTTATCACTTTCATACAGGTTAGTACATCAATAAATGGCTTTGCCAACACCAAATTAATTTATTTTCTAGGCCATCTAGTTTGCCGGATTTAAATCTTATAGAAAATTTATGGCGAATAATGAAGAAAAAACTGCAAGATATTGCACCAATTAAATAAATAAATAAATAAATAAACAACATAAATTGAGTTTCTTTCCGGCATAAAGTCGATCAGGTCATGCCTGGGCAGTAAACTTTATGAACCACTTGTGATTAGATTGTGAGCTTGGCAAAGCGAACTCGTGCTCTTATAAAATGTAAGGTAATGCTACAAAATATTAAAAAAAAATTTCTTTTTTTAAAAAAATACATATTATTTATAATACATTATACTAATATTTTGAAACAGGTAAATGGTTATTCTATTACCATATTTTGATTTTTCCAAGTGTGAATAATAATAATTATTATTATTTTATTGTTTTTATTTATTTTTATGCTTAACAATTCTACAAACTATGTAGATTCTTATAATATTAAATTTTATCCTGTATAAAAAAAGATGTTTATTGGACATAAATGACATTTACGAACCAAATTTATGATGGGTATCAATAAATGACAGCATTGAGTAGAACAAAGTAAAATAAAATAATCGGAGGATTGTTTGAATTATGACTGTCGCCTTGCTATTGACAAATTTAATATTAGATATATTAATGGGGACATTTTTTATAAACATGTTCAAGAATTCCTACCTGAAATACATGATCAATTCATACTTTCTGTATTAATGTCTATCACCGCTTGTATCAGTAATGTCAATTTTTGTAATGTTACTTATTAGAGTTCCCGGTCGATTAATACGGCCAGTTTTTTCAAAGTATCTGATGGCAACGTAGATAGCATTCAAATGTACGATTTTACATATTGTTGTTTATGCAATATTATTTCATTGTACAAGAGTGTCTAAATTAATAGAGTTATGCAGCATTATTCTCCGTAATTATCACTTTAGTATTCATTGCAGCAATAAATGGACAAATAATAACATGTTTGATTTCTTTAGGAATGTTGGACAATTTGATTTTAACTATTAGGACATCCAATCGGCTATCTAATAGTTTGACAGAATAAATTGCAAGTAATGGAACTCAAAGTAAACGCTTTATATGCAATGAAACTTTATTTTATTCAATTAGTTTTAATTAGTTAACAAATCACATAGTTTTTATTTTCCATCTGGGGGGAAAGTGAGCAGACCGGGCTTTGAACAAGAGACATTTGGCTTCAGCGCTGAACAACTTAAGTTAAAAGTCTATGATTCATATCCCGACCGATAATTCATAAATTGTGATTATTTCAAAATAAATATCAGACTAAGTAACATGATTTTTTTAATAATCTAAAAATACATTTATGATAAAGTGAAAGTGCATTACATTATTCAGCCCAATATATCTTTTTTGCTTTTTGCATTATTACAGTCATATCTAAAGTAAACGTTTAAAACGAAATTTTAAAACTTTATTTTTTAAGCTATTGCATAGCTTTTATCGCGGGCTTTGAGCGCGGTGACCGAATCCAAAAATTCCGTAACGCGAAAAATCCTAACACATCCGTAACGAAAAAACCTAACACTCGGCTAACGACGTTTCAGTTCGGAAAACTTTTGGACGGTATCCTTCGGTAGACTTCGGCAGACAAATCTTCGTGGTATTTTTCAGATATTAGGATATCAAGTCTCAAACTTATGTTTCTTATGATCTCATTTTCATAGCGCGACCAAATTTTGTTCGGTAATTTATTATGAGACAGTGTTTATTTTGGTGGTCTTATTTATTTTGGTGACAGGAGACCCTCCACCGTGAGGGTCGAAAAATTTAAAATGCTTATAACTCGCGATCTAATTTTCGTAGCGCGGCCAAACTTTGCTTGGTAATTTATTATGAGACATTGTTAATTTCTGGTGACAAGAGACACCCCACGGTGAGGGTCGAAAAATTTAAAATGCTTATAACTCGCGATCTAATTTTCGTAGTGCGGCCAAACTTGTTTAGTAATTTATTATGAGACAGTGTTAATTTTTGGTGACAGGAGACCCCCCACGGTGAGGGTCGAATAATTTAAAATGCTTATAACTCGCGATCTAATTTTCGTAGCATGGCCAAATTTTGTTTGGTAATTTATTATGAGACATTGTTAATTGTTGGTGACAGAAGACACCCCACGGTGAGAGTCGAAAAATTAAAAATGCTTATAACTCGCGATCTAATTTTGGTAGCTTGGCAAAATATTGTTCGGTAATTTATTATAAGACAGTGTTAATTTTTGGTGATAAGAGACCCCCAAAGGTGAGGGTCGAAAAATTTTAAATGCTTATAACTCGCGATCTAATTTTTTTCGCGCGGTCAAATTTTGTTTGGTTATTTATTATGAGGCAGTGTTAATGTTTGGGGACATTAGAACCCCCACGGTGAGGGTCGAAAAATTTAAAATGCTTATAGCTCGCGATTAAATTTTCGTAGCGCTGCCAAATTTTGTTTGGTAATTTAATATGAGACTGTTAATTTCTGGTGACAGGAGACCCCCCCCCCCCCACGGTGAGGGTCGAAAAATTTAAAATGCTTATAACTCGCTATCTAATTTTCGTAGCGCGGCCAAATTTTGTTTGGTAATTTATTTTGAGGCAGTGTTAATTTTTGGGGACATTAGACCCCCCCCCCACGGTGAGGGTCGAAAAATTAAAAATGCCTTTAACTCGCGATCTAATTTTCGTAGCGCGGCCAAATTTTGTTTTGTAATTTATTATGAGGCAGTGTTAATTTTTGGGGACATTAGACCCCCCTCGGTGAGGATCGAAAAATTTAAAATGCTTATAACTCACGATCTAATTTTTGTAGCGCGGCCAAATTTTGTTTGGTAATTTAATATGAGACAGTTAAATTTTGGTGACAGGAGACCCCCCACGGTGAGGGTCGAAAAATTTAAAATGCTTATAACTCGCGATCTAATTTTCGTAGCTCGGCCAAATTTTGTTTGGTAATTTATTATGAGTCAGTGTTAATTTTTGGTGACAGGAGACCCTCCACGGTGAGGGTCGAATAATTTAAAAGGTTTATAACTCGCGATCTAATTTTCGTAGCGCGGCCAAATTTTGTTTGGTAATTTATAAAGAGACAGTTTTAATTTTTGGGGACATTGGACCCCCCCACGGTGAGGGTCGAAAAATTTAAAATGCTTATAACTCGCGATCTAATTTTCGTAGCGCGGCCAAAATTTTTTTTTTTTTTTGGTAATTTATTATGAGATATTGTTAATTTTTGGTGACAGGAGACCCCCACGGTGAGGGTCGAAAAATTTAAAATGCTTATAGCTCGCGATTAAATTTTCGTAGCGCGGCCAAATTTTGTTTGGTAATTTTTTATGAGACAGTGTTAATTTTTGGTGGCAAGAACCCCCCACCGTGAGGGTCGAAAAATTTAAAATGCTTATAACTCGCGATCTAATTTTCGTAGCACGACCAAATTTTGTTTGGTAATTTATTAAGCTATTGCGTAGCTATTATCGCGGACTTTGAGCGCGGCGACCGAATCTAGGAATTCCGTAACGAGAAAAAATCCTAGCACTCCGGCTAACGATGTTTGAGTTTGGCAGACTTCGGCGCGGTATCCTTCGATAGACTTCAGCAGACATTGACGCGGTATTTTTGCATAAGTTGATAAAAAATGCTATGTAATAGCTTTACCGCGGCAGTCCCCGAGTGCCACACATATTTTTTTTTCATTTATTTTATTTCGTTTCATTTCAGGAACATCTGTAAAAACCCTTCAACCAGATCAAACTAATTCTACAAGTATCACTCCAAAAACTAATACAAAGGAAGAAGATCCTGATGTAATACGATTGGATGATACGCCAACAGTACAGCCAACTGAGAAGAAAGGATGCTGCTAAGATATAATACTTCTCTTTTCTAAGCATCTCGAAAATTTTTCTTTCTGAAGATAACATTTTGTCATGTATATATTTTTTAATTTCGTAAATTAAATGATTTTTAACAAGAACATTTTATTCTTTTATCTTAAGAGTGCTAATCACTCAGCGCCGAATTCCCCTCGGTAATGTTAAGTCTGTTGGCGTTTGATGCATTTTTATACTCAAAATATCTCCTTAAGGAATTAATATTTTTAAATTCTTTTTTCAGTGTTCTCTTCTTAAAGGATGCCACTTTATTTCTTAAAGTGCTATTGCACTTAAAAATTTCAAACGACAAAAATTGCCTGCATTTTTTTCGTTTTCTAAACATTTCATTGGCCGTTCGAGAAAAGGCTTTTCCATCATCAGATTTCCAAACATTTCATTGGTTAATTAAAATAATACACTTTATAAAAATCACCATAAAATGAAAAATAAAGCAGGACGCGTTTCGAGCTAAAACAATAACAGCAGAACTAACACGTGTCCGTAAGGGGATAATGTCAGAGATGATCATTCTCTTGCATTGTCCCCTTACGGATACGTGTTGGTTTAGCTGATGACAAGCTGTTTTGTTTTAGCTCGAAACGCGTCCTGCTTTATTTTTCATTTTATGGTTATTTATGCAAAGTGTATTATTTTAATTAACATCAGTGTTTTCGGTATTTTTTCACCATTTCATTGGCTGTTACTGACGACTCGTTTCGTTTCATGCGTCAGAAGATAGCTGCTTGCTTTCGAAGCGACTCCCTTGATGCCATAAGATAACATGGAGACGCTTGGAATTTAAAGTGACTTTGGTCCCTCGTGTAATAGCTCTTTCAGATGTCAAAATATTTCTAAAAATTATGATTAATTAAATATTTTATGTTTTAAAGACTAATGAACTGGAAAAATTGCACTTCTAAATGCAATTTGTTTGAAAACAGCATCTTAATTTATTTTTGAACTATTAATTTTTTTTTTGCTGTTTTTAATACCTTTTTTTGTAATTATGGCAACAGGCGTACTCCATTTTTATTAAAAGCAAAGGGAAAAAGAGGCAAAAAATTGATTACTGTGTCTTTATATTGCCATTTTCTCATTAAAAAGGGAAAACATTGAAATTCAAATATCGTCTGTTATAAAACCCGGTGAATTCGGAATTTATTTACAAAATTTTATTTACACGTAAAAGAATATCAAAAGTTTAATATCTGTTTCAGCAAATAACCCCATTGAGGCTTCAAGATTTGAATCAAAATGATAAAATTAAAATACCATTTTTTTGTTTTTGAAAAGTTAAATACAGATACGAAATATGCATTTGTAAATTTTGATATGATGAAAATGATGCTGGGTTTATATATCACGAGGATGCGTCGAAGTTGAATAAATTTTGCTTTTTTTTTTCATTTGTGGAATACTAGCATAAAAACCTTAATTGATAACTTTATTATAATAACAGATCTTTATTATTTTTTACTGCTTACATGTATGATTAAAGTATAATTTTAAGAATTTCTACGACTGAATTTTATAGAAATATTATTTTGTTACTTTTACCTTAAATGTGATATGTTTAAGATTTAGACTTACCAATATAAGATGCATTTTACTGTAATTAATTTTGTATGTTTGTTATAAATCAATGAAACAGTTCCTTTTTAAACATTTTCTTTCGTCAAAATTTGACGGGTTCTATCTCGTTGTCTTAAAGATGCCTTACTGCTTACTCAAAGAAATCTTTAAGCTGTCTTGTGTAGGATATATTGATTTGTATCAAAAAAATATATGTATGCAAAAATTTACTTCATTAGGAAATACTATACTGCGCCGATTATCCGGACCAGTCAGGACCAAGACCAATCCGATTAATGAAAAATCCGGGTAACTGGGTAACTTAAACAAATGGTTACGGCAATGATTTTTAGGTAACTTCTATTCACACTATTTCCAGGCTTAAGACTGTTAATTGTAGTAATAAACATTTTAGCATATCGCGATAGGCGTATTTAGAAGTTACTTTGTATAACTTTTTTAAATTTTATTTTCTACAAATTGGTGCAAAGTTTTATATAGAAGTGCACATACAAATTAGTACATAAATATATACAAACACCGCATGAAAAAACAGGAGCGGAGATAGGAGAAGAGCCTGTCTTTCCGAGGACATCAAAGTATAAAAGAAGTATTTTTTAACCTCTTCACAGAAATGATAAAGATAGTAAGGATTTTCCTGGAGAAAAAAATACTCTCTTGCATATTGTAAATGAAATTTTATAGGTTTTAGGAACAGTTGGTTTTATGCATTTTTCTTTTTGATTTTCTTGGCGATTTAATTATTTCAGGAATATGAAAAGGTTATTTAATAATTAACTTTAAAATCATCTAGCCTAACTTACCCTACCGCTTCTAAAAAAAATTTCTTTTAAAAAAAATTGGAGAAGATACGGAAAAAAAAATTGAATGGTCCTTGAGCATTCCGGTTAATCGGCGCCCGGATAACTGGCGCTCGATACATACCACATACAGAGTTACAGTACATACCACAATTAAAAATACCCCTTCACCAATTTTTGCTGATATAGTGAATGTTACATGAATGCTTTTGGAAAAATCTTTATATGAGGTATACAATTTATTCACTACAAGAAACATGTAAAAAATCCGTTAAATTTAAAAGCTCATACTGAAATTGAAAATGCACTTCTAGCATTTATGGTTCAAGGACAATGATATAACCGATTTCTTTCGTGTGCCCTTGTAAAGGAACGATAAAAGCTATCAATATCCTATTCTATAGTAATCATTTTACAATTAAACTTGGGGATTTATAGAAATTTCAACACATTTTAAGAGGCAGATTTTAGAAGAGTCAGGCAGGTGTTTCGACTGATTTATACACACCATTTTTGATATTGCCGAAAATTTTTTGGTGGTTTCTTCCAACGATTTAAAAAGATATGTACATTTTGTTTTTCCACAAAAAAATTTTGTGACCCACAAAAATTTCTAAAGCGGGTCACGACCCAGTATTTTTTTCGAATCGACATCTTTCTGTATTCTATTATCTCAGTGCACTGAACATCAGCCAAAGTTATTTTTGTGATTACGACGTTACATTTAGTAGCTAAATTGAATTATTTTGTAAACTTCATGGTCGACCTTCAATGACACCCGACGTGGCTCATTAAACTTTGTCGCGGAAAGTGAAAAAACGCCATATTTGAGACTTCATGGACCCATGGGCAGAGGGTCAGCCACAGTTTTAGGATTTAACTTGTGTAGTACTACTCATTATTAACTTAAACATAATAAAACATACAATTAACTATAAACTAGACTATAACTTATTCACTATGTCACTGTTTTAAAGTTCTTCTGTCTTTATAAGAAGAAAGTATTAAATTCGTGAAAATTTTCGAAATCCGGGTTTCGACTGATTTATACGTTTTAGGGGTCGTAAAACCCGAAAAACATGTTTTTACAAAATGTTTGTCTTTGAGTCTGTCTGTGTGTATGTGACAAAAATTTTGTGGTCGCTTTATCTCAAGAATTAATGCACTTAAATTTCACAAAACTTTAGATTCTGTGAGACCTTGATATAGACTAGATCTGATTATTTTTGGTGTATATCGCTCCGCAGGTGACGCTGTTATACTGGATTATTTACAATTTCCACTATAGCCATATCTCAAGAATTAGGCATGGATTTTATAAAACTTTATACTTAGTTAGTACTTGCTATGACATAATGCTGATTTCGTTTTGGTGCAAATCGCTCAACCGATGGCGCTGTATGCATTATTCATGATTATCGCAATAGCTCTATCTCATGAATTAATGCACGAATTTTCATGAAACTTCAGATTCTGTTAGTCTCTTGTGTCTATTAGTATTCTTCAGTTTTTGGAGTAAATAGTTCAACAGATGATGCTGGTATGCGGCATTATTCATGATTAATTCAAAAGCTCTATCTCAGGAACTAATGCACAAATTTTCATGAAACGCCACCTTTTGAGCAATTTACACCAAACAATAATCTATATCAGGGATTTATTGAATCTGAAATTTGATCAAAATTCGTGATTATTTTATTCGTGTCATCAGGAATATTCATGATGAATATTCTTGAGATATGGCTGTAGTGGAAATTGTAAATAATTCAGTATAGCAGTGCAACCTGCTGCGCAATATACACCAAAAACTAATCAGGTCTAATTTATATCAAGGTCTCACAGAATCTAAAGTTTTGTGAAATTCAAGTGCATTAGTTCATGAGATATAGCGCTCACAAAATGTTTGTCACATACACACAGACAGACAGACTCAGAGACAGACATTTTGTAAAAACATGCTTTTTACGTTTTCTGGCTCCTAAAACGTGTAAATCAGTCGAAAACTGGATTTTGAAATTTTTCACGAATCCAATACTTTCTTCTTGTAAAGAGAGAAGAACGTAAAAAACGTGACGTATAAGTGAATATGTTATAGTCTATGTATGCTTCGTTGCATATTTTCCATTTCCACAATGGCTTGGAGTAAGCCGTATGTGTTCGCATGGCCATTAGCCAAAGTTCTATCAAATGTCTGTTAAAGAATAGGTTTCATACTATAAAATACAATTATCAAGTTACAGTTTGACCCTCAGCGCATTGAAATACAGGGTCGCAAAAAAGACTTTATTTTGTTCCGTTCGATAGGAAATTAGCTATTTTTCGGCAGCGCTGAGGGTGAGCCATGTAACTAATGAGCTAATTCAGTTAATAGTGAGTAGTACTACACAAGTTAAACCCCAAAATTGTGACTGGCCCTCTGCGCATGGGTCCATGAAGTCTGAAATATGGCGTTTTTTCACTTTCCGCGACAAAGTTTGACGAGCCACGTCGGGTGTCACTGAAGGTCAGCCATGAAGTTTACAAAATAATTCAATTTAGCTACTAAATGTAATGTCGTAACCACAAAAATAACTTTGGCTGATGTTCAATGTACTGAGATAATAGAATACAGAAAGATGTCGATTTGAAAAAAATACTGGTCGTGACCTGCTTTAAAATTTTTTGTGAATCACAATAAAAAAATTTTGTGGAAAAACAAAATATACATACCTTCTAAAATCATTAGAAGAAACCACCGAAAATATTTCGGCAAAATCAAAAATTGTATGTATAATGACCCCCTCCTCTCTCCTTTTCTGCCTGACTTATAAAATCTGCCTCTTAAGCAATGTAAAGTCATTAAAAAACACACAAAGAGTTTTCCTCATGGATCATACATTAATGGAATTCTGAGTGCCGCTCTTGATGAACTACTAATGCAACATATTTCATATTTAGTACCAAATATTCCATAGTAAGCATCAATAACATATATATCAATTGCATAAAAATCCGAGTATATTTACGTGGACAAAACAAACGGACAAAAACAAACGGACAAAAACAAACAGACAAACCGAATGCATAAACACTTATCCACTATATTGAAAGTGTTAAAAACCGGAACAACTACTTCTAAATCGGAAAATAAAAATTAATAAACATTATAAAAACGAAATCTGTCAATAATGAAATCGTGTTTTCAGCTTAGAAATTTCATTATCCCTTTATGCCTAGAGGAAGAATACACCTGATATTAAAGTATGCCTGATCTTTCATGAGCTTTCTTAAAGCAAAAGATTTCTTCGGTCCTATAACATTTTTTTGCGCCAGGATTTATACTAAATAAATAAACAGTATACACTATATATACAATCAAATCTGTGTAAAACGGAATCACTGTGGCAATGAAAATTCTTACTTTTTAAACAGAATTTTGTTATAAAACAGGTCCGTTTTTAAAGGGTTTACTGAACGAAGTGCAGAAAAACCAGTGAAAACAAAATCACTATGAATAGCAAGTAAATGTCATTGTCCCTGCAGTAAGACTATACCTGATGTGCAAATATATCAGAAGATACCAAACCTGTTAGTTCCGTACCTAATGACAAGCGCTGTTTTAGAGCGCCATCTGTAAAAAAGAGAAACCGAATTGAGTTCGAGAGCAGTGTCACCGTTTTTGGATTGTTGTAAGAAATCCGGACTGTTGTAGGACTTACAACAAGCTAAAAACTCAGACTAAAAGATAGTTGCCAGTCTATTGATTCGAAATTAACAGATTTTCGTATAGATGGCAGGACCATCGAATTTATTTTTAGCTTGTTATCAGTCCCAATCTAGCCTGCTTTTAGCTTGAAAAAACGGTCACACTGTTCGAGAGTATAGAACGAGTTGTGTTTGTTTTTGAAAAGTGGCGATATGAGATCGCATTTTTGAGTTTTGAGTTGTGAATTAAATAAATACACTGCTCAAAACAATTAAAGGATATTTGAAGTTTTATATAAAATAAAAATTTATACGAAATTTTTTTTGCCGAAAATAGAAGAAGAGAATCACAAATGCAAATTTTTCTGGTTTTCAAACTGTGGAGTATGCAAATTTTGAGTTCGACGTCAAAAACGTCGTTTCAGCGGCAGCGAATGAAATTTGACTTTCAACTGGATAAAAGAGAATGAAGAAAGGATGATCGGCATTCAGTGATTGCTTTGTTTTGATGAGTACGATGTCTCAGCGAAGTCATTTGACAGATTCAGAAGCTTGGAGAATTGTTGGTAGGTTAGAAGGGGCCCAAACTCAAGCCGAAGTAGCGCAAGCCATTGGAGTGTCACAAAGTGTCATTTCCAGGATCTGGAACCGTTTTTTGGATAGTGGATGTGCAGGCCGAAGACCAAGGCAAGGTCGTAGACGGGCAACAACGCCCAATTAAGATCGGTATTTAGCGTTAACAGCTCGGAGACACCGA
Organism: Maratus speculifer; assembly: GCA_964019185.1. Taxonomy (NCBI): domain Eukaryota; kingdom Metazoa; phylum Arthropoda; class Arachnida; order Araneae; family Salticidae; genus Maratus; species Maratus speculifer. The sequence goes on from OZ025290.1 coordinate 230,249,110, forward strand.
AACATGAACGCTACTCTTCTCCAACAACACATTTACTCGGCTACAGGCACCACGATTTCAACTCAGACTGTCCGAAACCGGCTCCATGCTGTAGGTCTGTATGCTCGCCGACCGATGGTATGTGTTAGATTAACATCAAGGCATCGTCGCGACCACAGGTAGTGGGCAACCGAGCATGTCAACTGGAGGAAAAATAAATGGAGCAATATTCTGTTTTCTGACGAGTCTCGTTTTTCTGTGCATCCGGATAATAGGCGTATTTTCATCTGGAGGGACCGTGGCAGTAGGAATAATCCTGCGTTCGTGCACGAAAGTGTCAGATTTGGCGGTGGAGGAGTGTTGGTGTATGGTGGCATCTCCATTGACGGGCGAACTGACCTCTACATCATTCGAGATGGAGCTCTGACTGGTCGCCGATATAGGGATGAGATCCTCAGACATATTGTAATCCCTTACGCTGTAGCAATCGGAGATAACTTCATTTTAATGGACGATAACTGCAGGCCACATCATGCAAACCTGGTGGAGGATTTCCTTTTCGAATAAGGAATTGTTCGAATGGAATGGCCAGCGTGTTCTCCAGACATGAATCCAATCGAGCACGTTTGGGACGCTCTAGGAAGATGAGTTTCTGGCCGCCAACAACCCCCACAAACTCCACAAGAACTGGAAAGAGCTCTTCTGGAAGAGTGGGGCAGAATACCCCAACTCGTCATTAATAGCCTCATTGAGTCCATGCCTCAAAGGTGTTCAACGTTGCTGGCCGCCCGTGGAAACCATATTCCCTACTGAAAATGATTTTCTTTGAAGAAAACACCTCTTCTTATTCTTTTTTTCTCATATGCACAAATTCTGTTTTTTTTCCTTTTGTAGGGGAAAGTTGTCCAAAATGGGGACGCTAACATATTTCTGTCTGCAAAAAAAAATCTATAAATAAGAAAAATGTGGCAAAGCATTTCCCGTTTAGAGCATGTCTTAGACTATGAGATAGCAAGGGGATTTTTAAAAAAAAATCCTTAGTATAGGCAAAAAAACCATTTTTCTGAAAAATGTTCGAAGTCCCCGTTTTGGACAACCGGGTGGGTAAAATGGGGTTTTCATATGAAATAACATATAAATTCAAGTTCTACTGCGAAATTTTATTAGAAAAACTTATTTTACAAAAAAAGATTGACTTTAATGCAAAATCAAAATGCAGATAAGGAATTTTACCTTTTTTAACAGTTACTAGAACACACAGATGTCACAAAAAGTAATCAAATACAAAAGTCACATATGAAATTGACATCGCTTTCGTCAACACTTGAACATGCTTCATGGGCCCAACCTCGACAGCTACTACATTGAATCCACCCCTCTTTGTGTTTCGAGTCAATGTAAAGCTCATTACAAAAAATGCAAGCGTCATCGCTATTCTCTTCGTTATCAGATGATAACGGATCTTGATTTTTTTTTTCTTCTCATTTTTAGCTTTTGGATATTTAGGATTGGGTTCGGTGGGTTTCTTGACCAATTTTCTTTTCAGTTTATTTTGCTTTTCATTTTTCTCCTGTTCCATAGCTTCCAATTCTGCTTTATAAGGCGATGAAGTGAGTATGGCAGTTTTACCTCTCCTCTTGTCATTCACTTTTTTTTTCATGCGTTCAATTTCTTGTGGTGGAGGCATTATTATTTTCGGTGAAATGTTATACGCTGAACATGTCTGGGGTTCTATAGCTGGAGATATTCCAAACGATGAAGTGGAAGGTTGGGGTGTGACGATTCCATCACTCGATGCTAAATGACGTTCTAAAGGGTTGTTAGCAGGTTTTTCAGTTGTTTCTGAAGGCGCAAATAAATGTTCAGGGAACACATCTCTGTTGATATATCCCTGTTTTTTTAAACCCATTCATAGCATTTTGCACAGTAGCTGCTTTTGAAAATGCATTTTTGAAAATGTTTTCGACTTGGTAAATTGTCACGTAGCGTCCAGGGTGATGTATGAGCCATTTCCTTGTCTCTTGCTCATAAAAGGCACTAAGTGGTGCCATGAAAGAGACATCGAGTGGCTGCAACCGATGTGTGGTGTGAGGGGGAAAGCATATCAACACCACGTTATTTTCCCGAGAAAAGTTCACCAGTTCCAAGCTTTTTGTATGGGAATTGTGGCCATCAAGTATTAACAACACTGGCTTTGTAGGTCCTGGATTTGAATGTTCCACAAACTTCTTGAACCAAACAAGGAAAGTCTCCTTGTTAATCCAACCACTCTCGTGATATACCGCAAATGATCCAGGAGGGGCATCATCCATCAAGAGAGCATTTTCTCGCTTTCTAGGAAAGACAAACATTGTTGGAACGAAATTTCCCGCGGCATTGACACAGATTTCTGTTGTCACAAGTACCCCTCGCTCGGCTGATGCCAAACTGCCAACTTGTTTTTTTTCACGCAAAGCAAGGACTTTAGATGGCTTATTGGGCACTGTCAAGATGCCCGTCTCATCTACATTGTAAATATCATTGGGTGAGAATTGATATTTTAGATACAATGACTCTAATAAATCAAAGAACATTTTGAGAGCGACGCGATTAAAACCTTTTGCACGCGCCATTGAGGTTTTTTCAGGATTACGTAGAGCTAATATTGGATGACGTTTTAGAAATCCATAAAGCCAGTCCTTTCCAGCCATTCTCCGTTCCATGTTAAAAACATGGGGAATTTTGTTTTTCTCTGCTAGCTCAAACACGAGAGTTCTCAAATCTGATAGCGTAACGCCAAACAACCTCTCTTCCAAATGTAACAGATGGTCCACCAATTCCTTCTCTTGGGCTTTCGAAAAAACTGTTTTATGTCTTCCTAAGCATTTAGCAGCAGCCGCTTGTGAAGAGAGCTCCTTCTGTCGAGCCTCTTTCACCTTCCTCTCCAGAGTTGTCTGTGGAACGTTGTAGGCTTTAGATGCTCTCCTGTAACCCATTTTCCCTTCTAAAATTTCTTGGATTGCACCAGCCATGCTCTCTGTCGACCAGCTCTGTCGATCAGTTTTCCTTTGATAACGCCCCATCTCGTCTTCAAATAAAATGATAGTTCTGTAAATAACAGAACAAATTATCATTTTGACATTTAAAAAAAATTATACATTAAATTTTATTTTTGTAACTCAAATATTTATTTAATTTAGTTAATCAATATTAAATTAATTGTATTTAATCTATATTAAATTAATTATATTTAATCTTTGTAAAAATAATTACATTTAATCATTATAAAATTAATTTTGTTTAATCTACATTCGTTATGCACACAAATAATCTCTTACACTCAATTTAAGCACTTAATTCACAACATAATATCTCAGAATTAAAGCAAATTAAAACATATTTCAAAATTGTTATGAGACGTTCAAAACAGGGACGTCTCCATTTTGGACTACCCTCTATGTCCCCATTTGAGCCGACCATGACGAACGCTAGAAAACATGGCATCTCTTCATACACATGTAAGATAGAAAATGAAGAATTATATCAGAATATAACTTAAAACTAGAGCGAAAAAAATGATTTACTTACCAAAATTGAATCTTCAAATGTAAATTCATACAGCTCAATATAGTGCAGGGGCAAAATCGAACTTTTTTCTTGCTAAAAATTCAAAACTTCGTAGCAGAAAGAATAACAGCAAATTGCGTCAACAAATCTTTTCAAAATGGCAGTCTGATGTAAAGGAATAATAGTAGTACATTGGATCACCAGATGTCAGCACTTATCAGTGAGAAACCGAATGTCCCCATTTGACCCGCCGTCCCCGTTTTGGACGACTCTCCCCTACACAAATGCGCAATAAAATGCATTTTTTTCTGCCAAACATGTGTAATTTATTCTCATATAACCTACTATGTCTGTCAACCATGTATCAATCAGCTAAAAAGTTTCCCAGATACAAAATCCACCTAAAACTGCAATATCCTTTAACTGTTTTGAGCAGTGTATTACTTGTCTTACAGTCCATTAAAATAATGAGTTTAGTGATTTTCTTCAAGCTATCGTCGACATCTGGTCCTGTAAAAGCCGAAGAAATAATTTCGCTATAATGCGAATCTTTTTTCCCTGGAATAAACAAGAGATGTTTTAATGGAACACCTGCAACATTTGAAAGAAATTAAGTAAGAGCATGAGTTTTGTTGGTTCATTTATCCCCATAATATAGTAGTTTTTTATTTGTGTTACATATTTTATTGTTTTATTTTGAGTTAAGGTGTTAATTGTTTTGAGTTTTATAAATTTGTTCTTAAAATGTTTAAAGACGCGCGTAAATCAGATTTGCTAATCGCTGCAACCGAATTAGGGGAAAAAGTAAGCTATAAAGCTATACGAAAGCAGAGTTAATTAATATTATAAAAAATACGGAGAAATGTAAAAGTGACTCTGAATTTGTAAATAATTTAATAGACGGTTATAATTGAAGAACGTAAAAAAGAATTTGAGCGACTCAAGAAAAGTAAACAATTAGAATTGCAGTTAGAGCAAATTAAATTGGAAAGAGCTAAGGCCGAATTAGAATTATCTCGCATGCAAATAAATATTAAAACTAATGACAGCGATTCAGAAAATAAAATTGATTCTCTGGACTCTTTAATAAAAAGTATAAAAACTCTAACGATTAGAAATCCGAGTCGTCCAGAAGGTTGGGGTCATTTTTCCCCTTCTTTGGAAAGATCATTTATAACAAAAAGTGTACCCGATACATTTAAAGCTGAGATTCTTTTGAATTTATTAGGCGAGAGAGCTTCAAATGTAATTTCTTGCATAACCGATAATGAGTTGGGTGATTATGATAAAGTAAAGAAAATTGTTCTTAGAGAACTTGAGCCAACTCCCCAATGTTGTCTCAAACAAGTCAGAAAAACTGTTAGGCAATCTAATGAAACACATATGCAGTTTGCATCACGTTTAATAACTAGCTTTGATTATTATTTAAAATTGAGAGAAGTGTCCGATTTTGAGAAGCTGAAACAATTAATTGTATCAGACACATTATTTCAATGTTTAGATAAAGATACAGAAGCTCATATTAGTGTTGAACAATCGGATTCATGGTTCGATCCCGTGACGTTAGCGAAGGAAGCAAATTTGTTTTTTGTGTCACGCGGTAAATCATTAACTGAGAATAATAATCAAAAACCTATGAGAAATGTCTCTAAAATATTTTTATCTGATTATAAGAGTATAAAATGTACCCTTTGTTTTGATAGCCACCCACTTACACAAATGTAAGAGATATATGGCGTTATCTGTTTCTGAAAGGATAGAGGTAATTGAGAAAAATAATTGTCGCTTTAAATGCTTAGGCAAACATTTAGTTAATAATTGTAAATGAAAATTTTCGTGCTCCTTATGTAAACGAGAAGTTAAAAGCAAGAGACACCATTTTTCATTGCATTTTCCGAGAAATGAGACATTGCGCAATGGAAATGTGAATGCTAAAAATAGGGGGGAAGTGTTTTTCCCTATCGTAAGAGTAAGTTAATTCTCTCGGCAGATTCGCCAGTATTTGAACCTAATCAAAACAATAAAAATAATAATTCCGTACTTTCCACGCGAGTAATAAATTAAGCAAAAACTGTTTTGTTAAGTACAGTAAATTGTTTATTGAGAGATGATGCGGGAAATTACTATGGAGTACGTGCGGTTTTAGATCAAGGGGCAATAAATAATTTTATGATGGTACATTGTGCAAATAGCCTCAAATTCAAAAAGGAGAGAACTAATTTGGCAGTTTGTGGTATCGGTGACACATTCACAAAAATTAAATCTGTTGTTACCGAGACAATTTCAAATTTAGAAAGAAATTTTGAAAAAGAGTTAGATTTTTTGATTGTATCTAAAATTACGGATTTCATGCCATCAAAAATGTTTAATATTAATGTGCCACAGTTAAAATATGTAAAACTAGTGGTTGAAAACTTTAATAAGCCAGATCATATAGATTTACTTTTAAATGCTGAGATATTTTATGAGCTGTTACGGCTGGATCAAATTGTCCGACTAACAGTAACTTAAATTTTCAAAATACAGTTTTTGGTTATGTAGCAAGTGGAAGTGTTCCCATTCCAAATCAGGGGAGGGTACATCGTGGTTTCATTCAGGACAATACTCTTTTAAACGAAACTATAGAGAAATTTTGGAAAATAGAAGATGTTCAGATTGAGGTATCCAAAAATAAAGAAGCAATAATTTGCGAAGGACACTTTAGAGAAAAACGTTAAAAGGGATAGTACAGGGAGATATATTGTTAAAATGTAATTAAAAGAGGATCCACTTTGCTGAAGAAAATCCAGAGATATGCCCTTAAAAAATTAAATTTGTTGTGGAATCGATTTTTAAAAGAGCCTGAATATTTAACATTGTATAGAGAATTTTTACGCGATTATGAAAGATTGGGTCACATGACAGAGATTTCGGAAAGGGGGGAATAAGTAGGAACCTATTATATACCGCATTTAGGCCTCTACAGCCCTGATAAGAGTACAATAAAACTTCGTGTAGTTTTTAACACGTCTTCAAAAACAACTCTAGGGAACTCTCTTAATTCCTTACAATATAACGGTGGGGTTATTCAGGAAGACCTTTTTAAAATAATGACAAGATTTCGTAAACATATTTATGCATTCATAGCTGACATTAAACAAATGTATAGAATGATTTTAATGGATCCGAGTCAAACTAAACTTCAGAGAATTCTTTGGAAGGAGGGGGTGAATGAACCAGTTAAAACTTATGAGCTGAAAACTCTTACATATGGAACAGTGAGCGCCCCTTATTTAGCTATTAGAGTTTTGCTTTAACTATCGAGAGACGAGCAAAACAACTTTCCCTTAGCATCCCCAATTTTAGAAAGAGATTTTTACATAGATGTTGAGCGGCGCAGTCACTCTAACCGAAGCTAAAGAGCTGCAGTCAGAATTAGTGGAGACTCTCAAGAGTGTGCAGGAATGTATTTGCACAAGTGGCATAGTAATAATTTTGAGTTAAAAACAGAACCTGATAGTGATTATAATTTTAGAGGAGACAAAAACGCTAGGTGTGATATGGAATCCTAGTAGTGACAGCTTTACCTTCCAAATACTAGTAGAAAGTGTAGTTTCGCCAACGAAAAGAAACCTGCTTTCAACAATCGCACGCATATTCGATCCGCTGGGCCTCTTAGGGCCTGTTGTTACTAAAGCTAAAATTCTCATGCAAAACCTGTGGTGTTTGAATGTAAATTGGAGGGATCCACTTCCTGAAAGAGAAGCACAAGAATGGCAAAGCTTTATCCAGTCCCTGCCAGTGGTGAACAATGTGAGTATTAAAAGGTGCATACTAATTGAGAAACCTGTTAAGATCGAGCTTCATGGTTTTTGTGATGCTTCCAAATCTGCCTATGGATGCGTTATTTATTGCAAATCAACGTCACGTGATGGAGCCTTTAAAGTAAATTTGGTTTGCAGCAAATCCCGAATAGCACCCTTTAAACGTCTTACTGTTGCAAGGTTGGAGCTTTCTGCAGCCGTTCTCTTAGCAAAAATGATATCTAAAGTGAAAAGTGCCTTACAACCAGAGACTACTGACATTTATTTATGGAGCGATTCAATGATCGTTTCTGGTTACGAAAAGAACCATATCTTTTGAAAACTTCTGTTGCTAACCGTGTTGCGGCAATACAGGACTTGACAAAAATGCAACAGTGGCGTCATGTGTCTTCTGAGAACAATCCACATGATTTCATTTCGAGAGAAATGGATCCTGAGAAACTGGTTAAAAGCAAATTGTGGTTCAAAGGTCCGACGTTTTTTACTCAACAAGACTATCCCAATCGTGAAATTCCTACGCCCGAAATTAGAGACGAATTTTCACAAGAACTAAAAAATTTAGATCAAAAAGACTTATCTGTTTTTGTGTGGCTTCCAATCCTTTTATTCAAGTGTTATTTGATATTACTGACTGTTATACTAAACTATTGCATGTTCTAAGTTATCTTTTCAGGTTTATTATTTTCCTGGTTACGAAAAGAACCATATCTTTTGAAAACTTTTGTTGCTAACCGTGTTGCGGCAATACAGGACTTGACAAAAGTGGCGTCATGTATCTTCTGAGAACAATCCAGATGATCTCATTTCGAGAGGAATGGATCCTGAGACACTGGTTAAAAGCAAATTGTGGTTCAATAGTCCGACGTTTTTGACTCAACGAGACATCCCAATCGTGAAATTCCCACGTCCGTCATTAGAGACGAATTTTCACAAGAACTAAAAAATTATATCAAAAAGACATCTGTTTTTTGTGTAGCTTCCAATCCTTCTATTCAAGTGTTATTTGATATTACTAACTGTTATACTAAACTATTACATGTTCTAAGTTATCTTTTCCGGTTTATTCACAACTAGAAGAATCCAACTGAAAAGAGGGTGGGTCCTTTAAAAACTCAGGAAATAGTAAAAAGTGAGATATTTATAATTAAAGAAGTTCAAAAGAATGCGTTTTCAGAGGAAATTAAGTTGCTTAATTCACCAAAAGAATGTTCTAGATAAAAGTAAGATAAAATGTTTAAATCCTTTTTTAGATAGGGATGGAATAATAAGGGTAAATGGTAGAATAAAAAATTCTGACTTAAGTTTCAACAGTAAATTTCCAATTATTCTGCCTAAGAGTCATAAATTAACTAAGTTAATTTTAGAGGCATATCACAAGATATATTTTCATTTAGGCCCTACTGCCCTATTACATTACGTAAGACAAAAGTTTTGGCCAGTTCAGGGTAAAATAACATGTAGGAAAGTCGTGAATGATTGCATTAAATGTTTTAGATTTAAACCTGTAGGTAATAGGTATTGAACAGTTAATGGGTGATTTACCAAAAGAGAGGGTAACTCCTGATTTCCCTTTTAATTGTTCAGGAGTTGATTTTTGCGTTCCATTCCTTATTAAGTATAGAAATCAAAGAAAAGGAATTTCCACAAAATATATGTATGCATATTTGTATGCTTAGTCACAAAAGCCATTCATCTGGAAATTGTGACTGACTTAACATCGGAAGCCTTTGTGGCATGTTTAAAAAGATCCGTGGCTCGTAGAGGTTTGTGTTCGAAATTATATTCGGGCAATGCAACAAATTTAATAGCAGCTAATTAAGAGCTTTCTAAGTTATATAACTTAGTCTTAAAACCAGATGAGAGACTTTCAAATTATTTGTCAACTGAGTGAATTGACTGGAATTTCCTCCCTCCTTCCTCCATCTAATTTTGGCGGCCTCTGGGAAAGTGGTTTAAAGGCGTTTAAATATCATTTAAAAAGAGTTTTAGGCAATTCTAGGTTGACACATGAAGAATTTTTAACGTATGATGTGTCAACCCCTGCACATTTCTTAATTGGCAGACCGTTAAATGCCATTGTTGAGCCAAATTTAACCGAGATTAAAGAAAATCGGTTGTCTAACTAAAAAAACTAACAAAAAAAATTTCAAATTTTTTGGAAGAAATGGCATATTCAGTATCTTAAAAATTTGCATCAAAGGTCCAAATGGGTGGTGGAAAAAGATAATGTAAAAGTTAATGAGTTAGTGCATCTTAACCCCTTAACGCGCAGTGTTGCCGTGTCGGCAACACCTAAAGTTCCCCCTGCTTAGAGACACAAAAACTCCGTAAATATTTAAAAAACTACTCTAATGGCTACTTTAAATCTTTCTTATGAGTTCTAGATGACAGCACCACAGAGATCAAACTGTACTGTTTTTAAATAATAGGTAAAATATTTTACTGTAATACGCGCTTCACAGCAATGCTCTTCTCACTGCGCTTATCAATGCTTTACTTATGAGAGGTTACCACTTCGACAACAGCTGTATAATTAAAATGGTTAGTGCAATCTTTAGAAAACAATACCTATGTACTCCTCTAGGCCTAAATAGATTGCCTTTTTTTTTCTTTAAATTCCAACATTAAAGAGTAGGGCGCCGGAAAGGGTTAAAGATGAAAATCTACCGCCTCAAAAATGGGCTTTGGGTAGAATAATAGAAGTTTATTTTGGTGAAGATAAACGGGTCAGAGTTGTTAAAATAAAAACTCAATCTGGAGTTTACAAACGACCAATATCAAAAGTTTGTATTTTGCCTGCTTAATCTGTAATCTTGTATATATTTTTTGGGTGTATATATTTTCTGTGTATTTTTCTTGTATATAATTTTTCTGTTATTAATATTTTGTTTTTAATTTATATATACATTTGAAATGATCCTATAATTTAATGGTTGAATGTACCATCGCAACGTGGGGCAGAATATTCCGTACCTAATGACAAGCAGTCTTAAAAATCTGAAATTCTGGCCTTTGATAGTATTGTGTAGTAGTGTTATGTACAAAAAATTTCAAGAAGGAGATTTGATTACAAGCTGAGATATGACATGGACAATATGTGAAAACAATACTGCCAAACTATTGTGATCTACTATGTAATTGTTCAACAAGACTGTCAACCTTACACATTTTTTTTTACAAATAGGTCAAAGGTGCGTGTACTCATACACCAAGACCCAGATCTGTGGGTTGATTTGTCTTTGCGAAAAAAATTCCAAAATTCATTAAAAATTTCAAAAATCGCACTTTTTAGGCTTTAAAATTTCTGGTGGGGCATGAGATAAAAATCCGAAATTTTGGCCTTTGATAGTATTTTATAACAGTGTTATTCACAAAAAATTTCAAGAAGGAGATTTGACTACAAGCTGAGATATGACATGGTCAATATGTAAAAACAATACTTCTGAACTATTTTAACATACTACGTGTTTTTTATACCTACAAAATGTTAAACTAATGGTTGATGATGCAAAGTTAAGTTTAATTAGAAAGATCGCCTTCAAATTCTGTTTAAATCGGGATTCAAACAATTCAGATTGTATGCTAATCCAGTGCACTATATGCCAGATGAAAAACCAATTAGAAATGCTATTCGGCCATTTCAAATGGCCCCGAAAGTATTTTGGTTGAAAATTTTTTGGTATCTAAAATTTTTTGTACAACATCCATAATATGATGGAACTTCAAAATCACTATTATTTTAGTTTTAATATTTTTCGTTTGAGCATGATGGCCATCTTTGTTTCATCGTGTGCAGCTATTTCCTCACATTGAAGTTTTATATCTCTGGTGTGGCGCGAGATAAAAATCTGAAATTCTGACTTTTGATAGTATTTTATAGTAGTGTTATGCACAAAAAATTTTAAGAAGGAGATTTGATTATAAGCTGAGATACGGTGATTAGAAAATGTTAAAAAATGCTATTACGAGTACATTAGGAGAAATGAGATTAATGTCTTTTATTACAGTATTTGCATAGAAAATACCGTTTGTTGAAAACAGTTTACTAATAAATGTTTAATTTACAAAGATACTCTATATCTCAACAAAGAGCTTAACATTATTTACGAGAGATGTTATGAGTTCGACCTGTTACTGTTGTCAGTTCCATCAGGGTCATTTTTCTCAAAATTTGATTTGAAGCCACCCAAGTCTTGTCATCTCTTGTTAACTTGAATGACGTTCTTGACCCTGCTGGCCAAAGAAATGAACTTTGAAATCACTATGTTCAAGACTCCATTCATTAATAATTCCAAGATACTACTTCTTATTATACACGCATGCAACAATGTCCTTTCTTTTGCAGCATAAACTTTTAAAGGCTTTTGGATATATTTTTTATTGAAAATTACTTGAGGTTGATGTATGGTAACATCATAGGATTTTATTTTTATCTGTCATTTTTAGTTGTCTCTTTATGAAGTTCCTCCTATCCCATTGCAAGCATTTTACCCACTAGTCGCAAAAAAGTACCATTCTGCTTAAAGGCCAAAGTTTTTCTTATGATGACGAAAATTTTACAAAATTCTTTTTATTTTTATACTGCGTGAATTTGTCACTAAAATAGAAGATCTTTGATACTGATGGGACAGTAATTTGATACAATTCATCACATGTTTTTTGGAATGTATGAACTGTGATGGTATTATATGAAAGGTGATCGCTGATAACACAAAAACTTTTACTCTTGCATTTATCAAAAGACTACTATCTTTATACTAATATACAAAGGGATGGACAGTAGCCTGCTTCTTCATCCAGAGAAAATTTTGTAGATCTTCTTGAATGAAAAATATAAAAATTTCATAAAAGTTTTCAACTTCAATGCATCCTGAATCCAGTAGATTTCGTTTTTTGTACTTAGGAAATATTGATTATATTTTACACAAATAGTGATGTTTCTTGAAAGCATATGTAGTTCTTTCACTAAAATTTCACAAAATTCTTCTCTAAGTTTAAAAATTGAAACAAGTCAATACGATCAGTTGCAACCCATTGTTTGTAATTTTCTTTTTCTGAAATGTATTCAGAGTAAAATTGTTGCAATTAGCATTTCTAGTAGATTTTATTCATCTGAACAAATGGTGCAATGGCATAGCATACATTGTGAATAGTATAAATTACACACAAGCATTTGAAGAAGATATTAGTAATTAACATTTGAATTTGCACCATCAATTATTAATTTAACATTTTGTAGGTATGAACAATTACATAGTAGGTTACAATAGTTTAGCAGTATTGTTTTTGCATATTGACCATGTCATATCTCAGCTTGTAGTCAAATCTCCTTTATGGAATTTTTTGTGCATAACACTACTATAAAATACTATCAAAGGCTCCACCAGAGATATCAAAGCCTAAAAAGAGCGATTTTTTTTATATTTTTGACGAATTTTGGATTTTTTTTTTTTTTTTTTTTTTTTTTTTTTTTTTGCAAAGAGAAATTAATTCCCAGATCTTGGACTTGGTATGTGAGTACATGTACTTTCGACCTATTTGTAAAAAATATTGTGTCATGTTGACAGTTGTCCTTGCATGAAAAATTTCTTCTTATAAACGGACAGATTTTTGAAAAAATCTTAAATTTTATGCTAAAATTTCACCAGTAAAAAATTATTTTTAAAAAACAGTTTACCACTATACCTTTAGCCTATTTCATTTTGAACAAAATGCTGCAAATCCCATTTCAACTGGGAAAATAAAAGACGAGATATTTACAATTTTGTATACCCTAGTATATGAGAAAATTGCTGCACACAATGAAAAGATGGCTGCCATGCACAAACAAAAATTAATAAAACTAAAATAAGAATCATTTTGAACTTCCATCATGTTAGGGTTGTTGTACAAATAATTTCAGATTTTTTTTTTAAAAAATGGTCGAGTGACCAATGCTGGACCACTTGAAATGGATTGACCCCAGTATATGTGCCACTCGTCTTCAAGGGTTAAGAATTTCTTCCTGTGTATTTCCTAATTAGACGATTCTAAACACCTCTTTTTGAGACCATTAATTGATAGTATGTTTCTTTATAAATAGGAGTGTTGAAAGTTTCATACCTAAAAGTTAATTATTTGTCGAGTTATTGCAATCCATATTAGGATCACTTTTACGTATAATTAGTTAGTTAAAATTACTTTTTAAATGGACAAATTAGACATGTAAAAGTGACTCATCAAAAGCTACTTTCAACTGTGACATGATAAGCTCTCCGTAATTTATACACACAAGCTAACCTGCTGCCTTTCAGTTACAAGTTCTAATTTCAGCCTTTTTTCAGCCTTAAGGCATTTTTTTTCTTTGTCACCCTTAAAAAATATTCCGCAACACCAAGTTTCAGAATTCTTGGCTTTACACAATTACTGACGGTACCCTCTTTTTGATGTGACCCAAAAATACTTGTTTGGGATGCTCTACGTTTTAACCCTAAACTACTATTAGCGGTCTCACAGACTGCTGCGTTTTTCAATTTTCACAGTTTAACTTGTAATTTTCAGTTTAACCACAGATACTAGTGAAATTTAGTTTTTTTTTTTGAAGCTCTAATATATCGCTAGAAATATTTATTATGTAGATTTTAATTACTGTACTCTTGGGAAAAATTGTTTAGTACAAACAGCATCCTTAAAATTAAATCAAGCTTTTCATTCATCCTTCAATTAAACGGTTTCACAGACCGCTCACAGTAGTTATGCCACGATTTCTGTCACAGCAGTTAAGGATTAATCACAGACGTGTTTTTAGTTTAATTAAAAATGTCAATAAGTTACAAGTTTAAATAAAGGATGTTTCCAAAACATAAATTGTTTTCAAAGATGGAAAAATTAAGGAAGTCTTTTTGTCCCGTTGAATTAAACTGGTCGTTGGGGGCCACCATAATACTTACCCACCATAATATGCGTAATATAACACATGAAAATAAAACATGTGTAATATATTTATAAAATGCATTGCAATTCCATAACAAAACTTAAAAGTATATTTAAATATTTTTAATATACACAGTCAGGCTCTATTAATGAATTGCAGATGAGCCAATTTCGACAAATTATATAAAACACCAAACTACTCAAGTAGTACCGAATTGCGTAAAAGAAACATCCTTAAAACTCCAAAAATAATAATCATATTAACTAACAATTTACTGCCTCAGATCAAGTGTCTCATTTCCAATTAAAATATATCTTTGAATTGAGATTTGAATAAAATACAGGGTTATGAAAAATCAAAGAATGTGGAAAACAGGATTACAAATATCTGAGAAACTAATAATCAAATTGACTTCGTTTTTTATGCAAAATTTGTGTCATTTTATTTCCTTTTACGTCCACTCCTTAAAATGAAAAATTTCGAAAATTTTTATATACCTTTCATCAGAACGAATTTTTGGAGAGTCCGAAAAAATAGATCTAGATAATCGAGGTTACTGATATTAAAAAGGCTTCGTCCCATTCTTAAATTATAAGTACATACAAAATTTCAAGTCTCTATCTCAATTTGTTCGGGAGATAGAACGTTTACAGACACTCAAACGGACGGAAGACATTTTATTTTATTTTCTAAAAATATGTTTTTCGGAATCTTTAGTGTCTAAAAAGTGTAAATTCGTGAAAAAAAAATTCGATTTTGAAAACGATTGCAAGACTTACCTGTACTACGTATGATAGGTAAGTAAAAATCGAAACCCAAGCACCCAGCAACATCTTCCATACAATAGATCTCAGTCCTTCAAATAAAATTTTGTGAAAAGTAGTCTTTATTTGATAATTTCTCAATTTCACCGTGCTTAACTTTTTTTTTATAAATTTTACAGCTCATGCTTTTTATTGCTATGTCTGATTTTCAGCGCTGAATGTAAAGTATCGCACTGGAACAGTCGTACTTTTAATTTTTTCAGCAATGACTATTATTAGGATGAGCGAAGCGAATCCTCTAGTAGGCTATTCAAATTACTTTTTGTCGTACACTTTACAAAAAAACTATTCCTTATTTTGACTTGAAATTAAACATAAAAATAAATTATGATGTGTAGATTTGCACAGTGTCATTTTTTTACAGAATAACCTTAAAAAATTCATTATTTTAAATAATTTATTTTACATGTTTTACCATTATGGACGTATTTTTGCAAATAAAAAATGAAACACGTATATTTTCAGAAGAAAAAATAAATCATGGAGTTTGTAATTATAGATAGAATCATGATTAATAAACCATATTCCTGTGACGTAACATAAGGTAAAAAAGCGATTTTTTTTCTTTATAGAATCGAGCCGAAAGGAGGAACAGGCACCATTTCTTTATGTATTATTAGATGGAAATAAATGTAAAACTGTTTATATATTTTTAAGTATAAACAAAATTTTCTGCAATCATTTACTTGCAGTGAGAACGATCGATAATATTCCAATGAAGACACATAAGGTAAAATGGCGATTTTTGTAGTCTCGAACCGAAAGAGCCCATGAAATAAATAAAATATATTTTCCTTAGTCTGCCAAAAAATACATTTAAATAGAATATTTTAGTAAGACTGATTCGGAAATGGCGCATATTTTGGTACCCTTTCCTTTTAATCATATAAAAGTTTCATGATTTCTTTTATGAATTTTTTAAAATAACTTTTTTATGAAAATTATAGCACATGTTTAATGAATTAAAATTCATTAAAATTCAATTATTTACATTCAGTTATAAAAGTATTTTTCAGTGTTAAGAATTCAAATACACAATTTATTCTTATTATGTGAAATAATTTATGCAGATGATATTTACGATTTTTGAAAGAATTATATTATGATTTTTTTTTTTTGTAAAGTGGCAACAAAAGAATTGTAAAAAAATAAAATTAATTGTTAAATACGTTATGTAAAGTTCTATTTGAATAATAAGGGCGAAAATTGAACGAAATGAGACATATTTACAACTAAGAAGTAAGTGCTATTAATATTGTTTTTAATATGTTTGGCGTTTAAAAACAATATATGGAATTTGGCTTAATTTGCATTTCTAAAATAAACTGTGCCAAAGCATAAATTAACGTTTTTGCTTAATTAAGATAAAAGAAATACATTGTTACTTTCATATATTTATCTTATGAATGTTTCGCGAATCCAAACAAAGCATGACTTTTGCTAGCATACGAGTATTATTTTATTGTTCTGGATTTAACATTAGTATCTAAACTCTCATCTAAAAATCATAGTAAAGTCAAGGTTATAAGGAAATAGAAAGTTGGGGGGGGGATCATTTGGAAAATTCTCAGGAGAAGTTCTCTCCCCCCCCCTCCCACAAAGAATTTCATACTTCTGAATATTTCATTTATCATAATTTATTTAATAATAATCAATAATACGAGGGTGGTTCAGCAGTTACTGTCGTGAGTGTATATAAAGTTATAAAATTTTTGTACCGGAATGGTTGATGCGGAATATCGATTGAAGGCCAGGTCGACGCTTCACTCAGCACTGATCACCTGGCCTTCAATCGTCGTCAGCGCCACCTATTGTTTGAGATACGAACTAAAATAAAAAATTATGGTAAAAAAAATCCTGACATTAAACATAACCCTCCTGCAAAATTTTTTTAAATAGCTGTCACCGTTTACAAGTTATTGAATTTTAAAATCCATCAGTCATTCTTGGGACACCCGGTATATATATGTATATATATATATATTGTGTAGATATATATTTGTTTTAATATTGCTCTTTTGCTCCAGTTTTTTTTTTCTAAAACTAGAAATTCCCCATCTTGAATAGCGGGAAATTTCCATTTTGAAAGTGGCAGAATACATTATGGGCTTTTGTGAACAAGCGGCAACTTTGCTGCCAGTACATTTTCTGTATTTTCACTTTTTTTTCTTTTTTCAACAATACACATGCTTATATGGAATAGATTTAAAAAATAGCGTAAGCAGACTTAGAAAACCTGAAAATGTAAAATTATTACCTGAATTTCCATAATTGGATTTTTATCATAATTGCAATACTTACTTTAAGCTGTATGCTTACGAAAATTAAAAATGATGCTACAATTTATCAAACATGTTCCCAAGTGTGAAACGCGGCGACGATTATATTTTGTATTGTTGGTAGTATTTTGAAAGTAATTTGCGATCATACGCCTCATAGTGAAACTGATAAATTGGTAGGGCATTAAAATAACAACGCGGAAAGAGAACATAAGTAAGTCCATAAACTTAGCTATCACTATATATCGTAAATAAATGTTTTATGCTTCTGGCAGTTACTGCAGTTGGTTATTTCTGTCTGAATATGATTGGCTCAAATAGTTTCAAACGTTTCGCTTTTGTTCTTGTGATTTTTGTGGATTAGATAAGACTGTGTACAACATTATACGTCTACTTTTTTATTTTCAGAAATTTGAAACACTTTTAAAGTTATTTTGATGTTTCCAGCTTTAGAAAGAAGTTGATTTTCACGTAGAGATAATGACTAAAATTACTATTATTTTGTTAGGAGAAAGTGGTAAGTTAATTATTATATTTAACTTAGAAAATCTAAATAAATGAAAAATGAAACGTGAAATTCCTAATTTCCTGCATAAAATAATGTCAGTATCACATATAATAACGTCTCTTAAAATTAAAACATAAAATTAATTTAATATTTTGTTAATAATGTTACATTGTTATATTAAAGAAATATAGGGTAAGAAATGGTAATTCGGTGCTAAATTTTTTCAACCATAATTTTTAGGAGCAAAAACTTTCAAAATCAACAAAATCGATAAAATTTATGATTTTTTTTTTTTTATCAAGTTCTATGTGAGCTTTAATCTACAGGTAGAGTTCTTGCAATCGGACGATATTTTATCCTTTTAATTAGATTTTTATAATTAATTAAAGGGCCTTTGTAATCAGCGAATTTTTGCTGAAAAATGTTTGCAAGTGCACTTTTCGATAACTTTTCTTGTTAATGCTTTCAAATTTTCTATAGCTATTTGGTCATCATATGTATCATAAAATTGCGCATGTTTATTATTAACATTATTAATTATTATTATTATTATTATAAAAACATAAAATTAATTTATTTAATTAATTTCGACAAAATTTACTACATTGGGAAAAAGACTGAAGTTCTGATTTTCTTTTTTAAATGTTAAAAAAATGCGATGAAATGAGAGGAAACTCTAAAAATCATATAAAAATTTTCCGAGAAAAATTTTACTACATTGATTTGAAAGACTGATTCTACCATATTCCTTTTACGAATATCAAAAAATGGCCGCGAACCACGAATTTAAACCAACCAACCAACCTCCAGATTAATTTAAATTTTGTGCCTTATTATTTCTCATTTTCAAAGGAAGTTTGTTTGTGCACCTCCCCCCGGCTAATCACATGTGGAATTTTGTCGGTTCATATATACTTTTCACTACTTTTTCTTCTTCTTCTTTTTTTTTCCTTGCTTGCTTTTTTTTTTAATACATTAGACTACGAAAGCAAAATGATAAATAGTTTCTATTCTCATCGAGACATTAAGACGCCACTCGAATCGCTCAAAAAGACCAGGATGATAATGTTAAATCTATGGGGACGTTATTTTCGAATACCTCCCTCAAGTTTTTTAATGTTTTTACTTTTTTTCTTTTTTTTTTTTGCATAGGATAAGTAAATTTATCAAGTCAAAATCAAATCTTCTGTCAATTTATCTTGAATTTGCAGAAATATCAAAAGGAAGAACTGCGTAAAAAAAAAAATCTCCTTATAAAACCACCTGTTTGACTTACTATTACTAATACAGATTCTAGTAAATACACTAGTTTTAAAACAGATTAACAAAATAATTTTCTTAAAAAAGACATTAGGAAAACATAGATCTGTAATTCCCAAAAAATCGAATCATAACTTAATGCCAAAAAAAATCCTAAAATTTATAAAATTCAAAATTGCAAGATAAAAAATCTGCAAAAATTGTGTAGGAAATTAAAAACTTTAGTAACAACTTGTCGAAAAAACAATACAATGCCACCATTAACTGGTGAAGGGTTTTAAATTTAAAAGAAAAATCAAGACAACGAGTTTTGCTTATACGAAAATTTATAAACTTCTTTTCTTTCAAACGTTGTACGATGTGTTTCTAATTATCCAAATTTACATGCAGCATGTACTTTTTAATGCTTAATTTATATATTTATATTTCATCTGTGTTTTTGGTTGTTGTTGTTTTTTGTTAAAACTTAACCCCTCTTTTATGCACGGAAATATAGTCTCAACGTTCGCGATTTTGACATTTGCAAAGGTTTCTGTAAACCTAACCCGCGCGAATGTTAAGGAATTCCCGTATAGATGGAAAATGAATTATAAATAAAAAATGAAGAATTTAATATTTATAAAAAAATTACGTTCATTAATTAATAATTTATTGATAATTAATTTAAGATTATACGTTAAAAAATCAAAAATCCTATGAAAATAATTTAAATAATGTTGCGTTTTTCTTTCTAGAAAATGTTTCTTGAAATCAATTCTACTTCCTTTTTCTCTGTATATGGTAATATGAATCGTTTGTGACAATGAGATAAGGTCTAACAGTTTTTCAGAATTATTTCGATAAAAGAAGTTAAACATCCGATAAAGAAGAGAAAGGTCTCTTTCACAATATAAAACAATCACTGATTGCCATAGCATGTAATGACAAAAAAATGTACATTTATCACTTCCTACTCTTACGATTGGTTAAATTGCCTAAATTTGGAAGACATTATACTATTTTTATCTCGTAAAATGAATCTCGAACATACACATAGACCGGTGTCTGAACCCCTTGGGGACGAGCGACTCGTATATGTGCCGCAAAAATGCTTAAGAATCCTTATTTATACCCACCAGTAAAAATTTATTGTGAAATCTGCTTTCGAACGCTAAGGGGTTAATGTTAAATTAACGCGAAGGGGTTAATTTGAAATTTGTTTCAAAACGAAAAAGTGCAATTTTTAGTGGAAATCGTAAATTTTTGTGGATTAAATGGATCATTTAACTTTATCATTAATCGAATATTAAAAACGGAAATTTTCTTTAAAAGTCAAAAGACAGAAGGACACGTTCATTTTCAGTTGATTGAAAACACCTAAGTTCCAGTTAAATTATCGTTTATAATGTTAGCTCATAACCAAAGTCGTGAGATGTTATCAGTTGATGTATGAGACAGACTTTAAGTAGATTTCGTAAGAAATATTACCTATTGCATTCTCCCGTACTTTGGAATATACGAAATTTTTTTACAAATCTCCGCTCATCACGACCCCTAGAGTGTTCTCCACAAATCTCATCCAAACTAATGCATAAAGTCAAGGGGAAGAAAATCTCAGTCAAGTTCGTTAATGGACAAAATCGGACGAAAGAGGTGGAAATAGAGAGGATTTTTGTGGGAAAAAATTAGAACTTCTTAATTATAATACTTATCAGTTCAAAGTTATAGGAAAAGCGTCAAAAATTTATGTGTGATAGATTTTTGATATCATTAAAAATGGGCTAAAGGTGCAAAAAAAAAGGGGGGGAGGGGGTTGAAGAATAAAATTCATAACTTCGTCAATTCATAAGATATTAAATCCACATAAATTTATTATAAATCTTCTTAATCTTACCTACAACGTTTATATTGATAGGTTTTTGATAGGATAAAAAAATATATTACAAGTAAATGAATAAATTAAAACAAAAACAAAAAAGGGGTGCCAAAGAAGAAAAAAAATCATAATTTCGTCAATTCACGAGATGTCAAATCTGTTTAGATTTATTACAAACTTTCTTAGTATTATGTACAACTTTTATAGTGAAAAGTTTTACTGAAGATCAATTTTTACATGAAAAAAAATAAAAAATAGTGGTTGAAGAAATAATTTAATCATGGAAATCATGGTTATAAGATTCTGATAAAGCCAGCAGTTACAGAAAATATGAAATTAAAAACTCAGCAAACAAATGGAAAAAGCGGACATAGTAAAATTACTACTTAACTTCGAAATCTACCTGTGCCAGTAAGTCGAACTAACAGGGATTTTTTCACATTGGTGAATACCCAGGCTCAAATCCGGACTAAGTGGAGCCAATAAAAAGCAGGTGTGATAATAATCAGAGCAAATACATGCTCCTTGTATGTATGCATCAGCACACATCAACACACATTTTTTTATATACATACATGGTGGACCCGCCGATTAGCTCAGTTAGTTAATAAATTCACTTAACACAATAAAAAGATCTCAGCGGACTGTAATTCACTATAAAGTTTAATTCACACATATAAAAAATACGAGAGCTGATATTTACATCTCCTCGCATCGGTCTCTCGAACACAACTCAAGTTATTAAGAAAAAAACAATTTATAAAGATGGCGCTTCTGGCGGCAACATAACGCCGGGCCTTGAATGTTGCAAACATTCAATACTATACAATATCAATACAACTTTTTCTCAAAATACATACACTAAATGAAATATTAAATTTACAAATACAAACACAAGAATATAATACACAATAATACAAAACAAATTACTAAAGTAAATAAAATAAATTAAATTAAGGTAGTCAGTGCGGTGTCAATAAAATTAACATGAGGCAAAACAACAATTTTGGTTACTGGCCTTTTATAGGTACCATTTTTATCTTTTAAAGTAACAACTCTAGTTCTACCATCTTGGCCTGAATGGATTTTGATAATTCTCGCTAAATGCCATTTTAAATGACAATAATTATCAGGATCCTTTACTAATACTAAATCTCCTTCCTTTATTTCTACCCTGCCTTTGTGCCATTTAGGTCTATTTAGAAGTTTGTTTAAGTACTCTGATGACCACCTTTTCCAAAGATGTTGAGTTAATTTTTGAACTAATTGCCATCTGCTCAACCTATTCATGGGAATTTCCGTATAATTCGGTTCAAGTAAAACCAATAAAGATGAGCCAGTAAGAAAATAAGCAGGCGGTCAATGCTTCAACATCATTTGGATAGTTTGAAAGAGGACAGAGGGGACGAGAATAGAACAGCTTATATCTGGACAATAAGAGTTAAGAGTTCTTCATAAGTTAAAATGGTTTTACCTACAATACGCTTTAAATGATACTTAAGAGATTTAACACTTGTCTCCCATGAACCTCCAAAGTGGAGAGTTGAGGGAGAATTAAAGTGCCAAGTAATTCCTTCATTAGTTAAATAATTTTCAATTTCCTCCTCATTTTTACCCTTAAATAATGATCTGAGAATAGCTCTTAATTCTTTATTCGCACCAACAAAATTTCGGCCATTATCACTGAAAATATCAGCTGGTTTACCTCGTCTTGCAATAAATCGTTTAAGCGCTGCTAAAAATGCTACACGTGTCAAATCATTCACAATTTCAACATGAAAGGCTTTAGTAGTAAAGCATACAAAAATACAAATAAAAAACTTTTTTACCTGTTTATTCCTACCTGTTGATTTTTTTTACCTCAAAAGGACTGTAGTAATCTAATCCAGTATGCATAAATGCTCTGGATACTGTCACTCTCGCTACTGGCAAATCAGCCATCTGTTGTGAAATTTTTGAATTAATTTTTTTACAATTCATACAATTAAAAATAATTCTTCTCACAGTAGTTCTTGCAGATAAAATCCAAAATTGGTTTCTTATAAGAGACAATGTGGTTTCTGCCCCTGCATGAAAATATAAAACATGAAAATAATTAATAACAGAGAAAGTAAAATTATGATTAGGAGGGAAAATTATGGGATGTTTTTGGTACTCGGACAAATTACTGTTTTTTAATCTTCCACCAACACGGATGATAATCTAAAAATGGGCTTAAATTTTTAGTTTACTATTGTTAGTGATAGCAGTACCTTTCTCTAAACAGTGAATTTCTTTGACAAATGAAGTCCTTTAAAAGTTTTTTATAATGCACAATAAGAAATGAAATAATTCACTGCTTGATAATGTTCTCGTTGTGTGATACAAAGGATTTCTGCAGTTATGTATAAATTAGGAATGGGACGAATAGTGATTTGGCCGAATAGCCGAATACCGAATATTCGGCGGCCGAATACCAACTTTTTTTCCAATAAAGAAAATAAATTTTAATTATACATAACTTAAAAAATAGGAGCTCATTAACAATTATTACTCTTATATGTGCTTTTAAATGTATTTTTAAATTTGAAAAACTTATTTTAACAGAAAAAAATTTATGAAATTGCATTATATTCTTTTATCCTAGTGTATATCAAATTGATTTTCAGTAAGTTAGGATGGGAAGATATTTCCAATAAAATATGTAGAATGTACTTCACTTTTACTATCAAATGATACTTTTACCCTTTCTTGCATTCAAAATCAATAATATTCTTAATCTCTCTCTCTCTCTCAGAACTCATGAGAAGATATTTTCTGAAATAACCTTTAATAAAGTAAATTTGATCATTTACAATTTGTTTCCCTAATGATAAGCCAATTCGTAAGAACGAGACTGTTCTGAAATCAGTTGCCAAACTTTAAATTAAAATTTATGTCAAAGTAAAAGGTTTTGCTTAAAGTAGAATTCATATGTTAACAAAATCTTTGACATTTGAATCGGCACATACAATATTCAACTTACTCAACAAGCATTAAAAGGATAAACAGAAATTGATAACAACACGAATGAAGAAAGATGTAAATTAAAAATATATACATAATAATGTTACATATTTAAGTCAATAATTATGCAAATAATTATTTAAAAGTGAAAACTATAGAATAAAAAAATATTTTGTTCAGTATTTAGAATTTATGTTTAAATATTTATAAAACCATCTTCATAAAGCAAATTGTGTTATCTAATGTGCATCTAGTTTGACACCAGTTCTGTTTTCAGATGTACCATTGTATTTGGAATAGTGATATTTGATATTTAATTTTGAAAATGAATCTTCGTTAATACACCTAATGAATGAATTTTTTCCTTTCTTACTTTATAAAAAATAAGTTATGAATTTCATAAGAGCCTTTTTTATATGTGCATGGAATTTGCAGATATTAATACATATTTGAGTGTTTTAGAATAAGGCAGTGGTTTTATTTTCTTTTTTTTTCCTATAAGTGTTTATATTTTGAATTGTAATATATCATTCGCTAATGAAGACTTTTCCTGTACAATTAAATCTCCAACTTGGGCAGCAATTTTTAAAATATCACTAACTTTTATGGGAAATACAGAAAAGCTATATTTTTGGGTACACGACATTTCGGTCCCGCCACTTCGGTCCCGCCATTTTGGTCCCGCCGTTTCGGTTCCGAGACATTTCGGTCCCTGGCCATTTCGGTCCCGAGACAATTCGGTCCCAAGATATTTCGGTCTCGAGACAATGGCACCCTTGCCATTTCGGTCCTTAGTCATTTCAGTCCCTTGCTATTTATTTCTTCGCCAGCCACCTTATAACTCGGATTCTAGTTGTTGTGGGCCTAGCAAATGGTATAAGTTCAACATTATTCGGGCCTTTTTTAATTTTTTAAATTCTCCCCCTCCCCCCCCCCCCCCCAAGTTTTATAAAAAAGTTGAATATAGGAAGCCGATAAATTTAAGCTTTTAAAACTCGTGACAATTAAATCACAGCGAGCTGAAAAGTTCGTTTCGTTAAACAATGTGACATAAATTTAGGGAATATTGTCTTTTGTTTTTAGTAGTATTATTATTAATCAAAATAAATATTTTAAAATTTTATTATTAATATATAGTATCAGTATTTTATATAAACTTCTATAAACTATATAAACTAAAAAGTATTTTATGTAAACTGCCATAAATATTTTTTCGGCTATTAATTAAATAATAAAAAAACTGTGCTTACTTCCCCCCCTCCCAATTAGTTTGATTATAAATGCCTTTAATAATTCAATTAGACAATTATAAGTTATAATACATACATATCTCCTCAAATCACCCATCTACACCCTCTCCTTTGATAATTCAGAAATGAGATATATTTATTGAAGAACAATTTTTTTTTCTTATTATTTCTATAATACAAAGTTGCATCTTATAAAATTGTTTTCATAAGTTACTTTCCATTATTCACATTGCGAAAGGAATAGTGATTTCGTAACTAGGCATGCTATGAAAAAAATTTGTTTTTAAAAATTTGCTTCCGCCCCTTTTTTATTAATTTCTTTAATAATAATAGTGTTTATTGATTGCATTTTTTAAGTCTTCTCACGCCACTATTATTAAAGACAATTATTGTGAGTTAATTTTATTGAAACAGGGCCTATTTCATTCTAATAGGATGATTTTTTTTTTATTTACATAAAATTTATATAATTATATTTTAAAATATAATAATATAAATATTATATAAAATACAATATATAATTTAATAAAATATACTAAAATGCAATATGATAATATTTTAAATAATTTTATTTTCATTTTTTAAGTGACAAAACTAAACTTTTATTTATTTATTTATTTGTATTACCTTTTCACTCTTACTTTCCCAGAAAAAAAATTCTTATTTTAGTTTTATTTTTAACTATACTAATTGTTTTAAATTTCTGTAGTTTTAAATATACAATAAGTAAATAAGCAAAAGATAAATTTCAGTTTAGAACAACTAGGAAATATAATGATGTATTGAATATAAAATGGATTATGTATTGAGTTTATTTTTAAATAAAATTCATTATGTAAATTAATTATGTTATTAAAAATAAGTATATTTAATAAAATATTAATTTGATTTTTATATTAATATTACTAACTGTTTTGAGAATTAGGATTACCAATTATCATTAAGATTGCCAATTATGATTATGATTACCGTACAAAATTTGTGTGAATTATAATAGTTTGGATAAGAGTTATACGTGTGCTTGGTTTTCGGGCACTTATAATCACATTTTACTAAAATTTTACGACCTTCAGTTTAAAAACTCTGCAATGTTCCCTATAAAATTATGTCTTATTTCACAAAATTTCAATTTGCAGGAGAATGGGACCGAAATGTCTTGGGACCGAAATGGCTAGGAACCGAAGTGTCTCGGGACCGAAGTGTCGCGGGACCGAAATGTCTCGGGACCGAAACGGGGGGACCGAAATGGCAGAACCGAAATGGCGGGACCGAAATGTCTTGCTTCCATATTTTTTAGTATCTGAATAACTGTATATTTTGTAAGTAAGAATGAGAAGAATGGCAAATTTGGTGGCAAATTTGGATTAGAGAAAAAAAATTGCAAGAAATGAAATTCTTTAAATCCTAAATTTATTTGGCAAGATATCTTTCACTATTCGGCGAGATTTTAGTGATATTCGGCAAGATATCTCTAAATATTCGGCTACAGGTATTCGGCCGAAGTATTCGGCCAACAAGCCTTCAATATTTGGAAAAAGGGCCGAATAGGCCGAATACCGAATAGTGGCCGAATATTTGTCCCATCCCTAGTATAAATCGCCGACACTATGCCACGACTCTTTGCAGTTTAATGAACGTAGAACAGTTATTAATAATATCTAAAGATTCAACAGAGTTCACTAGAGCACATACTTGTGTTACTGATGGCGATTTCAGTTCACTCAAAAATAACTCATGTGTTTCAGCAAGAATGTTGTCAGGACACGCAATCCCCTTAGGTTGTTGTAGGAATGCAGGACCAGACCACCACAGTTCACATTGTTATAATTTGATGGGATCTATTCCTCTAGAAATAAGGTCTGAGGGAATTTACTTGGAAGGTACGTAATGCCATTGTTCAACTGATGTTAAACTTTGTATTGTCGAAACCCTGTTTGCAACAAAGGTTTTAAGCTCACTAGACTCTTTTTTTAACCATGCAAGTACAATATTACTATCTGTAAAGAAATATGTTTCAGAAACCTCATGTTTCAAAGCATTTAACACTTTTTTTATCAACTTAGATAGCAGGACTGCCGCAGAAAGTTCCAAACGGGGGATACTGACATGCTTTAGAGGAGCTACTCTAAATTTACTGGTGAGTAGCTTAACAGAAGAATCACCATAAGAATTTGTAGATTTTACGTAAATGACTGCACCATACGCAATTTCTAATGCGTCAGAGAAACCGTGTAATTCTATACAAATCGTCTTCTTAATAAGGATGCATCTAGGAATAGTGAAAATATTTACAGTTTTTAAGGAAGTAAGAAAGTCATTCCATTCCTTATTTTCCTTCATAGGGAGATAATCACACCAGTCTATTTTAAGCAACCACAACTTTTGCAGAAATACCATGGCCCTTGTAATTATTGGACCTATCAACCCCAAAGGGTCGAAAATTCTTGCAATTGGAGATAACACTGATCGTTTGGTGTATAAATCATTTTGTTCGATAATTAAGTTAAAGCCAAAACTATCTGATTTAGGTCTCCACAGTAAACCAAAAGTTTTAGTCTCATTAGAAAAAAGAATATTCCATTTTTGCACTATCACATAAAAGAGAGACATTATTTACGGTCCATTTATGGAGATTCATGCCGCCTCTATTTAACAATGATATCAACTGTTGTTGAATTTCTTTAGCTGTGTCAAGATCATCAGTCCCTGTTAATATATCATCCATATATGTATCTTGCAACAATACATTTGCAGCTAAAGGAAACTCATTTCTTTCATCTTTTCCTAATTGCATCAAAGTTCTAGTAGCTAAAAAAGGAGCACTAGTCGTGCCGTAAGTCACTGTGCATAACCTATACACTTTTACTGGCTCATTCACATCAGACAAATAAAATTCGTAATAAGTCTCTTTGACTCGGATGTATTAGTATCATACGATAAATTTTTTTAATGTCTGCTACAAAAACAAATTGGTGCTTTCGGAATCGCAACATTATAAAAAATAACTCATCTTGGGTTGTTCCTCCGTTATACTGTAAACCATTTAATGATTTCCCTGAAGACGTTTGGGAAGTTGCGTTGAAAACTACGCGTAATGGTGTGCTACTTGACTCTTCTCGAAAGACACAATGATGGGGTATGTAATAAGTAATTTTTTGCTCTTCAGATTCTATTACTTCCTCCATATGATCCATGCTCAAATATTCTGCCATAAATGCTTTATAAAGATCACTAAATTTAGGTTCTCTAACTAAGCTATTCCATAATGAATTTAAAATTTTCATGGCTTTTTGCTTTGATTCGCCAAGACAAGACGGGTCTTCTTTTAGTGGCATTTTCACCGTATATTGTCCATTTTCAGTTCTAGAATAATTTTTCAGAAAGTGCTCTTCACAAATGTTTGACTTATTAGTTTTAGAAATCTCGGACTCTCTCTCTCTA
The DNA here is from genome assembly GCA_964019185.1 of Maratus speculifer. Classification (NCBI taxonomy): domain Eukaryota; kingdom Metazoa; phylum Arthropoda; class Arachnida; order Araneae; family Salticidae; genus Maratus; species Maratus speculifer. The sequence continues at coordinate 230,277,753 of OZ025290.1, forward strand.
TGTTTTCTAATTCCCAAAACTCTTTAATTACCCTTTCTAACTCCAAATTATCTGTTACCAACCCACAATGAATATATAACTTTCTCCCCTAGCCGGAAGGCTTCCACTAACAATATAACCGAAAACACTGTTTTGTAACACAATTTTAGTATTTAATGTTTGTGGATAAATTTGACCTGGTCTTAAAAATTCATAGAAATTTTCTGCACCTAAAAGCAAATGAATTGGGCCTGGGATATTAAATTTTTCATCAGCTAATTTGATGTTATTTAACAATGGAATAGAGTTCTCAAGTGATCCAGACGATGTAAATTCTGTAATTTTCGGAACAACGAAAAAATCTAATTTCAAATTAAAATCCTTATCTCTATTTGAAATAATTGTGTTAACCCTAGATCTAAGATTCAGCGATAAATTATTTATACCTGAAATAGAAATGTTAGTCTTTTCTCTTTTTAAATTAAGTTTATCTACTAATTCTTTACTCATAAAATTAGAATTTGTACCTACATCTAATAAACCTCATACTTCATGAAAATTACCAAATTCATCTTTTATTAAACAAACAAATGTACTGAGTAACACAGCTTTTAACTCATTAGCCAAATTACATGTCGTTGAAAATAAATTGCTTTGGTTATTAATTTGGAAAGGTTGGAATACTGGAGCCGAAACATCCAAATTAGATTTAATACTACCATTGTTTATATGACTCATTTCCTGTGGAATTACCTCTTGATTGCCAACTATATTTATTTTTTGTTCTCGAGGGAAATGGATAGTTACATTATGTTTTTCCGACAAATAATACAAGAGAATTTGGATTTACAATCAACTACCTTATGGTTCAGAAGACAATTAAAACAAAGATTTTTTGCCTTTACAAGCTCAATTCTATCACACACAGACATATTTTTATAAACAGGACATTTATGTAACGGATGACTTTCATTGCATGACAAAATACACTTAAAATTTTTAACATCCGTTAGAAAAACTTTAGAAACTGGTTTGGAATAATATTTTTTTATTATTCGATTTTGAACAATCAGCATCAATTACAGGTTTCCCTTTTGATGTATAACATAAATCTATCTCTCGCGATAACTCAATTGGTCGAAACCAAGAATCCCCTTGTCTAACATTTATAAAACACATAACATCCTTATCGAGAGTCTGACAAATTTTATCAGCAATCACCAACTGTTTTAAAGTTTCAAAATCTGTCACATTTCTCAGTTTTAAATAATAATCCCAACTCGTTGTTAATCGGGATGCAAATTGTACATATGTTTCATTAGATTGACGTTGTGCTTTCCTAAAATGTTCTAAGCAAGTTTGCGGAGTCGGTTCAAACGGAGGAGGACGTTGCGGAGTCGGTTTAGAATAATCCTCTAATTCCCCATCTTTAATGTATGTTATAACATTTGATGCCCTTTCCCCTAACAGATTTAGAAGAATTTCTGATTTATACTTTTCTGGGATATTTTTCGAAATAAAAGCCCTTTCTATTGACGAAACCCCAACCTTCCGATCGCGTCGGAATTTTAATTGTAAGTGTTCTTATACTTTTAATAAGAGAGTCTAAAGATTCTATACTTTTGATTTTTTCGAAATTATTCGCGCTATAACTTTTTTTCTCTGCTTGCGTTTTAGCTAATTCAAGCTCTAATTTAGTACGTTCTAAACGTAATTTCTCAAGCTCTAAAATTTTCACTTCATCATTTTTCCTTTCCTCTATAATATATTTCGCCATATCTTCAACCATTTTAATATTTGCCTTATACTTATCATTTTCTTTAATTAAATATTAAATCATAATTAGTTAATTTCGAATCGGAAATATCAATTCCTAATTCGAAGGCTATCCTTAGATAATCTTCTTTTTTAGCGCTTCTAATAAATACAGTTTCACAATAAATGAATGAATAAAAAAAATCCCTGTCGGCTTGGCCTATAGGAGGAGGTAGATTTCGAAGAGTGCTCATTTCAGCAACAAAAAATAAAATATGATTAGAGATAAATCCAGTTTAACAATTTTCTTTGGCCGCTTTTGAAATTTTTTTAATTCATTTTTATGTAAGAACTGGTTTTTATCAAAATCATTTTAAGCGAAATTCGGCTCAAATGCCCATTTTGACAACATATTTTGAAATATATTCTGACTTTATTATTAAAAAATCGACCAATACGCAAATTATATAGTTCCTAAATAACAAAAAACTGACAATTAAATGCTTTTGAGAGCAAAATCGAATTTAAAAATGAGTCATAAAATAACCAATTTGTTATTTGAATACATCCTCAATTCTTAAATCATGATCGCTTTGGGAAATTTTGTCCGAAGTACTCCCTTTGACAGCTTTAAAAAAATATATATTTAACCTTTATCAAAAAACTAACCAATACGGCATATTACACAGTTCCTAAATAACAAATAACTGTCAATGGAATGCGTTTGAAAGCAAAATTGAATTTAAAAATCAGTTATAAAATAACCAATTTGTTATTTTAATACATCCTTAAATCATGATCGCTTTGGGAAATTTTGTGCGAAATGCCTAATTTGACAGCTTTTTAAAAATATATATTTAGCCTTTATCAAAAAATCGACGAATTCTCACATTATATAGTTTCTAAATAATACAAAACTGTTAATTGAATGCGTTTGAGAGCAAAATTGAATTTAAAAATGAGTCATAAAATAACCAATTTGTTATTTGAATACATCCTCAATTGTTTAATCATGATAGCTTTGGGAAATTTTGTGCGAAGTGCCCATTTTGGCAGCCTTTTTTGAAATATATTCTGCCTTTATCAAAAAACTGGCAAATCCATGACATTATATAGTTCCTATATAAGAGGACCTGTAAATTGGATGCGTTTGAGAACAAAAATGGATTTGAAAATGAGTCAGAAAAAATGCAATTTGTTATACTTCCTCAATTTTTTCAATCACCATCACTTTGGGAAATTCTGTTCAAAATACCGATTTTGGCAGTCTTTTTTGAAAAATATTCTGATTTTAACAAAAAACTGGCTAATACGTCACGTTATACAGTTCCTAAATAGGAGGATCTGCCATTTTGATGCGTTTAAAATAAAAAGTGAATTTAAAAATGATTCAGAATATAAGCAGTTTGGATTTGAATTTTTTCTCCAACTCTTATTTTTGTTTAATTTGTTTTTGCTATAAGAATTGGTCCTATGAAAAACTTGTTAGTATAAAAGTTGTAGATATTATTAAGAAGATGTAAAATAAATTTAATTAGATTTGATTGCTTAAGAATTGAGTAAGTTATGTTTTTTTTTCATTTTCCACCCCCCCCCCCTCCCTTTTTCTTTTCGTTTCTAATTTTTTTCATTGGTAAAGTTGTTCCTATCAAAAACTTGTAAATACAAAAGTTTTAGATAATTTTGAGAACATTTATAAAAAATTTAGTTGGATTTGATATCTAATAAATTGACGAAGTTATGATTTTTTTTTCTCCCAAATACCCTGTTTTTTTCACCTCTTGAGCCCATTTTTAACTTTATCAAAAATCTGTTATGCATAAACTTTTGGCCCATTCTTTAGAAATAATAAAAACTTTAAACTGATTCGATATCTATTTTAATTTAGAAGTTATCACGTTTTTTCTGTTTTCACAAAAACCCCCTTAACTTCCACCCCCTAGGTCCAATTTTGCCCATTAACGAACTTAACCGAGATTTTATGCCCCTTGATTTTATGTAAAAGTTTGAAGAAGGTCTGAGCATAATTATTGAAGTTATCGTGTCCAGAAGAAAGTGATATACACCGATAGATAGATAGATAGATAGATAAACTTTTTTACTAATGGTAGTTTTGGGGTCTAAGTGTCGTAATCGGTGTAGATCTGCAAACATTTTTCAGAAATTCCAACATGGGAGCGATCGCAATAGGTAGTATTTCATACGAAATCTACCTAAAATTTCACATACCTTCAAAAAAGAAAATATAATCCAAATAACTAAATTACGGCAGATTATTATTATTATTATTATTATTATTATTATTATTATTATTATTATTATTATTATTATTATTATTATTATTCTCAAATAACATTTAAAACGTTCTTTCTTTCCATATTTATTTTTTCACGGATGATTGCGCAACATCATTTGACGAAATATTCTTTTTAAGACACAACAGCGAGCAGCTGCATATTATTTCTAAAAGACATTTTTCTTTCTCATTTTTACAAGATTATAGTAATACTAATTATTTAATTAAAAACAAATAAACCAACACTTTATATTTTTACTCGTAAAATTGAAACTCGCATGTTGAAATAATGAAATCTTGATACGCACTTTACTGATGGTTTTTCCGGCTCGATGGGGGGACCAAAAAAAATATCGACCCGCCAATTATCTCAGTTAGTTAATAAATTTACAAAGTTAGTTAAAAGATCTTAGCGGACTGTAATTCACTATAAAGTTTAATTCACACACATAAAAAATACGAGAGCCGATATTTACATCTCCTCGGATCGGTCTCTCGAACACACTTTCAAACACAACTCAAGTTATTAAAAAAAAAAATATATATATATATATATATATATATATATATATATATAGATGGCGCTTTAGGCGGCAACACAGGGTATTATTGTAATTTATTTCAATCAGAATTTCATTTGCATATTGTCTTAGCTAAATGTATAAAGCAACTTTTGTGAAATTTTCAAAAACATAGCTTGAAAATTCTGAAAGTGATCACCTATAGAATAAGCTCAAACTTCAATGTTCCCAAAATGAAGCAAAAAGATGAAAGGCTGTATCCATTAATCCATTGATAGTGTCATTACAGAATACACAGTATGGCACGTACTACTATACTTAAATTCAACCTCTTTTTTTATTGCTTTATTTTGGGAACAATAGATTTTGAGCTTATTCTATCGACGATCACTTTCAGAATTTTCAAGCTATGTTTTTGAAACTTTTACAAAAGTTGCTCTATGCATTTAACTAATACAATATGCAAATGAAATTTTGATAGCGTTCACGCATATGCAATGAAAAAATATTTAGTAAATTTTTTCATTTGTCATGCAATTTTTATTATTTTTTAATTCTGATTACAGGGTATTATGTATAATGTTATTTGTCATATTTTTGGAAAAGAACATTATTTTATATAAAGAAATTTGCAAATTATAATCAATAAACTTTGAAAAATTTGGGGCTGTATTTATAAAAACCTTAATTTTTCTATTAGTATACATGCTATCCGCATAAATATGAACACAGTTTATTGCAATAAGCCACTTAATCATAGTCTACAGTTTGAACGTTTTTGTTGCATTAGTTTTGACAGGGTTATCCTAAAGATATTCATTCGTTCTTTTTCAGTTTGTTGACGGTCTCCTATAGAGTTTCGGGAAAAAATGTATGACCTGTACCATTATATTTACACAATTAATGTTTCAGGATAATTCCTCAATTATTTTTCTAAATATTCAATAAAATGTCTGAAATCGCAAGTGGTCAGTGACCTTTGGCCATATAGTGTATGTGCTATACATTTATACGAGGTATGACAATTTAATAACGAGATTATTGCTTATACAGAAAAATTGAGCAAGCGTCAAATTCGTACTACGTATAGTTGTGTAGTGCCAAGCTTCATGTTTTGATTACCGCTTCTAAATTGACTGTATTCCAATTAGTTGAGCCGTAACCCTCATTTGTTCTCGAACCTGTTTCAGTGTTTTGCCGGAAAAAAACTGAGTGTTTTAAAAGATCATCGAATTACTGTGAAATTTCTTTTTAAACTTAAAAAACGGCTTCGGAAACTCATCATTTGGTAAGAGAACTGTGCAACAATGAATGTTTATCACTTGCGCGGGTTTTTGAATGGTTTAAATGTTTCTAAGATGGCCGAGAAAACATTGAATCACGTCATCACCGGAGGAAATTTGCAATATTCATAGAAATGTGTACATCACTGCATTCCTGAAATTCAAACTATTAATCAACATTACTATCTTAAAGGCCTTGCTCAACTCCGTGAGAAAATACAAAAAAAGTCCTGAATTGTTCGAGAATAAGTCACGAGGGTTTCATCCGGTTAACGCACCCTCCCATACTGTCAAAAAGTTTCTAACGAAATGTAACATCCTGGAGTCGGTCCATCCACCTTATTTGCCTGATTTTACACCACGTTACTTTTATCTGTTGCTCAAGTACAAATATGCATTAAAAGGAACCAAATTCCAGATCCTTGAATCCGTGACAGAAAAAGCGGCAAGCGTCCTCAAAAAGCTCACAGAAAAAGACTTCCAGCACTGTTTTCAAGGATTGGAAAATTATCAAGGAGCGCTGCAAAGATAAACGAGATGTGTATATTGAAGGGGAAAATAACTAAACACGGATGTATAAGTTTAAAATAAAATATTTTACAAGATTAGTCTCGTTATTTAATAGCCGCACCTACGAAGTGACTAAAAATCTGAAAGCGATATCTCTCTTTTTTGTAACCGTAAACAAATCGCAAAAATTGCGTAAAATTTAACCGTTTGATGGCTATGCAGCTCTATCGCGCTGTCATTTCAGTATGAGTCTCTATCTCTGCGTGTGAGCAAATATTTTGCGGCTCTTTCTTTTTCGTAACGAAACTGCGTCTTTTAAAGCATAAATAGCATTTTTAACTAGTTTTCATATCAAAAATCTGAAAGCGCGATAGAGCTGCATAGCCATAAAACGGTTAAATCAAAAAAGCAGAACCTTCCTTTATTAATAATATTTTCGAGCATAAGAAGTTGAACTAAAAACAAACTTCGAAAATATAAGTTTTCGTGTATAATGAGCAATAAAATGGGGATTTATTCGTACTTTCCGCGGCAGTGGGAAAGTTAACTCTTTATAGACCAGGAGCCAACCCTCGATTTTCCTATGTATAAGATACAAAAGAAAATTTGCCGGCATAAGAAAGCCCTAACATAAGCCTACAGGGATCCATCTTTTTTAATTATCAATTCCTGCCGGGTCACGCATTTTATGTGTCACTTCCGGTGAGAATTTTGAGTGTTTACTTATGTATCGAGTACAAGGACCGGACATACATCAAAATGTGGGTTTCAATGTGCACATTAAGAATATCACTGGATGCCAGGACCTATCCTGCCGGAACCCGGTGGCAGCCGCACTTTTATGACGTCAATTTTGAGTGTTCACCTATGTATCGAGTACAAGGACCGGACATACATCAAAATGTAGGTTTCAGAATACACATTAGGAATATCACTGTCTGCCAGGTTTAATCCTGCCGTAACCGGGTGGCAGCCGCAATTTTATGATGTCAATTTTGAATGTTTACCTACGTATCGAATATAAGGACCGGACATACATCAAAATGTAGGTTTCAATGTGCACATTAAGAATATCACTGGCTGCCAGGACCAATCCTGCCGGAACCCGGTGGCAGCCGCACTTAGAAGTTAATTTTGAGTGTTTACCTATATATCGAGTACAAGGACCGGACATACATCAAAATGTAGGTTTCAGAATGCATATTAGGAATATCGCTGTCTGCCAGGTCCAATCCTGCCGGAACCGGGTGGCAGCCGCATTTTTATGACGTCAATTTTGTGTGTTTATCTACGTATCGAGTTCAAGGACCGGACATACGTCAAAATGTATGTTTCAATGTGCGTATTTAATATACAAGGGTATGCTTTGTCCAGTTTTACCGGAACCAGGTGGCAGCAACACTTTTATAACATCAATTTTGAATGTCTACCTATGTATCGAATTTAAGAACCATATATGCATAAACATGAAGGTATAAAAATGCATATTAATATCATGGTCTGCCATGTCCAATCCTGCCGGAACTAGGTGGCAGACTCATTTTTATGATGTCAATTTTGAGTGTTTACCGATGTATCGGGTTCAAACACCGGACATTCAATAAAATGTTGGTTTCAAAATGCACATTAAGAATACTTTCTTAGTTTTTACCAATGTATCGAGTTAAAGAACCATACATACATGAAAATTTAGGTTTCAAAGTGCACAATAAGAATATCCCAGTCTACCGGGTCCAATCCTGTCGGAACTGTGTGGCAGCCTCACTTTTATGACGTCAAATTTGAATGTTTACCTATGTATCATTTACAAGGAACGTTCATACACAAAAATGTAGCTTACAAAATGAATATTAAGAATATCACTGTCTGGTCTGTTCAATACTGCCGGAACCAGGTGGCAGACTCACTTTTATGACGTCAATTTTGAGTGTTTACTTATGTATCGAGTTCAAAGACCGGACATTCACTAAAATGTAGGTCTCAAAGTGGAACAATACTTCCTGAGTTTTTACCATTGTATCGGTTCCGGCAGGATTGGACCTGGCAGACAGGGATATTCTTAATGTGCATTTTGAAACCTACATTTTAATGTATGTCCGATCCTTGAACTCGATACATAGGTAAACACTCAAAATTGACGTCATAAAAGTGCGGCTGCCACCTAGTTCCGACAGGATTGGATCTAGCAGGTCGGGATATTCTTAAAGTGAACTTTGAAATCTACATTTTGTTGTATGTCCGGTTCTTGTACTCGATACATAGGTAAACACTCAAAATTGACGTCATAAAAGTGTAGCTGCCACCGGGTTCCGGCAGGGTAGGACCTGGCAGCCAGTGGTATTCTTAATGTGCACATTGAAACCTACATTTTTATGTATATCCGGTCCTTGTACTCGATACAAAGGTAAACACACTGCAAAAAATAATTGTTATTTTTACGGTATAATACTGGCGCCCTTGCTGCCAGTATTATACTGTAAAATCTACAGTAATAAACTCTAAAGCAAGCCGTAATATACCGTTAAGCAGTAATATACGGTATATTACTGCTACTATATTTATAAGACTGTATACTAATGCTTATTTACGGTTTATCACTGTTAATTTTACAATATGATACTGGCAGCTGGCACGCCAGTATTATACTGCAAAACTAACAATCATTTTTTACAGTGCACTCATAATTGACACCGAAAGTGACACATAAAATACGTGACCTGGCAGGAATTGATAATTAAAAAAGGTGGCTCCCGGTAGGCCTTTGTTAGGACTTTCTTATGCCGGCAAAATTTCTCTTGTATCTTATACATAGGGAAATCGACGGCCGGCTCCTGGTTTATTAGGAGCAATCCTAGTATCACAATACTTAAAAGTTTGTAACATTTTAGATGAATTGTCTATTAGTAAGTACATATTGCAGCAATTTGATCTAAATTGCAGTGGATCAAACAGAAGAAAACTTGGCATATTAATGTGAAAGGGCCCAGAGATTTTTTTTCAATACAGTCGAACCCCGTTATATCGAACTCGATATATAACAACTCATGGATAAAACGAAAGAAAATTTTTGTCCGACCTTTTTCCTATTGTTTTTAATATAAATTTGTCTTTTTATAGCGAACCTCCGAAGCCTTAATAATCGGCTATAACGATCAATTTTCTGAAGATGGCCACATTTTTTTTCTTTTCCGCAGTTGTGAAAAAGGACTGCAACTTTAATTGCATAAGAAAATGTACGGCGGCTAGTGGAACATGGTGCAAATTTACAATGATTCTTTTCATTAAAACGTAGAATCAATTGAATTCTTTCTCTTTTAGGACAGTCTCTCTGCAGGTGTGATCCCGCTCACCCGTCAGTCATTTCCTCTTACTCCTGTCACATGTGTGTGCAAGACTTATTTCTATCTGTCTTCATCTTTGGTTAATTAGCATTGTGTCAGTTTAATGTAATCGATTTCAATCAATGTAATCCACTAATAATTGTATTTAATAGATTATATTCTTTATTTTGTATGTATCATTATTGAATACTAGAAGATAGCCCGTCAAAATGACGTGTTTCCATTTTTAAAAATTTAATGATAAAACATTACAACAACTTTGGTCAATCATAGCCACTTTAGGCTTAAACAATTTTGAAAATTACAAAGACTGAACATGAGGGAAAAATCTAAAATAAATAAAAAAAAAAAAAATTCAATAGAAATCTGCATTTAAAACTATAACAAAACTATCTGGTGGATGGGGAGGGATTGTCATGAACAAATGGTAAATGCATAAATTTTAAAAGAATAAAGTAAGGTAAAATATCAATTATAAAAGAATACATTGTGAAACTACAGCCAAAAAATATTTTAAAATACTGAGAGAAAATAATAAAAATATCCAAAATGTAAAAAAAATTTTCCCATTTTGGCCATTTCCAGACGAATATGAGAGGGTAGCCAAATTATTAATTGAATGGGTAAAATAATGGCATAGAATATGCAGCTAATGAATTTCATTCAAAAAATTACAGTAATTATTTCACAAAAAACATGCAAATTATCATGCATTAATAACGCAAAACATGCACTAATAATGCTATTTTAAAACATTTGTGAATTAACTATTTTATACCATTAGCTAATACATAAAAGAAAATACTTTATAAGATCGAAAACAAATGTCAACAATAAAGAGTAAACAATCGTGATTCGTTATGTGACAATGAAATCATTCACGGCTGTAAAAAATATATGAATAAATAAATAAATAGATAAAAAAAGCAACACGAATATAAAAATTCTAACAATATTGTATTTAAAACGCACCTTCGCTTTTCTTAAATAAAAAGTTTTAATTAAACACTGTTAAAAATTCGACTGTTTTGCTGCATCGTCATTGCACAGCTTTTATAGAAAATTATTACTTTACCGTATTACACTGTTAAAAATTTGACCCATTTGTTGCAGCGTCACTCCACAGCTTTTATAGAATATCTCTTTTATGACCAATGAGAATGCTCCGTATCACAGTAAAGTAACCGCTTTATATAAAAGCAGTGGCGGAATGCTGCAGCAAATGGGTCAAATTTTTAACAGTTGCTGCAGCATCACTCCAACGCTTTTATAGAAAAAGGTTACTTTGTGTGTGTTACTTACAGTGTATTCTATAAAAGCTGGGGAGTGATGATGCAGCAAAAGGGTCAAATTTTTAACAGTGTACTGCTAAAAATTAGACCCATTTACTGCAGTGTCATTCCACAGCTTTTATAGAATGTCTTTTTTATGACCAATGAGAATGCTCCATAACACAACAAAGTAATCGTTTTCTATAAAAGCAGTGGAGTGATGCTGCAGCAAATAAGTCAAAATTTTAACAGTCTGAATATTGTGTTTGAAATAGGGAAAAGATTTCAAAGCACAGTAAAATGTAGTGACGTCATTTACAGCTCAAACTGTAAATCTGACAAATGAGAACGCTCCATTACGACTCTGGAACGTTTGCATTGGACAAAAAATTGATAGCCTTTAAAATCGGAGATAACTTTTCACAATGGAATTTGTCATTGGTCACAATGAGTGTTTTTTCTCATGGATGGGTTGATCCCGGAATCGTTATACACAGAGGGATTTTATATATATAATACTCATAGCAATTAATGATTAATATATTTTATGAACTCCAACATTTTTCTTAAAAGTTTGGATAAAGCGAACCACCGAATATAGCGAACAAAACCTTCGGTCCCTTGAAGTTCGTTATAACGGAGTTTCACTGTACTTGTATTTTCCATGTTTTCACTTATTACATTAATATACTGAAACACCCCATATTTGACATGTATTAACATTAATTTTATTTTCATAATATACAGCTTACGATATAAGATGTAAAAGCGATTTTTTATTACAAATGCGATAAATGCGATTTTTTTTTTTACTCTTTGTAATATAGTTAATATTAAATTATCTAAAATCACTGATTTTTGTTTCAGGCGTAGGAAAAACAACAATTTTGAAACGCTTAAAAACTGGCAAATTTCATGGTAAGTGATACCGAAGTAAGAAACAGTTTGTTTTTTCTTTTACATTTGATCAATATTTCATCATTTTGTGAATGATTTTAAAAGATATTTTGATATGATATATTCCAATTTTTCATCCAACAACTACTATAAAATTGTATTTTAAAATACTTGTTTGGAGAAGTTTGAAAAAAAATTATAGTTTTCCCTTCAATATATATATTTAAAATACTTAATTAATTAAATTCAAAAACTTAAATTTATTTTTAAGTTGAATTCAGATTCAGCGAGAAAGAAAAATCATTCGTTATGCATTTGTTAATCAACACTTTCCAAAATTTCCAGAATACTCTATAGAAATTTTTCTGTTTAATAAGATTTTTTTTAAAAAATAGAATCAACTCAATTTCAACAAATAGTGAGCAATAGTCGATAAAAAAATTTGAATTTGAGGAGAACTTTGAAAGTTTTTACTGCACTATTTCATGGCTTGTCTTTTTACCTCTGCTTTAAATGCTATATTAAGAAAAAGTAGAGGTCAAGCCCCACATTCTATCATGAAATTTTTTATACAAAGTGTTAAATTTATTTAAATTAATATAAATAATGTTACTAGATTAATTTTAACACACATATTCTAATTGGAAAATAAATCGTATCAGATGTAAATTTCCAATTGGGCGAAAAATGTCTAGACCAGGATTCGAACCAGGAATTTCTTGGCTGACGTCACCAATGCTGTATCGTCTGAGCTATCCCGGACGAATCTAATAGAGCCATTTTCAAACAAATTTGTTTTGAAAATTACCTGAGTAGAACTGAAACATGCAAACAATCAAAATAAACGTATTTTTCCTAATTTTAAAGTGTTATGTTACATATTTTATCAATCAAAATTAATGTATTAATACATGGTGTTAGTTTGCTATATGGGTATTTAATTTGTCTAATTCATATAAATGAACTTGAGCAGGTGAGTAAAGTTCTAGGTGTGCCATAGTTTGGATAAACGTGTCTGCCTAAGCACAAGTCTAGGCATCGTATGTCGCCACCTTCATATAGAGGCACGCAGGTGGAAAGCGGTTATTATCTAAAAGTCGCCTATTTATCTGTTTTATATCATACAATTCTCAGTTCGCAACTCCATTTACATCTCGTAGACTTCTGTTGTTACAATTTAAATCCAACCGACATTTTAATGATTTTGTCGTATCTTTTTGCTTTCTGCAGGGGAAGACTCAATCAGACCGACGTGTTTGGTGGAATTTGAAGTTAAAAAATTTACTTTAGAAGGTAAAGAAGTAAGTCTTTTTATATGGGATACAGCAGGACAGGAACAATATAGATCTGTTGTTCGAAGGTACTTTTTCTCCTATTTTAAGTGTTTTAGCTTTTAATCTGTAGTTTTCGTGACGCTTTTTATTTATTTTTTTTTGTGTGTGTGTGCGTGTGTGAATGTTTTGCTACTTCAGTTTAAAAGTTCTTGCATCAAAAAGTCTGCTTAGTGACAAATTGTCATAGTAAAGTACAACTATTAAATTATTATGGCAAATAGCGAATTCTGAAACATCTTCCATCAAATTAGCTAATTACAAAGTTAAACGTTCCTCTGTGTAATAATAAAGAAACTAGTCGAACCATGTTATGTCAAATTAAGTATAGATTAACAGGTAGATGAAAAGCGAATTTCTATTAAAACTAAAGAATTTATTCTGTAGTTTAACCGTAGATACTGCGTATTTACATCTATAAAAATATCCAAGACGTTGTAAGTTTACATTCAGAAAAATACTTATGACATTTTAATTTTAAATTAAAAAAATTATATAAGAACGGTTGTAATTTTGTACATTATTTTATAATATTACATTAATTAATTAATAGTATATTAATTATAGTATGTTATATGTTGTTCCGTACCGGTTCAAGTGCACTGTGAAAAGAAAACAGTAAAAATATCGCCGGCAAAAATATCAATAATAAAAAAACCACAAGTAAAAGTGTCTATAGTAAAATCAAGGGGTAAAAGTAGCAACAGATAGAAATAGAGACGATGAAAATGCCAGTAAGGCAATAGTAGTTTAAAATATTAATTGTTCTATAAAGGTTCATTTAAGTTTCGATTTTAACTGTTATGCTAGAGCAGTGGTTCCCAGCGTTTTTCTGGGCATGTCCTACTTAAGCATCTCTGAAATAATGCCGCGCTTCTTCCATCATTATTTACAAGTAGTTGTTATTTATAAAGTGAATTGTTATTCATATAGACTCCATATGATGCATATGAAATTACTGAAAGTAATATCTAAATTTGATTATGTATTGACTATATTGAACACATTTAGCCTAAAATATGTTTGAAATATGCAAACAAAATGTTTTTATTAAATAAATTAGCTAGCTTCATAGCCTGATAAAGCGAATAAATAAATTTATTAATGAAAATAAATATTTCATGTAAATTTTATAAGTTATCAATACATTTATTTTTATGGTTTTATTCGAACTTTTTTAAAAAGTAGTTAGGTATTTCTTTTAAGGTGGTGTTTCTTATAGTTTGTATTATTTTTATTATATTACCAACTGGGATCTTTTTTTATATTATTGAAACTCTTTTTAAAATCTAACATATCCTATCATTTTAATTTCCTAGTTATTACAGACAAGGAGATGGAGTACTTCTGGTATATGACGTGACAGATCCACAATCCTTCTATAAACTTTCAGGCTGGTTGTCCGAATTGAGGCAGAAAAATAAAGATGCAGAAGTTTTAATAGGTATAATTCAGTAATATTCCTTTTTTTAATATAGTACTTCATGTCAAAAATACAAATATGCATAAACACTTATTTGGATGCCTAATCTACCGGGAATTAACAAGAAGGCCAAATTTTCTAACGAAAGTTTTTTTAAAAGTACATTTGTAGAGAAAAAAAGGATGCTCCACAGTCAGAACCAGGCTTAAGATCATTGAACCGATTGCTTCCAGTTGGACCCCGTGTTTAACAGGAGAATATATGACGTACCCTAGGCACGTTAAGAACACGCATTGCAATATATCATACTTATAACATCACGTATCATGTTTTACAGAAAACAGTAGTGGTTATTGTAATAAATATGCACAAGTTTTGATGATTTTAAGGCATGACTAGTTTTTAGGTGATTTTCTATAAAAAATTGTTTCTTAACTGTTTTAGTGTCAAATATATTTTTTAGTTATCTATTAAAATGACAAAAGAAAAGGAGGCTATTTTTACAGATAATTTATATTAAAGTTTGAAATTAAAATTAGGAATGTAAATAAAAAATATATAACGATGTTTTTTTTTTTTTTTTTTTTTTTTTTTTTAAGTTTTATCCAAGACAGACAGAATGCAATTTTATATTTAAAAAAAAAGAAAAAGAAAAACGTACGCACACGACCTTCACAAATACACGCTAAATAGTCCAAGAGCCGACCGCACAAAACCCTAAGTCATCGAGCACAAGAAAAATTCATTTATATTATGGAAGAGTTGTAATAGGGGAATCTAATCATCCATGTCTGCCGGAGATGAAGTGGTGCATAAGCCAAAAATTGGTACTACTAATGGTTCACACGTACGTTTAACATTGCGATTGCCGTACAATTAAAAGTCGGAAAACATGGAAAATTAGGTGCAGGAAAACATAATGCTAAGTCTACGAGTGAGCCACTAGTGGTATCAATTTTTCGCTTATGCACCACTTCGCTTCCGGCAGACATGGATCAATAGATTTCCCTCTTACTACTCTTCCATAATATAAAGTAATTTTTCTTGTGCTCAATGACTTAAGGTTTCATGCGGTCGGCTCTTGGACTAAGAAGAGTGCTATCGTATAGATAAGACTTACGGGGAAAGTTTAATTAACCTTCTTGTTCTTACGGGCTTTCTATGAGAACAAATAAAAATTACCTTATATAAAAAAAATCAGTATTTATTTATGGAGATTTCATTTGCGGACAGATAATAACTAGCATATAACACAATAGAAATATATTCCATAATGGATTATCATTTATACCAAAAAAAAAGATAATAATGAAAAATAATGAAAAATACTGGAAAATAATTCGTGCATGAGAGGGTTAATCATTGCAAAATCATATGTGAAAAATCCAAAATAAAATAATACAGGATTAAGAAACGGTATTTCAAGAAAAGAAGAATCTAAAATTAACTTTTTAATATAATGGGTCAAGCTATTCTACAAAAAATCCTTTTGCGAATCGAGGGGGCTAAGTATTTTGCAATAATTCTTGATATTACTCAAAACATCAGTCATCACGAGAAAATTTCAGTGATATGTAAACCGATCAGTGGTTTCCGATGGTATACAATAAAATCCTCCATCGAGCATATGTGAATATTTCGTCATGTCTTTAGAGGCAGGAAATAGCACAAGTGAAAATTTTTACATAATGAACCTGATAAGCCAATGAGAACTACACATATTAAGACTAGATGATGAAATTAACAATAGACAAGGACGTGATAACGGTGGAAATATAAAAAGATATTCCTCAATAAGGTGACATCGAGAAAATATTTCTAGAACTTTATACCACTTGGCTATGTCATAACTATAATTGAAGACTTAAGTTTCAAAACTCGCCTTATACAGAAAATCAAATTTTGGGAAATCTGAGAAATCTTTCATCTGTGTCCATTAGTTTTCACTGTAAACCGAGATTTTACAATGCCAGATATACACGATAAAACTAGGGTTTTTTTTTCTGCTTGCAGTGTTCTTTTATGCAGGTTAACTAATAAAAAAAAGATTGACAGAGAAAACTTGATTTTTTAAATTTTGGATAAGGCTAGTTATAAAACTCACGTCCTCAACTTGTCTTGAGGGATTTCGAGTTGCTTTAATCGATTCTTTGAATATGTTGGTTGCTTTTGATTGTTGAAAAGGTTTTCGATTGTTCCCTTGATGCTCCTTTCCAAGTCAGAAGCCTAATCCATGAATTTTTATTAACACAATGAGTATTGTGTCAGTCACCGGTCATTGGCACAGAACATTCCGGTTTTGTGCTGCTTCAGTCACCGTAATAAAGTCTAAAATATTATATAAAAATAAAATATTTATATTGTTTTAAGTAATTACTAAAAATTTAATTAAAATTTATGTATCATGTTTTTCACTATCAGTCGCCGATGATTGACGCGGCCTTAGCAGAAAGTTCAATGTCAGTCACATGGCACTCATCGTGATAATAAACGAAGATGTCCATAAGGAGAGAGGTGGGAGAGATAGGATCTGGGTCACGTTTCCTATATGTATTATAGAAAATATTTTGGGCTATAAAACAACTATGGAGGATGGAGGATGGGTCAAACCTCTCTCTATGTTGTGTAGTCAAATTTTTATCCATTTAAATACTTGAATAAAGAATAGGTCTTTTAAAGAATTTATAAAGGTAATGAGTTATTAAAGATTGATTGTAACTATCAAACTTTCCTGTTCGCAAATTGATTTTGTTGGATCAGTAGTGAATTCAATTTCAAAAATACAGCAGTGAATTTTAAGTCATTATTTTGAACATATTTTATTACTTTTGTAATCACCATAGAAGCTTCCTATTAATAAAGAATCCCTTACTCACAAAATCCTTCAGTATACTCAAACATCGTCTAATTATGCATATTCTGTATCTTAAAATCATATCTAGATACTCTGCTGATCCGGTGAGTTATAAACAAATTATAGCTTTAAACAATCTCTACAAAACTTGATTTTGATATAAGATTATTCGCACTAAAGAAAAATCGGTACTGGCTGGAATAGGTGCGATTACGCTTATAATGGATATTAAATAACACGCTTAAGTAGTTGTTTTAGAACCAATTTCAGAACCGGTTTAACCGGTTCTGAAATTGAAACTATCATAATATAAAAAAATATATAAGCAAAATCGAAAAATAAAAACTAGGCCGGTTGTGGATCGTCCTCAGCTAACCTATGCAAAAAAATCATGTAAAAATATTAAAATTTGAGCGAGATATTTGAAAAGAACGCTCCCATAGACTGTACATTATCATCCGGATCTTTTTCAGTGACTAGTCTTGCATCTTAACAGTGAATCGTTTAGTACTGATATAAATTTGTTTGGATAATGCAGATTTAGCATGGAGATGTCTTTTATTTTTGTATTCTTACATTTTTTAACAGTTGGAGATATTATAAGTTTGAAATTAAAAAAGCAAGTAAATTTAAAGAACAACGAATGTAGGTTTTTCCATCATTTACCCATATTATTTTAAATATTGATATAGCAAAATTTATTACTTATTAGTTGTTGGATCGGACTTTAATTAATTCTATAATGTGTCTTATGTTTACTTAAACAATTGTACGAATTGTTCGCGTATATCCAACCTACTCTTCAAGTCTGAAATATAGCCTTTGCATTTTCATTTAAATTTTACAAGTCCATTTTATGAAATATAATAAATACAATTCCATAATAAATACAATTTTCAGGATATTCTCAATTTCATACACAGTCCAGTCACATTAATGTGACCACCTGTCAAAAGCCAGAATATCCACCTTTCGCAGAGCGGACTGCTGCGAGACGTGTAGGAAGATAGTCAATAATGTTCCTAAAGGTGTTCACTGGGATATTGAGCCATGCCGACTCTAATGCCGTGGCCAGCTGCGCTAGATTACGGGGTTGAGGATCCATGGCGCGAACAACCCGATCGAGATGGTCCCACAGATTCTCGATTGGGTTTAAATCAGGTGAGTTTGCTGGCCAGGGGAGGACGGTAAACTCATCCTGGTGCTCTTCGAACCACGCACGTACACTGGCAGCTGTATGGCACTTCGCATTGTCCTGCTGGTAGATGCCATCATCCTGAGGAAAAACAATGCGCATGTAGGGGTGAACATGATCCGCAAGGACAGATGCGTACTTGTATTGATCCATCCTGCCTTCCACAATGATGAGTGAACTCAGAGAATGCCAGGAAAACATTCCCCAGACCATAATGCTCCCGCCTCCAGCTTGGACTGTCCCGGCAATAGTTGCAGGATGTTTGCTTTCAGAGGTTTTATGCCTTATACGCCAACGTCCATCTGTCCGATGAAGCATAACACGCGATTCATCGGAAAACGCTACCTGTCGCCACTCAGTGGATGTCCAGCTGTGGTACTGGCGTGCAAATTCCAGCCTTCGTCGTCGGTGAACAGCAGTCAGCATAGGTGCACGAACCAGGCGTCTGCTTCGGAGGCCCAGATGCAGCAATGTTCGCTGAATAGTTGTTTGGGAGACACTTTTGGTAGCCCCTTGGTTCATTTGGGCGGTCAGTTGCTCAACGGTAGCCCGTCTATCTACCCGAACGCATCTCCGCAACCGTCGTTCGCCTCTGTCATCTATGACCCGTGGTGCACCACATTTACCACGTCGCTGATTTTGGACAGTCCCATTTTGCCATGAACGGTACACTTTTACCACGACGGCACGCGAACAGTTCACAAACTCATCCGTTTCGGAAATGCTTCCACCCTTGGCCCGAAAGCCAATGATCATGCCCTTTTGGAAGTCGGATAAATCGCTTCGTTTCTGCATTACGCCAACGATTGAAATGTTTTCCGAAGCCCTCACACACCCTTTATATACCCTCAACTGCACTGTGCTGCCACCTGCCTCCTGTGATTGGTTATTTAACGTCGACGTAGAAAGTACGTGGTGGTCACATTAATGTGACTGGACTGTGTATTATTACTAGTATAATAACCCCGTCAAAAATGACGGAATTTTCATTTGCATTTTATTTTCATAATAATACAAACAGAATGAAGATTTTAGTATTGAAGAGTTTGTATTGTAGAAAAGCACATTTTAAAAATAACAATAGATTTCTACAAATACAAATGATAAAGTTTTTTTTTTTTTACTTGATATT
Source organism: Maratus speculifer (assembly GCA_964019185.1). NCBI lineage: Eukaryota > Metazoa > Arthropoda > Arachnida > Araneae > Salticidae > Maratus > Maratus speculifer. The sequence goes on from OZ025290.1 coordinate 230,297,541, forward strand.
TAGTTTTTGAACAAATTTTAATTTCAAAACAAAGAGCAGTATTTATTACAATAACGATAATAATAATTAGCAAAATGAAACTCAATTTCTCAGGATTTCACCAAGCATTAAAATTAAATATTGAAGTTTTTTAAATTTTAAAATACATTATTTTTATTAAAAGTATGATTCGGCAGTGGCTTTAATCATGGGCATATGATAGACTTTTAGTTCGATGCTTTTAGGCATGAATTAAGAAGCTTTGTGTTTTGTTTTTTAAATTTAGATTTGGCGCTATCTATACGCAGTTAACATAAACAAAACAACTTTTTTTTAAAAATAGCAGTTTTATTTTGAAAATAGCAAGTTTTTCAAGAAAATTCGTGTATTTTCGACTATTTTTCGAGAAAATTCGCATATTTTCCGCAATTTTTTGACAAATTTCGCGTATTTTCCGCGATTTTTCGACAAATTTCGCGTATTTTCCCCGATTTTTAAACAAAATTCTCGTATTTTCCGCGATTTTTTGACAAAATTCGCATACTTGCCTTGATCTTTCGTCAAAATTCTCGTATTTCTCACAATCTTTCGTTAAGATTCGCCTATTTTCCGCTATTTTTTGACAAAATGTGCGTATTTTCCCCGATTTTTCTACAAAATTTTGATATTTTCTCGTATCTTTCTTCAAAATTCACGTATTTTCGGACGATCTTTCTGCAAAATTTGAGTATTTTGCACGATTTTTTGATAAAATTCGAGTATTTTTCACGATCCTTTGATGAAATTCGAGTATTTTTCCGCAGCCTGTTCACGGAAATCGCGTTTTCCGTGCAATCTTTTGACGAAAATCGCGCCTTGTTCGTGATTCTTTAACAATAATCCTGCAATTTATTCCCACAATCCTTTAACGGAAATTTTTTTTCTTTTTTTTCTGCAATGCTTTAATGGAAATTGCATTATCTCCCGCGATTCTCTGAAGAAAATAATATTTTTTCAACCTTTTTTTTTTTTTTTTTTTTTTTTTTTTTTTGTGTGATCATTTGCAGAAATTTGCTTAACTTGGTGCAGTTTGTACTGGCTTTTTTGTTCTATTTCATCTGTTATGCCCCCACCTTAAAATATCAATATAGTTTAATGTATCTTTGCATCGATCTCAGGGGTAGTAAAATTCATCGCCGAAAAAGCGGAGTTTCGCGTTTCCGCGGAAAAATAGAAGGTCTCTTCAAAAACAGGTTTGCGAGTCCTTTGTTAGTTCATAGATGGCAGCACTGAAAAGTGTTAGATGAGAGGAAGACGTCGCGTCGGTAGCCTTCACTCCATAAAAAGAAATCGTACTAACGATAAAAAAAAAAACATATCAGTTCAAACTTCCGCTGATATCTTTATGTATTATAATTGGGTATCATAAGCATGTTTTATATGAAAATATGCTGAACAAACATTATTTCAAGTGGAAGAAATTTTAAAAACATCATTTTAGTACCAATTTTCAGCTAAGCCTAACGTGGCGTTGATCTTCAGTGGATTCTCGAGTGGTACGACTTGGAACCGTTCTTACACTTCCTAAAGACGCAAATTATTATAAGTAGATTTTCGATATCATATTCATTCAACAATATAAATTTAATTAAGAAAATTTCGGAATTTACTTGAGTTAAATTATAGTTTTTTCATTATTAGATCAATAGTAATGAATAGATAAAAGATTCAGTTAATATTTGTCTTTGTTTTCACTCTCTTACAGCTGGAAATAAAAATGAAGATTCGTCAAAAAAAGCTGTGGCTATGTCAATGGTGAAAAGTTTTGCCAAAGAAGAAAAGTTGGAGTACATGGAAATGAGTGCCAAGACCCGGAAAAATGTTGAAGAAGTAACTTTTGTTGTAACACTATTTCGTATTAAAAATTTATTTGGGGGAACTTGGAAATTCCAACTTCAAGAATTGCACATATAATTTTGTTTTCTATTTTATTATTATTTATTTTTAATTGTTATTTTATCCTTTTTATATTTTTTCATTATTTTATTTTATTTTTATATTTTATTATTTTTATTGTTTTTTATTTTCTATTTATTTTATTTATCTATTTATTTGCATTTTATGAATGCCTAACATTTTAAAAATATTCTCTCAAATCGTTTTTATTAAGTAAAATGCATATAAAAGATACAGTGATTCTCGTTGCAAAGTATGCGATTCGAGCTGTACTTGTTAAAGTTGAAAAACTTTAAACGCGATTTTCTCGAAAAAATGGTTTTCAAGCCGATAACAGAAATTTATTTAATTGTTTTTTTTTTTTTTTTTTTTTTTTTTTTGAAATTTGCATGTATTTTGACGGTAATTGACCGATTCTCTTTTTAATATTTTCCAACATAGTTGGAAAGTGTTTATGACTTCTGTTCGTCTGGCCGTCTGTCTGGCTAGATGTGCTTTAACACTCTATAGCATGTAATTGATATATATTCTTGAGGTTTAATACGTTATGTTTGGAACTGGAAATGAAGTGAGTAGCATTTATAATTCATTTATAGGTAATTATCTACAGATTTTAGGCTTTATTATGGTTTAAAGGGAAATTTCATTTGTAATGTATTTTAATGCTGGTACACTATTTCAAAACTATTGAAATTAATACAGATCTCTGAAGGGAGCTACAGGCTATTTATTGTACAATAAAGTACACATACCATTTATTGTTCATTTAGAGGAACACACAAAATCATTCAGCTACAATACCGCCTATGAGCAATAATTGCAGGAAAAAATTCAATTGTGGCACGTGCTTTTAAATATAACCAATTTTTTTTTTACTTTCTTAATGTCTAAAAATTCTGTAGACTATTTTCATTTTTATGTAACATAGTTTCTCTGCACAAAAAATTGTAATATATTTCCATCTTTTGGCAGAAATCGTCAAAACGGATTTTTCTTGGGTTTTAAATTACCTCTTTAAAAAGAAAGGAGATTCTTTGAGTTCAGCCTAGCTTATAATTTTTAAAATATCTTTATTTTGGTCTCTTTGGGGAGTTTTATGTATGTATTTGATAAGTAATTCCATCTATTAAAATTAGTTTTATGTTTAGGCATTTCTTCATCTGGCTAAGAAAGTTTTGATTGCAAAAGGAATTTTAACTAACGGTGGACCAACAGATAAGTGCAACAGTTCAGCCGGGAACGGTAAGTATTTATTGCATGTAGCTGTTTTATTTTTTTATTTTATTTGTTAATTTCAGATATCCGCACAAAGTATGTATTAACAGGTTTTTAAAATCGTGCTATAGTTAGTGCTTTTTGATTTGTTTATAAAGTAAAAAGCAAAAACATATTAAAAATATTCATGAATATTGATACATTTCTGGAGGTATACGTGATGTTTTGAGGCTTTCAATAATTTTTCTGTAATTGATTGTTTAACGAAAAATGTAGCCAGTAATACTCATGCTCAATAAATTAGCAGCAAATAAAAATTTGTCAATGAAGTAAATCTATTTATAAGGTGGTCTGGTGTAATAACGCCAGGCAGGGTAATAACGCCAAGTGCTAATATTTTGCATAATTATCAAATAATCTGGTAAATGACACCCATGTCCTCTGCGCAGAAGGGTTTTGAGTCATATAAATCGCAAAAAAACTGCTTCAAGTTAATTTGTTTCATTTTTAGGTCTTATTGTTTTTACAAGCAACTAAAATTAACGCTTGATCTAAAATTTGCGAGATACGTTTTGTGATGTGAAGACTATTTTTTTTTCCGGAAATACTTTGTTAATGACATAAATTTGTAGTACATTTCATGGACTTTCAAAATGTTGTTGAAGATTTCGGATATCTTCTCGAGATAATTTGTAATTTAAAATGTACAGCGCAATAACTATAACGGGGTAATAACGCCAATCCTTGGCATTAATACCCCGGTTGATTCCCTACAGTGGCCGAGCTACATCCTAAATACTGATTTAAATAAACACCGTTAAAAATGTACAATGTGTCTAATAATTCTATTTAAGCGGTCCTTTTTAAGCAAAAAGAAGCTCACGGTTTGATATTCTTTTGCCTCATCCCCCCCCCACACCACACCTTTATTTTTCTTACACTTTCACAAAAAATTGAACATTTTCAATAGCTTAGAATGCAATTTGTCAATTTCTAAGTTTGTAGAGTTTGTATTTTTAGAATTGGGCAATCTACATACAATTATTCCATCTTATTTCATAGTTTTGTTTGCATGGCGTTATTGCCCATATAGGTGGGTAATAACGCCAAATAGCATTGGTCAAGAAATCACGCCATTACATTTTATGAATACATATCTGTTAAATTATTTTTTTATATAGATAGTCAATGAGTTACTGTATCAAATCATATATTTGTTTGAAAAATACAAACTAAAACTGAGCCGTGAAAATTGGTAGAACCTTAACGTGGCGTTATTACCCCAGGGTACCTTAGAATAGAAAAGAAATTTACAAAACAGATTTATGTAAGACTGCACTATGTACTGAACTAAAAAAAAGACTAACAATTTCTTAAATTATCGTTACAGTCTTTAGAATTACAAATCCGGTGTTATTCATTCTTCTTATACTGCATATCAGAGTTTTTGGTTTAGTTCGATTTTTAATTGTTTTCTCAACATATCCTAAAGAGCCACATTCAGATGTATTATCTTGCATTTCACTGCATATACACTATATGTCCATTAATGACCATATTAATACTTTCGATGTTGGACATTTTGTAGAATATTTAAAAATATACTTTTCAGATTCTTCTGGAATTTAGGGATTACAAAGATTGCATTTGACCTCATATTTATCAATGTTCATTTAATAAGGAGGACAATAAAAATCTTTGGCCGAAAAAAAAACAAAGAGAAATATTAATATTTTGAATCGCTCTGTATATTAAAATGCACGAAATGATCTATCGCTGCAGAATACAAACATATAGACACTGTACTGAATGTTTACTTATTTGTGTAACAACCGCACGTATATCCATAGCAGTATAGCGATTTTCTTGAAAAGTTAAAACATTCTGGAAATTTTTTAACTTATATCATGCAGTGTTTTCTACTAAATTTAATGACAGTTTCGGAAAAATTGGCAAAATGTAGTAGGAACAATATAGTACAACTGGAAGATAAATATATTAAATATTTTATGAAATATAAATAGTTGTATTAGATATTTTTTATCTATGTATGCGCGAACGAGCACAACGATCTTTTTACACAAATTTAATAGCCAACTCTATAGAGCATTCATAAAAAAAAATCCAATCAAATATCGTGAAAAAATTTTTTAAATATCGGCGATATGAGTTAGTTTGACTTTTAGTTGTTTTCAAAAGCAGCTGAATGATGAGAGATTTTCCACAAAATGTAAATTTTACAGTTCTTTTTTTAATTGATGCAATAATTCTTCTTGGATAACTACAAAAACTAACCTAATCCGTAGTAAAAAGAAGTATCAAAATTTGTTTCAAATCTTCTCATTTATATTCATTAAATACTAACTTTTTCGTAAAATTCAGCTAATAAAAAATGATAATTTGTGAATAATCCGTTATCATTCAACTGCTTTTAGAGAGAACTAAAAATCAGCTCGCTTCTATCGCCGACATCTTTCTGAGTTTTCAGAATATTTCATGAGATTTTTTTAGCTGCTCTATAGAGATAACTATTAAATTATCTAAAAAGATCATTGTTCGCGCATGCGCAGATAACAACTATTTCACACAACTACACTGTTAAAACTTCAGGTGACACGTTGCCACCTTTAGGGGTGAAAGGCTTGTCTCACTGGTGACACCCCTACGGGAGCCAGAATGGCACCTTTAATTAGGGTGAAAAGATGGTACCCTTAATCCGGAGTGCCAAATAATAAAAAATAAATTATAAAACTACTTTTGGACCGCGAAGGACTCGATCCCACAACGTCTGGTTGCAAGGTCAACGCTCTAACCGTTCGGCCAAGGAGCTCACATTCAAAGTCTCCCTGAAATGTTCAAATGTCCTGAAATTGAAAGGTTGCTTCATATAAAAAGCTCGCCAAAAGTTAGCCATCCGAAGTTCTAAAGGAAATTGGGATAGCGCATTCGCGGTGATAATCTTCGCAGGGAGAAATTGCTGTTTTGATTCACCAGTGACGGCGAGTTGAAGTGGAAAAACATGCGTCACAGAGCATGCGCAAATAACTAAGGGGTGAAAATCTTTCAACGGTATGCACAGCGCGGCACCTTAATTAGCGTGAATCACACAGTGAAGGATCAAATGCACCCCAAACACATTTTCAAGCCCCGGGTGTCAAATGGTAATACCTTTTCACCCCTGGGCGCCAAATTTAACTGGTTTGTCATCTCTATTTTTAACAGTGTACTCATATTTCATAAAATATTCCAATTGCACTATATTGTTTCTACTTCATTTTGCTAATGTTTCTGAAACTGGCGTTAAATTTGGTTAAAAATCTTGCACAGTATAAGCTAAAAACATTCAAGATTTTTTTTTTTTTTGAATTTTTCAAAAAAAAATTGCTATACCTCCATGAACATATGTTCTTTTATAACAAAAATCAGTAGACATGTTGTACGTTATCCACATATTTGTATTCTATGAAGATAGATCATTTCGTGCACATTAATGTACAGAGTGATTCCAAATATTATTATTTTTCTTTGATATTTTGTCGACTTCCCAAATTGTAATCCTTATCAAATAGACGTTGATAAATATGAGGTCAAACATTACCTTTATAATTCCGAAGTTCCAGAACAATCTCACAGGATTTTTAAAAATATGTGACAAAATGTCTAAAACTGAAAGCGACTGGTCATTAATGGCTACATAATACAAGTAGTATTAGGGTAACACCCCCAGTAATTGGCATGCACCAGTGATTGGTACATCCTACAAACATGTCCTAAAATAAGATTTATATCCAGTCTTTTAAAAATGCAAGACTATATACCAGTTATTTGCTCATTTACGTTAAAGATTATAACTTTGATTTATGCTACTAGATGACAATAGTGCCTAGGAAAGAGAAACAATTATGGCTTGTATGAAATTAGCCATTTTTGTTGCAAATTCTTCTCTTTTGGTTTAAGAAAAGTATGCTTTTCAATTCATTATAATATGATTTATAATATATTTTAAATTTTAATTGACAACAGTTTTGTTAAGTTAAAAAGGGTTACTTTAATTGTGTAAAACTATTTTCGACACAAATATTTGGATTTCTCAATTAATGATAGATGCCAATTAATGGTGCTTCAATTTTGCTAGTTCCAAGTAATTGGCACCTATTCCAATTACAAGGAATACGCAAGGAATTTGAGATTAAACCACTTATTTTGGAAGTACTTTTAAAGTTATAGACTAATTATATTTATCATTTGTTTTTATTTGAAAATATGAAATATTATCAGTAATTGGAATCTATTAAAGCTTCATATGACAATTACTGGGGACAGCATGACAATTACTGGGTATTAATATAATTATATTATATTGTTTCAAAGTATTCACATTTCAGACTAATATGCTGATTTCTTACTCTCAAAAGCCTGAAATATGGCATCTGCATCTACAGTAAATTAATTTAAAGCGATTAAACACAATGCAAAATGTAAAGTTTTTTTTTAAATATAAACATGTGCCAATTACTGGATCACAAGGTGTCATACATTGGTACTCTAGGTGCCAATTACTGGGGATTTCAGCAACTTTTTATAAATATATTTTTATAAAAATATTTTTTAAATTTTTTTTGCTTTTAGTGGGCAAAATAGATGCACAGATATGCATTCTTTGATTTAAAAATATTCTAAGTAAATATCTTATTTCTTTGTAATGAAAATTGAAGTAAGTTTAAAGACAAATTCTTAAAGTGCCAATTACTGGGGATGTTACCCTATATCTTTCTCCATATATCACTATATTAATAAATTTATAGAGAGTCGTTGTACAAACAATCGGTTGAATGATTTCTTAAAAATGTCAGAATGTTTTTATTCAACCAATAGTTCAGAGGAAATTGGTATAAGCGTTTGTTGCTATTTTTCCCATACCAGTATAACACGTGGTCTGTAATGATATCCTGCTATTGATTTTGTTGCTCGGTATGCGATCCAGAGTTCCATGCATTTGTAAATACTTATGAGAGTCATTCTGTGTGTCAAATCAAGAATAACCTACCAAGGAAATTTGATTTTGCTGATCTTGAATCCGATTCAAATATGTATGAACTCATTTTTATGTGTTATCGCTAGTGATGGGCGATTCTGAGAATTTTGAGAATCGATTAAAATCGACATCGTATAAAGTGACATCGATTATAATAAAAATCGATATTTCGATATTTTTAGATTTTACACAGATGAGCTCAAAATAAGTAATTCTAAAACTTGGCTAATCAGCAGAGACGTAACACCTCATACTACTCATTCCCATTTAGGGAGGCACAGAAGTAAGCTATTACAGCTTTTAGAGTCGAACAATAAGGATTTATCTTTTATTATTTTTAGATACAATTTTAATAATAATTTATATTATATTTAACTTTATTTTTTTGAGAAAGATCTCGGTTAGATAAAAAAAAAGGGAGAAATGATTTATATTGTATATGTATATATATATATATATATTAATCCGAAACACATGTATTTTCTACATACTCCTTCAACCAAACAAATGGAGCCTTACTTCCTTTAAACGTCATTCTTCTTAAAAATTCGCATATGAATAAAATTTTGAAAGCTCTAAATTTATCCAAAAAAAATTTTTTTTTCAGTCATTTTAAGACCTTTTATAAGGGTGCGGGATACGCAAATATTGCAAATTTTCTTTCAAAATAGCTGTGATGATTTACTTGCACAATCAGCACATGCTAATTATTAATTATCCACCAATTTAAAAGCAGAAATTCTGCTTTAAAAAATATATGTGACTAAACTTTTTTTCTCTTTTAAAATATATATCGCCTCATCTCATTTACAGCTTGTGACGTATTGATGAATAAATCCAGGATAACTTTTGGCAAACGTTTATTTACAGCAACACACACAGCACAGCAAACAGAAGAAATTAGAATTGGAAAAATTATATAAAAGTAAAATTCAAATAAGAGCACACCATGTACTCTGTCCGCAGCTGTTTCACAGTTGCGCGTGGGTTTTGGGCCTTTTCACAGTTATGACAATCAGACGATGGCCGTGACGGACTTCACTTTCTTACGGGGCAGTCTGCGCCCCGGCGGACGAGCTAGGTCGTCTCACTTCAGAGTCAAAACCAAAAATCCTCTCTTGAGCCTCTTTGAAATTGCATATATATAAAGCAGTTTTCTTTGATAATCGCCGATCATTAAGAGGGTAAATCAGACAGCTCAAGTAGTGTAGATTTATTATATTCAAGCTGTCTAACGTTAAGTTCTTTGTCTGAAATACGATTTTTATAACGTCAGTTGGAGAGGTTTCAAATGGAATTTATTGCTTAGACAATTGGAAAGTTGAAGTTTTATTATACACAAATGTATCGTATTTGTCAGAGGGTATTTACACGTGCTAACATCTGCCTTTATTGACAGTGTGCTAATGAGGAAATTCAGAACGTTACAAGCTTATAAAATATTATTCTTTTTTAATGTTTACCAAATTTTCTGCAGTTAACAGAAAAAAGGTGTTGTTTTCCTAAGAATAATTAACAGTGAAACAACATACTTTTCTCTGGTTAACAAAGAAATAAAAATACAGCGGAGCGTCGATTATCCGAAGAAGTTGGAAGCGACCTAAGTTCGGATTAATGGATAACTGTACCTTCAATTGTCGGGCAGCGCATAACCTATCTTCGGCAACAAATCGGTTAATTCTGCACAAAAAAAACTATTTACTTAAATTAACTGTTTACAAGCCGAATTAATATCGCAATGTAATAATAATTTTGTTTTTCTCATATTACAACTTCAAATGTTTTGATTTATGCACACAAATTTAAAAAATAACAAAAGAAAATATTTTTGCAGTTTTTTGGCTGTTTTCATTTCAGTGTTCTAAATTTGGTACATAATTATTGCATGACAACCTAAGCAAATATAACAAATTATTTTCCGCTGTATGCTATTATATGTTCTTCTTAAGTATTTTCTCGAATTCCAAAAACATTTAGATTCCTAGTGGTCAAATGTGAGTAATATAGAGAAACGATAAAAACAAAAATTATATTTTTATGTAAATTAAGGAATTTGCATATTCTTTATACCTGTGATAAATTCTTAAACATATTTTTTTTTCAAAAGTTAAAATCAGCCTTATATTTTATAGGAGAAATAAGAACATCGTAATTATATTGGAAAATATGTTTTGCATTGCAAATAATACTATGTTTATATATTTGGGATATGTATGTAATATATATATTTGGGAACATTGGCGTTTAGAAGAGTAGCCCCCAAATCCTTTTACGTAACCAATGAATACCCAGAACAAATCAGGAAAGCACCTTATTAGAATGAAAATATATCCAAAATTTGAAGAAAATTCCTAAATTATGGGTGAATAACCCATTTATTTAAAATTAAGAGAATAACCATCCATCCCCCCCCCTTTATATTTAACCATTGAACACCCAAAACTAATCATATAGGCGCGGTATCAGAATGACCCTATATCTGAAATTTGAATGAAATTTGATAATTTTGCATGAAAAACCATTTATTTAAATTACGTGCAAATAGCCACCCATTCTCCCCCTTTATACTTATCCAATGAACTTCTAAAACTAATCAGGGAAGCGCCTTATCAGAATAAACCTACATTCAAAATTTGAAGCAAATCAGATATTTTTATCAAGAGATATCGCGTTACACGCATACGTACATACATAAGTAACATACATACAGAGCCGTCGGCGCATAAGCTCTCAGGTTTTGACAGCCTGTGAGCTAAAAAATGCGAAGAGCGTGTAACCAGATTGGTAAAGAGAGGGATAGGGAAAAAAAGGAGAAAATTATAAAACTTTCCAACGATATGTCACACGAGATGGATTAGAAGAAACAAAAAATGTAAAGCTCTAAAGCGGAAAGCTCTAATTTGGCTAAAATTTGACATAAAAATGGTGAAATCATAAAAGGTGAAAAGTACTAGTAAAGATCTATAAAATGATATAAAACAGAAAGGAAAAAAAGCTTAAAAAATGCCCTCTATTTACAGGATACGTAAGCAAAATAAAAGATGAGAATATATTTCAGGTCTACAAGTGAAGACCTTTAAAATGACATACTACAAAGGAGAGTGAAGGGCAAAAGCCGAAAAATGCTTAAAAATGCCCTCTGAAGTCTAAAAATTGAACTATATTATGAAGAGATATACAGATATGGCTAGCCCAGGCTATGATATTTCTAACGATATGTAACATGACCCACCTATGCCTGTATTGAATTTTGTCCCTCCCCGTCCTTCGCCCCCTATGTGTTACTAAGGTATAATGGTCAACATTATTCGATTGCCATACCTTAGAATATCTTGACATCCGTAAGTCTTCAATAGTACGCCTAATATTTGAGTTTGAAATTTTTACTTTTAGGAAAATCTGGTTTGAAAAGAAAACCTTAATCCTTTCTTACACGAAATTTTAAATCAATTCTACCAATCAATTCAAGATATTTGAAGTCTACAAGTCAAGACCTTTAAAATGATACACTACAAATTGAGGTAAGGGAAAAAGTAAAAAAAAAGGCTTAAAAATGCCCACTGGAGTCTGAAAATTGAACTATATTATGAAGAGATATACAGATATGGATAGCCCAGACCAAGACCTTTGCAACGATATGTCACATGACCCACCCATACATGTATTGAATATTGTCCCCCTGCCCCCTATGTGCTGCTAGGGTATAATGGTCATCACTATTCGATTGACCAAGCTTAGAATATCTTGACATCCGTAAGTTTTACCCCTCTAAAATAAACGGTTCGCCTAATATTTGAGTTTGAAATTTTTACTTTTAGAAATATCTGGTTTGAAAAAAAATGGTAATCCTTTCTTATACGAAATTTTACATCAGTTCTACCAATCAATTCAAGATATTTGAGGTCTACATGTCAAGACCTATAAAATGATACACTACAAAGTGGGGGAAGGGAAAACCCCCCACAAAAGCTTAAAAATGCCCTTTGGAGTCTGAAAATTGAACTATATTATGAAGAGATATACAGATATGGATAGCCCAGGCCAAGACCTTTGCAACGATATGTCACATGACCCACCCATACCTGTATTGAATATTGCCCCCCTGCCCTCCACCCCCTATGTGCTGCTAGGGTATAATGGTCATCACTATTCGATTGACCATACCTTAGAATATCTTGACATCCGTAAGTCTTACCCCTCTAAAATCAACGGTTCGCCTAATATTTGAGTTTGAAATTTTTACTGCTACCATTAAAACAATAGAAAGGGAAAGATCGATTCAACCTGAAACGTAGATCGATTTCAAGCATATCAAAAGTAACAACACTACTTGTATCTAAAAATCGATTTCAAAATGCGAATCACTGGGAGGGATTTTTATGTCTCCTTGAAGGGGCATTCTATACTTCAGAGAAGGGGGGGGGGGGAGACTCTTGTACATGAAGCTTCAATATTTTCGTGAGACATTTCAAAGTTCCGGGGCGAAGATGTTCCTCTTCGAGTTAACCCCTGAATTCAACAGCTTTTTCAGGATCTACAAGATTTTATTGATCATATCTCAAAAGCTCATGAACGGAATTTCATCAAACTTAATATTCTCTTTGATATTATCATACGTTGTTCCTGATTAGGTTTTTGTGTAAGTTATATAACACTGCTCTGCTATACTGCATTTTTCACGATATTAGTGATAGCTATATCTTAGAAATTATGCATGGAATTTAATCAAACTTCATATTCGGTTAAACTTTCACATAAATAGATTCTTATTAGGCTTGAGTGTATACTGCACAACAGGTGTCGCTGAAAACAGGTTGTCTTTGAATTGCATATATTTCGGTTACAGACATCTAAGAGGGGGTGGACCGAAATTCAGCGATTTGTTTGGAAAACGCAATGCTTTAATTTTCTTTTAAAATGTTCATACTTCAACCTATACTTTTTAAATCTTCATGATGGGCATAAATAATTTAACTCTCTCATGCATAAATTATTTTTCATTATTTTGCATTATTAGCAAAAAATCTTTTTAATGATAAATGAAAGACCCATTCTAAAATAATTTTATCATTGTGTTGCATGCTAGCTATTATCTTTCCACAAATCAGATCTCCATAAATGAATGCTCAAAACGTTTTTACTTAATAATGCAATAATTATCTGTCCTCATATGAGGCCCGTATGCACGAGAGGGTTAAATTTGACATTGACAATGTGTTAGTGCATTTAGAAGTTTTATCATGTATGAGATAGAAGACTTTTTGAGATTGGCACATCCGACTGCTTTATCTTAAACTTTTGAAGCAAAATTAAAATAATATTATCTTCTGAGAAATCGATTAAAAATTTTATAGAATCGATTAAATCGAGTTGACCATAATATCGATTAAATCGATTTAAAAAATCGAAATCGCCCATCACTAGTTATCGCTATAAAGGAAAACAGAGATCTTTCAAGAAATCTCCTGCGAAATAGTTTTGTGAAATGTGGACTTTTTTCTATGCACTATGCATGTCTAATGCATAGGACGAAAGGATAGGAAGGAGGGAGCAAAATATGCGATCAGACATAAATTTACCACTAATCTAAAAAAGTATATATTTTGTCTGTCCTACTTAAACTTTGTGATGAATTAAGACAAAAATAACATTTTAAAATTAACCCTCTGACTGCCTAGCAAAAGAGTAAAATTGTAATGTTGTTTTCTCTGTAAGTTATTAAAAATATTAAAAAAGGATGTTTTTTCCAACCTGATACAAAATATGTTATTACGTATAAGTGTATAATCTTTGAGAGTATTAATCCTAACTTAATTTTTCAAAACTGGGTTTTATTTGAAGAATTATATTAACTTAAATATTGCTTATGTTGCTGTAAAACCTGCAGCTTAGTGTGCGAAAAAATCCGGTCACGGCAGTCAGGAAGTTTTAAAAGTGGAAGTTCGCTTTATTTGCCGTCTCGGCCCGTTAAATTAGCACCAATACTATGAACAGAATGATACGAAATTAGTTTATGATTTTCGCCAGCTTGCAGTTTCAATAGTAAATCTAATATACATCATTTATTTAGAATTTTTTTCATGTTGTTAATGATTTGCAGTATCTTCTATATTTGTACAGCAAGCCATCATTGGTCGCTAAAGAATTCAATCGTATCCAGATTCGTTTCTTCTTAAGACATTATCGTATCTTTGGTCATGGTTCAGAAGGTTTGGTTATCATTAAGAATCCTTGCAATATTTTATGTCTTTCATCAGTTTGCAATTCTCCTATGAACCTTCATTATACTGCCCCTGAAAATGGTTTATTCTGCTTTTAATTTCTAAATTAGTTCTTACATTCCTTATAGCTCTCACACATTGCAATAATCAAAAAATAAATCAGAAGTGATTCATAATGTACTATACGTATTTAAGTGATAAATTAAATTTTATGCAAATTTTCCTTAGAAATTTTGATATCAGTTATTAATTATTTGGTTTGATTTTTAAAATTACATATTTTATAAGGTTATTTTAACACTTGTTGCTACTTTATTGAGTATGGGTATATTTTAAATAAGCATTGCATTTTCCAGGAAATATTTTAAATGATTCTAAGTTAAGAAAAGGCTATTTCTCAACGGTCGCAGACATTTAGCCGACAACCAAATCACCGACAAGACAATTAGCATACAGAAAAGGGTTACTACGAGAAATGTTACTACGTGTGGGTCTGGAATTTACAATTAGTCGCGACCATTTGAGAAAAAAATAAAGTGTGTGTCCATGTGGCCTAAGTCAGTTCTATGGTTCTTTATCTCAGAACCTTGTTTGTACAAAACTTTATGTAAAAACACATACTAAAACTTTATTTAAAAACATACATAAAAACATATTAAAAAACACTAAAAGAATATAAGCAGCAGGCAGGCTAGTGACGACCCCCGGAATCTTGAGGACCATCAGCCATCCGGATATGTTCAAAGTACACATCTTGAGAATAGCTAATTGTTTATGATACTATGATCTTTCTCATTAACTTTGCATAATTGTCAGAGCATAGCCTCCGGATGTCTCTATCATTCTTGGGGTCCCAAGATCCAAGGGCCCCGACCACGATCGCTTCTATACGAACTCTTTTATTGTTAGTAGAAAGTTCAGTAGCCAGACTCGCATATTTATCTTCCTTTCTTTTTCTGGCTATATCAAAAGCATTTGCACCATTTTCAAATGGGCATGTAACATCCAGTATTAATATATCATTGCCTTTCTGTAGAACTAGATCGGGCCGGCAATTTTGAGTACCAATCACTTGATCCTCACCAAGGATAGTCCACCTACCAGAAGCAGCCTTTTTAATTCGGTTGACCACAGCATTATGTCTCTTTTTATATAGAGTGCTATGCACCATGCAGTGGTCCAATACGTGTGGTAAAGTTTCCGGTAGGGGACATTTGCGACATTTGAAATTCGTGTGACCACGGGCTTTTTGATGGCATTAAGTTGGTAAAGCAATCCCAGCCGCGCTTTGTGGATAAAACGCCAGTCTTTAAAAGTCGTGTATTTTCCATCTCTAAAAAAGTGGCAGCTGGACTTGGCCGCGGCCACACATATGTTAGTTTTACCTTGATGAGGATGGGCCCTCAGCGACAGGGTACGCTCACTTCTAAGGTATTTCCGCATTTGTTTAAAAATGAGCTTTCTGTTTCTAAGAACTTCCTCACCAATAACTATTTCGAGGTTGCTAGCATCTTCAATTCGCCATTTGGCCCCTAATCTCCTGGTGGCTTGACGTGCCCTAGACCAAGGCGACTTGTATTTATCGGAGGTCCGGGTAGCAGGTGCAGAATTCAGATAATCTTGTACATTCGAATGGCCGGTGGAGTCATATCGCCAATTAGCAGTTTCCACTAACTCATCCCAGGCCAGTTTCTGCACAGTAGTATCAGTTGAAGTTAATAATTTAAACACCCCGTCAATCAAGGCGATGTCACTGTCTTCAGCCGCCAACGGAATACCAAACAAACCATCATCTCTATTTCCATATAGGTATTCGTTGGCGGCATTTGACGGGAGGCCAACGGTTTTCTTAATAAGAGGTATTAAAGAGTCATCAATATATGACCAATCAGTTTTCGATAGTTGCTCAGTACGTTGTAGGAATTGCAAAGACGGGTAGAAAAAGGATTTTATGCAGTCGATCCTCTGCCAGGGGGTAAGCTGGGAGGTCAAGATTTTAATACCCCTCTGCCGGATATCCTCAACAGTGACCGAGTCACGAGGGAGAAAGACGCCGATGGGTTTACCCAAAAATCTTGTTGCGTCACCGTTCTCAAGATGAGGAATGTGTGACCCGGCCAACTTGAATTTGGTATTTCTACATCCAGCAGGGGGTTTACTGCTATAGTGGAGAGTAATACATTTTTTAGCATTAAACTTAAGTCCAATTTTGGTAGCCAGTAGGTTGATAAGGTTGAGACGGGCCTGTAGGTCCCCCGCCGACCTAGCGATGAGAAGTATGTCGTCGGCGTACGCAAGAATGTAATGAAACATACTTCTAAGTTCAGGGTCCTTATCAAAGCCCTCACGCTGAATCTTCACTATGGTAAAATTGATGGCCAGGATAAAGAGTACCCCGCTCAGAGGATCTCCTTGCCTGACCCCGGTGGTGGCCTCACGAGGGGTCGAGTAACCTCTAGTAGTTTTATAGGTCGTTTTCGCCCCCCCATACACATCCCTAATAATAGCTAGAAAATCGTCCCCCGCCCCAGTAAATTTCAGAGCTTCAAATATCACCCAATGGGGCAGGGAACCAAAAGCATTCGATATATCTAGGGAGGCGAAAAACAAATCCTTTCTCTTGATCTTCGTCTTGCGCATTATCATGTCGAGTATATAATTATTCTCGAAAACCCCATCGTGAGGTAGAAAGCCCTTCTGGCATGGAGAGAGGATGTTGTTATTCTCCAGCCAGAGGTAGAGACGCTTAGTGAGACAGCTGGCGTAAAGTTTGTAGATAGTATTCCCAAGAGCAATCGGGCGCCAGTTGCCAGGATCGGATTTGGGACCTTTTTTATAAATATGAATAGTAGTAGTATTCTTCCAGGAGGATGGGACAGCTTGAAATTTAAGGCAACAGTTATACAGAGGTGTTAAGGCAATGGCTTTAGGATCAACTATTTTTAAGTGATTATAGGTCAGACCATCTGGGCCCGGGGAGGTGCTTTCACAAGCTCTGAGTTTTTTAGAAATTTCAAACTTAGTAAAAGGACTAGTATTCATTTTATCAGCAGCAGGAACATACTCATTCATGAATTCAGTATTATTAGGTTTTTCATAAGTGTTACTATTATAATGATCAGCAACCTCCTCCGGGTCCAGATCGCAAAATTCGGAATCATCGTTATTGATCAATCTGAGGGCCTTTTTCCTATTCTTCCTATAAAGCTTCTGGATTTCGGTGTGGTTATTCGGATTTATTGTTTTAGGGGGGCGGGCTGCCCCATCCTCAGTTTTAGTTTTAAATTTTAGGTGTTTTTTAATTGCGAGAATAAAATCATCAGCGATACTCTGAAATTCATCGAAATTAGAGGTAGGATCGTTATATATTTCAAGAAATCTTTGGGAAAATCTATCAATAAAGGGAGGCTCTGACGGGATTGCCTCGGGAATAGCGTCGCCAGCGCCACTACCACCGGGGTCGTCGTCGTCACCACCATCATCATCACTAGGATCCCCCCCGTTATCATCATTAATACCCACATGGGGGTCAATATTTAAAGTGGTGTTGGAATCGGTAAAATTAGACGGTTCAGACACATTATCAGGTTGGCTAGAATTATCAGGTTGCGTAAGCATTTCCTTAGGAACAGTGTTACCATTTTCAGTAACTTCAGATAAACCAACGTTCCCCATCACTATCAACAGCGGGGCGCTCATTTGATGCACCTCGGGCAAATAATCCCCAGGAACGCCTAGGAATGTCACCGACAAGACAATTAGCATACAGAAAATAGTCGACAGGACGTTTAGCCGACAAGTACATTTAGCAGACACGTACATTTAGCAGACAGGACATGTAGCCGAAACGTACATTTAGCCGACCGGACATTTTGCTGAAACGTACATTTAGCCGACAGGACATTTGGCCGAAATGAACATTTAGCAAACAGACAATTGGACGACAGGCAATTGGCCGAACGTAACATTTAGCCGACAGGACATTTAGCCGACAAGACAATTAGCCGACAAGACGATTAGCCGACAGGACATTTAACCGACAGGTCAATTAGCCGACAAGACGATTAGCCGACAGTACATTTAACCGACATGTCGATTAGCCGACAGGACATGTAACCGACAGGTCGATTAGCCGACAAGACGATTAGCCGACAGGACATTTAATCGACAGGTCGATTAGCCGACAGGACATTTAACCGACAGGTCGATTAGCAGACAGGACATTTAACCGACAAGACGATTTGCCGACAGGACATTTAGCCGACAAGACGTTTAGCCGACAGGACATTAACCGACAAGACGATTTGCCGACAGGGCATTTAATCGACAGGACGATTTACTATTAGATTAACGATAGGTAGTAATTAGGTTATAGTTAGTTTATAGTTAGGTCATGGCAAGATTATTGTTATTTTATAGTTCCGTTACGGATAGGTTAAATTCAGTTACGGTGGTAATAGTACGCTTTAAATTTGGTCACGGTTAGGTTAAAACTAGATTATGGTTAGATTGCTGGTAGATTATTCTTATACTGCAATATTAGGTTATATTTAGGCTATAGTTGAGTCCTGGTTACGTTACATTTAGGATATGGTTACGCCACTGTTATATTACTCTTAGGTAACAATTAGGTTACGGTTAGCTTACGGTTAGCTTACAGTTATGCTACTATTAGGTTATGATTAAGTTATGTACAGGTAACAGTTTGATAACAATTAAATTCCGGTTACGTCATAATTTGATTACAGTTAAGTCACGGTTATGTTACAATTAAATTATCGTTACGCCACTGTAAAATAATTTTTAAGTAACAATTAGGTTTCGGTTTGCTTAAATTTATGTTACTGATAGTTTATGTTTGGTTATGCATAGGTAACGGCTTGTTAACATTTAAGTTCCGGTAGGTTGTAATAGGTTACAATTTGGTTGCAGTTACACCACAGATAGGTTACGTTTCCTTCTATAGTAAAAAAAATTGCCTTAAAAGGAATGACTCCTGGAATGATATTGATGTGTAAGGTTTCTGGAAATAACGCGTCCGGGTGGACCACTCCTTTCATCAGTCGAATAGACCAATTAGGAAAGGGCTCCGTCTGTGCATCGCCAAGCGATTCCAACCAAGATTGCAAAGCAATAGCGAACGGAATCGCGAAGAGATGCCATGGGGTATTGGCGAGCGCAGCAAGCAGGGATAGCGTACAGATTGGAATTGCGAAGCGAGTACGCGGGGGGTTAGCGAGCGTAGCGAGCAGGGGGGTGGAGACCCCTAAAGTTTAAAAGAACTGTAACTGCTCATTCCAATTATGCATGTTTGGGGCGCCGCAGCCCACTCCCCCCCTCCCAAAGGGGAACTTTTTTAATTTTTATCCACAACACTCGTGTTGCATATCTTTAGAAAGGTCTGAAACTGCCTCTTCCTATTATGGATGTCTTGTGTGTTACCCCCCACTCTGTCCCTCCAAGGGGGGCACATTTTTAATTTCTTTAAACCACCAGCTGTGTGACACATCATTTGAAAGGTCTGCAACTGCTTATTCATATTATGGATGTCTTGTGTGTCACCCCCCACACTGCCCCCACAAAAATGTGCCCCAAAGGGGGGCACATTTATAATTTCTTTACAACACCAGCCGTGTGACACGCCATTTGAAAGGTCTGCAACTGTTTATTCATATTATGGATGTCTTGTGTGTCACCCCCCACTCTGCCCCCCCCAGTGGGGCACATTTTTAATTTCTTTACAACACCAGTCGTGTGATGCATCATTTGAAAGGTCTGCAATTGCTTATTCATATTTTGGATGTTTTGTGTGCAACCCCCTACTCTGCCCCCCAGGGGGGGGGCAGATTTTTAATTTCTTTACAACACCAGCTGTGTGACACATCATTTGAAATGTCTGCAACTGCTTATTCGTATTATGAATGTCCTGTGTGTCATCCCCCACTCTGCCCCCCAGGGGGGCACATTTTTAATTTCTTTACAACACCAGTCGTGTGACACATCATTTGAAAGGTCTGCAACTGCTTATTCATACCATGGGGTATTGGCGAGCGCAGAAAGCACGTGTAGCCTACAACTTGGAATCGCGAAGCGATTACGCGGGGGGTAGGCGGCCGTAGCGATCAGGGGGGCGGAGCCCCCCAAGTAGGTTATATTAAAATTAAAGTTAGGTCACGGTTGCATTACAGTTAATTTATGATTAATGTCAACTTGGAATGTCAACTAACTGTTAATGTCAACTTGGAATCGCGAAGCGACTACGCGGGGGGTTAGCGAGCGTAGCGAGCAGGGGGGCGGAGCCCCCCTAGAGCTTAAAAGAACTGTAACTGCTCATTCCAATTATGCATGTTTGGGGCGCCGCAACCCAATTTGCCCCCCCCCACACACACACACAAATGGTTTTTTTTTTAATTTTTATCCACAGCACGCGTGTTGCATATCTTTAGAAAGGTCTGAAACTGCCTTTTCCTCTTATGGATGTCTTGTGTGTCCCCTCTGCTCTGCCTCCCCAAGGGGGGCACATTTTTAATTTCTTTTCAACACCAGTTGCAGACCGTTCAAATGATGTGTCACACGACTGGTTTTGTAAAGAAATTAAAAATGTGCCGCCCCTGGGGGGCAGAGGGTGGACACACAAGACATCCATAATATGAATAAGCAGTTGTAGATCTTTCAAATGATGTGTCACACGACTTGTGTTGCAAAGAAATTAAAAATGTGCCCCCCCTTGGGGGCAGAGGGGGGTGACACACAAGACACCCAGAATATGAATAAGCAGTTGCAGACCGTTCAAATGATGTGTCACACGACTGGTTTTGTAAAGAAATTAAAAATGTGCCGCCCCTGGGGGGCAGAGGGTGGACACACAAGACATCCATAATATGAATAAGCAGTTGATGATCTTTCAAATGATGTGTCACACGACTTGTGTTGCTAAAAAATTAAAAATGTGCCCCCCCTTGGGGGCAGAGGGGGGTGACACACAAGACACCCAGAATATGAATAAGCAGTTGCAGACCGTTCAAATGATGTGTCACACGACTGGTTTTGTAAAGAAATTAAAAATGTGCCGCCCCTGGGGGGCAGAGAGTGGACACACAAGACATCCATAATATGAATAAGTAGTTGCAGATCTTTCAAATGATGTGTCACACGACTCGTGTTGTAAAGAAATTAAAAATGTGCTTCCCCTGGGGGGCAGAGGGGGGACACACAAGATATCCATAATATGAATAAGCAGTTGCAGACCATTCAAATGATGTGCCACACGACTGGTTTTGTAAAGAAATTAAAAATGTGCCGCCCCTGGGGGGGGCAGAGGGGGGACACACAAGACATCCATAATATGAATAAGCAGTTGCAGATCTTTCAAATGATGTGTCACACGACTGGTGTTGTAAAGAAATTAAAAATGTGCCGGCCCTGGGGGGCAGAGGGGGGACACACAAGATATCCATAATATGAATAAGCAGTTCCAGATCTTTCAAATGATGTGTCATACGGCTGGTGTTGTAAAGAAATTAAAAATGTGTCCCCCCATTGGGGGGCAGAGCGGAGGGGGTGGCACACAAGACATCCATAATATGAATAAGCAGTTGCAGACCTTTCAAATGATGTGTCACACGACTGGTGTTGTAAAGAAGTTAAAAATGTGCCCCCTGGGGGGCAGAGTAGGGGGTGACACACAATACATCCATAATATGAATAAGCAGTTGCAGACCTTTCAAATGATGCGTCACACGACTGGTTTTGTAAAGAAATTAAAAATGTGCCCCCCTAGGGGGGGTGAGTGCGGAGGGGGACACACAAGACATCCATAATAGGAAAAGGCAGTTTCAGACCTTTCTAAACGTATGCAACAGGAGTGCTGTGGATAAAAATTTAAAAAGGTTTTACTACAGAAGGAAATATGTTTTTCAGAATCTCCAGTATCTGAAATGTGTAAATCCGTCAAAAAAAAATTTTCGACCGTCCGAAAAAAATAGTTCCGGATAATCGAGTTTACTGATATTAAATAGGCTTCGGCCTATTCTTACTTATTGAGTATATACAAAATTTTGCAAATACAAATCGTCTAATCGGCTTGTCGGCTAATTGACCTGTCGGCTAATTGTTTTGTCTGCCCATTGACCTGTCGGCTAATCGTCTTGTCGGCTAAATGACCTGTCGGCTAATCGTCTTGTCGGCTAATCGTCTTATCGGCTAATTGACCTGTCGGTTAAATTCCTGTCGGCTAATCGTCTTGTCGTCTAAATGACCTGTTGGCTAATCGTCTTGTCGGCTAAATGTCCTGTCGGCTAATCGTCTTGTCGTCTAATTGACCTGTCCGTTAAATGTCCTGTCGGCTAATCGTCTTGTCGGCTAATTGACCTGTCGGCTAAGTGTCCATGTAGACTAATTGTACGTTCGGCCAAATGTCCTGTCTGCTAAATGTACGTTTCGGCCAAATGTCCTGTCGGCTAAATGTACGTTTCGGCCAAATGTTCTGCCAACAAAACGTACGTGTCTGCTAAATGTACTTGTCGGCCAAACGTCCTGTCGACTATTTTCTGTATGCTAATTGTCTTGTCGGTGATTTGGTTGTCAGCTAAATGACATAGACCCATTTCTCAAAGCTAGGTAAATTTCTTATTTATACTAAAAGGTTTTTGATCTTTAAAAGTACCCCGTAATTTTATTGGATCAGAATTCTAAAATACAATTAAACAGGTACTATGACAGCAATCTTTTAAATTATCTGCCGATACGTTTTTCCTGTTAATTTGTTATTAAGAGTAATTTTTATTCAAGCAACGTGTTTTAATGAAATGTGGGGTACTATGTCCAAAATTTGTTCAAAAGCCTTTTGGATAAGCATCATTCATCGTTGTCACTTTGTGTGTGCAAAAAAGAGGATGCTAACAACAGAAATAGTGTGCAGAAAAGAATGCTCAAATTGCAACATCAAACAAAATTTAGAATCTTAAAATTCTCATTTTTAGGGTTCTGTTTATCTGACGAAATCCTATTCGTCTCACTCTTGTGATTGTCTGTCACAGAGAGTGTTCTCAGAAACTGCATCAGTTAGAGACTTGAAATTTTGCATACTTATAACTAAATATCTCCAACCACACGAAAAATCATAAAATTTTGGAAAAATTTTGTGTTATGTTAACTAAATGGAATCATATTATGAAATTCGATCACGTTTGAAATTTAGATTTTAAAACGGAGCTTTAATTTCTGCCCTTTTCGCGCAAGCTAAGTGGCTCAGTGCTTACGCAGTTCCCTGATATTCAAAAGATGTCCGGTTCGAAGCATGGCATCGGAGTTTGAAACTTTTTTCCCGGAGTACATTTCATTATGCAATCGATTAAATTTTACAAAATGTTTGTAATTTTTTGACTTTTTAAAGTCAAAAGCTGTTCTAAGATATTTTAGTAGATTTTTTATTAATATTATTTTTATTTATTTATTTATTTACGAAAAATGGTGAAACTTTTACTTTAAATTCATTAGGATTGTTATTCGATAGATTTAATTTAAAGACTTTTTTTGGGGGGAAGAGGGTATTATAAACATTTTTTCTTAATATCTAAGTTCTTTGTTGCTGTTGTTGTTGTTATTCGTTTGCTTGATTTTGGTATTTTGCTGAAATAAAATCATGTATCTAAATATGCTTTTCAAATAGACAAACGTATGCTGCTGCAGTTGTTTGAAAAGCAGTTCTTGAATATTTTTAATTTGATTTAAAAATGCCATCCAATTGTAATAATTTTAACATTAAATTTAAAAATTAAAAATTATTTATTTAGATTTATTAGTTAAAGAATAACTATCACAAAATATGGGATTTTGAAAATATTTTTTTTAATTAAATTATTCCAAAACTTTTTTTTTAGGATTTCGCATTTAAAAGGCAAAAAGAAACCATTATAAGATCACTCCGGTATCTTTCTGTATGCCATAGCCATTTTATTCGTAAACTATGCAACATGAGGAAATAATAAAGACTATTGACCCACATGTTTACAGATTATTAAACATTCACAAATATATTTAGGAAAAATGGAGACGGGCTAATTATGTTATTTCAAAAAAAAAAGTATTTTCTTAGTATATCGACTAGGGGATCGTGTGAAAGCTTTTGTAAGGCTGAACCCAAAAATATATTTCTTTTAGATATATGTTTTACATTTTTAGAGATATTGTAGAAAATGCAGTCCAAAAATATGCCCCTCCCCCCCTTTTCCCACACCTATTTCTGAATTATATAAAAAAAATTATATATTGTGGACATTAGTTTAAACTTTGCAAGAAAAGTATAGCGATTATCCTAAATAACTTATAGTTTTTGGGAAAAGGGCATATATCCGTTACACACAAACTTTTAGGGCTTTTGCGATTTTCGGGCATTCAGCAAAGATGTTGAGGATATATTGTGGATATTATATATTGTGGACATTAGTTTAAACTTTGCAAGAAAAGTATAGCGATTATCCTAAATAACTTATAGATTTTGGGAAAAGAGCATATATCCGTTACACACAAACTTTTAGGGCTTTTGCGATTTTCGGGCATTCAGCAAAGATGTTGAGGAGGACAGGCAATAAGAGAAGAATAAAAGCATTTTTTAAAAGGATTTTCGAAAAAAAAAACATGCGTAATTAACCGATGTATTAACCCTTAAAGACATGAGTAGTTTGACATACATAATGACAGAGACGACGTACTCTATGTACCTACGGTTTTTTAAACCCAGATAATGAATTTTAATGATATATTACTGTAATTCAATGCCCAGTACCTTTATAAAAGCAATAAATGTCAAAATGTTAAAAAAAGATAATTTAATTAGAATTACTTACATAAATGCTATGTGATTTGCGGCTAATTTGCATTGAGTTGATTTCTTAGCACGCGTCCTGTGCCTTTAAAATAAAATACGTATCTAGGAAAAGTGGCACTATTTTTACAGTCTATAACGAATTAAATTCACAAAAAAAATGATTAACATAAATTTAAAAAAATTATGCGCAATAGTAATTTTGATATTATTTAGGCTTCATATGTCTTTGAACTAGTAAGATATATCCATTCATACTTTTCTAGTATATTCAACTATACTCAACCTTATGTTGTAAAGTTTTTTACAAAGTCTTATTGTTCTTTTAGAAACGATATTTTTAATAATACAGTTAATAACTCATGTATTTATTATACGGAACCCTCTAAGCGCGAGTTACACTCACACTTGATCGTTTATTTTAATGTTAGTTCAACAATTCTTAGTTAATATCCTTAAAACATCAGTGCGAGAACTTAAACAATAAGTTAATTTCCATGTAATCATAATTATGTGTCACTACCAGGAGAATGACAATTTCATTCAAAATTTTTTTTAACATTCTTGTTGTTTTAGAGGGAGGCATTAACATTTTAATTTCGTTTAAAGGAACATGTGTTCTTCATACAGTAGCACAAATTCATGTGATTTTCAGTTTTATTCGTAATTTATTGAAGCCAAGAAAATTACATAATAAAAATCTACTCAATTTTTACAAAGCCTTTAAACCTATTAGTTCCAAAGAAATGTTTAGAAGATCTTGCTGGTAGCTATGATTTTACTACCACTCTTACTTGAACTAAGTCAAGAACAAGAAAAATTACTTACTCTGCAGAACCATCTTTATGCCCGATAATCATTTTCCTGGCCTACTCATTTTTCTCCGGTTAAATGAGTAGGCCAGGAAAATGATTGTAATTTTCAGTGACAATTATATTTAAAGTATGGAATAGTATAGGTAAAATTTGTTACCTTCTTTGATGTGCAATTATTAATTAGAAATTTAAAAAACTATAAATATATATATACACAGTACAAATAGAAAGTATTTTACTTTGTACACAGCACTGTGTGACATGCCAAGATATTGACAATCTGAAATCTTAAGTCTTTTGATTCCCTTAATTGTGTAATCATGGATGTAATACTTCTAAAAATACTTATAAGGATACTTTTTATGATTATTATAAAAAGAAAATTGTGCACTATAACATTTAATAGAAATTTTACTGTGCTAACTTCAGTTTTCATATTTAGTGATATTCGCCCTAAAAGATAACACGTTTTAAAAGGGGTATTAAACAAAACTCTGTGCGATCTTCCATAATAGTTTCCTACTTGTTTTTATTTATTTATTTATCTATTTTCATTTCAGGAATATATGGAAAAATCACTCCGAAAAATATTGTTAAAGGCAAAGATGTAATACGATTGGAAGCTGAACCGAAGGTACAAACAAGAAAAAAGAAAAGATCTCGCTGTTAAAAGATACATTTTTCTCATATTTACGTATCTCGAAAAAAGTTTTCGCTAAAGATTATATATCCTTCTATATGTATTTTAATAATTCTAAAATTGTGATTTTTAATGAGAAAACTTTTTTTTTATCATATTCATTTTGATGCCATGGACACAACTTTTAACTGTAATCTCTGGGATTTCATTTCTACAATGACGCTCCAGATATACACTCTTGATATTTTCAAATACACTCCTGAAATCCATCATAGGTTAACTTCTTATTTTCATTTTTTTCTATAGCATATATGTTTTGTAAATAATTTATTTCATTTACTTTTCATTATATAATTTTAGTTACATCATTAAAATGTTTTGTATTTTAGCCTTGTACTTTTCATGCACAGAGTGTCCCAGAAGTAATGAACAAACTTAAAGGGGAGGTAGGAGACGTCACAAGGATTCAGAATTGCATAACAACCCATAATCGGAAACAATTTCCTAGCGTGGTAGTGACGACAAACACAAAAAAGACAAAGCCCCAATTTGAAGAGAAAACATCTTTATTATCCTTAGTATACCATAGAAAATTAAGAAACAAGAACATTTAAGAGACAACGATCGTCATCAAAGTAATGGTTCAAAATTACGACCCCAGCCTGGGATGCATGGAGGCACATCTCCAGTACATGGAAGATCTAATGTTCTCTAGAAAATACCGCGAATGTCCAGAACTTTCCCAATAACTGCCTTGATGCATGTAACAAGTTACTCAGCACTTTCCAGTAATGTCCCTGCGTTTTTACAACACCAAGAATGAAAAACATGTTTTCTCTCCCTGTTCGTATCCTTTCTTTATTGTGCTTTGTGTCGTCTCTACCGCACCAGGAACGCGGTTCCGACATGTTACATGGGTTGTTATGTGATTCTGAATCCTTTTGATGCCCCCTACCTCATCTTAACGTTTGTCCTATTACTTCAAGGACACCCTGTATATCAAACATAGATTTATACCAATCAAAAACCCATCAACAAACAAATATAAAATGAAACGCTGATAAATGTTTCGCAAAAAGTTTATTAATCCGTCTCTTAAACTATATCCTTAATAACTTATCTACAAAACATCTATTTCATTATAGCAACCCAAATACACCCAAGCAACTTGGATTGTGCCCAATATACTGGCCTTTGTACATAAAATAGATAAAAACTATTCTATATAATGAGCATTCTCCCATAAGTTTGATTTTCGGCAGCTCATTTTGTGTTGATATAGATTTTTAACTATCCCATGTTATACTTAATTGGAATTTTTATTTATTGATATTTCAGAATATTAATTAATAAATAGTCACAAGCTTTATTGAAAAATAAATATAGTATGCCTGTTTTTATTATACAAAAACACAAATCGTAAAGAGACAGAAGTGACAGAGACAGTGTGACATACTTTTGCCATTTTAACATATTTGGAATATCATATGCACTGTTTTCAAAAGCAAAAAATCTGCGATTAAATGGTTAGATATTCGTTAATGGTCAGAGTACGGCATAAAGATCTCCCCATTTTAAGAGGCCAATAAAAATATGTAGGACATTGAAAACAAACATTTTATGTTTATATTCGAAAGGAATATTATATGCAGTTTATTAATTTTTACAATCTGTAACAATTTTCGCTATTAATTTCGAGGTTTTGTTGTACGAAAAATCATATCGTCTAAATATTTTCCTTCTATCTGTATACACTTGTGAAGTCTCTCCCGGAAATTCAGCATAATCTTTTCCACCATTGCTGGAAGAATTGCTGCAATTTCAAATCGAATAGCAGCCTTCAATTCGTCAAGTGTTTAGGACTTAGGTTTATGTATGTACATTTTAGCCTCCAAGTAACCTCACAGGAAGAAGTTCTGCATGTAACAATATAATTTTTTGTGCAGAAAACCTCGAAATTTATAGCAAAAATTGTTACAGATTGTAAAAATTAATAAATGGCAAACATTATTCTTTCCGAATGTAAAACTAAATAATTTTGTTTTCGATGTGCTATATATTTTTACTGACCTCTTAAAATGAGGAGATCTTTATGCCCCACCCTGTATAATATCAATATTTAAAATAACAATGGGGACTGTAGTGACGGTTTTTAAGGGTACATTTACTTTTCCTTATTCTTTTCAATCCAGAAAAATCCTTAAAAAATAAGCAATGGCGAGTTTTTAAGAACAATATGTGCGCCTCTACACTGAAAACAATATTAACTAGTTGGTTGTGCCAATCCCAAAACTTTCTTCTATCTCATACGTACATTTTACTATTAAAAAAAATAGTTACTCATTTTAATGCTTTAATAATTTTAATTCAATACCACACCAACTTTGATTTTCATCTTAAATTTATGCCTCAATCAAATAATCGGAGTAAAAACGAATTTCCGTCTCTGTACGAGCCGATGGACAATAGAATGATAGGCAGAATTTTTTTCAAATTCAGGGAGGACCGACTTGTCTTACCAAAAAATAATCATTTACAAAAAAATTAGTTCAGTTCTAGAACTAACTTCATACACTTTTGGTCGGTACAATATTGAAAATGGCACAAAAATCACGATTGCAGCGCCTCCTTCCGACAGATTTTTTTCAAATTCAGGGAGGACCAACTAGCCATAGTCATACACATAAACAAAAAATTTGGTTCAATTCGATGCATAACTTCATATACTTTTGGTCGGTACAATATAGAAAATGGCACAAAAATCACGATTGCAGCGCCCCCTTCCGGCAGATTATTTTTAAATTCGGGGAGGGCCAACTAGCCACAGTCACACACATACACAAAAAATTTGGTTCAATTCGATGCATAACTTCATATATTTTGGTCGGTACAATATTGAAAATGTCACAAAATTTGCGATTGCAGCGCCCCCTTCCGGCGGAATATTTCAAAATTGAAGGAGGACCTGCTTGATAAAGCCGAAAACATTCACAAAAAATTTGGTTCAATTTTATGCATAACTTCATACACTTTTTGATGGTAGTATGGCGACAGACAGACACACGGACAGACAGACATTTTGTAAAAACATGTTTTTTGGAATCTCTGACCCCTAAAACGTGTAAATCCGTCGAAAACCGGAAGTCGAAAAAAATTTCGATTGCAATACTTTCTTCTATTGAAGATATAAGAAAGTAAAAACGACTTCATACTGTCTAGTGGTGGAAATAGGAGGAAATTCATACATCGGGTCAGTAGTGACAAAAAAGTGAGGGATACATTTTTAAACCTAGCAAAAACAAATATTGTATATTTCATTGCTATAAAACTTATATTTTTATGTTTTATGAAATTGATATTTATAATATATCAATTGTTTTTTCAAAATTGTTTAATTATTGTTCATTGACAGTTTTAATGATCCCGTTATGGGCTGAGGACAAGGAAATATTGAGACATTTGAAACATTTAAATTGCATTAAAAGGAAAAAAAATAGATTTTTACAGTAGAAGTATCATATTATAGAACAATCACAAAGAAACGTTTCAATGGGACGGTGAACCTTTATTTGAGCAAAATCGTCACAAATAAGGTATATTTCAGTGGTATAATAATACTAAAACAGTGTTTTCTTATTACAATATCGTTTATGAAAGATTTAAGAAGTAAATAATATTTATATACTTTCAATCTGTTTTTCTCAAAACTAATTTTTCAGCGTTTTTAGATTTTTGAAATACTCCTTGCGACGTAATTTTTTATCAATATTTATGAAACTAATAAGGAAGTATCCTGATATTGTTTAAAAAGAAACTGTGTACGCTTTTTAAAATTCGTCTTCATTAAGGTAGTCAAATTTTATTTTCACTAATTAAAAGGCAAAATTTTGATAAAAATCGATATGGAATTTAGAAAAAAAATCTATAAAATATTAACTAATCAAGAGATTAAAAAATCTTACACAAATTTGTTTATAATAGAGTTTTAAATAATAAAAATGCAAAACCAAGAAAATATCTCAAAAATGAAGACACGAAAAGCGTTTTAAAATTTAAATCTTTTTATAAAATTTAAAAATTTTAATAAAATTGGAAATTTTTTTGAAAATATTCTATATGCTTTTGGTGAAATGTATATATGAACAAAATTTCATATTGCTATGATGAAAAAAAAAATTAACGTCCACCAGCCCTTTAACATTAAATAAGAGTTTGTATTGCAAAGGAATGCTGAGTGGTAAACTGGGGTCTAAGAAATCACACTTATGAGAGAATGATCCTAATAAATAGAATATATTTACTGAAATTGCTCACTAAGTACAGTAAAAAACATTTTTCTTTCTTTCATATCGGCCGCATGCCAGCATTCAATCATGCAACATTTCACTAATTCTAACAATTTTTTTTAAAATGCCTATTTCTGCTTTATTTTTGCTAATTTAGACAGAGGTTTGAAATTTTTTTTCTTATTCTCCATGTGGTATTTAACAGTTTAAATATTCATATTTAATATAAATATTAATATATATATATATATATATATATAAAATAAATAATCATATATATATGATGATACCATATATATGTTACAGGCCAAACCCGATTTTAGGCCAAACTAGTCTATCCTAACGCCCATCGGATAAACTAGTTTTTCCCAGGCCAAACCGGTCTATCCTAACACCCATCGGACAAACTAGTTTTTCCTAGGCCAAACTAGTTTGGCCTAACTCTTATAGGATAAACTAGTTCAGCCTGCTGTTTATTGGTCTGAACTAGTTTATCCTAGGCCGATCTAGTTTATCCTAGGCCAATTCAATTTGGCGTGATTTTATTGAATTCAATGACTGCCTCAGCGCCAACATTCTAGTTTCTCCTAGGCTGATCTAGTTTGTCCTAGGCCAATGTAATTATCCGTGTTTTTAGCTTACGGGCGTCAAAGCCAGCGAAATAAAGGGCTCACAGGTTCTGTATGTATGTACGTACGCATGTATGTACGTATGTACGTACGAATGTCCGTAACGCTATAACTCTTGATATAAATATCCGATTAGCTTCAAATTTTGGATGTAGGTTCCTTCTGATAAGATACTTTTCTGATTAGTTTTGGAAAATCACTGAATAAGAATAAAGGGAGCGAACGGAAGTCTAATCCCCCATCGTTAAGAGTGTTATCCCCCGTCTTATCCCCCACCGTCTAACCCTCCACCGTTTAGAGAAATGCATTTATCATGCAGAATTTTCAGTTTGCATTTAAAATGTTAGCTATAGAATTATTCAGACAAGGCGCCTCCGGGATTAGTTGTGGATGTTTATTGTTTAAGTGTTAAAGAAAGGGCAATGTAGGTACCCCCCATAATTTAGATAAATGGTTTTTAACGCAGAAATTACGGATTTGCTTCAAATTTTGCTTATAGGTTTTTTCTGATAAGGCATTTCCCTGACTAGTTTTGAGGGTTTAATGGTAAAGTATGAAGGGAAAATGACGGATTTCCCTCTTACCTAGTAAAAACTAGTTTTTCCTACGGGCATATAGATAAACAAGTTTGGCGTAGGATAAAATAGTTTGGCCTAGGCTAATCTAATTTGGCTCGAAATCGGGTTTGGCCGGTAAAAAACATGTGTTTCACTAGAATAAGTATAGATGTGTGTCAAGAGTAATTGCTTATAACATCAATACAGGAATTTCACATGTCCACTTTAAAGACATAATGCATTTTACATGGGGTTTTTTTTCCTGCAGACTCGTGCACAGTGAGATCAGGCTTGCATTTATTATTATTATTATTATTGCATATTCGAGCCAGATTGGAGGTGAACATAATTTGGAATCGGACAGCGTTTTCCACTTTTTAGAAATTAATTTCTTGTCGACATATAAACTATTCTTGTCACGGCGTCAAGTTTTTCTTTTCCGATTATATATTTCGATTATATATTTTCTCATTCGATTATATATTTTCTGAGTGAGAATGCTTGTTAATCTTATGCCTTTCCGAAAATGAATTAACTCTTAAATGTGTTAGGATGTAGCTCTTTTGGATTTGAGAAAAATCTTAAGGAATGACAGAGAAACATATTCACAAATTTACTTTTTACTGAACAGTTTAGTTATGATGTTTATACTCTCCTTTTTTCCTTTTGTTCTAAACTACATTAATTATTTAATGAATCCCCATTTCAATATTGAAAGGTCTATGAAATTAAATAATCAATAATATATTGTGTATTTTTCATTCTGTGAACACTTCGTAATTTAAAAATACATTGTAAATTTATCCAATATGTATGTATGCAGTATTTTTTAAAGGAATTTTAATTGTATGTTAAGTAAAATCTGAATTTTTGGCAGAAATTGAGTAGGGCCAGATTTAGTGGGACTGTGTCTTTTTTCACATATTTTTGTAGAGGCAGGGCTCGGGCTGAACTTTTTATGTTTACACAGGGTCACGGCAAAATAACTTTCCTTCGGGAAACACGGGGCCTGGAACTCGAAATTCTGGCCCGTGCAAACCTCTAACAGTATTCTACAACGCATCGAATAAAATACATTATAATGGTGATGACAAAACCACTTTGCACAAGGTTAGCAATGGAGCAGTAGTCGGGATCAAATGATTTCATGTCCAAAATTTTAAGCAAATTGGATAATTCGGTATTATAATAAATTTATATATTTTAAGGAAGGAAATAAATTGCTGGTTCAGACCAAAACCCAAAGAACCACCAAAATTAATCAGTGAGACGCTTTATCAGAATGAACAAATCTAAGATTTGCAGGAAATCGGTTAATTCTGCATGAAAAACCCATTTAACAAAATTAGGCGGGATTCCCCCGTTCTTCCCTTTGTTCTTATTCAATTAATCCCCAAAACCAATTAGGGAAACGCCTTACCAGAATGAATCTATTTCTAAAATTTGAAGTAAATCAGTAAATTCTGCGTGAATAAAGCATTTATATAAATTATGGGACGTTACCCCTAATCTCTCCTTCCTTTATACTTAAACAATTGACACCCACAACGAATGAAGGCTCTTCAACAGAATACTCCCATATCTAAAATTTGAATAAAACATGCTAATAATCCATAGAAATCCATTTATTCGAATTAAGGGAAGGGGCGAATCAGCCTCTCGTCCCCTCCCCCCTTATTCTTCTCCAATGACCTCCCAAAATTAATCAGAAAAGCTCCTCATAAGAATAAACCTATATTGAAAGTTTCATGCAAATCGAGTATTTCTATCAAAAATTGCGCTACGTACTTACGTACATACATAGATTCAGAACCCACGGGCACATTAGTTCTCAGTCTTGGGTAGCTGGCGAGATAAAAACATGTCAAATTACATTATTTCTATCAAGAGTTATCGCGTTACGTACATACGTACTTACATGCGTGCACATACATACGTACATACATGCGTGCATATATACATACGTACATACATGCGTGCATACATACATACAGAACCTGTGAGCCCATTTTTTCTTTGGTTTTGAAGCCCATGAGCTAAAAACACGTAAAATTACACTGGCCTAGGATAAACTAGATAAGTCTAGGACAAACTAGAATTTTGGCGCTGAGGCGGTCATTGAATGAAATAAAATCACGCCAAATTGAATTGGCCTAGGATAAATTAGATCGGCCTAGGATAAACTAGTTCAGACCAATAAACAGCAGGCTAAACCAGTTTATCCTATAAGAGATAGGACAAACTAGTTTGGCCTAGGAAGAACTAGTTTGTCCTATGGGCCTTAGGATAGACTAGTTTGGCCTAGGAAAAACTAGTTTATCCGATGGGCGTTAGGATAAACCGGTTTGGCCTAGGAAAAACTAGTTTATTCGATGGGCGTTAGGATAGACCGGTTTGGCCTAGGAAAAACTAATTTATCTGATGGGCGTTAGGATGGACTAGTTTGGCCTAAAATCGGGTTTGGCCTGTAACATATATATCATCAAAATATTCATATTTATAAGAGTAGTGGGGATTTTTTAAAAGTTAATTTCTTTAAAAATAAATCCATTTTAGAAAAATAGGCTGTTTTACATTTTTTTTTGTTATTATTTATTTTTAGTATTGTGTATTCTCCTACAACATATATTACAATATTATTCAAAATTGAACAGATGGTTTCAAAGGTTTTGTTCCTCTTAAAATGTTCACAGATTTCTTTTTTTTTTATTTATATCTATATTTTGTATATTTTTTGTAGAATAATGGGAACATAAAAATAATAAAACCAATTTTATTTATTTGAAACAATTATATTATGCATCTTATCTACTGATCTTAATCCTTATTATATCGGCATTAATGCCTAATACTCTAAAGGCAATATGAATTTTTTATGCCATGAGTAGTAGGAAAACAACAGTACGGGCTCATGCGGCGGCGGAGCGGCGGAGCCGTCCCGCCGCCAGTGCCACCACCGTCCCGCCCCCGCCGCCGGTGCCGCCGCCAGTGCCACCACCGTCCCGCCACCATCCCTCCTGCCCCCACCATGCATCCCCCTCCACAAACGCCCCCTAGCCGAAAAAAGGAACATTCTATTATAACATGAGAGGTGATTAACCCCATCTCCACTGAATAATAACAATACAACCAATATAATTTTTAAAATTATATACTCAAATAATTATTTCAATAATTATATTTAAATACTTTTTATATAATTTCTATGTATACATTTTTATTTCAATTAAATTTAAATACTTTTTATTATAATTTCTAAACATACATTCCAATTCAATATCATATAAATGAAAATATTTATTCAAACACAATTCCTCTATTCTTTCATTAAAAAGTATAGTAAATTTGTTAATATTATTTAATTTTGTTTTAAAACTCACTAATATCATTTCTAAAATTGATTTTAGAAATTAAAAATAGAATTGTTTAAATTTTACACATGAAAAGTAAGTATTTTTTCTTTATTTCATTAAAAATATTATTAATTAGCTAACATCATTTCTAAAACTGATTTTAGATATTTAAAATAGAATTTTTTAAATTTTACACATGAAAAGCAAATATTTTTTTCTTTCATTAAAAATATTACTAGTAAATCTACAGATCAGGAGCCTCAACGCCAGCTTTGCGCATCTTTTTTTAAGCACACTTTGGGTAATATTCAACTTCCTGGAAACTGTAATTTAAAATTTTCAAATTACGTAATTATTTATAAGAATAAAATAAGAATAAGAAGTTTTCAACCATCAAAAGCGTAAATTAAAGAGTTAGTTATGCTAGGATATTCTGAAATTTTCATGATCTATTATTTTTGTTTTTTTATTATAACATAGTAGATTTCTTCAGTGGGGGCTCCGCCCCCCTGAACCCCCCGTAGTCTCATTAAATTTAAATTTGTAACTTTCTATCAATTTGCTAATGGTTATCGTATATCTTGTATTTCTTTATACATTTTGAATTATAAGGATAAGTAACAGTTTTAATAAGCAATTTTCATTATAATCATACTTTTACACACCTGCCCACCACAAACATTATATCTGATGTATCAGGAACTTTTGAAAGTGTAAACTCAGTAATCTAGGGTTTTACAATTTTGTTTCCGAAAAAAAGAAGTTTTGATTGCATTTTTGTGGCAGTTATCGCGGACAGACAGACAGAAGAACAGACTGACAGGCGGAAAACAATAAATTTTGTGTCGATAAAAAAAGCATTCACTAAAGTTTCGGCAATGACGTCATTATTCATGAGTTATTGCTATCCATGTTTCTTGTATTTTTAACGACTATTATAAAATACCTGTTTTATTTCAACTATGACGTCAAATTTTACCAAGTGAAATATTGGTTTAAAATATAATTATTTTTTATTTCTTTTACTTCTAATTATGTCCCCATTTTTGTCAGAAAAATTCTTATTAACGAAACAAATTTCGGTGTTTAATATTTAACAAAGTACTATATTTATTTTTATTTTAATTCTGACATCATGTTTATTTTATTTATTTATTTATTTATTTTTTATTTTTTTGTTTTTTTGTTTAATTTTTCGAATGGAAATTGCTCAATTGAAACTTATTGCCGTTGAAAAATTATTCCAGATTTCGAATTTTTTTGGCAACGATAAAAGAAATGGGTTAAATTTTATCTAAAAAATTGCGATTGATTCTGTATGAAAAAGAAAGAAATTTTGAATTATTAAAGAAAATATTTGAATAAAATTTATAAAACATAGCCTATATTCTGTTCTGGGTTATGTTATATTTATACGCAAAGATACAAAGACATTAATTAATTCATTAGTTTTGACGCTGACTTCATTTAAATTTTCGTACACGCATTCAAATTTATAACATTATAAAAATAAGGATTAGGATGAATGGTTGCTTAGCAATCATTAAGAGAAAATAAAGAAAATGAAATAAATACATTTGAAATAAGTAAATCTCTGAAACAAATCAGTTTATATTATTGGAAAACATTCATAAAAAAATCTCCAAAATTTACAGTAATAACTTTAAAAATTTGACAAATACGCAGACAAAATTTCAAAACAATACGAATAATTTAACTGGTAAATTTCAGTATCCATTTATCACATTGAATTCCATTAATGAAATGTGTCATTTTCTCTCAAGGAAAAAAATTTAAAAATCATTGGATTTGCCATAGAAAAGCATTATTGCGCAAAATAAAATATTCTATATTTTCCGATCGAATGAATCAAATCTAACAAAAAACTATACAGCTTAATTCCGGTGCCTCACTAACATACCCACTTAATTTCAAGCCAACCGGATGTTTTTTGCATTAGTTATCGCGGAACAGACAGACTGACAGACAGAAACCAAAAAATTTCGTGTCTCCAAAATAAGCCTTCACTTACGTTTCGGCAATAAGTCATCTGTTAAGATAAAATAATTAAGCAAACACAACTATTTTGTTTATATAAGTAATGTGTACTAGAATACATATTTGGGTATATTTGGCTATACACTATTATTTCCCAAAATAACAAACTTTTGTAAAAGATTTCATGAAGTGTTTAAAGTGCTTCGTAATCTATGCTTAACGCATGATTTTTCTTACTTGTTGTGAATTCTGCCCACTTATGTATTATGTTTTTTGCCCGCTTTGACAAAATGTGTGCTCGTTTAGAGACTTTGTGACTTACTTGTTTAAATTTTTTAGCAGAGAATTGTAATCATAATACATTAAATGCATCTGCTAGTGCAATACAAATTGTTTAAAAAAAGAATTGAGCTATCAAAAATATAAAAATTACGTACTTTCTATTTCGAAAGAAATTTCCCTTTATATTAAACAAGTAAGAAAAATCATGCGTTAATCATAGATTATGAAGCACTTTCCAACACTTCATGAAATCTTTAACAATACTTCTTTAATTAGGGAAATAAGGGGTATATAGCCAAATATGTATTCCAATGTTTTTGAACAACCCTGTATTTGATCTGTCAGTTGATATACATATTATATAATGGGAAAATTTAGTTTAGCTAGAAAAAAGCTTAAAATTCTTTTTGAGCAATTTGCACTAATAAATGGAAAACATACTTGAAAACTTTTTTTCAGCCCTGTAGTTTACCTTGTACCTTTATTACACGTTAGTAAGAAGCTAAAATTAATTTTAAAATAAAACATTCTTAAAACAACTGAAATCACATTGTTATAAATTACCATTCATAGGTGCATACGATTTTCATAAAATTTGAAATGACTCGACATCTAATAATTATATATATATTATGTTTCAAACT
Organism: Maratus speculifer; assembly: GCA_964019185.1. Lineage (NCBI taxonomy): Eukaryota > Metazoa > Arthropoda > Arachnida > Araneae > Salticidae > Maratus > Maratus speculifer. The sequence goes on from OZ025290.1 coordinate 230,335,955, forward strand.
ATTCGGTTGGGTAGTTTTTGAGTTGCTACATGCGAACAGAGGGACGGACGGACAGAGAGACGAATGCGCAACTCGGGAACCCGGGATTCTTTTCCCTTCAATTCAAAACAAAAGCGACTTTTCTAAGTATCCGGGATCGGAGGAGATAGCGTTACATACATACATACATACGGTCGGATTTTAATAGTGTAGATTCTTGGTTGTAAATTTTAATTTGCTGACAGATGATTTTCGCTTCTGTTGAAAAAGTTCATTAATGAAACGTCAATGTTTGAAAATATATTTTTAGTTTTAGAAAATTTATTTTAATTTTTATACCATCTGCACTTTTTAACTTTAAAGAAAAAAATAGCTTCAAAAATACATTAATCAGTTTTATTTTCCCCTTTTTCCGACAAAAAAAAGCCTTCCACTGCTAATTTTTAGTTTTTAATGAAGTTTTTTATCTGTATGTAACTTATAATTTAGTATTCGTAAAAAATATTTCTTATCCATTTTAAATATGACGTCATTATTTTTCTAACTCCATGAATTACTGCTATCCATGTCCCGTTTATTTTTAACGATTACTATAAAACACCTCTTTTATTTCAATTATGACGTCATAGTTTACCAAATAAATATTTTATTTAAAATATTTTTATTCCTTTTATTTTTAATTATGTCGCCATATTGACAAAAAAATTCATGTTAACGAAACAAATATCAGTGTTTAATATTTAACAAAAAATAGTATATTTATTTTTATTGCAAATACGACGTCATATTTATTTTTTTCTTTTAAATTTTCCTTAGTTTCAGTTTTCGCATGGAAATTGCTCAATTGAAAATTTATCGTCGCTGAAAAATTAATATTCGAAATTTTGATTTTCTTGGCAACGGAAAGAAAATTGATTAAATTTTATCTAAAAAATGCCGATTGGTTATGCATGAAAAATAATGAAATTCAGAATTATTAACGAAAATATTCGAATAAAATAAATAATACATAGCCTTTGTTCTTTTCTGGCTATAATTATCTATACGCAAAGATACAAAGTTGAAGTTATGCTATTGAAGCATTGAAGTTATGTTATTCAAACTTCCGTACACATTTTAAAATTTATAATATTATAAGAATAAGAATTAGGATAAATGGTTGCTTAGCGACTATTAAAAGAAATGAAGAAAACGAAATAAATACATTTGAAATAAGTAAATCTCTAAAACAAATTAGCTTATATTATTGGAACACATTTATAAAAAATGGCCAAGATTTACAGCAATAATTTAAAAAATCTGACATATGCATAGATAAAATTTCAAAACAATATGAATAATTTAAGCCCCGTACTGGCAAATTTCAGTATCCATTTATCGTTGAATTCCATTAATCAAATGAGTCATTTTCTCTCAACAAATAAAAATTTGAAAATCGTTGGATTTGCCTTAGAAAAACATTATTGCGCAAAATAAAATATTCTATATTTTACGAACGAATTCATAAAATATAACAAAAAACTATACAGCTAAATCCGAGTGCCTTACCAATATACACACTTAATTTCAAGTCTTTCGTATGTTTTTTGCGGTAGTTATCGCGGAACAGACAGACTGACAAACTGACAGACAGACAGACAGACAGAAACCAAAAAATTTCGTGTCTCCACAGTAAGCCTTTACTGACGTTTCGGCAATTAATTAGCTAACATCATTTCTAAAGTTGATTTTAGAAAAAATAGAATTGTTTCAATTTTACACATAAAAAGTTCATCTCATAAATAAAAATATTATATATTTAATCTGTGTATTTTTTCTCAAACGAATATTGCTCAATCGCATCTTCACAAAAAGAAAATAAAATCTCCCCCACTGGCTTAAAAAGAAGTCAGAGATGTTCTTTTCCCCCACGCAAACATCTGCCTCAAAATCACCTGTCCTCCGTGGGGTGATGAAAAAGAGGTCATTCAACTTGGATAGGGGATTGGTTTTGGTTTGTGTTAGGGAAAGAAATCAAAACATATCTAGGGTTTATTCCTTCTCAGAGCGTTGCCGTAGACAGACCTTAGAAGATTAACTTTTTTAACCGCTTTTTTACAACAAGAAAATGACTTCTCAGCTAATCTCTCAAACCGAGGTAATTATAATTTTTTTCTTTTTACAAATAATACCTTTAAAAAGTTATGCAATCATTTTTACAAAAATTTAAATAATATTCATGTGTATTTTTATTTATTTTTTTAGGTTGACATTTTTTTCGATTTTGGAATATCCCCTTCCGAATTAAACGAAATTTGCAATAAAATTGAACAAGAGGATTCTTCAAAATTCAAGCCATCTAAAAGAGTGAATGTAGAGGAGTCATTGGTACGATTTTTTTCTTTAATATCTACATAGAAAACTAATTTGAAATTTTCTTTTAGTTACAATTTGTTGTAATAATTTTTTTTTATCTCTTTTCAGGATTCTGCTGCTCCACCTTACAAGAAAAATAAGGTGGAAGAAGTGAATTTCAACAAAGTAACAGACGGAAATCTCCATTCGGAATGTGTTGCTGGCCCCAGTGGATTAAACCTCATCAAAAATGACAATAAACATTTAGTAAGTTTTTTTAATAGAAAAAGGAGTTTGAAAAAATTTCTTTTTAATTTGTAAAAATAGTGTTTTTTATGTTTTTTTTTTTTTTTTTTTTTTTTTTTTTTTTTTTTTAATATATATATCTAGAACTGCCCACTCTGTGAGTGCCGTTTCACACATAAACGCCATTTCTTAAGACACATGAGGTGGCATGACAACGAATCATCTGATGAGGATATGTCTCAACACCCTGAAGGTAGTGGAGAACATGAAAATATCCAGAGTCGTAGTGAAGTGATGCAAGCTTCATCTCATGTAAGTATTTTTTTTCAAAACCTATCTCTCTTTGGTGAGCTTAGCGGGGAATAGTGTTAGGAGAAGTTTATTCTCCTAGTACTGTTTTCTATTTCGAAGTTTACATCGAGGTATGACTGACCCAACAGTACTCTCGAGACACTTCAGCGCGTTAAGCCTAACTCACCTGAATTTCTCTCTGTTAGGTAGGAAATTTTTAGGACCTCTCAAATTAGATTTTAAGTATTACGAACAAGTACAAAAATTCTAAATTGTTAGTTAAAAAATTACACTAAAAATGAATTTAAAAAATAATCACATTAAAAAAATCAATATTCAAAAACACTTTTATTTCTAAATTAAAGAAAAAAAATCTAAAAATCAATTTAAAAAATATATTAACTATTTAAATATTCAGAAACACTTTTATTCCTTTCAGGAATGTTCCATATGCGATCAATTTAAAAAAATAATGATGTTAAAATTACTCAATACTCAAAAACACTTTTATTCCTTCCAGGAATGTTCCATATGCAATCAATTTAAAAAAATAATGATGTTAAAAATACTCAATACTCAAAAACACTTTTATTCTTTCCAGGAATGTTCCATCTGCAACAAAACCTTTAACCGTCGAGGTAATTTAAACCGTCACATGAAGACTCACAAAAGTGAAAAATCGTTTAAATGTGAACAATGTAACAAATCATTCACTAGAAAAGAAGATTTGAATCGACACATGAAGAAACACAATAATACGAATTTTCAATGTCAGGAATGTCAAGTCTTATTTACAAGAAAAGATAGCCTAAACCGCCACATGAACATTCATATAAATGAAAAATCATTTTCTTGTGAAGAGTGCCAAATATCTTTTACTCGTAAAGCCGATCTTAGAAGACATCAACAACATCATACAAATTCACCCGCTTCTCATCGTTGTGAAGTATGCGATAAATCATTTTGGCAGAAAAGCAATCTACGTCAACATCAACGTACTCACCACACAGCGAAAAAAACAGTCCCCCCACAGAAAGCGAAATCTGTTAACACAAAAAAAAGATCCACTGAAAAAACGTTAAATACATTTGAGAAAATTACAATCCCTGCTACAGAAGAAAACGCTTATGACATTGACATTTTCAATAAACAGATTATAGAAGAAATCCAAAATCACATTTTGAATTCTCTAAATACTTTGAAATCCCTTAAATGGCATCTTATCCACACCATCAAGTTTACTCGATTTAATGAAGATGACGAAGTTGAATCAATGTTAGGGTATTTTAGGTCTGATCCCTGTCCAGAACATATTGAAGAAACAGTCAGAAACCACATCATCGAAAATTTACAAAAAATTAAGACTAATTTTGAAGAATTTGTTCAACTTGGGTCGGGCTGGGTGATAGAAAAAATAATGCATACAGACCTATACATAGCTCATTACAAGCCACTAACTGGAAGCAGTTATATTGAAACCCCTCAAAAATTAAAAAGAAAAGAAGCTCTTATTAATATTCAAAACTTTACTGATAATAAATGTCTTATTTGGTGCCTACTAGCTCATAAAAAGAAAATAGAAAAAAATACTGAACGTGTTTCCAACTACACACCTTTCGAACATGAAATAATCATTGATGATATTCCTTGTCCTGTCCCTTACCATAAAATTAAAGATGTTGAAGAAAAAAACAATTTAAGAATCAATGTATATTCGTATGATGAGGAAGAAGATGAATTCGGAATGCTTCACATCTCAAATCGAACCTATCAAGAAGCGATTAATTTATTATTAATTGGGGATGAAGATAAGAACACCCACTATATATACATAAAAAATATGTCAAGACTCTTTTCCCATCTCACTAAATATGATGGCCAAGTCTACTTTTGTTATCGATGTCTCCATCGCTTTATGACTCAGACACTTCTAGACAATCACCTTCCATATTGCTCAGAACACGCTCCTCAACACATCAAGATGCCGGATCCAGAGAAAAATATTTTAAAATTTAACGGATATCATTTCCAACACTTAACACCTTATATCATCATAGCCGATTTTGAAAGCCTTGTCGTCCCAATTCACACTACAGAACCTAATCCTAGCACTTCTTACACTATCCCCACACAAAAACATATCCCTTGCGGCTATGCCTACATAATAATTGATCAAGATGGGAAAACACATAAGAAGATGAAAACGTATCGAGGAGAAGATGCTGTATCAGATTTTTTGAAGAATATTTTTCAAGAAAGAGATGAGTTAGCCGAAACATTAAACACCATCAAACCTCTGAAAACATCCAAAGAACAAGAAAAAGCCTTTAGAGAAGCGACTGTGTGCTGCATCTGCGATCAACCGTTAGGCAACAAGCGATGTCGAGAACATGATCATATAACAGGTGCATACCGTGGTGCTGCCCATATGAACTGCAATCTACAATATAAACAACCTAAAGTTATCCCAGTTATTTTTCACAATCTAAAACATTACGACGGTCACCATCTGATGACGGAATTAGGAAAATTTAAAAGTTACAATATAGATGTCATCGCAAATACGATGGAAAAATACATATCATTTACTATCAAAAAACAAGACTGTCCCATAAAACTTAGATTTCTCGACTCATTCCAATTTTTACCTACATCTCTTGAAAAATTAACAGCTAATCTGCAACCAACAGACTTTCACCTCCTTAAAGCTAATTTCCCTAAAGATACAGACCTCTCACTCCTCACTCGAAAAGGGATATACCCATACGCCTATTTTACAGACTTCCAAAAATTTGATGAAACACAACTCCCTCCACCTTCATCATTCCATAACTATTTAACAGATGAACCCATTTCCATAGAAGATTATGAACATGCTCAAAATGTTTGGGAAACTTTTAACATTCAAAATCTCGGTGAATATCACGATTTATATGTTAAATGCGACGTCCTACTTCTAGCTGACATCTTCCAAAACTTCAGAAAACTTTGCCTACAATATTACAAAATTGATCCTACACACATGTTCACATCTCCAGGACTCGCATGGCAAGCATGTCTTAGAATGACTCAGATACAATTGGAACTTCTCACAGACATTGACATGCTCTTGTTTTTTGAGAAGGGTGCAAGAGGTGGGATGAGTGCTATCACCAAACTATATGCAAAAGCGAACAATCCCAACGTCCCTAATTACGACAAAAATAATAAAACAAGCCATATTATGTATTGGGACGCTAACAACTTATATGGCTGGGCTATGTCCGAATACTTACCTGTTGGGGAGTTTCAATGGATTCAACCATCTGAAACAAATATAAACAGCATCCTTTCCCATCCAGATAATGCAGATTACGGCTATGTTCTGGAGGTGGACTTGCGTTATCCTCCTGAACTTCATCTACTCCACAACGAATACCCACTTGCTCCGGAAAACATTCACATCACCGAAGACATGTTATCTCTTTACACAAAATCTTTATTAAACAACAGACCCTACAAAGGAAGTTCGAAACTCTCACCGAATTTAAAAGACAAAGAACACTACATCGTCCACTACAGAAACTTGAAACTCTATCTCCAACTTGGTCTCGAACTCATTAACATTCACAGAATAATTAAATTCAGGCAAGCACCTTGGCTAAAGCCCTACATAGAATTCAACACTGATAAGAGGAAACAAGCTACCAGTTCTTTCGAGAAAGACTTCTTCAAATAGTTGAACAATTCAGTTTTTGGTAAAACAAGGGAGAATCTCCGCTTGAGACGGAATATTGAGTTGTGTAACAACGAGAAGAGGTCAAAAAAACTTGTCGCATCTCCGGCATTTAACAACTTCAAGATTTTCAATGAGGGACTGGTAGCCGTGGAACGAGTCAAAACCACTCTGACTATGAATCGTCCACATAAGGAGATGTGGCGCCCCACTTTTTTTATCCAGATCTTCATTTTCTTTTCTTCATTTTTTTTTCTTTTTCTGTTTTTTTAATTTAATTTTCCTGTTTTAAATTTGATGATGACCATAAGCGAGACTTGTTATACCATCATCTAGAATAAATCGTTTGTCGTCAAACGGGCTGAGTGCTAGCTTCTGTTGCTGTATAGTGTACAATTGATGGTGATCTTGCTGGATTCTTTTGTTTATTGTACAGAGTGTTTTCAGGTGATGTATGCATTCGGAATATTGTGAGTGTTTTATTTTCTTTCGAACGATAGATGTAGGTACTCCTTTGGCTCTTTTTTTCTCTCCATCTTCTGATAGGATGCTGTACATTTTCGCTTTAAAGCCTACAAATTCAAAAATAGTTTTTCCATTCATCTCATCCTTAAATTTACCTATTGTTTTCTTATTTTTTACAGAGTAGAGGGGGTGGTTCTTAGGATAATCGGAGAAGTCGAATTCGTCTTGATGTTCTTGCATATCTTGTAGTATATTATCTGTTTGGATGTGGTAGGTGAGTGAGTCAGTGTCAGTGAAAAGCAGTTGAGCACGATCTTGATAGTGTTTCTTAATTATGTTGTAATGGAATTTGTACATATGTAATTTTGCGAGATCTAGAATAGCGAACCCTACATAGATTGGACGATTCATAGTCAGAGTGGTTTTGACTCGTTCCACGGCTACCAGTCCCTCATTGAAAATCTTGAAGTTGTTAAATGCTGGAGATGCGACAAGTTTTTTTGACCTCTTCTCGTTGTTACACAACTCAATATTCCGTCTCAAGCGGAGATTCTCCATTGTTTTACCAAAAACTGAATTGTTCAACAATTTGAAGAAGTCTTTCTCGAAAGAACTGGTAGCTTGTTTCCTCTTATCAGTGTTGAATTCTATGTAGGGCTTTAGCCAAGGTGCTTGCCTGAATTTAATTATTCTGTGAATGTTAATAAGTTCGAGACCAAGTTGGAGATAGAGTTTCAAGTTTCTGTAGTGGACGATGTAGTGTTCTTTGTCTTTTAAATTCGGTGAGAGTTTCGAACTTCCTTTGTAGGGTCTGTTGTTTAATAAAGATTTTGTGCAAGGAGATAACATGTCTTCGGTGATGTGAATGTTTTCCGGAGCAAGTGGGTATTCGTTGTAGAGTAGATGAAGTTCAGGAGGATAACGCAAGTCCACCTCCAGAACATAGCCGTAATCTGCATTATCTGGATGGGAAAGGATGCTGTTTATATCTGTTTCAGATGGTTGAATCCATTGAAACTCCCCAACAGGTAAGTATTCGGACATAGCCCAGCCATATAAGTTGTTAGCGTCCCAATACATAAAATGGCTTGTTTTATTATTTTTGTCGTAATTAGGGACGTTGGGATTGTTCGCTTTTGCATATCGTTTGGTGATAGCACTCACCCCACCTCTTACACCCTTCTCTAAAAACAAGAGCATGTCAATGTCTGTGAGAAGTTCCAATTGTATCTGAGTCATTCTAAGACAAGCTTGCCATGCGAGTCCTGGAGATGTGAACATGTGTGTAGGATCAATTTTGTAATATTGTAGGCAAAGTTTTCTGAAGTTTTGGAAGATGTCAGCTAGAAGTAGGACGTCGCATTTAACATATAAATCGTGATATTCACCGAGATTTTGAATGTTAAAAGTTTCCCAAACATTTTGAGCATGTTCATAATCTTCTATGGAAATGGGTTCATCTGTTAAATCGTTATGGAATGATGAAGGTGGAGGGAGTTGTGTTTCATCAAATTTTTGGAAGTCTGTAAAATAGGCGTATGGGTATATCCCTTTTCGAGTGAGGAGTGAGAGGTCTGTATCTTTAGGGAAATTAGCTTTAAGGAGGTGAAAGTCTGTTGGTTGCAGATTAGCTGTTAATTTTTCAAGAGATGTAGGTAAAAATTGGAATGAGTCGAGAAATCTAAGTTTTATGGGACAGTCTTGTTTTTTTGATAGTAAATGATATGTATTTTTCCATTGTATTTGCGATGACATCTATATTGTAACTTTTAAATTTTCCTAATTCCGTCATCAGATGGTGACCGTCGTAATGTTTTAGATTGTGAAAAATAACTGGGATAACTTTAGGTTGTTTATATTGTAGATTGCAGTTCATATGGGCAGCACCACGGTATGCACCTGTTATATGATCATGTTCTCGACATCGCTTGTTGCCTAACGGTTGATCGCAGATGCAGCACACAGTCGCTTCTCTAAAGGCTTTTTCTTGTTCTTTGTATGGTTTCAGAGGTTTGATGGTGTTTAATGTTTCGGCTAACTCATCTCTTTCTTGAAAAATATTCTTCAAAAAATCTGATACAGCATCTTCTCCTCGATACGTTTTCATCTTCTTATGTGTTTTCCCATCTTGATCAATTATGTAGGCATAGCCGCAAGGGATATGTTTTTGTGTGGGGATAGTGTAAGAAGTGCTAGGATTAGGTTCTGTAGTGTGAATTGGGACGACAAGGCTTTCAAAATCGGCTATGATGGTATAAGGTGTTAAGTGTTGGAAATGATATCCGTTAAATTTTAAAATATTTTTCTCTGGATCCGGTATCTTGATGTGTTGAGGAGCGTGTTCTGAGCAATATGGAAGGTGATTGTCTAGAAGTGTCTGAGTCATAAAGCGATGGAGACATCGATAACAAAAGTAGACTTGGCCATCATATTTAGTGAGATGGGAAAAGAGTCTTGACATATTTTTTATGTATATATAGTGGGTGTTCTTATCTTCATCCCCAATTAGTAATAAATTAATCGCTTCTTGATGGGTTCGATTTGAGATGTGAAGCATTCCGAATTCATCTTCTTCCTCATCATACGAATATACATTGATTCTTAAATTGTTTTTTTCTTCAACATCTTTAATTTTATGGTAAGGGACAGGACAAGGAATATCATCAATGATTATTTCATGTTCGAAAGGTGTGTAGTTGGAAACACGTTCAGTATTTTTTTCTATTTTCTTTTTATGAGCTAGTAGGCACCAAATAAGACATTTATTATCAGTAAAGTTTTGAATACTAATAAGAGCTTCTTTTCTTTTTAATTTTTGAGGGGTTTCAATATAACTGCTTCCAGTTAGTGGCTTGTAATGAGCTATGTATAGGTCTGTATGCATTATTTTTTCTATCACCCAGCCCGACCCAAGTTGAACAAATTCTTCAAAATTAGTCTTAATTTTTTGTTAATTTTCGATGATGTGGTTTCTGACTGTTTCTTCAATATGTTCTGGACAGGGATCAGACCTAAAATACCCTAACATTGATTCAACTTCGTCATCTTCATTAAATCGAGTAAACTTGATGGTGTGGATAAGATGCCATTTAAGGGATTTCAAAGTATTTAGAGAATTCAAAATGTGATTTTGGATTTCTTCTATAATCTGTTTATTGAAAATGTCAATGTCATAAGCGTTTTCTTCTGTAGCAGGGATTGTAATTTTCTCAAATGTATTTAACGCTTTTTCAGTGGATCTTTTTTTTTGTGTTAACAGATTTCGCTTTCTGTGGGGGGACTGTTTTTTTTTCGCTGTGTGGTGAGTACGTTGATGTTGACGTAGATTGCTTTTCTGCCAAAATGATTTATCGCATACTTCACAACGATGAGAAGCGGGTGAATTTGTATGATGTTGTTGATGTCTTCTAAGATCGGCTTTACGAGTAAAAGATATTTGGCACTCTTCACAAGAAAATGATTTTTCATTTATATGAATCTTCATGTGGCGGTTTAGGCTATCTTTTCTTGTAAATAAGACTTGACATTCTTGACACTGAAAATTCGTATTATTGTGTTTCTTCATGTGTCGATTCAAATCTTCTTTTCTAGTGAATGATTTGTTACATTGTTCACATTTAAACGATTTTTCACTTTTGTGAGTCTTCATGTGACGGTTTAAATTACCTCGACGGTTAAAGGTTTTGTTGCAGATGGAACATTCCTGGAAAGAATAAAAGTGTTTTTGAGTATTGAGTATTTTTAACATCATTATTTTTTTAAATTGATTGCATATGGAACATTCCTGGAAGGAATAAAAGTGTTTTTGAGTATTGAGTAATTTTAACATCATTATTTTTTTTAATTGATCGCATATGGAACATTCCTGAAAGGAATAAAAGTGTTTCTGAATATTTAAATAGTTAATATATTTTATAAATTGATTTTTAGATTTTTTTTCTTTAATTTAGAAATAAAAGTGTTTTTGAATATTGATTTTTTTAATCTGATTATTTTTTAAATTCATTTTTAGTGTAATTTTTTAACTAACAATTTAGAATTTTTGTACTTGTTCCTAATACTTAAAATCTAATTTGAGAGGTCCTAAAAATTTTCTACCTAACAGAGAGAAATTCAGGTGAGTTAGGCTTAACGCGCTGAAGTGTCTCGAGAGTACTGTTGGGTCAGTCATACCTCGATGTAAACTTCGAAATAGAAAACAGTACTAGGAGAATAAACTTCTCCTAACACTATTCCCCGCTAAGCTCACCAAAGAGAGATAGGTTTTGAAAAAAAATACTTACATGAGATGAAGCTTGCATCACTTCACTACGACTCTGGATATTTTCATGTTCTCCACTACCTTCAGGGTGTTGAGACATATCCTCATCAGATGATTCGTTGTCATGCCACCTCATGTGTCTTAAGAAATGGCGTTTATGTGTGAAACGACACTCACAGAGTGGGCAGTTCTAGATATAAAAAAAAAAAAAAAAAAAAAAAAAAACATAAAAAACACTATTTTTACAAATTAAAAAGAAATTTTTTCAAACTCCTTTTTCTATTAAAAAAACTTACTAAATGTTTATTGTCATTTTTGATGAGGTTTAATCCACTGGGGCCAGCAACACATTCCGAATGGAGATTTCCGTCTGTTACTTTGTTGAAATTCACTTCTTCCACCTTATTTTTCTTATAAGGTGGAGCAGCAGAATCCTGAAAAGAGATAAAAAAAATTATTACAACAAATTGTAACTAAAAGAAAATTTCAAATTAGTTTTCTATGTAGATATTAAAGAAAAAAATCGTACCAATGACTAGTCTACATTCACTCTTTTAGATGGCTTGAATTTTGAAGAATCCTCTTGTTCAATTTTATTGCAAATTTCGTTTAATTCGGAAGGGGATATTCCAAAATCGAAAAAAATGTCATCCTAAAAAAATAAATAAAAATACACATGAATATTATTTAAATTTTTGTAAAAATGATTGCATAACTTTTTAAAGGTAACATACTAGTAATATTTTTAATGAAAGAAAAAAATATTTGCTTTTCATGTGTAAAATTAAAAAAATTCTATTTTAAATATCTAAAATCAGTTTTAGAAATGATGTTAGCTAATTAATAATATTTTTAATGAAAGAAAGAAAAAATACTTACTTTTCATGTGTAAAATTTAAACAATTCTATTTTTAATTTCTAAAATCAATTTTAGAAATGATATTAGTGAGTTTTAAAACAAAATTAAATAATATTAACAAATTTACTATACTTTTTAATGAAATAATAGAGGAATTGTGTTTGAATAAATATTTTCATTTATATGATATTGAATTGGAATGTATGTTTAGAAATTATAATAAAAAGTATTTAAATTTAATTGAAATAAAAATGTATGCATAGAAATTATATAAAAAGTATTTAAATATAATTATTGAAATAATTATTTGAGTATATAATTTTAAAAATTATATTGGTTGCATTGTTATTATTCAGTGGAGATGGGGTTAATCACCTCTCATGTTATAATAGAATGTTCCTTTTTTCGGCTAGGGGGCGTTTGTGGAGGGGGATGCATGGTGGGGGCAGGAGGGATGGTGGCGGGACGGTGGTGGCGGCGGCGGGGGCGGGACGGTGGTGGCACTGGCGGCGGCGCCGGCGGCGGGGGCGGCGGGACGGCTCCGCCGCCGCATGAGCCCGTACTGTTGTTTTCCTACTACTGCCATGCATGCTTAACATTTCATGTTCGTAAATATTATTTTGTATAAAGTTTGTTAATACTGTTGTTATAATGTTTGTAAAGTAATAAAATAAATTATGAAAAATGTCATTGTGATATTTCGTCATTGTAATAATAATAGCATAAATAATGTAAAACTAATTGGATCTGCAAATCCTAAAACTTTCTTCTATCTCATACGAACATTTTAATGCTTAAAAAAATAGTTACTCGTGTTAATTCTTCAATAATTTTAATTCAATACTATTCCAACTTTTATTTTCCTCTTAAATTTCTGCTTCAGTCAATTAATCGGAGTAAAAACGAGTTTCAGTCTCTGCACGAGCAGATGGACAATAGAATTATAGGCAGGATTTTTTTTTTTAATTCAGGGAGGACCAACTAGCCATAGCCAAACACTTACAAAAAAAATGGTTCAATTCTATGCATAATTTCATACACTTTTGATCGGTACAATATTGAAAATGGAACAAAAATCGCGATTGCAGCGCCCCCTTCAGGCGGATTTTTTTAATTCAGGGAGGACCAATTAGCCATAGCCAAACACTTACACAAAAAATTTGGTTCAATTATATGCTTAACTTCATACACTTTTGGTCGGTACAACATTGAAAATGGCACAAAGATTGCAAATGCAGCCCCCACTTCTGGTGGAATATTTCAAAACTGAAGGAGGACCTGCTTGCCACAGCCAAAAACATTCACAAAAAATTTGGCTCAATTCCATGCATATCTTCATATACTTTTTTCTGGAAGAAATGCGACATACGAATACACAAACAGAGAGACACACGGACAGACAGACATTTTGTAAAAACATGTTTTTTGGAATCTCTGACGCCTAAAACGGGTAAATCCGTCAAAAACCCGGGTGTCGAAAAAAATTTCGATTAGAATAGTTTCTTCTATTGAAGACAGAAGAAAGTAAAAAGAAAAATATATCAAGAAAATATTGAATTCAGCAGAAATTTAGAAAACAAAAAAAAGATATTTTTAAGTATTGGTCCTGAATTTTTTTGTTGTCCAATGTTATTTTTCAAAACAAAAACAGTAATGTTATAACATGAAGAAACTTCTTTTAGAATTTTTTTTTATTTTTATGATTAAATAAGACAAAAATGACAGTTTGAAAATGGTGGTTCAATACGGGCCTGCGTTGGACCACATTATATGAAACAAAATAAAACAAGTGAATAAATGTGATCGCAGATTGCACAGAGAGTTTCGTTTAATATTTCTTTCATAACAACTTATACTCTGATTAATAAATCCAAATTGTGAATTTATAATTATTGAGTTCTTACTTTGATGGGCGCATCAATAAATTTAATTTTAAAATAATTATAAAAGGAAGTCATTAATTTTAATCAAATTAAAAATGTTCAAGTCAAATTACTTAAATAAAATCCAAAATTCCAAAATTTTTGAAAATCCGAAATTAAAAAAAATTAACGGAGATATAAATAAAATTTCAAATTTCTGAAAACAAATAGAACAATTATTAAAGAAATTTAAAATGCGGAATCATTAATAAGTCGCAATATTATAAAATAGAAAGAAAATTGAACTCCAAAAAATGTTATGAATGTCAGTGATTATTTACTAGCATAACAAACCCTTAAATAGAAAAAAATACGAAATTTATTTTAATTAAATTCATCAAATTATGAAAATTTCAACTTCCCAAATCAGGATTGAACTAAAAACCTACTGCTTATTAGCATAACAAACGCTTAAATAGAAAACAATACTGTTGCAGCGTATATGGGGTTCTTTCGATCTTATGGTTAGACAACTTCAAACTCTCTGCTCTTAGAAAAGTAGAAAATAATTTATTTACAGAACTTTAGAACAACAAAGTCTTCGAAACTCACAAATATTTCTAGATATTCAAAAATAATTGTTCAAATCTATCGTATAAGTGCAGATATAGGTTCCAGAGACTCTTTATACAACGTCTCTACACTAAATCACATTCAAAATAACGTAAATAAGACTCAAGAAAACTTGCTTAACAAACGCGTTGTTCGCTCAATGACTGACTGGTAAATAATAACCACAGCTCGCATCGCTTCTCTTCTTATATAGGCTCGCAGCAGGTGCGGGAAATTTCTAGAACCATCTCGAAAAATCCACGGAACAACAAACAATGTATCAGTATACCTAAGGGGGGGGTTACCATAAACAGGGAAGGGTGACCATCGCCAACAATCGCCAAGTTTGTCGCCAATTTGGCGACATATCGCCAAATTTGGCGACCAAAATTAGTCGTCAAAAGTGACGCCAACTTGGCGATATCTCTATTATTTCGCCAATCTGCCGTAGACATACACTGAAAATAATAGACAAGTTTGCTTGATAACAGATACAATGTAACAAAAATTAATATTAGTAAAGGAATGGAGCTTAATAAGATTATTTACATTATTTTACAGTACAAACACTAACTATTTACAAAATTCGTAACAATACGAAATTTATTTTAATTAAATTCATCAAATTATGAAAATTTTAACTTCCCAAATCAGGATTGAACTAAAAACCTACTGCTTATTAGCGAGATGCTTTACGTCCAAGCTTTGATGTCTATTCAACGAAACACGTTGAATTTAAAGTTCTATTCCAAAACTTAAATTGAAAAAATGAACGAATGACTTTGAAAAAAAAAAATGAAAGTAACAGACCTTTACAAATCTCTATGATTTATCGGGTGATACGAAGTATTCAGTTGTATATACACAAAATTTGAAGGCTTTGACTTATACAGTTTTTGTGTGCGGACTTTGTGACAAACAGACAGACAGAAGACAGTGACGAATAAGGTTTCGCCAAATGAACAAAATCCTAAAAAGGAAAAAAATGTCAACATTAAGAAAAATAAATGTTTTTTTCTTTGAAACACTATAAAACATTTTCACACCTAATCAATTAAAAAATATATTGAAAGGAAAAGCGCAAAGTGTTATTTAGAAGAACTTTTGATCCAATTGTATGTAAATTTTATATAATTTAACATATAATTTTTTGGATAGGTTGGTTGTATAGGGTTTAATGGCGCAAAATCCCTTCAGGGATATGCTGCGCGAATTTTTGGATAGGTCTTTATAATGGAAGGATCATTATAATTCATAATCTTTATATAAAACGTCTGCTGTATATGTGCACTCTCAGGTACATTATGCAAGATATAATATGCATTGTAAACAAATACTAAAAAGTATTATTTATTTAATTTTTTTAGTTATATTTTATTATTATTTATTAGTAGAATTATTTATATTTTATTTTTTAGCGGACATTATTGGGAAACATCCCATTTTTTTTTCTTTCATCCTTCGAAAGTATTTTAAATACAACAAAGGTTAAAAATATTTTACATTACTATTATAAAAGAATCTGATTAAATGATTTTTAAATTTATCTTTGAAATATATCTTATACATTTTTTCTAAGATATAAAAAAGTGAAAAGAAAAATGGTTTTTTGGGTGCAATTTATTATCAAGTATCGGATGTTTTTACTTGGATGGCACTGACGCAATATACATAGTATTGAAAGAATGGTGAAAACGCTTACTATTAAAAAACAGAAATTTCAGAAATGAAAAATCGAATATGTCTCTTTACAACCTTTCAGTTTCATATTCTGATAAACTTTTATCCTATTTTTCTCTTTCTATTTAGCAATATCATGTCACTATGGTACAAATATCAATATATTTCTCCATTTTTTCATTGTTTGACTTATTGAGTGTCTTGTATCCATTAATTCTGAAGGCGTTATTAAATAGATAACTGATAACTTGTATAACCTGCTGTACCAAGAATTACATAGCAAATAGTGACTTGCGTTGTTTAAAATTTTTAATCGTCAGTTTAGAGACACTATAATACACACTTTATAACAACTAACAATTCTTTAAAAAAAAAAAAAAAAAAAAAAAAAAAAAAATGCGATATTGCTTTATAACAACTAATAATTCTTTAAAAAAAAAAGAAAAAATAAAGAAAAACTGCGATATTGCTGTTGTGTTTTGAATGGTTTATAATATCAGAACTTTTTTATAAAGTATACTGTCCCATATTTGGATAGCTTTAAATTAAATATTTCCTGAAATGTACTAGAAAATTCTCATGAAACTGATACATTTAACATGCATCTTTCTATCAACATAAGTCTGAAATTACTTCTTTAAACTATACCATTTAAATTTGATAAATATTTTAAAGAATATTTTGAGAAAACTTTAAATCATATGTGAAAATTCAAGAATTATCAAGATTATTAGTGCTTAATATTTCTTTGAGTAGTACCTTTATAAAAAAATTTGAGACGCATTTACCATTTATTTCAACATTATACTGAGAAAATGATGGAAAGTTACGAAAAAGATAAATTGTAAGTTCAAACTGACAGGTTATTTTGAGTTATCCTCAGCAATGAATTTTGAGATCGCTGCTCTTCGTTGTGTATTTGTATCGCAGGAATGTATTTAGATATCAAGTAAGCTTACAAATAAACGTGAAAATAAAAATAAGATTGTTAAAATAGAAATAATTATTTTGTATTATTTTATTCAGCAGTGCAAACTGATGAATTATCGATATTATTAGTGCTTACTATTTCCTTGACTAATAAAAATTTTACATACATTTACATATTTATTTCAACATTATACTGAGAAAATGACGGAAAGTTACGAAAAAGATAAATCGTAAGTTTAAACTGACAGGTTATTGTAAGTTATCGTCAGCAATACATTTTGAGATCGATCTTCATTGTGTATTTGTGTCGCAGGAATATATTTGGATAACAAGTAAACTTACAAATAAACGTGAAAATAAAAATAAGTTTGTTGAAATCGAAATACTTATTTTGTACTATTTTATTCAGCAGTGCAAACTGGTGAATTATCAAGATTATTAGTAGATATTATTTCTGTGACTAATAAAAATTTTAGATGCATTTACATATTTAGTTCAACATTATACTGAGAAAATGACAGAAAGTTACGAAAAAGGTAAATCGTTAGTTCAAACTGACAGGTTATTACAATTATCCTCAGCAATACATTTTCAGATCGCGCTTTGTGTGTATTTGTGTAACAGGAGTATATTCGGAAATCAAGTAAGTTTACAAATAAAGGTGAAAATAAAAGCGAGCTTGTTAAAATAGAAATAATTATTTTACACTATTTTGCTCATAAGTTTCAAATTATGAATTATCAAGATTATCAGTGCTTACTATTTCTTTGACTGGTACCATTTTAAAAGATTGAGATACATTTACACATTTATACATTACATTAGAAAAAAGTGATGAAAGATTGCGAAAAAAGGTAAATGGCAGGTATATTTTTTAGATTTATATGAGTCCTTATTTGAGGTCGTATATTAGTTACAAAAATAATGGGTTAATTATACTTCAAATAAAGCTCGCAAAAATAAAACAAATGGCTACGAAATTGTAATACTGATCATTTTAAACTCTAAAAAGTAGAAAATAATGTAAGACAAATAAAAAGGGTAATACTTTAGATGTATATGTATACGCTTTTATCAATCGCTAGTTTACTGTTATTTAAATTATGAATTTGCGATGAGAAATTAATTTAGAAACTGCTGAAAAGGTAGTTTAAATGATGTTTCATTATTTTTTTATTATGCTGCCGTATCTTATGATAGAAAACAGCAAAATCAGTACTAAAATCATTTGCTTATGCTTTCTACCAACTAAAAAAAAAATAACATTTATTTTTTCATAATCAAGTTTGGTGTCCATGGCCAAAAACATTGATTTCAATAGAAATTTTTCGGAAAAACATGAACTGTAATAAAGAAATTAGGCGTGATTTTCAAGAAAAACACTTAAGATTATAAAAGAGAGGTCTTTAAAAAAACCTCTTTTTTATTTTTACGCTGGTTTCAGATCACGCACTCATTGAATTTATGCATGAGACGTTTGTGAGAGGTTAAGTAACTGCGTACGACAAATTACAACTTTATTAAAATATAAATCGTATCGCCTATATCGCCAGTTTCATTTTATTTTACTAAAACATATGTTCGCACCTTCTTAATCAATAAATTTCATTTTAAATTTATAATTCAAGAAAAATTAAAGAACACTGCGCAAAAAATATTATATCTGTTGCTTCACTACCTGCTCCTAAGTATGAATTATATTCTGTGCTGAAAGTGGGTGAACTTCTTCATGTTTGAGATGCTGTTCTTATACGCCTCCTTTCACAAGTTTTTCGGGTTCCGTATAAAGTACCAATACCTCTTGATGAAGAATGGGATAAGATTATGCCTGGCGGAAACTGGACTGGTATGATTGGAATGGTGAAACGTTCAGAAGCTGATCTGGCAGTAGGTGGTATTGTACTCCTTGATAAAAGGTTTCATGCCATAACAGTCAGTTATCCTTATTTCTTTTCTAAAATGACTTTCATGACTGACAAGCCGAAACCACTCTCAACTAGTTTAGCTCTGATTTATCAATTTTCCTTGAAATTGTGGATATTAGTCATAGTAACCCTTTTCTCCGTTTCATATATGTTATTTATTGTAACAAATAGAAAGCAAGCATTCCAAAGTGTCCTATTCAAAATATTTGGATTGCTATTAGAAAAAGCTGTTCGTATAAGAGTTCGGAAAAAAGCATCGGATTTCTTCTAAGCACATAGTTAGTTTTTATCTTTGTCGTTACTAGCTCTTACAAGGCGCTTTTATTATCATTTCTCTCGATCTCAACATTGACGGGAATTAGAAATATTGCAGATTTATCCAAAGCTGCAGAGCGAAATTCAGTAAGTTGTTAGACATACAAAGGCTATACGAGTTGAAAAGAATTATTTAATTTCAGAAGATTCACTTTTTAATGTTATGTATGCCTTAGCGATTTCCAAAATATTTTGTCACCAGAACAAGCTAAATGAAGTTATCCACCGTCTTTTTGAAGCAGGATTGTCCACAAAACGTTCTAAAGACGAAGAGATGGCGTTTGAATTACACAGATCGCTTTAGGATAAAATTGAGCTAAATGCTCCGAAAGTAATAGGAATTGACAATATTCGAGGAGCTTTTCTTTTGTTAATTTGCAGAAATATCTTAGTACTCGTCATTGAAACATTCGTAAAATATTTCTTTTCCAAGTAAAATGTTGCAGTTGCTTATCGTTGTGTGATAAAATTGAGCTAAATGCTCCGAAATTAATAGGAATTGACGATATTCGATGAGCTTTTCTTTTCTTATTTTGCGGAAATATCTTAGCATTTACTGTATTCGTCGTTGAAATAGTCTTAAAATGCTATTTTTCCAAGTAAAATGTTCCAGTTGCTTATCGCTGTGTGATAAAAATGAGCTAAATGCTCCGAAAGAAATAGGAATTGACGATACTGGAGGAGCTTTTCTTTTGTTAATCTGCGGAAATAGCATTTATTGTACTCGTCATTGAAATATTCGCAAAATATTACTTTTTCAAGTAAAATATTGCAATTGCTTATAGCTGAAAATTAATTTTTATATAACTAAATAAATAAACAACGTTAAAGAGCACAAATATTACAAAATAAAAGATGTTAAAAGCAAACAGCTGTTTCGGGACTTCTAAAGTCCCATCATCAGTGCTAAAAAGTGTAAAACGTAAAAGAAAGTCACATCGTTAAATAAAATAAACCATGCACTGAGCTCGCCGCTAAGGCAAACTGACCATGAAGCGTCGCAAAGCAACAGTAAAATTAAACTGGCACGCGCACCCAGAGAAGACCAATCATATGTCACTTCTCACTGGACGAGTTCAAATCAAAGAGAACAGGAGGGGGGAGGGGGAGTGATATTACAGGGATGGAAACCAGGCATCAGAAAATCTTGGAGTACGGGACATGTCATTATCTAAATTACTAGAGTTTTTCCATATATGAAAAGCTTCCCAAAAGTCTAAATCATAAACAGAAGAACAATATTGTATTATTGAGGCTTCGGAAAATTTAAAATTATGACTATTGGACCAGCAATGTTCGGCGATAGCGGAACGTTTTATTTCACAATTTTTAACGTTAGCACTGTGCTCTCCCACACGTTTTTTCAAGGTACGCTTTGTCTGACCGATGTACATTTTATCGCATTCGCAAGAAATCTTATAAATACCCCAATGTGATAAATCATCTATTGGATCTTTGAGATTTGAGAATTTTATTTTATTGAAAGGAGTAAAGGTTATATTTTTTATGATGTCACTAGAATAATACAAGACCATCTTAATTATAAGTTTGATAGCAGTGAGTACACAAAATTTATCGCCTTTATGATAAAAGAAAAAGTTATAAGGCGTTTTCCCTCCGTAACATTTGTTGCAATGCGCATTAACTTGATTAACCAACTCACCATCTTAAAAGAACTGCATTTATTTTTTCTCGTCTTCCTTTGTCAATCAGGTTCCTAAAAGTACGTTTTTTTTTCTTTTTAAATTTTCATTTGGAATGCTGTTAAAGCGCATTTAAATTCTATTCTAAAGATTCCGTATCATTTGAACGCATTTTGAAATCCTATGCCATCTAGACATCCTAATTTTGCTTACATTAATTAATTCTGGTTCAACGGTGGTTGTCATACACTGTTAAAACTCTGCTGCATTTTGCTGCAACGCACTCCCCTGCTTGTATAGAAAACGGTTACTTGGCCGTGAAATGGCGCTTTCTCATTGGTTGGAATAGAGATATTATATACAAGTGGTGGAGGGCGTTGCAGCAAAATGCAGCAGATTTTTTACAGTGTAGGTCTCTCGATTAAATGGTCTGGCGTTAAGCCGTCGAAGTCATTTACGTCTGAGGATAATGGAGTGATTGGGCTAAGTTTTATACAGGGTGTTTCACTACCAGACCGACAAACTTTCAGGGGTAATAGTAGACATGAAGACAAACATTAAATGGGAAACCATGGGGCGCAAACGTCTTCTAAAGGAGCTAGAGGCCATTAAAGTTTAAAGTACAAAACTTCAAATGACGATAAAAAACGGAAAAAAGGGTTGATTCATTTGCGGTTTTCACTAAAATCATTCTTTATATCACGATTTTTTTAGAAAGAAATTTTAAAGGTTGAGTTTAAAAATTGTCGATAGAGGGTGCTTTAGACTTTAGAGTAACGAACAACTACTTTTCACCGTTATTTTGTGCATGGGGTTGAAATTATTCTAAAGTTTAGATTTTATCTTAAATTTTAAGCCCAAAATCGGAAACATTGGGATCGGGTATCAAACGAAAACTGAACTGTGAACAGAGGGGAGAATTTTAAACGCTCATAAACATTGGACAAACTAATCGATTTTGTTGCGGTTTGCGTGTAAGTCATTCCCTTAGTAATTATTTTATTCAAAATGACGTAGAGCTTTGGTGTCCTCATTTTTTCTAGAGGGCGCTTTCGACACATCTCCGACATTTCAATGGCATTACTCCTGCATGTTTTACTACCTGACCAACATACTATCAGAAAATGTTAGGGATGACAAGACGACTCGGAATCATATAGGAATGTAACTTTGGAAATATCTTTTCGCGAGTTACGGTTAAAGGAAGCAGGGAAAAAAAGCAACAGAAGCAGCAGAGAAAAAGCAACACGTTAATGTGACAGAAAACTGATTATTTAAAGGTTTTACTAGAAAAGGTGTTTGAAATTACGACCAAAGTAGTCCGGCAAGTTTGACAGCGATGGTAGATGGCGCTACGGTTTCCTTGCTAAACGGTAATGCGCGTGAGCAGCGATCACTTTGAATTGATCATTCGTGAACCGGTTCCAAAGGTAGCAAAATGAAGTATTTGATCAATGAACAGCACGATGGGGCTCCTCCACATTTTACCAATGACGTTTGCCGACACTTCAAAGTAACATGTGGACAGCAGTGGATAGGTCGTGGTGGCCCGGTTCATTGGCCTGCCAGATCGCCGGACCTATCATGTATGGATTTCTTATGCTGGGGTCAAATGAAAAGACACCCTTACCATCAGTTGAAGACCTCGCAGCTAGTATTTCTGTAGCTGCCAGAAAGCTTTCAGAGATGCCAGGAATCTTTCAAAGTTTGAGGAATTCCATGCGACGCCGCTGTCAAGCATGCCGGACTACTTCTGGTCGTAATTTCGAACCTCTTTTGTAGTAAAACATTTAAATAAACTGTTTTCTGTCACATTAACGTGTTGCTCTTTCTCTGCTGTTTCTGTTGCTTTTTTTCTCTGCTTCCTTTAACCGTAACTCGAAAAAAAGTCATTTCCAACGTTACATTCCTATATGATTCGGAGTCGTCTTTGCATCCTTAACACTTCCTGGAAATATGTTGGTCTGGTAGTAAAACATCTAAGAGTAATGCCATTGAAATATCGGAGATGTGTCGGAAGCACCCTCTATCAAAAAATGAGCGCACCAAAGCTGTACGTCATTTTGAATAAAATAATTACCAAGGGAATGACCTACACGCAAACCGCAATAAAATCGTTTAGTTTGTCCAATGTTTATGAGCGTTTAAAATCCCCCTTTCTGCTCACAGTTCAATTTTCGCTAGTTACCCAATCCCAATGTTTCCAATTTTAGGCTTAAAATTTAAGTTAAATTCTAAACTTTAGAATAATTTCAACCCCATGCACAAAATAACGGTAAGAAATAGTTGTTCGTTACTCTAAAGTCTAAAGCGCCCTCTATCGACACTTTTTGAACGTAACCTTTAAAAAAATTTTCTAAAAAAATCGTGATATAAAGAATGATTTTAGTGAAAACCGCAAAAGAATCAATCCTTTTCTTAGTTTTTTATCATCGTTTGAAGATATGGACCTTAAACTTTAATGGCCCCTAGCTCCTACAGAAGACGTTTGCGCCCCATGGTTTCCTATTTAATAATGTTTGTCTTCATGTTCACTATCACCCCTGACAGTTTGTCGGTCTGGTAGCGAAACACCCTGTATAGACTCTATCTGAGCAATTACAGTTATTAACTCTTCGAATGTTAGCTTTGCATTACCTACTGTTCACTTTAAATGATATTTTGCCTATTGTCTTCGTGCTTCCTACAACCCATCAAAATTATGTGCTCTGAGTGGAATAAATTTCCAAATAATATCCTCCTCTGACAAATAATTTTTTAATTTTTCTTCCTGACGTCCTGTAAATTATGGATTTTCTATAATTTTGATGCTCGCACCTACAAAATTTTTTGCATTATCTGAAAAGATTACTGCGCACTTTCATTGCATAGCAATGAATCTTTTTAAAGGTGGCATTTAATGCATCTGTGTTCAATTCTGACACTAGTTCGATATGCACTGCTTTAGTTACAAAGAAAACAAAGATTGCCAAATAAGCCTTTTTCTCTGTTCCTGAAGTTTTATAAAAAGTAGCTACTTAAATATGTTCTCACATAGTTGATAGGTGCGTTAGAACGTAATCTCGCTGTGAATAGCGAACCCATGATTTATGGTAAAAATTATAGAATTGTTTTTATTACAAGTTATACACATTATGTTTTCCTATCTAAACTTCTTACCTGTCATGGCCAGAGTTTTTGCCCAAGTTGCTTAACAATGCTTGTGCACTTATATGAAGAAATTTTTTATGGTGGTAAATTGCAATTAGGCTACGCAATTTACCTTTAGCTGGCAAAATGCATTGATGTTTTTAAGCAAATTTTAAGTCAGAATGCTCTAAACGCTTTCCTACTCTTAGTACGTTATCTGCACCCAAAAAAGTTTAAAAATCGTAATTTACTTATCTTACAGATTTGCTTACTTTCTAACAATTCAGTATATTCTGTTTTAAATTCGCCCGTTTGAATCTCCCGTACCAGAAATATTTCTGCTCTTTATAATTCATCTATATTTACTTGTCCTTTTCTTTTTTCTCTCGATATTTTTGCGTTATCTAAGAACCTGAAAATATAACTTGAAACACGTATAATTATTGCTTATATTTAAAATTCCATTCACGAATCAGTAGAATCTAAACAAATTCAGCTAGTATTAATTTTCAGCTTTAACTCTGATGAAATGTGAAGAGTCTTTCACATGTTCTAAACCAATATTCTTATTGGACGTGATGTCTCCTTCTCTGAGCAAAGGAGCGCCAAGCCACCAAAGTTCACAATCAATTATCTTGTCAACAAGTTAGTCCTCGAATCACAAAGTTTGCAGGATTGTCCTCTGAGTTTATATGTTTCTAATGATAAGCTGGGTCAAATCTTGAATTTTGTAAACTCTGTTGGCTACAAAAGTTTGGAATAGATGAGGAGGAGTTTGAATACATGCTAAGTTGATGGTTGACTCACAATATAAAATTATCTTATTGATATGCAACTTTAGTAATTTCACTGTCTTAGAAACGAGTTGAGACAAGAAGGCAGCTGCAGGCAATTATCTTGCGATAGGCAATTATCTTTCAATAGTGCAACCCTACACTTGCTGCAGACCAATTTAAACATGTGTAATATTTTGCTGGGTAGCGTAGATGAATGGCAGCTCCATATGCAAGTGCATCGGAGAAACCGTGCAATTCAATTTCCAAATGTCCTTCGTTTATGGATAAAAGATCTATTTTTAAAATGTTCATAATATTTTGCTGGACAGCGTAGATAAATGGCAGCTTCATATGCAAGCTCAGATGCATCGGAGAAACCGTGCAATTCAATTCCTTCGTTTAAAACAAAAAAGATCGATTTTTAAAATGTTCATATTTTGAAATGTTCTGATAAAGCATCACAAATCATCTTTAACGTCATCTGGAAGTGAATCGTCCCAACCCAACTTTAATAACAAAAGTTTCGCCTTAGCTATTCCAGATCCGAGTACTCCCAATGGATCGAAAATTCGAGCTACATCAGATAGAGCAGTTCTTTTCGTATACAACTGGTTCCTTAACAGATGAATTAAGTAAAAAAGAGTCACGAATTGGATTCCATAACTATCCTAGAGTTTTTGTGCTCTGGTCTTCATTGATGTTTTTAAGCAAATTTTAAGTCAGCGTGATCTAAGCGCTTTCCTACTCTTAGTATGTTATCTGCATCATAAAAAGTTTAAAAATCGCAATTTACTTATCTTACAGATTTGCTTACTTTCTAACAATTCAGTATATTCTGTTTTAAATTCGCCCGTTTGAATCTCCCGTACATTGAATGAATATTCTTTGTTGCTAGTTGCAATTTTTAAGAGTTCGGGGTAATTAGCACACTCATGCAGCCACATTAAAGCAATGCGATTAATTGTGCTTACAGTTTTTCAGTTTCTGTTGAACTGTTAGCTCTTATTAGTGCATCATTAACATAGAAATCTTGGAGTATTACAGATGGTACTAGTGGAACATTATCTTTTTCATCCGCGTGGCAAGACACGAAGCATTCGATGTACCGTATATAACTGTTTTTAATTTCAATGTTTTGGCCAGTTCTTCTTCACAATATTTCCGCAAACGCAAATCTCTCTGATTTTCCGCAATTAGTATCAGGCGATAGAGTAAAGGCGTACTTGTGTGTACGAAATTGACAAATAATATCGAAGAGCTCGTTTTGAACTAATCCTGCGGATAATAAAACATCGTTTAAAGAAACACCACTAGTAATAGCTGAATTACTATAGGAGACAACTCTTAATTTCGTGCCGGGTTTTTCTGTTCTCTATACTCTTCATGCGACAAATAATATGGCATTTCCACAATATACCTCACCTCTTTCTCTTCTAGTATGTATACGCAGAAAATGTTCCTCACAATATTGCTCTTCTTTACTTTTTATTGGATTTTTTCATGAACCGCTTCAATTTACCAAAATTTCTGTACAGTATTGGATAAATCATTACAGATTGAAGAAGATTACAACAATTACTAAAATTGTCTTTTTGTGACATAGACTTAGAACCACTGGCAACATTGCCAAAAACTGTTATTTGAAAAACTAAATTTTGTATATTTATTTTATTTGCTCCTATTAATTTTAAAACTATATGTTTTGACAACAAATCATGTATTGGTCTTGTTTTATAAAACTGTGGATCAGCTAACTGAAATGTCTGTAATTGCGTAATAGGCATGATGTTTAGCTTAAGCTACCTGGCACTAAGTACGTAATTTTAGGAGCAACAAAAAATTGCATTTTTTTGTTAGAACTTCTGTTTTCGTTTGCTATGGTTGTTATAACACTTTTTTTAAATTCGTGACTGAACCATTTAACCCTAAAACTGATGCATTTATTTTCTTTCCTTTCAAGAATAATAACTTGGTATATTTCTTCGTTATAAAGTTATTTTGAGGTCCTGTATCTAGCAATGTCCTCAGAGAGGAACAAATTCTCTTCTAGCATTTTGTACATATATTATCGCGGTTAAAAGCAGTACCTGTTTACGAAAAGAAGAGTCATACTCATTACAGTATTGTTAATGGTTGAATACGTGTTATCAAAGGAATTTGCATTTTCACCCAAAACGGTGACGGACATTTGACTATTTGTGTAACTATGAGAAGAAAATGCGTTTGCGGTTGGCGACAAGTTGCTACTGATATTACTTCTATAGCCTGATTAGTATCAACACCTTCGTCAACGTATTCCAAGGGAATCAAGCTGTTATGACGCTTCCTATGTTTTTGTACGTGCTTGAACTTTTGAATTGACTAATGTTATGAACTGATTATAAATAATTGTAGCATAGTCTTTTCATTTTAACAATATTGAACCTTTTTTTTTACCAGGCAAATTTAAAAATTGCGAACAGTTCATCAACAGCTCATCTTTGTACTTTAAACATTGTGTAGACCTTCTGCTAACAAAATCAATGACTTAGAATGACTTGATCCTTAATGAAAAGTTTCACAGAACTTTATGGATATTTTTCAAAATTTACAAACATTTTTCAAAAAATAAGATTAATTTATCTTACAATGATAATTCATTTGAAATCAATGTGAACTTAATGTTATTTCACATTTTTTTTCGAGTATTTTTATCTAACTTTTAAAGAATTATGTTTAATATTCAAACATCGCAAGATTGTTTCTGTTATAATTTAAAACCTCTAATGTGCATTTTTTCTTTTTTTTTTTTCTTTTTTTTTTTTTACATTGTCGACTATATTTCGGAGATCTTTAGCAGAAGACTGTGTGAGTTTATCTGCGTCTAAAAGTGAATTAATGTGTATATCTATTACTACTTTTTGGTATCTATCATTTAATGTTTGAAATAAAGATGAAAATGTATCTTCTGTAATAATCAAAACCTTTGCATCATTTATTGATGCTGCAGATAAATAATGCAGTTTTTGAGTTTATGACAGTGGTTCATTTACCGTCATTATGTTGTTAAATGGTAATTTAAATGTACTCCATTCTTTGGGTTTTCCAGAAAATTAATGAAGGAAAATTTCATATTTAATCTATATCTATATTATAAAGAGGTAATTTTTTTGTACTTTGTAGGGGGTAATCTCTGGATCAATCTAACCGACTTTAAAAGTAATGGCATCAAAATGATGGTGTTCGGCCCTGAACAAACATAGGCTATATCTTATGTCGATGCAATTCACGAAAGGGAGCGCGGGAGCAAAAAAAATCTAAAAATGCTATTTTTGTGTTACTGAAGTGACCAGAAACATGAAATTTGGCATGATAATTACTTATCAGATATAAATAATCTCCAAAAACATTTCCTACAAAAATATGAAATTTTAAAAGGGGGTAATATGCGCAAAGAACGTTCTAAAACGTACTAAATTGCGATTTTTTACGCAATCTTAGGAAGTAACGAACCGACTTCAAATGTAATAGTACCAAAATGATGGTGTTAGACTCTGTTCCAACATAGGCTATTTCTTATGTCGGTATCACTATCCCAAAGGGGTGCAGGAGAAAAAAGTTCTAAAAATATTACTTTTGTGTATCTGAAGGGCCTAGAAACCTGAAATTTGGCATGGTAGTTACTTTTCAGTTATTAATAATTTTTAAGAACCTTTCTTTAAAAATTCGAAATTTAAAAAGGGGTGAAAATGCGCGAAAAGTGTTCAGAAAAAAGTTCTAAATGGCGATTTCTACGCAATCTCAAGAAGTACCAATTTTAAAGATAATGGTGGCAGCCTTTGCTTTTATATAGGCTATCGATGTCCACCTCGGAGTTGCAAAAGCAAAAAATGTTCCAAATTGCGGTTTTTTTTTTGTTACGAAAGGATCTAACACTATGAAATTTGTCACGGTACTTACTTATGAGATATAATTATACTGTCAAAATGATGACGATTGTCCTTGCTCCAACTTAGACTATATTTAATGTCGGTACCATAACTTAAAGAGGGTGCCGAAGCAAAAAATATTTTAAACATGCGATTGTGTTACTCAAAGATGTAGAAACATAAAATTTGGCATTATAGTTACTTTCTTGCTTATTGGAAATAATAATCTCTAAGAACTTTTTTTTTATTATTTCAAATTTTAAAGGAGTGATAATGCACTAAAAGCATTCTAAAAAACATTCTGAATGGCGATTTCTATGCAATTTTAGGAAGTATCAAATCGATTTGAAAAGTAATGATTATAAATTGATGGTGACAGCAGTTGCTTTAAAATAGCCTTTATTTTATGTCGGTACCACTACCACCCGGGAATAAACGTTCTAAATTGCGGTTTTCTTTATTACGGAAGGTTCTAAAAAAATATGGCATAGTAGTTACTTATAGGATATAAATGATCTTTAAGGATGTTTCCTAAAAACATCGAAATTTAAAACTGAGGTAAATGCGAGTAAAGCGTTCTAAAAAACGTTCAAAATTGCGATTTCTTTGCAATCTCGGGAAATACCAAACTAATTTAAAAAATAAACGTCTGAAAATGAAAATGAAAGCCTTTTCCTCCAAGATAGTCTATGTTTTATGTCTCTGTGCCGCAACTCGAAGGGAAGGTGTAGAGCAAAAAACGCTCTAAAAGTGCAATTTTTATGTAATTGAAAGACCTAGATTCATGAAATTTAGCATAGTAGTTATTTATTCGATATAAGTGGCCTCTAAGAACACTTCCTAAAAAATTCGAAATTTAAAAGGAATGAAAATGCGCAGAAACGCTATAAAAATGCTCTCAATTCCGAATCTATGCCCATAAAATCTATGCTCACAACAAACAATGTGAAAGCAAAAACGGATTTCGTGAATCAATTTTTTAAATCTTTGATGCAATTGAGAAATCTACGCTAATAAATTTTATTAAAAGTTTGCCATCACGATTTTATAACATCATTCTATGTCATGGAAGTCCTTGTAATTGCTAGTTTCTTTTTGTAACTTCAAAACATCATATAAATGTGTTTTTCCATGCTGAATATGTATTCTTTTGCATTGGCAAAAAATCCCATTTTCTCTGTATATATATATATATATATTACTCCTACAGTAAACTCTCTCAAATTCGAAGAGCTTGGGCTTAGAGGTTCTGCGGATTTTACAATTTTGCGAATTTCTAGTCACTGCTTTATTTACATTTTTTAAACAGTAATTTGAATGTTATAAAGCAATAAAAAATATAATAAATGCTTGCAATGTAGCACAATGTTAAAATATTTAAGTAATAAACTAAAATGATAAAAAGTGAGATATTTAAGAGGGAAGGTCATGTGAATAATGTATAATTAAATATGCATAATAAATATGAGATATACATTTGAGTTATCCAATCAAACTTGCCTGATAAAGATATCCTATTAATTCACATCAAAATCATAAATTAATAAAGTTTTATTTCAGGTTTAGACAGTCTTAATAACCAAAACAGCTTGATTAATACATAAATATATTTGGTAAAAAGATTGGAATTACCAGTGATATCAGCAATATCCTAGTTATTTTTAGAAAAAACTTATGCTTCCTTCTTGAAAAAAAATATGAGTTCAGTCATATTATCGAGATGTATGAATTAAAATGCATACAAAAAGACATAAACTGAAAAATTCTGTAATTTTGTCCTTACGTCTGAATTGAAAATTTCATTGTTTACATCTGTGGTGATGTGCGGATTTCAGGCGTTTGTGGATTTTAGAGTTGCGGATTTGGGATAATCTACTATATTAATTAAATATGCATTTTTTTTAGTAACCACTTACATTTATTTAATGTATTTCTCTGTCACAAAAGTCAACATATTTTTCAAAATTGTCAAATTCTAAGGGAGGGGGGAGGAGTGTATATTTTTGAAGCATGAATTTTATCTATGTTTAAAATATTATCTTTAATTAAATATTTTTTTTGTAATAATGTATAAAAATAGTGATTGCATTATCCTCTAATAGTAGTTAATTTTTTTCTCTAAATGAAGTGAAATCTTTTTGAACTATTAGCAAGTTATTTATAAAGGGTTTATGGCTTCAGCTAGGGAGATTTTGCTACTATTTGTCCGTCTGATCTCATTTGTCATTTTATCAAATTTTCGGGATTCGACTGATGTTTATATTTATTATTTAGTTAGATTGTAGCACGTTCACTATCAAAAATTAATGTACGTAGCATGTGTACCTTTTCAAACTATCATAATGTTAAAAATGTACCATATTTATGTGCAATTTTTTTTAGATTCTTTAGATTTTAGTGCAAATTTTTAACTTGTCCTATAACAGTCAAGTGGAGCTATTGTTGGTGCAACAGAGAAACCTAGCTATCATTCCATAATGCTCGTATAACATCACCGCTTACTTCAAAAAGTTATTTCCGTCTTAATCCTATTGGCTACGTCAAATTCCAAAGAACAAATACTTTTTTTATTTATCTCATATTCGATAAGATTATAAATAGCTTTATCTATCTAAATTTATATTCAAAGAGTTTGGAGGATGATAGTTCTTTTTATTATTTTACCTTTAGGAAAAATCATTTTTTGATAATTAAAGATGGCAACAGCTAATATTATATTACTGGGTGAATATAGTAAGTATTATTATTATTATTATTATTTAGTAACATACATAGACAAAATCTTTTTCGGAGTTATGAAAAATACTATAATAAAATACGTTCTTTCAAAACTATTGCAATTACTCATAAAATATATAAAATTTTACAAATGCAGTTTTGAGGCTTGTTCGTCATTCGCATATCCATTTGATGACAAAAAGATAAAAATTCCAGCATAAAAATCAATTCTTATTTTTATTATTTATATGTTAAATTATTTTTATAGTATATATTAAAAATGAAAATTTTTAAAAGTTATTTGCCTGATTTCCAGTGTGAGCTCGATGTTAAGCTCCAAAGGTCAGTTTGAGGGAGGACCTGGACCGGACAAGTCTAAAATTCAAAATAGAAAAAGTACCACGATATGGTCCACTTCAAGAAAAGTGATATATTGCCAGCTTCCCAGCACGGATTAAGGCTCTTGTTCCTGAAGCGAAGGCACTCGCAAGCTAATGCTATTCCTATGAGGCAGTTATTTTCTAATAACACTTTTGCATTTCGACATTTTTAAATATATATATATATATACATTGGATATCTGTGGTCTCTCTCCACACTGCTTGTTTTTCACCTTTTTGATTTTGGTTTCAGATATTTTTTAGAATGACACTTTCATTTTTGGAACCGGTTTTGAAAGTGAAACTAACTTTATACGAAATATCTGCAACTGAATTCGAAAAAAATTACAAAAGAGCTATGTCGAGAAAGAGCTCAACTCTCCAATGCAAAAAATATATTTAAAAATGTCGAAATGCAAACGAGTTATTAGAAAATAATCTCCCCATAGAAATAGCATTAGCTAGCGAGTGTCTTCGCTTGCAAGGACAGGAGCTTTAAAGCTTAGAGATAGTTTGGGCCTGTATAAATTTTTACTGTGTATGCAACAGTTGTTTGCAGGTATGTCCAGGTTTCTGTTCTTTACATTTTTTTTTTCAAACAATGGGTCAAATTAAAGATAATTTCAGATTATTACAAAAATACTTAACTTACAACCAAGAAAAAAAAATAGCTAAAAAATGGTAAGCAATTTCAAATTTCTTCATTTATTTATTTATGTGGTGTCCTATGTTGTACGAAAACTTCTAGTAGTAGTAAAAATCTTATAATCATATTTATGCTTATAAAAAGTTTTACAATTACATTTTTGTCTATAGAAAATTTTATAATTATATTTAAATCTATTTAAAGTTTTATAACTATATTTATATTTATCAAAGTGGCACAGTTACATTTATATTTATAAAAGGTTTTACAACTACATTTATAATTATAAAAAGTTTTATAACTCTATTTATGCTTATGAAGAGTTTTAAAAATTATAAAGTTTTTATGATTATATTTATACTTATAAAAGTTTTACAGCTATATTATACTTATGAAATGTTTTATAATTATATTTACACTTGTTAAAATTTTTATAATTATATTTATGCTTATTAAAATGTACCAATCATATTTATATTTATAAAAAGTTCTACAATTATATTTATACTTATAAAAAGTTTTAAAATTATAATTTTTTATAATTTTATTTACATTAATTAAAAGTTTTACAGTTATATTATGCTTATAAAAAGTTTTATAATTATATGTATACTTATAAAAAAGTATCATAATTTTATTTATACTTATAAAAAGCCTTATAGCTATATTTTTACTTATAAAAAGTTCTATAATTATACTTATAATGTACTTATTAAAAAAAATTTATAATTATATTTATGCTTATAAAAAATTTATAATTATATTTATAACTTATAAAAAGTTTTGTATTTATATTTATTATTATTTCGCATTTTGCTAAGTAAATTTTTGTATAGGAAAGGTTTTTTTTAATTTGCCGCGTATTATCAGCAACAACAATGTGAAATGTTCGTTATTATTATATTGATATTTATAAAAATGTGTCATAATTATAGCTGTACTTGTAAAAAGTTTTATAATTATATTTATGCTTATAAAAAATTTATAATTATATTTACACCTATAAAAAGTTTTGTATTTATATTTATTATTATTGGGCATTTTGCTAAATGATTTTTTATAGTAGGGAAATTCTTTTTAATTTGCCGCGTAGTATCAGCGACAGCAATGTGAATTGTTCGTTATTGCTCGTTTAATCTTATTATTCGCTATAAATGATGATGATGATGATGATTCCACATTTAATCAATTTTAACTTCAAATTTTATTTCAGATGTTGGTAAAACAACTCTTTTAAAACGCTTCGAAACTGGGGAATTTAGAGGTAAGTGATATTTAAACAAAAAACTACATTTAATTCCTTCATATAAAGAAATGTATTTTTTTCTTCCTAAACGTGATATTATATTAATTCAACTGCTCTAATTTAATATCTAACAACTATAAATTTGAATTGAATAATAGTTGTATTAGAAAATTTATAATTTTCAGATTTTAATTCATATTTTTCTGACATGGATATGAAATTAAAAATATTATAGACGAGATACATCAAAATACGGTACAAAATATTAATCCTTTATTAACTAATTTCTTTTAGAAACAACTTAAATTCAGCTAATTATATAAACGATATTTTTCTGAATTTCCACGACATTCATCTTGCCTTTTTATATGAGTTGCCCGATAGCATTGCCTACTAAATTATATACATATACACTATAGGGCCAAATTTTGCGATGTTTGACATTTTGATAGACTGATATAAAATTAAAAAATTGTGTAATTTTGTAACATCTAAACTGAAAGTTTCATTGTTTACCTCAGTGATTATGTGCGGATTTCAGGCATTTGCGGATTTTAGGGTTGCGGATTTGAGGGAATCTACCGCATTAGAAGGCCAATCAAAAACATAGCAGGAATCAACAGAAAAGAAAATGTTTTTCAAAGAAACGTGGCAATACTCTAGTGGTGGCAATACTCTACAATACGTTCGTGTTAGTTTCTACTGTTAGTGTAGTAGAACCTCTATTATCCGATCCTCGTTCAACCGTAACTCTCCATAAGCCGGCGTCGGCTTCCTGATCTCTTCTTTCAGCATATTTGTTCCCACGTTCCTTGCGTATGCAAGCGGTCCTTTTCGCACCACGAATTTAAATAAATATTTTATTTTCTTTCTAATAATTACTTAGAATTAACTTGAGCTAACTCAAGCTCCGATCACAGTATAACAATACTCTTTTCCTGCATAGGATCTGTATATAAGACCGTGTTTTATACAAAAACACTACATGTTTTGAAATGTAGAAGATCGTGTATTGCCGAGTGTCACAACATTTGAATGTTATTGAACTATCTGACTGGAAAGAAGCGCTAAGCAAAACCCCTTTATTGCGTTTTTCCCGACTAGAAATTCTCACAGTTGCAGAATTTCAAGTTTTTGTTTCAAAATAAATTTCTTTGCATGTATAATTTGAATTTAGATATTTATTTAGCAGTTTAAATAGTTATATTAGCAATTCGATGATGATGTTACGCATTAAACTAGATGATTTTTGATAAATTCTCCGTTGTACAGAAATTTCGATTATCCGTGCTAGGTTCTTCTGTATATTTTTATCAAAGAAAATGGCGGATTGATACAATGATTTTTTTTTAATCCAGCTTATTCATCCTCTTTTCCATTTTCTTACAACTAGTCTCTTATTCCTTCAGTAAATCATAACTTTTGTTTACTTACAGAATGCAAACAGACCATGGAGGGAGAATTGCATTATAAAAATATTATCTTGGAAGATACAGCAGTATCTCTTAATATATATGATACGGCTGGATCTGAACGGTATCGATCAATTACACAAAGGTAAATAAGGTGTTTTTTATTTATTTTACTTATTTATTTATTTTAAGAAAAATCCATTGTAATTGAATTTTTTTTTACTTTCGGTTTTCGACCGGTTTACACGTTTTAGGGGCCAGAGATCTAGAAAAAAATTACACTGTGTTTATTACACTGTTTGGGGCTGTGCAAATATAACGTTAACAATTTCTTGGCAATTTTGGATCCTCCCCCCCCCTCGTTTTCCGATATAATACGTTATCATCTCTCGAATCTCCCCTCCCCCCGGTTATGATACCGTTATCAAAATGTTTTTTTTTTTTATATATATATTATTATTTCTTTTGTTTGGAGCGATATAAAAATTTGGTTAAATTTATTTTTCGCATTTTTTATTGATTCAAATGAAGAGAAGTCAAGAAAATATCACTTTATATCAAATAACACTTAAAAGAAATAGTTACTATTTAAAAGTATTTTATTATAGCTTTCTGCTACATAATACGTTTAACAGTAATAAAGTCTTGTTGTACTTGTACTTATCCTAAATAGAGGAGGGTGGGGAGCAGACAGAAATTCTTATCAACAAAGCAAGGGGACAACATTCTTTCTCTTTATATTTTATTTATTATTAAAAATAGGCTTCAATTTAAATATACTTCACATATAATTTTTCGAATTGTGATTTTATATGCATACATTTATGAAGAACAATAAGAATGACAAACGTTGGCGGTATTTCACACTTTAGAAATATATATTTTTATAATAATTATAATAATTTAGTCATTTTAATAATAGCTTTCTATTTTCATAAAAATATATAACCGACCAAGAAAAGATAACATACTGTTTTAAACCACAGACCATGCTACAAATAAACTAGTTGGATGCGCCAATCCCAAAACTTTCTTCTATCTCATACGCACATTTCAATATTTAAAAAGATAGTTACACATGTTAATACTTTAATAATTTTAATTCAATACTGTACCTTGATTTTCATCTTAAATTTCTGCTTCAGTCTATTAAATGGAGTGAAACCGAGTTTCCGTCTCTGCACGAGCCCATGAACAGTAGAAAAATAGGCAGATTTTTTTTCAAATTCAGGAAGCACCTACTTGCGATACTCAAAAATAATCATACACAAAAATTTTAGTTCAGTTCTATTCATAACTTCATGCACTTTTTGATGGCAAAATAAAGAAAATGGCACAGACATCATGATTATAGCGCCCCCTCTCAGCGGATTTTCTCAAATTCATGGAGGACGAACTAGCCATAGCCATTACTATGTTATAGCCCAACTTACACAAAAAATTTGGTTCAATTCGATGTGTAATTTCATACGCTTTTAGATGGTACATTATTGAAAATGGCGCAAAAATCGCTATTGCAGCGCCCCTTTCCAGCGGATTTTTTTCAAATTCATGGAGGACCAACTAGCGATAGCCATACACTTATCCAAAAAATTGATTTAATTCTATGCATAACTTGATGCACTTTTAGGTGATAAAATATTGAAAATGGCACAAAAATCGCTATTACAGCGCCCCCTTTCGGCAGATTTTTTTCAAACTCAAGAAGGACCAACTAGCCATAGCCATACACTACACGAAAAATTTGGTTCAATTCCATACATAGCTTCATACACTTATAGTCGGTACAATGTTGAAAATGGCACAAAAATAGCTATTGCAGCGCCTCCTTCCGGCGGAATATTTCAAAATTGAAGAAGGACCTGCTTGCCAGAGCCAAAAAAATTACAAAAAATTTGGTTCAATTCTATTCATATCTTCATACACTTTTTGAAAGTAGAATGGCGACATATATACACGCGGACCGACAAAAATTTTGTAAAAACATGTTTTTGGGAATCTTTGACCCCTAAAACGTGTAAATCCGTCGAAAACCGGAAGTCGAAAAAAAATTTTCGATTACTATACTTTCTTCTATTGAAGATAGAAGAAAGTAAAAAAGAAAATTTTTACTTGATCAAAAATTATATCGATATCAAAGGATAACTCCCCTTCCCCTAGAAATATCTTACGATATCATGTGCTAGACCCTTCTCCCCCCCCCAAAAAAAAAATAATAACGTTACATATGCACAGCACCCTTTATAGAAAATGTCTGTCTGACCACCCGCCTTTGTATGAGTATGTGTTTTTGATCACATCTTATTATCGAAATGTGGAAGAAATTATGCATAAAATTGAATCAAATTCCATATCTATGTTTTTCGCTATAGCCAGCAGGTTCCAGAAGAATTTGGGAGCAATCCGCTAAAAGGGGACTTTGTGATAGCATTTTTTATGCCATTTTCAATATTGCGTATTCTCAATGTACAGTATCCTGTAAGCTTCTTGTACCAAACAGATAATGAACAGCAAAAGATGCGGGAGAAAGAGTTTATAGCTAGTGCCTTTTTTAAAATGACGAGCATGTAATCGGCAATGAAGAAGAAAGTGGGCAGTTTTTTGTTTTGTTTTTTTTGTATAGAAAAAAAAAAAAAAAAAAGAAAAGAAATCGAACATGTCGCCGTTCATAGAAGGATCGTGGTCGAATATACGGTGAGAATATCTTGTGTATATAACAAGTATGGAAATGACATCGTTTTTTGAAGAGAAGAGAATGGTAGAACGAAAAAGCAATCAACTTTTAAATTATTATAGACTGGGATGCGTCTACACAGATCGTTATCTCATCGAGTTGACTCCTGAAATCTCAGGATTGCATCTGCATGGAATTAAACCCAACTTCATACACATTGTCTCTCATTTATGCGTGGGCGCAGGGAATAACGAAAAAAAGGCGCAAAAGTGAGAGAGGCGCGTAAATGAAAAACAATAAAAGGGAGTTTAAATGTGAAGCATCAATACTGCGCATATACATTGTTAATTAATTCAATGCATGTACTACTAAAAAATGCAAATAAGATTAGTTTCAAAATTTCGCTAATTGTTTTTAAGAGCATTAAGAAAATGGGAATGCTTATATACTAACATTTAGTTTCACTTCTATTATTTTCTCACAAAATAATTTAAAATATGAGGTTTGTTTTCATTTTTGTGATTTTTCAAAAAAGAGTATTTTCAAGTTCCTCTAGACATAAAAACTTCTGTTTGAAAGTATGTAATAACACTGAAGGATTAGCATGTGTAACAGTGTTTTGAAATGTGTATGAGAACATGCACATCCGACTAAATTATATTTATTATTTAATTGTAAAATCTCTTATATATTCGTCCACTCTTTTCTTCATCTGTTAAGACAAAGACTGAAGGATTATTGATAAACGTGCAATTATCAGTCAGTTTCACTTTTGCTGCCAATCCCTCCACCCCCCCCCCCCCCCACTTTCTTGCACTCGCTCAACTCAACTTTTCCTACTAAAGGTCAACAGAAGTTAAGCTAGGGTGTACTAGACTGTGAAGTAGAAAATAAGAACTGTTCCACTTTGGAAATTCTCATTTTTTTTCCATTTAACCCCTTGAAGGGCGATAGTTGATTTTGGACTACATTTTTATAAACTCTTAATCCCACATTGGCAACAGAATTTTTAAACATAAATTTTCCTTTTATTAAGTACGTGAAGTACTACTTTTACACATTTCCAAGTAATTATTATTATTAGTTTGGTAAATTCTAGTGTTATACAATCATTTCAAATTTTTTAAATAGACGTACAATATATGTATACAATATAAGTAAATGTCTCATATTAAAGATTTCCCCTAAAATTGGCGAAATAGTTCTTTATTTCTTACATAACATGCATAGTTTTTCTGTCTTACAAAAGTTTTAAACCTTTTCACCTGATTTCAATCTTAAAATTCAATATCATCTCCAAATAGTCGATTCCCCTGTTTTATCTGCATGCTTCCCTTATTGTTTGTCCCCTTAATTAAAATAAAATGTTTAAATGGAAGCCATCTGGCGACTAATATAACGTAGTGCTTTTCTTTATCTTCTAATTATCCGAAAATCTGTATAATTTTTACTTATTTTCTCACAGCAAGAACGCGTTTTAAATTTTTAATCTGCTTTAGAAATAGGGTTAAACTTATTCTACTCACACAAAAATTTATATTTATATTTCTCAAGCTTTTGCCAACTTTCCTATAAAATGTCATCTTTCTGCAGTTAAGGGTTTTCACCATTTTTATTCCGGTGTGGGTTGTAGCACGCCCGGTGTTTGCTACCGAAGACAGCGGAACCCATCCCAGAAGTTCATTTTGAAGAGATTCTTTTGAATTGAGGTGTTTAATGGTTAAAGAGGTGTGCATAATATGCCCAGTGTACGCTACCGAAGGCAGCGGGACCTATCCCAAAGGTTCTTTTGAAAAATTCTTTTTCTTTTTAATATGGATCTAGGTTTAAATTGTTCGAGATTCATTTGCAAAAATCGACCAATAATTAATGCGCGCATATTAACTTATGATCATTATTTTCTTAATTAAGGTTATTTTTAAAGTATTATCAATTTAAGGTTATCAATTACAGATTTTTTGTAAAATTAAAAATGAGCCCAAGGGATGACAAAAAATAGGGTTTTAAGGAGAAAAAAAAATCATAATTTTTTAAATTCTCAAGTTATTAATTTCACTTCTTAATTTATTATAAATATTTTTAATATTATCTACAGCTTGTACATCGTCAAGTTTTTGATAAAATCAACTCTTAGCAAAAAAAGGAGAGGGGTTAAAGAAGAAAAAGTTCATAACTAGGTCAATTCACAAAATATCAATTTCACTTAGATTTATTATAAATCTCCTTAATACTATCTATGACTTTTATATTAATAAGTTTATGATATGACTAACCCTTACAGGAAAAACAAATGAAACAATTATAGGGATTGAAGAAAAAATTATTATATTGATATGACTTGGATAAACCAGCAACCTGTTAAATTGGGTTTGCCTCTAATCTTCATTTAGTTGTTTGATTTGATTTGATTTTAACATTTCTTTGAGGCCTATAGCTGCTACGGCTGTCGCCTCGATTGATCCATTATACGCAAGTACAGAGACAATGCAGGGCAATTTTTATTACACATATCCATTACATATTTTATTACACTACAAAAAACAACACATCATCCATGTCTGTACCCGAATTCGA
This sequence comes from Maratus speculifer, assembly GCA_964019185.1. NCBI lineage: Eukaryota > Metazoa > Arthropoda > Arachnida > Araneae > Salticidae > Maratus > Maratus speculifer. The sequence goes on from OZ025290.1 coordinate 230,376,535, forward strand.
ACCAGGACCCCTCGGCGAAGCAGCAGCTGCCGCTACTGACCACGCCACTGGGGCGACCATTTAGTTCTTGTTGGTGAAAATAGTATTTAAATGCGAAATCTACCTCGGCTTGTAGGCCGATCCATCAGGGATTTTTTTTTATATATATTTAATTTTCGATTTTATTGTATTGGTAGATTTTCTTTATCCATTATCACAATAACATTTTAAAATTATCATATAAAGAGTAGAAGAAATTAAAAAAAACTATTTATTTAAATCTAAAATCATAATTATCTTTCTTTGATTTCCTATAGTTATTACAGGAAGGGAGAAGGTGTTCTCCTGGTTTATGATGTGACAAATGCTGAATCATTCTACAAACTGTCAAGCTGGTTGTGCGAAATTAAGAATGTAAATGAAAAAGTAGAAGCTTTAATAGGTAAGAGTTTTTATTATACCTTTATCAAGAGCTTTGTCTAGAAATTTCTTGATGTACACTGCAAAATTACCAAAAAAAAAAAAAAAAAAAAAAAAAAAAAAAAAAAAAAAAAAAATCAAGAAGAAACTATTCTACTAGACAATTTCTGTACATGCTAAAAATGCTTAAAATATTTTTATATCTTTATTTTTATGTTTTAAAAAGTCATCGGTCCTGTTTAATGCTCTTTAGAGACAATAAATGATTAGTCATATAAATTAACCACTTGTAAACCCTCCCCCCTCCCGATTCGCTTCTCTAATATACAGAGATTTCGATTCTTTAAAACTTTTTATTACAATTAAATTAATCATAAACAAACATTGCTCATTAAAAAAGTAAAAAAATCATCTAAACTACTCCTAACCTCCCACGTGTACATCCCGCACCCGGAATTTAAAGAATTTTAAATTATTTTAAAATATTCATTTGCACATTTAAAAAAAATCTTCCCTGTTTAATGCTCTTTAGTGACAATAAATTAACAATCATATAAATTAACAATCATATAAATTAACAATCATATAAATTAACTTAATGATCTATCCTCCAACTTTCCTCTCCCCCTCCAGTATCCAGTGATTGAAATCTTTAAAACTCCTTATTTTTAAAAAAAATACCATATTTATTCTTCACGAAAGAGTCCCTTAACCTTAATTTTAACCTTATCCTCTTTAATCTCTCATAACTTACGCACCCCTCTCCCATACTAATAAATTTACAAGCATACATTTCAGTTTGAAATATTTTAATTTTCATTCTTATATTAAAAACATCAACTTTCCTATTTTTTGCTCTTTAGTGATAATAAATAATTAATCCTATAAATTATCCCTCTTCTGCCCTCTAGCATACAAAATTTAAAATCTTTAAAACAAAAAAGGAATGCAAACAAATAAGAAATAGGAAAGCTACTAGACCGGGAGGAGGCAGCCCAGACAATCACCTCATCAATTTCACGGATGAAAGTATAGGATTAGTTAAATCTCGATCCATATATTAAAACGGAATCGGTCAGCCAAGTGATATCTTGGTGGAAAAAAAGCAAAAAATTCGACTTTAGTGGTTGACTCAGAGGTTTACCTTAGTACCCAAAAGTATTACCATATTTACCGTAGCACCCAAAAGTATGAAAACATGGTGGACTGGGAATAGAAAAACATAATGGTAAACCTAGTGAACAACCGCTAAAATCGGGTAAACAGAACTTGACAGATCAATTGGATTTTAATATGCTAATCGAGATTTAAATAATCGTAGAATTTCTCCATGAACTCGGTGAGATCATTGTCTGTGCTGCCGCATCCCGATCTATACCTTTTTCCCCTGTATAGTTTGGAAGGAACTTTTTTTTTCATCTTCTTGCACGTATGAAAAGATGGATGAAATATTTACTTTAAATTTTCGTAAGCTAACTGGTTTAATTTTTTCTTGGTCTAAATCGAATTAGTGGATCGTTACTTAAATTAATGAATAATTTTATCTGTTATAGCTGGCAATAAAAGCGAAGATCCAACAAAGAAGGAGGTTAATAAAAAAGTAGTGAAAAGTTTCGCAAGAGATGAAGATCTAGATCACATAGAAGTGAGCGCAAAGTCTGGACAAAATGTACAAGAAGTAAATATTTTTTATTGAAATATTATTTCATGTAACAACTCAACTTTTTATAGTTGCAGAGGTTTGAATTTATTTATTTAGATTTTTGTTTGTCCGTCTCTGTTATGAATATGAACTAGGTTCGATTATGATTAGAGCGATATGTTCATTTTAATGTATTTCCTTTTTCTCCAATTTGCAATTCTTTCTTCAAACTCATATGTGTCAGTAGAGGTCTGCACGGCCCGGAATTTCCAAAGGGTGGTTGGTGTAAAACTCAAAAGTTCGGCCGAAGTTCGGTTCAGTCCGTTTATATTTTTAAATTTTTAGGCCCGGTTTGGCCCGACACAATTTCTACTATTTAGAAAAAATTCAAATTTTTATTATATAATTAAGATCCCTTTAAAGAATCTGCATACAGATTTATGGTATGATTTAGCAGTACATTTTACAAAAAGTACGCAATAGCAACATTAATGATCACTTAGATTCTTAGACTTTCAACATTCAAATAAAGATTCATTAAAAAATTAATATGATTTTGAATAAAAGAAAAAAAAGAAAACTAAAAACATTAAATCTGAAGTTTTTGAAGCTTTATACTAAAAAGTAGATTTATGAAAATATTTTTATATCATTTTATTAAAGATTTTCTCAAATCCAAAAGAGCTACTTTCTGATACATTTCTGAATTCATTTTTTTTTTTTTTTTTGGAAACGCATAAGATTAGCAATTGTTTTTGTTCAGAAACTACGTAATTGAATAGCTTTAGCCATTTGTTTGATACAAGCAATTTTAGGAAATACTGTCAAAGTTAGCGTTTTGAATCGAGTTTTGGAAAGCGACAGTATAGGAAGGGAGAAAAATCTACAACCACGTGACAAGAATCTCTTACATCGCAACAACTATATAAAAGTATCTTATTTACCAAAGAAAGGAAAACGTTATTCGATTCCAAATGTCTTCTATAATCAGGCTTGTCAATTTTATGCTCTTACACTTAAAAATTAGACACAGAATGTGTCAAACTTTCGCGTTGTTGAGAAATGAATTTTAGGAACATCGAAAAGCATATTTTCAACGGTTACGTTAATATAAGTTCTTTATCCCTATTAATACTTTTACAAGTCATTTTGTCTGCCTTACACATTTTGAGAACAATTAAGTCTACTTCTGGCTGAGCTCGGCTATTTGTAGAAAAACACTGCAAGTCTGATCTCGCACCCCGGCCCGACACGAATCTGCTAAAAAATATTAAGTCCAGGTTAGACACAAAGTAACTGTCCGACGCCAATTTTTACACTGTACAAGTTACATTTCTGTATTGATGTTGTCAAACTAGTATCGGCAAGTAATATACATTTATACTTATTCTCGTTAAAACCCTATTCACTGAAAATAACTCATATTTTATCGCTTATGCTGAAATCTTTAAAACGGGCCGGAAGGTTCGTTAAATGTTTTATCGTCCCGGCCCATTTATTTTGTTTGTCGGCCCGGCCCGATCCGTTAGAAATTTTGGAACCATTCCACCAGTCCAGCCAGGGCCCATGCAGACCTCTAATGTAAACTATGTTAAAACTTTAACACATTATTCTCCAATACTACATCTTCAAAAATAGCAGATATTTGACTATCGATAGCATTTTCCTTCAAAAAGAGTAATTGGTCACCTAAAGACTTTTTTATAATTTTAATGTAACTAGTTTCGTGTCAACCAAATGTGTTGCTTTTGAGTTGCATGAGACCGATCAATTCTTTTGGAGGAAATGAAATCTAACTTTATCATAAATTTAGAAAGCAATTATAGTATTAATATTACTAAACACAATATTTCAAATGATAAAATATATTTATAATTCAATCCAAAAAATTTCCCCCAAAAATGCACATATTCTATAAACTTATTTGCCAAAATCTTTTCATTTTTCCAAGATTTGGCTTCTAATTTCAGAGCTGATAGAACTGACGTCATTTTGAGGATCTTATGCAAAAATTACTTGTTTTGGAAAATTTATTCGAAAGCATTTTACATTTATGAATTAAAACTAGGACTTCCCTCAGAGGGATTAGTCTGAGCGATATTGCTGAGAATACACATTTAATAACTTGCGATAAGTAAAGAAAATGAGATGTTACCTTTAATTGGTCATTGATTGTGATGAAATATAATGATGAAAATAAGCATATCGAATCGTAGAACAACAAAATCTTGTTGCATATACTATTTTTATAAAAGAAAAGCAAACCATGCATGGATATAAAATTGGAAATATGCAAAATGTTATAAGTAATACAGAAAATAAAACACCAAATTTTCCTATATTGGAAATATAGCTCTTTGAAATGATGTCATGAGCATAAACAGAAGCTTCGCACCGATTTGAGAAACTATAAATAACATAAACTATTATGTTTGAAGAGAAATGGAGTGTATTTTATATGGTGTGAAATCCGTCCTAATAGTTTATAATGTTGAATATCTGTTTTCCACGGATGCAATGAGGTTGTCGATAAGAGTTAAGGAATCCTTTTTTAAAAATTTGTCCTAAACGAGCACTTACATCTTATAAGTTACTGTGATGCCAAAGTTATAGTTTCTGACCCTAACAGTATCCTAGAAATTGCAATATTCTCAATAAATTGGGTTTAAAACTTTTTCTAGAAAAAAAAATGTTTAATTTGTGAAATTAAATTGTCGAATGTTTTAGAAATCGTTCATAACGAGAATATTATATCTTAAAAGTTGCCACCAAAAAAAAAAAAGATTTTAAATTTTTAGTCATATCAACATCAAAGAATTCTCAATTTTAGAACTTTTTTTGCTCGTGCATTGATGGTGATTATTGTTCCTACGCAAAATATAGTATATTTTGCAGCAAAGATGGTTACCAACATTTCTTGCCCACATTATTTTTTAAATCCGCTAGGTACTCCCAATGCTAACGAAAAACACACAAACGTTAATGCTTTATAGAATAAAAATACAGAATCAAAAGCTTTATATCTCCTATTATATACACATAAACAGGGGCGGGGAAATACATCATTTTGCTCGCCAGTGGCGAGTGGATTTTCTCATAAGGCGAGTGCATTTTTAGTTTTTGAAAAACTGTAGGCAATAGGCACATTATCAGAAACACTTTTTTAATCTAGATATTTTAACTTTCCAAATTATTACAGTGTAAGTATGGTACTAAGTTCTATCTAATATTAATCTTACCTTTGTTATATATATTTCTTAATATTATACAAAAAAGAATTATGAAAATGCATTGTAGTAATAGTAATTTTGTCTGTAATCGCGTGCGATTTTGTCATAACTATTTTCAACAGCGTGTGATGCATCTTGCAGGCTGGCGAAATAAATCCTTGGCTGGTAAGAATTTGGAAAATTTCCCCACCCCTGCACATAAATTATCTAATTAGTGCTAGCAGATGAATTTTTAAATATACATAGATCAATATAATGCTTCATTTTTCTTTTATTAGTATTTCTTAGTATTCATTTTTCATTTATTTGTATTATTCAGTAAAAAATTCACTTTCTTAAGCCCGAATTACGTCAAACTTTTTATAAAAGCGCCTAAGTCCATATAACAGCGAAGTATTGTGAAGAGTATTAAATACAAGGTAGTAAGACACTTAGCCAAACGCAGGTAATAAATTGCCAAATATTGTCCTTTTCGCCCTCTCTCGAAATGCATTTTTTTTCGTATATTTAAAAAACACGATTTTGAGTCATCTTATTTAAAATTCAAATAAATAAATGAGAGGAAGCAATAATAGCATAAGTCAAAACATTCATAAGTCAACATCAAGGAATTGTATCGTAGTTACACATGTGGAAACTGCTTTTGGCCAAAAAACGTTGTCTTCACTAAATTTGAATCCGATTTAAAAAAGTACCGTGATTAATTAAAATGTTATAGGTAGAGCTGCCAAGTCTGGACATTTTGGTCTACGTCTACCGGAATTTTGGGTACCGGTAAAATGTTTTATTAAAGGAACATTCTGCGGATTTAAAAAATAATTTTTCCTATAAGAAAATTCTGCTATGCAATAAGCGAGGGTTTGGCATCTCTGTATAGGAATATTTCGTAATCTTCTTTTTAACCTTAAAAAAAGCAACGACCATTTTTTCGGGTACAAAAAGTATTGCTAATTGTTCCATTTTGCATACAAGGTACTGATTGTAATTTTGATACATCTATGGTGATAAATTTCCAATAATTTTTCAAATCCTATTTATTTCATTAAAAATTAAATCTTTTATTCATTTAGTTTAAAATAAATGGTTTTTAACTAATTTCATAATACTTTTGAAATATCACTTTTCATTGGCCATTTTTTTAAAGCATTTAGAAAGTGTTGTTGTTTTTAGTCAAATATAGACTTTGGTCTGTCCACATTTTATTTTATTATTATTATTATTTATAAATGGTGGAGAAATATTCATACTTAATCCATAACGTACATAATATATGACTCTGTTATTACATAAGTCACCTTTTTATTATCATAAAAATTATGTTTTTACTGATTTTTATTAACTCAATAGGAAAAATTTTGTGTTTTGAGCAATAGATGTCCGCATTTCCTTTATTTATTTATTTCAACAAAATTCTTTATATTTAGAAGAATTTTTACTTAAACAGGAAATCCAGATGTCGCTGTTAATAAAGAAGAAAGTTACAAAAAAGGGTACAAAACGAGTAGACACATACTATCAAATATGGAAAAACGACGAATCCCAAAAAGACGTCGTATGAAATATCTTTTAAAGCAAAAAAACGAGGTCTGATTATCGAGCCTACTGATTACAAAATGTGCATTACATAAAAAAAAATACTGCAAATATTGATTTTTTTTCTTTTTTACAGTTTTGGCTTCGAAAGGTGCGCTATGTTGCAAAAAGATATAAGCGACTATGAAAACACGCATGGTAAACGTTCATGCTCAGTTTTACAAATAAATATGGCACATATATGCCCTATATACACCGAGGTACCTAATTGGTGCCAAAATGGCGTTTAGTTGCCTAACATGCTGGTTATCATATAAATGTTATAATAAATTGTTTGTTCTAAAAATATTATCATTTATTGATTGTTATATCTTTTTTAATAACAGAAAATGTTTAGTTTATTCCTTTTTTTTTCATTTTGAAATAAATAAATAACGTGTTGTTATAGCATGCTATATGCATCTGGTAATCAAAACGATGTTTTCGCCTAATTGGCATAAAAAATCTCGCCAAACCCGGTGCTTATATCTCTAGTATATTATCTCAAGTATTTTATTTATGTATACTATAATTGTTTTTACATACCACTTACTTCTTCTGGTATATAGAAATAGGTAAGTGGCTCCTTTATGCAGTATAAATTGTATAAAACTTTAAAAAATAGCCCCGTTGCCCCTTTTTGGATCGAATTAAAAAAAAAATCAATGTCTAATTCCAGTATTGCTCCCAGGTATGCATACATACTCCATATTTCAAAGTTGTATGCCAACAGGAAACGGATGAAAAATTGGAAAAGATGTCACATATGTACCAGGGTATATAATTGGCGTCAAAATGGCATTATTTTACTTGAGATGGTAACCCGGCTTTATTTATTTATTATTTGTTTATTTACTCATAAAATGTTTATTTACTTTCACTTCCTTCTTTTAATTATGTAAAATATTTCTTTTTATAGTTATTAATTACTATTATTATTTTATTTACTGTAAGTTCTTTTTGAAAATAGAAAATAATTTAAAAATGTGTATGTAAGCGTTATTTGAAAAGGGAGTTTTCGCCAAATGGGCTTTGAAAAAAATTGCGCCAAATCTGATGCGCTTGTGGTATCCGTGCCGAAAAATTAGTGACCAGAATTGACTTCCATACACAAACAAAATATAAGTTAAAAGAAAACATGCAATGAAAATAAATATAAAGGGAAAATGATGTCATAAAAGAAACTTTTTATTTAAAAACGTAATTGTTTCTAATATTCACACGCGAAATATGTAGAACATTCTTTTAGCGATCAAAGAGTGCTGTTAAGAGATTATCACAAAATCTCAAAATCAAAGTTTTTATGACATTTTTTTATATAAAAAAATAACAGTTTTATTTTCCTGCATGATTAAATTTTAAAATGTTTTATTGCATTCAATATTTTTGAGTGCGTAAATGATTACTATTTACTCCATGTACTGATTCGGTTATCTACGAAAATGTCCAGCCGGTGAAAATCACGCTCACTAAATTTCTGTGACGTATGCACATAAATTGTGCTTTTTTATCAGTTTTTTTATTATAACTTTTAAACTATTTGGAATTAATTTTTAAAAGTAGGTGCATTCACCAGGTTACCTTCATAGGTACCTATTGGTACAAACAGAATCAAAATCCGACAAGTACTTTTTGAGATTTGCTTGACGAAAGAATTTTTTTGAATTTTAATATCGTTACGTATCTCTGAGTATAAAGACTTCGCTTCGCTCAGACAATAAATGCTTATAGAAATATAAATTTTCTCACTAAAACATTTTGTTTTAACGTCCTTGCGAAAAACTTTAATCGCTATTTTAGGGAAATGGTTGAAAATCTTTTAATCTACTTTGAATTAAATTAAAAAAGCGAAGACTAATTTCCTTCTCATTTTACGTCAATGAAATTTTATCTCAATGTTTCAGCCGATAGACAATTTTTTGCTTTCTAAAATTTGAATGATTCCTTAATTTGTGAAATTAAATTTGTATTTTTTGAAATTTTCCTAAAATATACAATTTAATCACAATACTATTTTTTATAATTTCAAATAAAATTTAATTTTAATTAGAAAATGATATCAAACAAAGAAATTTAATATTCCCTATCATTTATTTCCTCGAGGGAAAAAAGGGAGCAATTTAGTCTCCATTATTATAGAAATTCATTAAAAATTACGAAAAAATTTACATCTCAAAAATTAATCCAAATTTTAAAATTCCAAGAGGACTTTTGACATCCCCGGATCCATGCGAATAGTTGACGTTAATTTGATCGCCCAACATTCTATATTCTAGGAAGAGTAACTACGAAATACAATCGAACAGTCAATTTGTAATAAGATTCATGAAGTTTTAATTTCATTATAAAAAAAAATAATCAGTGAAAAATGCTGAATTTTTTATATTCTTTTTAGATGCAAGCTTCTCGCTGTGGAGATTTTTTTTAATCTTGCTTGAAAATTATTTTAAAAACTATAATAAATCTGTCAACTAAGATACAGTTTTCAAATAAATTGTATTTAAAAATACAGTAGAAACTTGATTAATCAAGGTTTCTGTTAACTGAGCTGATTACGAAGCTTGATTTTATTTACAGTGGTCATGTGGCACTATTGATCATCAATTACGATATGTCATCGTACAATTACATCCCCAAACCACTTGATTGACGACAAGAGGACTTCCTTTTTAAATTTGTTAAGCTTTAAATATAACTTTATATTTATATTTTTATTATTTAAAAAACGTTCTACTGTTTTTTCTTAGGATATGTTAAATTCGCAAGGACGGCGAGTTTTTATGTGCAATTTCTATTAACCGAGATTTCCGATATACGAGGTACTAGCGGTCCCAATTACTTCCCATATTCTAGGTTGCACTGTAGTTTCTTTTCTCTATATGACGGTGTAAAAGTTGAAAATGCCTATATTTACAAATTAAAAAAAATTGCAGTACACTGTTAAGAAAATTCTGAAATTCACGAATATTTTTTTCCTGAATTTCACGGAAAAAGTCCCTTTTCACAACAAAAGGACATTTTCCGTTAAAAATCAGAAAATACCGCCATATTTCCTGAAAATAACGAAACGGGTGGAAACAGAAACAAAAAACAGAGACACTCAGTCGTGTGGGTTGCTCCATGGCCGAGTGGTCAAAGCACCACACCCCTATTCGCTTGCGAGCGCAGATTGTGGATTCGAATCTCACTGGCGCCATGAACTAATGAAAACATAAAAAAGTACCGTTTAAATTACATTTTTTTCTGTTTATTTTTCTCTTATTTCTTATTTAAAAATATTTTAATTTATTAGCCAAAAAATAAATAAATAAATAAATAAATAGTGCACGCCAATTTCCAAAAATTGTCTATAACATTATTTTTGTAAAAAATGATTAAAAAGTGTTTTTCATTCATTCATTCATTTTTTTTAAAAAAGAAAAGAAAAAAACAATGATTTTAAACAGTGATTTTTTTTAATGTTCATTTTTTTTAAAATTGATTTTAAAAAGTAATAAGTATTACGCATCATTCTAAAATAAAATAAAATAAACCGTTTACAAATATTCTAAGGAATATATTTGAAAGGAAATCTTTAAAAAGCACAACAGATTTTCCCACTAGCTCATAAAAGACATACTTTGTACAATCCGGCATCATCAGCTTTGGCTCAGTTAGTAAGGATTTGTTCCGCTATCAAAAGGTCCCGAGTTCGATTCTCTGGACGGCGTGAAGTAAATTATACAAAGTAATAGTAATTAAGTAAAATAATTTAGCAGCTTAAAATCACTCTGTATTTCGAACGTTTTGACGATTAATCGATTTATTAATTTTAAAAATTATATTAAATTATTATCATTAAAAATCAAACTTTGTAACAGAAAGTTACTGCTTCTTCAAACGGAGTTTTCCTTTTTTGTATTTCCCACAAAGGAAAATCTACTAACGGAACGGTAAAAGTTCTGCTACTTTGCTGCCAGTAGTTTCACCGTGAATTCACAGATTTATTTTTAACAGTGTAGTAAAAGTTCCATAACTGAAATTTCATCGCCAAGTGTTGTTATTTGTAAAAGAACATCAACGTTACGTACAAAATTACAAAATAACACTAAGAACAATGGTTCTTACAGAGTTTTACTATTTAACAAAAAATATTTATCATACAGCGCGACAGCGAACATGATAGTAGAGCTCAGACGCATTTTTAACATTAAAGTCCAAAATTTGCCTCTTAATAACTTTGGACCCAATCATCGGATCTCAACGAAATTAAAAAGGGGATGTGCCCTACTATAGACCTCACAGTTTACCAAATTTCATCCAGGTGCACCAATTAGTTAACAAGATCCAGAACCCCTGTTTTTGTCACTTTTTTTTTACTTGAAATATGATAAAACGACAACAACTCAATTATAATCCAAACTAGGAAAAATTCAGCGACATGTAATAATTTGTTCAAAAGATTTTAATTTAGTATCTATCTTTTGAAGATCCTGTCAAAAAAATATAAAATATTAAGGAAATGGCACCTACTTAAAATTTATATAGCGCTATACCTTCTATAATTTAGCATTATAGAAATCTCTCCTTTTATATTGCCAATTCAATCATTTCTTTCGAGTTGCCACTAAATCAAAACAGCACAATAATTTAACAAGTAAGAAAAATCATGCGTTAAGCATAGATTATGAAACACTTTCCAACACTTTCTGAAATCTTTCACAAAACTTTGTTATTTAGCGAAATATGATGCTACCGTCAATAGCCAAATATGTATTCCAATGTATGTTTTGAACGGCTCTATATTTGATCCGATGGTTGAAATATATATATACTATATAATAGGAAAATTTAGTTTAGCAAGAAAATGCCTAACTGATTGAAATTTCTCTTTCAGCACTTTATTTTAATAGAAGGAAAATACTTGAATGCTTTTGTTTAATCCTATAATTTACCTGGTAGCTTTGTTACACGTCAGTATTTTATTAAAATTTAATTCAAACAAAAACACTCTTAAAACAACTGAAATCACATTGTTATAAATTATTATTCATAGGTGTCCATGTACATAATTCTTTGCTTGACCTTGTATATCATTTTAACTATACCCTACAAACATTTCTTAGTAAACTGAAAGCAGTTCAACGTAAAAATGTATAACTTATTTAAAAACTACTTTTAAGTTAATTACCCTCACATTCAGTAACCTTTATGAGCTCTTTTGTGTAACCCTGTATATCAACTATAACATTTATATACACTACATAACTTGCAGACATTTAGTAAAACTTAAAAACGCATATCATAATCGAAAATGTATTTCATCTATCCATCAGCTATAACCGATAATATACAGTACTTCAGATAAGAATATAAGATTTGAAATATTTTGTGTGTCCCTGCTATGCACTTCATATGAAAATGCTATGCATTTCATATTATGCGTAAAATATAAAGCGTCAGCGGCATACATCAATTTTATGATACTTGAAATAGTTTAACATAGTTAAAATACGTCGCAAAAAATTCCCCCGCTTTATTATTGTGTAATGGAATTCTTATGAGTGGCCCTCTAAATGAATAGTAACTATTCATTTACAGGGTTCGCTGCATATTTTACAGAATGCCTATTTTAGTGCACTTTGCGAATCCATGCAAGTTTGTATATGTTTGACAGGGTGTAACACTTTAAAATTAAATTGATTTTTTCCCATAGGCGTTAATGTATCGGAAATTTTTCGACTATCCCTGAAAAACTACTAATCATAGTAGAAACTTTATTTTCAATAGGGTTCGTGCTAGGGTAAATATGAATAACATATAAAATTTTCATAGCAATCCGAGTATATTTACTGGAGTTAAAGCGCGGACAGATGGCCAGAGTGACAAACGTACAGACGGACAGACAAACCAAATGCATAAACATTTTTCAACTTTAATGGAGAGTGTTAAAAAAGAAATGATAATGCGTGTTCTTTTTTTGTAGGTCAATAAAAATTTAGATTCCCCTGATGGATTTTTTGCATTTTTGAAGTTGGCGTCATTTAAAACAGAAAATGAATATTTTTCATAAACGTATATATAAACTGCAATTAAACGTATATATCATATAAAAAACTGGTGGAACCAAAGAGGAAAGTAGAGCTAGATCTAAAAAAAATGTTACGGCAAAAATTGGGAAATCTTTTCAATCTAAATATGTGCGTACAAAAGAAATGGAATCAGATGATCTGTAAAGCTCATAAAATAACCCAAATTTTTGTTAGCTGAAAATGTGGACTGAGCTTTACTGGTGCCTTAAAATCAATCAGGGAAAAAGAGGTATTTTTAACTCACTCCCTATTTCAATCATCAATAACCAGTTTAAAAATTCAGGTTCATAACTATACGTTACAGGCTGATTTAATGAAGTATGAGAACAGTTCATTCAGTACAAAGTGTGGATGCAATTCCATTTTAGCGGTTTTGATAAGTGGAAGATCGATACTCCAAGTAAACTCAAAACCTTGAACAGATACGATTCAGCCATATACTAAATATTTGTGTTCAGACATATTT